>CM062806.1:813558509-814758509 GCA_031772625.1 Pinus tabuliformis | reverse complement strand
TGCTACAGTTTGGTTTTTTATTATAGGAATTGGTAATTGGGACGGTTTGTGTTAGTTTTTATTTTATTAGAGGAATTGACAATTGGGTCGGGCTATATTCATGACAGAGGGTTAAGGCTTGTAGTTGCATGAAGCAAGATCGATTCCAACCACAACACAGTTGCATCAAAGATTATAGTTACATAGAACAAAATCTATTCCAACCACTACTACTATAACCCTTGAGTGTAACTACCCACCCTTAAACAATACACGAACTGGTCAATCTAGAAATTGTGTGTAACTACCCACCCCTTAAACAAAACATGAATTGGTCAATCTAGAAATTGAACATAGTTCTTTTATCACTCAATAACTTTACATATCAAACCTTAGGAAGTTAACTACCCAAGGAGAAAGAGAACACTCCATATCAAAACCTTACCAAGTGAACTACCCAAGGAGAAAGAGAACACTGTTTCAGTTGAGAAATAATTTAAAAGAGATTTTAATAGATTTTTTCAAATACATTCTCTTTTAACAGGATAATAGTTTGCCTTTATCTTTTTTTAATCTTGTAAATGCTAAAATAGATTTGAATGACTTACATGAATGACGTCCACTTTCACTCTTGTGGCGCCCACTCTGGCCAGATATGAATGCATAGAATTATAAAAATCAACAGCCTGATGAGGATCCACAAGGCCAATCCCAGCTTCAACAACCTTATCTACAGCCAAATCCTGCATCATACAATTTACAACTGGGGAAATATTGAAGGGTATGTGCTTTACATTGAGGTGTGTAGCTCCTGGCCTGACACCACCCCATCCACCGCACAGGGCATGCTAGAAATAAACATCATCAAGGCCCTTGAACTCTTTCTTCAAATCATCAATAAATGCCTTGAGACCCATCTCTGTAACAGAGGAATTATCAGCACTAGTAATGCCAACTTCCCCATCTCCATTTTGAGTTGATTCTGTACTCTGACCTGGATCAACGAATAAGGACTTGGAACCATCAACACTTAATGATACATTACTATTAACAACAGAACCTTCACATTCTGCATCTTCATGGATTTCTGATAATTCTCCATCTACCAACTCGGTTTTTTTATTAGCCAATCTTGATTTCTCAGCTCTCTCCTGAGCTATAGCCATGCCAATCACTTTTTTGTGCTTCTCCTGATCAAATTTGGGAGAATCAAGCCTTCTCATAGTGCTTGCTCTATATTTTTTTAACTTATCACACTCCTCAAATCTATATATTATGCCTGTCATCTGAGATCCTCCAATAATGGCTAGTTGGCTAATCTCTTTCTAACCACATATAGGTCAGTTGGAAAATCAATTCTACTATGCAGCCATGAATATGATTGTCGTGTTGCTCTGGTTTGAAGAATTTCACCTTTGTATCTTATAAGCAAGTTGTTTCTACAGTGAATATTGATCATTATGCATATTTCGGTTGGAATTCAATGTGCTAGCTTATTTCTAATATATGAAAACTTGGAATGGAGATGTGAATTCCTGCTAATGTAGTGTGATGTATTTTTCATAATTTTTAGTGCGAAAACAACCCGCAATGGAAAGTGCCATATTCCGGAAATTTTTTAAAATTTCAGGTTGTGGGTAAGTAGATAGTCAAATCCTCTATAACTATCTGACCACTACTCTTTTGGTTGATTGATTTTTTGAATGATCAACAATGGGATACTACCAATGTTATAATTGCAGGAGCATAATATTTCAGAATTTTTACTTTGCAAGCATGCCATACAGTTCCTCCACATGTGCTTCAAAATAAGTATGGGTATGGTGCAATGATTATAACCTTATACAATGGTCCTATACTCACAACTCTTGATGGGTTGTGGGGGCCTCCATGTTAATTGGGAGGTATCTAAATTTTTTAGGGTGTATTAATTTTCAGGTTTTATGCACTACTCCTTCAATATATATTGTATAACTTCCTTTTTCGTATATGGTGACAACTTGAAATATGCAAGTTTTGTAATGTTTTGACTACAGTCCTTAGTTGTGAGGAAATGTCTAGCCCAACAATTATTAACAGACACATTGATCCCAGGAGCACTAGTACAATCCACTTTAGTGGCTTTATGCTTTGAGCCAAAGAACTCTTCTTGCAAGCTAAAGTGGGACATTCAAGTTTTCAACATCCTCTGTAATTAGTATTTTCAATGTGTATTTTCTATAACACATTTTTTATATTCGATATTTTTAATATTTTTTAATTTGTTCCAATCTATCGGTATGGAGGTACAACCATACCAGAACCTAACACTTCGTTTTCAGGTTAATGTATTAATAAGGAGTTGTCTACCAAGTGATAAATTTGCTAGGAGAGTTAAAACTTGTAGGAATCTAGTCATTTTTTCTTAAAAAATATGATAGCAAGAGTGTTTGAATCTTGTTTTTATGGTCAAAATGGATTCAGTATCATCAAAACCCACCAAAATCTTGAATTTTGACAGCTGTAACTGGGATTTCCAAAAAAAATCGCCAAATTTTACCAAAAACATACCTGAATTTCCATTATTTTCCTGACAAATTTGAAGCCTCATTAAATTACGTGTATTGATAATATTTTTGCTAGGAGTATTATATTTGCAGGTTTTATACAAATGGATTGTATATGTGGGAGTTTAGTAGCGGGGAGTCTAAATCAAGACTAACTACCAATCAACTGGTGACAAACCAATTTATATGGCACACTGAAAATGCTTTTCCATTTCTTGTTATATACGCAAGAATCTGGTGAAAGATTATAGTAATAACATAAAGCAGACATTTTAATGGTTTGTACCATTAAGGAACCAATTGTAATCATTTGACAACTGATCATAAGCCTCACTCACTAATTATATTCTCTGTACAACTTTATACTTATGTCAATATTCTAACTAGCTTCAACTACAACAAAGGACTTGATCTAAACAAGTAGACTTAGGATTCCTTTTCAAAAATGTATGAGGCTTCATAGAGGCTGGTGAGGCAATACTATGTGAGGGAACATCCTGCATGAATTTATCAAATTACCAAGCGCAGTGCCAAGATTATGATTCGCTTTTCATTTCTTTGTTTGATGTGTCTATCCCGAGTCTGATGAACTAGAATCATTTTCCCGTGTTTTCTATATCATCTTCAGAAGGAGAATCTACCAACCTAGGCCAGTGAATGTACAAAAACATTAAAAAGTAAAATGATGCAATGCTTTCTTATTTATGCTCATATATCATGTAATACAATTAAATTTATTGGGATAAATTTTGAAAATCTATCAACTCATAATAGAAACATCAATAAAATGATATAATCCATTGCAGTTGGTACACCTATGTTTGGTGCATTAATCACTGTATGAGATTGAAGGAATCTGGTGGAATTCTTGATTAGAACTATTGTTTGATTGGCAATAGCATGAACCTTGTGTTGTACAACATTTGTATTGACCGTGAAGGATTTAAGGAGCAGTAATGTTGTTTTCACTCAGCTTAGCAAGGATTATCAAATTGACTATTTATTCTTCCCTGTGGTATACAATCATTAGATCTTGTTTTCTCCCTTAACTGTAATTGCATAAAAATATTAGATTCATAGGATAGGGTACCATTAATCCTGTGATCCGATGGTTTTGGATGTTTTCTCATTAAATTCTTCAAAACTTATTTCCATTTGATCTTCCAAAATGTGATGATAATTTTGTTGGTTGCAACAATCCTACAAGTTATAATAACATAGATTCTATTATGAGGAATGCTTTCCAACTTGCATTCTTTTAGTGGATATGGGTAAGAAATATGTTCTTCCAGTAAAGAATAAATTCTTGTGTGTAGAGCCATTGGGTTTACTATGGTAATGATCATAACATTTTGCAGTCTTTTGTTTGTTGGTGTGTGCTTTAGTGGTTGAGACAGGGCATCACCATGTTAATGATCCAAAGTCAAACTTAGAGATCAAAGCCCTGAATTATAAGTTGGTTGAATTTTATGAGATTTATATGCACTATTAATTTAATAATTAATAAAAAAATATAGTCTCAGGAACCCTAAATCAACTTCTATTTATACATCTTTAGAATTTCATTTCTACTACATCTCTGCATCTTATTTAGATTTTACTTTATGCTTGCAGTACAAATTTGGCCTGAGATTTATATGCAATATTAATTCAATAATTAATAAAAATATATATTCTTAGGCACCCTAAATCAACCTCAATTTATACAACTTTAGAATTTCATTTATGCTACATCTCTGCATCTTATTTAGATTTTCCCATTCCCATGTCACGATTGTTCGTCAATTTATGCCTTACAGTGTCTCCTTTACAACATCTAGTGTAAATGCTAGTGTATTACATTGTAGAATAATGTGTGGTTTAATGTATTATTAATTTCCATGATTATTGGCTTTTCCATATCTTAATATCTTATTTCTTAAAATGATACATGGTTATTATCAAACTATATTATTATCAAATCTTTTTGATAAGCCTTAATATTTATAATAAATCTTCATAATAATATTATTTATAATACCTTATTATTATGAAACATTATTAAAGAATATTATTAAATTATAGGTTAATAATTATTTGTAAATTTACTTACCAATAGTTAGTTTAATTAGTTATTCTTATTTTATGAATGGATGTAGATGGAAAAGGAGTGGTCAACATTCAATTGACACAGGAAGGATATAAAGTTATCTTTCAAGGCTAAGAATGTGTTATATATGAAAATCCCCCAAGCAAGTAGTTGATAGCAAAGGTGCAGATGACAAGGAACATACTCTTTCTTCTCATTATGAATTACAATGGTCAGGTTAGTTCTTTTACAGTTGATTGGTGGAAGTAGTTACTTCCTCAGTTTCATTGATGACTATAGCATAAAGACTTGTGTTTACTTCTTAAAGCAGAAGTCTGAAACTTTTGCAAGGTTTAAAGAATTCAAAACCTTAGCAGAGAACCAAAGTTATCGATAGATCAAGGTATTGAGGTCAGATTGTGGTACATGATATGATTCAAAGGCATTCCAAGATTACTGCAAATAACATGGAATCAGAAAACAGTTTACAACTAGATACATATCGCAACAGAATGGTATAGTAGAGAGAAAGAACATAACCATTATGAACATGGAAAGAAGCATGTTGAAAGGAAGAAACTTGTCTAATGAGTATTGGGCAGAAGCAGTTGCATGTTCTATTTATGTGATCAACAAATCTCCCACAAAGATTGTAATGAACATAGCACCAGAATAAGAATGGTCATGTATTTCTTGCAACGTATCTCATCTCAGAGTATTTGGATGTGTAGCTTATGCACATGTGCCTAAGGAGTGAAGAGGAAAATTGGATGATAAAAGTGAAAAATGCATATTTACTGGTTATAGTGAGCAATCAAAAGCTTAGAAATTGTATAACCTTGTCACAAAGAAGACCATAATTAGCAGAGATGTTGAGTTCAAAGGAAAAGAGTAATTGAATGGAACTATAAACAAAATAGTTGATGCATAAGTGCCACTGATGGAAGAATATTATGTAGCTGAAAAGGAGCAACAAGAATCACAGGTGAAGACACCAAACGAAGACACACCAACAAGGACTCCAAGATTCTTAGAGCAGCATGGATCTTCAAGCACATCAACAGACCAAGATTCTTCCAGCAATCAATCAGGTGATGAACCAAGCAACGGTAAGAGAAATATGAGAAGTCTGAAAGATATTTATGATGATTTGGATGTTAGTTCAAAATTTTCATTGTTGTCATTCCAACCTTCTTCATTTAAAGAAGAAATTAGAGATGAAAATTGGGTGCAAGCCATGGATGAAGAAATTGAAGCTATTGAGAAGAATAATACATGGGATTTGGTTGATTCTCCAAAGGAAAAAAATCTCATTGGTGTAAAGTGGGTGTACAAGACAAAGTTGAATGAGAAAGGTGAGTGTTGTGGGGAAAAGTATCCAACACGGAATGACCCTATCCCACTCTAAGGGTGATAGTTCCTTAGCAACAGTCAAAGCAAAGCTATCTAAGATTACTTCTTTATGACATGCAAAAGAGGAAAGGAAGAGATCCACTTACCGATGTCTTGCGCAAATGGTCGATCCAATATTCTCTCTTTGCTGCTTGCTCCCAGCTCCTTGTCTTCTCACGGGCCCAGCTACACAAGATCCTGCAAATAAGAAGAGAAAGGGAAACTACAAGAAGCTTGCATTCATAATTGATTCAAGGATTAGCATAAATCAAATACGCAAGTAAGACAATACATCATTGAAACACATGCGAATAGAATAATCTCAAATGCTTTATTAATGGAAGAAAGTAAGGTTCAGGCGGTGATACAACCATAAGAGGCCCAATCCAGCATCACCTTCCCGACGGAAAGAAATCTCCTCTTCACCTCCCTCAAGCAATCACCCAATACTCTCAACTGTAAACCAACAACAATTCTTTGCACAAAATTCCGGCCTCCAGATCCCATGGGATGAGATCCTTATATAGAGTTTTGGAGTGAAGATAAGTCAGCTTGATGTGTGATTGTTGTCCTCTTCAACCCCAGTTGTTCTTTAGTTCTTGAGTCCACTCGGAGATTCTACCTTCCACTTGGAGTTTTAGAACCTCTTTACTCATCATTAGGCGAATCTTCTGATCCAAGTGTCAATTTGGAAGCTTCCTGAGCACTGGCACATTGAGGAAAGATTCCTCCACATGTCCAAACTCGCTCAGCGCATGTAGCCTTTGATGAAGTTGACATTCAGCGCAGGTACACCATGGAGCAGTTGACATTCAGCGCAGATGCTCAGTGGAGCAGCTGCTTTGATCCAAAATTGACCTGTTTTTGAGTGTTTTTCAGTGGAGAACTGATCTGAAGTGCTGTGGTTTGCTGACCTTGTTCCTCTAGGGGTAGGAACAACATGTTTAGGGACTTTGGATCCCTTAGATTATTGACATTTCATGCTTTATGCTATAAGGCACAAAAATGTCTATAACAGTTGCCCCCTAAAGTATGAGGTCGTTTATCGGGCGAAATGCTTTATTAGGAGGATCCGAAGTTCATTCAATCGTCGGGAGGTGACCTGTAACAAAATACAATACAATACATTATTTTTCATACTGCTTTCATGATCTAGCTGATGCGGGCATTTCCCATGCTCAACTTTATAAATACATTTTCTGTACATAAACAGACGATCGTCTGATAGTAGACTGATAATTCTCTGCTTAAATTATCATCCTTTTAGTAGGATGATCATCTGCTGCACATGTCTATGTCTTTATCTCCTGAATATATATCGCAGCCCGGATGGATGAAACTAGATCCGGGGTCTTCAAACTTGTCCGATCTTCACTCTAAGTACAGGTCGATCCATGTGAGAATTTCTTGGAGTCGAACATGGAAAGACATCGCTTGATTACCAGTCAATAATGTAAACTGTTAACAAGCGCAAGAGGAATCACCGATAATGATGATGACCCTCAAGGTACTACAGCACAATTCACGTGGCATGAATATAGGATTTGGCGTCGAACACCACGCAAAGTCTCCCGGTCGAAGGTCATTAGTGTATACCTGTCACCGGAAGTGAGAAACTTGCCATTGAGGCATGCAAGCTTCAAAGTACTGAGGGGGTGTCCCTAGATCAACTTCTTGGATAATGAGTTGATGTCGACAAGAAGCGATCTGTCAAAGGAGGGCCTTAATGAATCCCACATCAGTGACACGGAATGGAGCTAGTAATTGTGATGATGGTGAAAATGATCTGTGAAATATGATTCAGGGTGGCGGTCATGAAAGGATGAAAGATGATGTATGGCAGTGGATGGGACCCGATTGACACTCTCTGAATGACATCTCTTGAACATATAACGACACTGATGTGATGGATCGGTAGCATTACCCCAAATGTGGATGGTATGGCGAGACCATGGTGAAGGGACCGGTGAATGAAAACAACCCAACCCGATGTTTTTACGGAGGCAAAAGTGTCATGTTCAAGAGCGACTTGCTACCATTAAGCTTTGAGGTTCTCCCAATTTTTCCCCAGTCATTTCTGACCAGTACCTCTTTATTTTTGTCAAGCTTGAGGAGGATAACATATGCTTGTTCTATAACCTGCCCTTCGGGCAAGCCCATCGCTATGTTTTAACGAGCCTAGCGATAGGGAAACTTGTTCTCGTCTAAAGACAAGTTTGTCGCTATTCAGTATTTTTAACGAGCTTAGCGACAAAGACAACTCGGTCCTTTTCATTTTTAGAGAGTCTAAAAAGGGTACATAAAGTTAACTCCAAAGGTCCTTTTTCGTCATCTAATCCCTTAAGTCCGAAAAAGTATAAAACAATACAGAAGGGATGAATGTTCGATAGCTTTATCGAGCCGAACTAGACAAGCGCTCGATCTTTTTGTGCAATAATCCCTCAGGTCCAAAAAGATTAAAATCTAGAGGATCGATAGCTCTTCCGGTCCTTTTAACGAGCTGGAAGGCCAAAACTCGGGAAACTTTTCATATTTTACGAGTCAGTGAAAAGAGCTCAAAGAAGACTCGTATCTTGAGGAACGAGTGATAAACAGGGATAGCAGCAGATTCCAGGTACAGGTTGGAATTTTCCAATCATGGCAGTGTCACAAGGATGGCTAGGTGAAATCACTCTTCGCAACTGTTCCTCAAAATAGGTAAACAATCAAGCGGATGTGAATGATCGGCCAAATGAAAAGTGGAGGTGACGGTGCAAACACGACCAAGGCTTTTATGGCTGATGAATTTACGGTCCCAAATGGTTATTTACCGGTTCATTTTTTCTTGATGAGCTTGAACTCTGGGGGAAGCTTGCTCACAGGTGCATTTATTTTTTAACGAGCATGAACTCTTGCTAAAACTGCTCGGTTTTGCGTTTATTTTTTAACGAGCATGAACTTTGCCAAAACTGCTCGTTTTTGCGTTTATTTTTTAACGAGCATGAACTTTGCCAAAACTGCTCGTTTTTACCAGTCATAAAGTAGGAAGGTCTCCTGGTAGGTTGCTCGCTATTTTTTAAGGAGCTTCATCTCGCTATGCTTTGCTCCATATACTCTCTTTATGCAAGCTGGGTATCGACTTATCCTACGGGTTAGAGGGGTTAGATCTACCTAAAAAACTAAAAAGTCGCCCGTGCTTGCATTCCAAGAGGTTTGCATGCCCCTAGGTATAAAGTCTAATTTCAAGGTCGCCCCTACTTTTCCGTTAAAAACCCTTGTTTTCAACGGGTGAGGCCTACCTCTTTCAGGTTACCCAAAGATTGTTCCGTTAATCTTTCAAACAAAACATTTCTTCGGCTATGCCTACTAAAGATAGACAATGGTGAGTAACGGGCCCCCGTCCTCCCACATAACTTTAACAAAAGAATCTTTTTCCAGAACAATCACATTCCTAACTGCCCCTTCTTCTTCATGAGAGCCGGACTTTCTTGCCGGCTCTTACTCTTATGAAGATGAAGGAGGGGACGGGGTACGGACTAGTCATATTCTCCCGCGGAAATTCTACTTTACACCCAAGGTTTTTTTCTGACCCCAGCAGACCAGGATGCATGCCCCCTGGGTTCCGGCCCTACTTTCCCGAATAACTCGCACTCATTAGGAAGAAGAACCGGAGGTAGAGACCTTTCTTGATCGAAAAGACCATTCAGGATAGGTATGTGACTATTTACGATGCGTGATCCCGGAAATGAAAGTTGGTCTACGAGTTTGACCATTCTTCCTTCGTATGGAAAACACATTATTCGAAAGAGTGAGGAGACTATTGCTTCCATGCAATATATGTAGTCTCGTCCAAGGAGTAGGTTATAATCCAAGGGTCCTTGGACGACCATCAAATTCATCTTGACAGCCTTCCCTTTCAATGTAATAGGAACATTAGGTAGAATCCCTAATGGTCGACTGGTTCCTTTGTCAAAACCCGAGAGATTCCTTATCTCAGGCAAAAGCGCCGGGCAACCCAGTGCTTTCCAAGCAATAGAGGACAGGATACTCACAGATGCCCCTTCATCAACGATAGTTCCAGCCATCACCATTTTGTATATTTGGACTATAATTCTAAATGGTATACTGGCTGGCAACCGGGGTCTGCCTAGTTGGTTCCAATCAAAGGACACAACCAGGTTGCTTGGTGGTGGGACCGAATATACGGCCGGATATGATCCTGACAATGCTCCTTCCTGCAGTAAAGGAGTGGGCGCATTCCCCTGATGCTCATCAGAATCGATGTTGATGAAAAGAATCTGGATGGTGTCATCCTTACTCTCTTCGGTGAGGGTGTCAGCCGAAGATGAATCTTCAGTGACGGTGTCATTTGAAGACGAAACTTCTGAAGGGAGAACCGGGTCAACTGCCGTTTTGACCTTTGGACTTTCGTCCGGTCCGGATTCAGTAGTTTCATCTTCAGTGACTGACGCTTCAGCTGGCCCCACGAGCGGGGCAGCTGTATTTTCAACCAACGAAGGACTTGGCGCGAGTTTTTGATATCCAGGAGGAAGTAGCAACGGTGCAACCGGTTGATCTTCCAAAACTCTCTTTGCTTCGTCTAAAAAGGGACAATGGCGGAGGGTGTGATTGCCTTCACACAGTTCACAGGGGAATCTCATTCCCCTTCGTCGTCTAGAACCTTCACTTTCGCTGATCGATGGTAAGCATTCAACCTGGCTGTCAGAGGTTGATGCTTCCGAACTGTGCAAACGAGGGGACCAGTCCCTTAGTATTCGGGGAATACTGGGACAATCACGGTGGAAGTGGTCTCCTTCACATATGACACATGGCGGCTTAGGCCTGGTCTGTGCCGTGTGTGGATTTTGGTTAGATGTCTTTTGCTTGCCCCCAGCCGCCTTTGGCTCCTTCTGCTTCTTTTCCTTCTTCTTCTTCTCCTTTTTCTTCTCTATGGGAGCTCGGCTTTCGGCGGCTCGACCTTTCGAAGAGGAAGGATCGGAATCCTTCTTCTTCTCTATGGGAGCTCGGCTTTCGGCAGCTCGACCCTTTGAAGAGGAAGGATCGGAGGAAGATCTGTAAGAAGCGGAAGGCTGGAGGGCAGCTCTAGACTGGTCTAACGGTTGACTCGACTGTTCAGGAACCGTGGTGGTCTGAACTACAGTGGTTGAGAATAGCCAAACTGGCAGGCCAATTGTCAGTCCTGGAAGCGACAATGTGGCCATGTGGGGCGCACCAACTTCTCCCCAAGAGGAGAAAGGGCTAGGGTTCCCATCATGTGGAATCCCTTGGTCGGCGTGTTCCATGTTCTCAACCTCAAGATCAACGCAGGAATAAGGGGTGATTATGTTCCGTTTAGAATGAATTTTATATGACGACGCTTTAGACACGACTTGCTTTTTCACTTTTTAAGAGTCGAGAAAAAGCTAAAGATGACTCTAGTCTCCTTCGATGTATTAACGAGCCCGAAGTGACAAATGCTCGGATGGGCTTTTTCAGTTATAGAGTTTGAAAAAGGCCAAAAGAAACTACTCTGGAGTTCTAGGCAGAGGGTGTGCCAAACCTTTCGCGAAACCACAGAATACGTTTTACGGTACGAGTGGTCGATCTTCGTGAATGCTGTGTTCACTGCATCGCGATCAGTAGGGCGGCCGACACGGCTTCCTATGGATAAAGGCTTTGTTCCTATAGGGGTCTCCCAATATACGCGATGGTACGCGGGAGCACAAATCCTTATTAGTGCTATCGTCCCTCAGGAGGAATCACCCACCTTCGTAGAGATCGACAGTCACTATGTTTAACGACGCCGGAACACGTCTCTACCTAGACCTCTACTGTGTTTCGTTATGTTTCAAAGCGTTGTTATGTAAATTCAGTTCGTTTTAGGTTGATCTTGCTTAGCAGTTTGCCTTTATGGATCACCACGTGATGTATGATACAACTCCTAAATGCAGTCTAAGAATGATAAGCAAGCTTTTTCAATTCTTTCAACTTATGAAAATCTTAACTACTGAGGGAAAAGAAAGACATCATCTTTTCAAACAGATCATAGAGCACACACTGATGCACTTTTCCTAAGTCGACATGCAAACTGTCAAAATGCACATGCACAATGCAAGTATTTCTTTTCTTCTTCCTTAATGTTTATGTATTACAAAAAGAAAGTTGTTGTATGATTTCGAATTCAATTTCAAGCGAAAATAAACAAGCTTTTGTCCAATAATCAAAAGAACACCTTAAGATTCACTCGTTTCAACACAAGAAATACTGAAATCTGAACCACATAACGGAAGCAAATGCTCAAGCAGCCATGAACAGCAATAAACTAGCTCTTAGAATCATGACGACACTTTATCACAGGTCTAGATCCAAGAGGCCACAGCAAGACTAGTTCACTTTCGCTACGGGAAACTGTGAATGAAAGTAAGAAATACAATAAGAACAATCACGGTTTCTTCACACAACTGAGGTGGAATGATGGCAAAGAAAGGTAATTTCAGATGGGTATACAGGTTGACAACAGGCTGCAAAAACAATACTGAAAATTGGGCAACAGAAAGCAGGGAACCCCAGTAGCACAATGCAAAACTGGTTCAGCGCAGGTAGAACACTGTCAATCTGACATTCAGCGCAGGTAGCCCCTTCGGGACCTGCGTTGCAGCGCAGGTAGCCTTCACTGCAGCTGCACTGAAGAGAAAACTCTCGTCTCTCTTTGGTTCCGGGTCACAGATTGCTCAAAAATCAATTGTTTTTGGCCAAATCAGAGGCTATCAATCAAGTATACTCTAGAGGATGATTAAAGGAAGATGAACACTATCACAAAGAGCTAATAAGAGTCCTTGTGGATCAGCTCTTCAAATCATAAACATGCCCAAAACTGAGCTAGAGTAGCTACCCTCTACTTTGCCTTCGAATGATTCGAATGCAGTTCGATTCGGTACTCCCTTTGTTTAGGAAATGAATAGCAAGAAACACAAGCTACCAACAAGACACGATCCCCAGTGGAGTCGCCAGTCTGTTGTGGGGAAAAGTATCCAACACGGAATGACCCTATCCCACTCTAAGGGTGATAGTTCCTTAGCAACAGTCAAAGCAAAGCTATCTAAGATTACTTCTTTATGACATGCAAAAGAGGAAATGAAGAGATCCACTTACCGATGTCTTGCGCAAATGGTCGATCCAATCTTCTCTCTTTGCTGCTTGCTCCCAGCTCCTTGTCTTCTCACGGGCCCAGCTACACAAGATCCTGCAAACAAGAAGAGAAAGGGAAACTACAAGAAGCATGCATTCATAATTGATTCAAGGATTAGCATAAATCAAATACGCAAGTAAGACAATACATCATTGAAACACATGCGAATAGAAGAACCTCAAATGCTTTATTAATGGAAGAAAGTAAGGTTCAGGCGGTGATACAACCATAAGAGGCCCAATCCAGCATCACCTTCCCGACGGAAAGAAATCTCCTCTTCACCTCCCTCAAGCAATCACCCAATACTCTCAACTGTAAACCAACAACAATTCTTTGCACAAAATTCCGGCCTCCAGATCCCATGGGATGAGATCCTTATATAGAGTTTTGGAGTGAAGATAAGTCAGCTTGATGTGTGACTGTTGTCCTCTTCAACCCCAGTTGTTCTTTAGTTCTTGAGTCCACTCGGAGATTCTACCTTCCACTTGGAGTTTTAGAACCTCTTTACTCATCATTAGGCGAATCTTCTGATCCAAGTGTCAATTTGGAAGCTTCCTGAGCACTGACACATTGAGGAAAGATTCCTCCACATGTCCAAACTCGCTCAGCGCAGGTAGCCTTTGATGAAGTTGACATTCAGCGCAGGTACACCATGGAGCAGTTGACATTCAGCGCAGATGCTCAGTTGAGCAGCTGCTTTGATCCAAAATTGACCTATTTTTGAGTGTTTTTCAGTGGAGAACTGATCTGAAGTGCTGTGGTTTGCTGACCTTGTTCCTCTAGGGGTAGGAACAACATGTTTAGGGACTTTGGATCCCTTAGATTATTGACATTTCATGCTTTATGCTGTAAGGCACAAAAATGTCTATAACAGTGAGATTGACAGATTTAAAGCTAGACTTGTAGCAAAAGGATTCTCGCAGCAACTGGGAATAGATTTTGGAGAAATGTTTGCCCTGGTAGCCAGGTTGGACACTGTAAGAGCAGTTCTAGCCACAGCAGCTCAGAACAAGTGGAAAGTATATCAGATGGATGTGAAATTAGCATCTTGAATGGAATTCTATAAGAAGAAATTTATGTGAAACAACCTCCAATATATGAAGTTGAAGGTAACAAAGAGAAAGTTTACAGGTTGAAGAAAGCTCTCTATGGAATGAAGCAGGCGCCTAGATCTTGGATATCAGAATTGACATCTACATGATAAAGAATGGAATTTGCATAATAACATTGAACCTACCTTACAAAAAAATGTAAATGACCATGGAAAAATTTTGATTGTTTGCTTATATGTTGATGACATGATTTTTATCAGTGATTTTGAGTTAGATGAATTTAAAGCAGCCCATTGTGACACTTTTGTCAGCGGAATCATAATCTGTAGTAGAAACATCAGCAGCATGTCAAGCAGTCTGGTTAAGAAGAGTATTTGATGGACTAAAGCGAAAACAACAAGGATCAATAACAATATATTGTGACAACACCTCAACAATTGCACTATCCAAGGATACTGTGTTTCATCAGAAGAGCAAGAATATTGATACTAGATATCACTTTATTAGAGAACTTGTGAGCAATGGGGAAGTTCACTTAAAGCCTTGTAAATCTAGTGATCAATTGGCTGATATATTTACTAAGTCATTAGCAAAAGATGTGTTTTAGTTTCATAGAAGAAACTTGGGTCTTGTAAGCATAGCTGAGACATAGACCAATAGGCATGTTTGAGTTCTCTTGAGTCATGTTTTAGTTCAGTGATCGTAATTAAGGGGGAGCATTAAAATAAGTTAATTACTCCCGCATGAGGAGTTGGCTAAAATTAGAGAATGAGTTAACTGAGTGTTGAGTGTTGAGTCAAGTCGAGTTAAGTGATAGACGACTTTTAGTGTGTGGTTGCATGTCAAGATATTTTGGCTGAGTCTCTAGTAGAAAAGGTCAAATACCCTTCATCGGGTTTATGTGATCAATAGAAGAGTTGTAGCTCGTGTGTTTTGTGTGTTAATTTGTGTTTTGTCTCCTCTTCCTTTCCAATATTTTTTTTCCCGTTTAATCATCAGACTAATTGACTATCTAGATAATGATGTTGATTGTCATATATGAGCTATTATTGTCAATTTTCTCATTTGGCATTCGATCCAAAAAACTTGAGAGAGAGAGAAAGGGCAGATGATATGCTTACAATAGGTTAATCACAACCTTCATCCACCTTCGTGTGTTACCTCGTTGAGCCCACTGTTAGAACTATTCAAGGTGAAATTGAAACGATTGAATGAATGAAATGGATGAATGGACAACGAATGCAATAAACAAATTATTTCTTAGTCTATTTGAAACAAATAGATCTGTCAATTATATTTTTTATATTCTTGATTACTTTTTCAAATTGCTTTCATTCTTATAAAGTTTGGTATTTGAAATAAAGAAGCCTTTCAACAAATTATATTTAAATATAATTATTACTATAGTGGTGGTCTTTATCAGAATAACAATTTATAAACTTCTATAATATATTAGAATTGGTTTTTTCAAAGTCTCATTTCCTATGAGCTAAGTATGGTGAGTTGTAAGTTCATATAAGGACTTGCATCTGACCAGTTGTGGTATTTATTATTAACAGATACTGGTTCTCCTCCATTGCTATATAATGGACAATGGTTCTCCTCCATTTCTACATAATGAAGCTCTTTTTTGTACTTTGACACAAGTTTGTGAGTAATAAGATATTCTTACTTGGTATCACACTAGGTTCGTTTCAGGATTTACGTTTGAGGGAGGGTGTTGTATTTTCGCACTCACCTCATTAAAAATCTATCATGTGGACTTAGGGCCACTCTGAGGTACACCCTAAGACCAATAAAAAAGTAATGATAATGGTTTGAAAGTTCTGCAAGTTTTAGTGTAATTGAAAATCTAACATAATAGCCCTTTATGAATTTTTATTATTAAAAATTTATGCATAGATAATTTAAAATTATTCTTCATCTTGTACATGATGTAATAGATGAAATTAATAATATCGTATGAATTCACAATATTCATGCATTGACCATATGAATTCATAATTAAAAATGACATATAATTTACATTGAATGCATTTGGCTCCAAACATCCTCCCCACGATGTTCCATTCGCATTCCCTTACACTATACGAGAATGAACATAAATTTGAAACATAACTTATGGCACCTACGTGGAATTAGCATTGAACACAAGGACTCTTGTTCCTCTACCGATGGTCGAGTTACTTCGTTTCTCTCTCATGAGTATAATATGTAGAGTCCACAGGCGAACCTACTATCACCATTTCGTTTATTGTGAATGGTAGGTTTTGATGTCCTAGGGTTTACTAAACCTAGGATTTGGTGCCCTATGTTTTGATGCCTTTCATTAGTTGTGGGTTGTTGCCATTTCCGTTGAAGATAGTAGCTTAAGAATGTTAAAATAAGATAATTTCTTTGGCATGAAGAGTTAGTTAAACATAAAAAGTGAGTTAACTGAGTGATTGAGTGGTTGAGTGTTTGAGTGTTGAGTCAAGTCAAGTTAAGTAATATACAACTTTGAGTGTGTGATTGCATGTGGTTGCATGTCAATATATTTTAGGTAGGTAGTTAGTTGGAAAAGGTTTAAATACCCTTCACCGGGTTCATTGTAATCATCATGTTTTGTGTGATCAATAGAAGAGAAGCAACTCGTGTTTTGTGTGAATTCATGCTTTGTCTCCTCCGCCTTTCCAACAAATTGGTATCAGAGCCAGAGAAGAACAATTAGAAATTGTGTAGCCACGACTTGCTGAGTGCTTAAGTAAAAAGTCGAAAGTTTCACTGCAATGGTTGAGCAATAAGCCATAGCTTGCTGATTTTTTTTTCCTGCCACAAGAAGAGGAGAGTAGCTTTCAAAAATAAAAGTCATCTAATCACCGTGATTGACAAATAAAAGCTGAGAATAAAAAAAAATTGTGGCCCCATATGCTGATAGTCATTGCCATAGCTTCGCTAAGAAGTGTGACAAATCTCAGCAAGTACGAAGTCATACTTTTTTAAAGTCACAAGGGCCGTATTGAGTCAACATCTGCTTGCTTAATCCAAAGTCAAGGAGTCGCGTGGGTTTTTTATTTTGAAGGTTTTTATTGAAAAGCTTTTGTTTTAATTAGAAGTTATTTTAATACATTGAGTGGGAATGAGCGCTCTTTAAAATTAAAGTTTGTGTTTTTGTTGGTTTTTTTTTAATGTATAAAGATTTTTCTTTTAAATCTCTTACATATATATATAAAAAAATATATCAAGAGTTTTTTCAAAAAGGTTTTTGAAAAAAAAAAAAAAAAATATATATATATATATATATATATATATATATATATATATTAAATAGAAAAACGTAGGGATTTTATTGAAACGGTATTTTTTTAGTAAGAGTTTTACAAAGGAGAAATTTATGGTTTTTCCACAAAATGATTTTTGGAGAAAGATGGCTTTCTCAAATTTCCAGCCATAGTTCCCACCATTTACAAGGAAAGATTATGATGTGTGGGCCATTAAGATGGCGGCCATGTTGTAGGCAAATGATGTTTGGGATTATGTCAAGTTTGGGTTTTCAAAACCTAAGAACAAAGAAGAAGAATAAGCTATCGTTCATACAAAGAGGGAACAATGGAAGAAAGACAAGAAGAAGAATGCACGTGTGTTGCAGCTTATTCAGCAGGGAATGGACCTAGCAGTGTTCCAGAAGATTATGATCACGTCTTCAACAAAAGTAGTTGGGATACTTTGGCGACAAACTATAAAGGTATGGCCAAAGCCAATGTTTTTAAGTTGCAGAATATTGGAAGAGATTTTGAAAGTTTACAAATGAAGGAAACATATGACATTGATTCTTTCATGAATTGGGTCATAACTGTTGTAAATCAGTTAAATATTTATGGTGAAGAAATTAAAGATCAAACAGTGGTTGAGAAGGTCCTCTGATCTTTGTCTACCAAATTTGATATTGTGGTAGCAGCGATAGAAGAAGCCAAGCATTTGGCGTCATTGACAATTGATGAGCTGATGGGATCACTTCTATCACATGAGGCAAGGATAGATAGAAATAAGGATTCCACTTTAGAGACCACTTTCAAAAGTTAGGTTTCTATTTCAAGAGACAAAGGTCAAGATAGAAGTAGATCGAGAGGCAGAGGACGAAGTGGAAGATATGGTGGTCAAAAAGATGGACGAGAAGAGCATGAACATGAAAGTGGAAGCAACTAAAGAAGCTTCAATGATAACAAAAGAGCTGGAAAATCAAAAGTGATATGCTATTATTGCAATAAATTTGGTCACTATGCTCATGATTGCAGGAAGAAGATAGTTGATCAAGGGAACCAGAAAGCTAATGTCACTATACAGAGCACTAACTTCATGTTCCTAGCTTGCCATACCATGCATGAACCTTCTACTAGTGTGTGGCTATTAGACAATGGTTGCAGTAACCACATGACAGGCAACAAGGATTTGGTTGCAAATTTCAATCAATCTGTGAAAATAGAGGTAAAGTTGGGGACTGACAAGACTATGGAAGTAGGTGGTAAAGGAGTGGTCAACATTCTGACTAAGCAGGGGGAGCCGAAGACAATCATAGAGGTATATTATGTTCCTAGTCTCAAACATAATTTTTTAAGTGTTGGTCAATTGACATAGAAAGGATATAGAATTATCTTTCAAGGTCAAGAATGTGCTATATATGACAAGTCCCCAAGCAAGCAGCTGATAGTGAAGGTGCAGATGGTAAGGAACGAACTCTTTCATCTAATTTTGAATTACAATGGTGTTGAAGCCTTGAAAATCATTGCTTACAACATGGGTAAAAACCACTCGGTCTGAACCTTGGTTGGCAATTCCTTTTCCGTTTGGTGTAGTGGCTCCGACTAGGGATAAAGGGACCAATTTCCCAATCTATTTTATGATCGTTCTGATGGGGTGATATGTGATATTTGTACTAATGTTTAAGCTAAAAGTAATCTAATTTAAACTAATAATCATATGTATATATCCTAATTTAAACACTACCTAGCTATGACTATACCCGGGAACAAATTTGAAGTATGCAATCTCCAATAATGTCTGAAAGTAATTGGTAATAAAGATCATTCAATTGCAATAAGAAATGAAATTGTTTTAACAATAATCATTTCGGATAAATAGTTAGCCGAAACGATTGTGAAAGATATATTGCATAAGAAATTATTCATGTATTTGGCATAAAGTTTATGTCATCACCATACAAAAGTGCAATAAATGATAACAAAGATTGAAACTTTCATACATAAACAGCTTGAGGAGAAGTTATTGCTTAATACATAAGTAAAACAAAATTACGAGATAAAAGTATCATTTATAATAAGTCGTGTTCATGTGATTCAACAATATTGATCTACTTCCAATCAATGTAACACCATCTAAGAGCACAAAAGTGAAATTTCAGTAGAAGATTGGAGATAAGATAAAAATAAGTCATGTTCCATTCATTTCACCAGAACTTACTCAAAGAGACAAAAGTGCATGTTTTGAAGATTGTTTCTGATAAAATTTCTGGACCTCTCTCTAAATGCATGAGAAGGGTTTAAATACTACACTATAAAACTAAAAATAGATTATTACTGAAATAGCTAAGGAGGTTTAAACGACCTTCCTCAAATTATGCAAAATAAAACAAAAATAGAAATAAACATGGTAACTAACTCCTTTGCGTTTGATCTTTGAGATTACAGATGTCTGTCATGAGCTTAAGTTGTAACGGTCGACTGATTTCAGATTTTAACTACCCAGTGAACATGGCATCGGTTAGTGTTGACACCATTTTCTCTGTAGAGGTGGTTAGGCATCGCAGGGTCATCTACTCGCTGTGAGGCTTCACTAAATGTTGCCAGTATGCTTCCGAGTTTAGCCTTGTCCTTTGCCTAATTACTTCTCATTTTTCCTTTCTTGCTTGCCTCCACTATTGTTCGAGTTGTTTGACATTTGGAAGAAAACCTGGAATGGACTCTGCTACCAGGTTGGTGCTATGTAAATTTTCATTGATGTTCTCAATAACATTGTTTGTTGCTGCTTTTGCATCTGTTGTTTCCTTTTCTGCCTATCTAAGCCTAGAATCCCAGTCTGCAAATAAAATTTCCTTGTGTGATTCCTCTAGTTTAGGAAAGTCGGCCTTTCTCCCATCTTTTGAATTCTGCCAGGTAATGAAGTCGGAAACTATTTTCAAGATTTCATCATATTCGAGTCTCATCTCAATGACTTGACTCGTCAACCTGTCACTTGTCTCGCAATAGGAATTCCATTGTGAGATCTTTTGGCATAATAGTTCCTTTTGGTGCATCAGCTGGGAGTTAAGGCTAAGTGCTTTAGTAATAAACTGATCAATTTTTGGATCATCATTATGCAGATCAATTATTCCTTGTATCTATGCTTCCTTTTCTGCTAAGCTGGCTTGATGTTTTATTTGCATCTACTCGAATTCTTGTTGGAGCTTAGCTAACTGTGATTCTGCTTGTTGGTTAGATTTTTCTTGTTGTAACTGTTGTTCTAACAACAAAATTTTATTTTCCCTTTCCTTGAAAAAAATTTGCACCTCTGTTTCTTTATCGATATTCGTTGTAGCATAGGCTCTTGCAAACTGCGATAACCTAGTAAAGTTGGCAGATGGGTCGATGGGTGAGTCTTTCTAGACAATATCCATCGGTTCATTATCGAGAGTAGTAGCAGTTGTAGCATCCAACTTCCTCTTCTTCCTTTGTCTTTTAACAATGGCTTTGTGGGTAGGGCTATAGAATACATCTAAAGGAGGAATCTCCTCAATCCTCAAAACAATTTCAGAGGTAGGAGTGACAGGAATGTGCTCTACCTCTTGAGTATTTACAGTTTTCTCTACTGCAATTTCTTGAGTTGTTTTGTGTTGTGGAGTTTGTAGCTCTGGCATTTGTTCCTCTGCATGGAGATTTTTATTAAAGTGCTCCCATTCTTCATCTAAATCAATCACCAAGGGTTTTATTGGCTGGGTGGAGGTGGAATGAATTTCAGTCTGTTTTTCTTTGAATTTTTCTAAGCTGTCTTTTCTGTAGACTGGGCTGTATCTCTTTCTGACTCCTTACTTTTGCTTCTCCCATTCTGTGATTGTTGTTCTGAGTGCTCTGACTCCCTGGTAGATTTCTCTTGGGATTCTGCTTGGGAATCATCTCTAGAGTTTCCTCTGGAACTTCCTTCTAGGCTTATGCTAGGAGTCAGCTCCCTTATTGGTTCAATCCGCAATTCATCCAATGGGACCTTTAACAATCTCCTTTCTCTATATTAATGAAAGGCATCAAGCTCTTCTTTGTCAAAGAGTACTGATCATATGTGCTTCACTTTTGTGAATGTCTCTTTCTGTAGGAAGATATCATCCAATGGATCTTCCTCGTGACTGAATACTTTCACTTTTACCATGGTAGTAAAGTCTTTGCCAGTGCCAAATGGGTTATACTACCTTCCTAGGAATTTAGGTAATTATAGAGATAACATTATATCTACTTCTTTAAATGCATGCCCCACATCGTGTAGTGCAAATACTCCACACTAAAAAGGGAATGTAGGCCAAATAGCCTTTTTTTCTTCCTTTAATGCTTTTCTTAGCCTACCCTCACTGATTGTTTGATAGGATATCTCTCTGGGCATCAATTTGTCTGCAACATAATAGGGGAGGACATGTGGCGAGGTAATGCTGCCAAATACCCTGATATACATGAATGTTTCCTCTCCAAATCATCTGGCCACTGGGAGGATATCTACCTCGGATTCCTTCGAAAACCTAAGGGCATCTGGGTTGTAAACTTGTTTGTTGATAGGGAGCATGACTCCATGACAAATTTTGTAAAAATTTGGGTAAAACTAAGATTCCTACATGTCTTTATGGTATATATGAACGGAAAGTGGATCTTGGACAGTCCACTTCAATCCCACAATAGGAAATTTTGAACCAAAACAAATTTCATCCATCACATAAGCACTCATAAAAAATGGAGGGTAAACCCTCGTTGAGACACTCCTTTTCCTCCTATAATAGATTATTGCCTTTGCTAAATTATGAGACAGAATTTGGGCCGAATTCATTAGAGTTGCGTTTACAACTGCATCTATTAATGGCAGTCATTCTTGGGAAAATTTAGTTCTATCGGGCTTGCCATACATCCTACGTAGGATGGTCGCTTCGAAACTATGAGGGGGATAAATAAACGCAGTAGAGTACATACCATTTTTGTCCTGTTTTATTTTTCCCTCATTATTTGACCAGGTCTGGGTGAAATCTGCTGGGTCCTCATTGTCTTTGGCAAACTTCTCAACAAACTGTTTGTTGTACATGACTTGTGGTTCTGGTAGGTGGTACATAATTCGTAAGTTGTCTGGAAAAAAAGATCCCATAACCTCTTGGCTTCTGGTCCTGAATTCTCTGTCTGAGATATCGACCTCATCAATAACCCATTTAACCATATCTGTATAAGGGATTATCTTTGGGCACGCAGCTATGCGATGCAAAAATGAACATGCCATCTAAAAAATGGAGGCTTCTGAGGAATCTCGACCATCAACGGTGATCTTTGTTTCTAGCAGTCTTGGTTCCTCTTCTTCAAAGATATTATACATGGTTTCCCATGTAGAGGTTCCTCCATCTCTGCTGCATGTAGTATTCAAAAATACAGGAGTCATTTCTAATTTCTTAGAGGTGACTACCTTGCCTTTCTTCACCATCGCTCCTTAAGATTTGTTCTATGGATTGTTCCTGAAAGTGAAGAAAAAAAGTAGCTATTGAATATACAAAGATAATAATGAACGTGAAATGGAATAATACAGACAACTTGTAAAGGTGATAAAAGGAGTTTTATTTGAATGCAAGTAAGAAGATATCATATCACATTGAATGAATTTTCACACATAAATTCCATTAACCTTCACTAAATTCCAACTAATGTTTCGTTATCACTTAGCTTTAATGGTCATAAATGTCTGCATCGTGACTCGCGAAGAAAGATTCTAAGGTGGCAAGCCTTTTGATTGTGATGATGTGGATTTTTCAATTTGTGAAGCAATATCACAGACCGCATTATCACATTATTCCATTTTTGTTTTCTTATCGTCTCTTATGTTACTGCAAGATGTGATATGTGAGAGCGAGTGCTTGTTATTATTTCTAAGACATAGCTCATTTGTTAGGTTTTCTATGTAAAGACCTTTTTACTAAGTGACAGACCTAAAACATTTGTTTGTAATGTATGTCGGGAGTGGGTCTGGGTCTTGATCACATTTCACAATTTTGACCGATGGTAAGTTTGTGGTGCTCTTTTAAATGCTCGAAATGTGATGTGGTAAGGGAAATGATGTGATCGAAATTTCACATTTCGCTTGTTTTTTAGGTAACTTATTAAGGCGTGCCTTCTATGAATAGCGATATGCGATGCGAGACTTAGTTTTGATGAGAAATACCTAAGGACCTAGTTTATATAAGAAACTTAGTAGTTTCAAAGCATTTTAGCATGAAGTCCTTCTTTGATTGCTTTTCGCTAGATTTGGTGGGTTAGCAAGGCTTTCAATCATGCTTAATCATGTGATATGCAAGAAAGGAAAGCATTTACTAGTTCCTTTTTAAAAGGGGTTTGATTGATATCTTGTTTTATTCCAAAATTAATAAGGAAAATGCCTACATGGTAAACTTATTCTTTGGAAAGATTTTTAAAGGGTCCCCAATTATTAATGTAATATTGACTACTACCATTAACAAATGGGGGGTTTTTGAATAGTACAAAAATTGGCGATTCACTTGGAAGAACGAGTTATCTCTAAGAGTTTTTTGAAATTTCTAAAACTTCCAAAATAAATATGATTTAGAAAATAAAATTTACATGAAATATAAGATAAGTCATACTTCTCTTTGAATATATAAATAATGCCTACTTAATTATAATCCTTTTGATTATCCTCAAATCATAAGAAATTTATTTTGTCTACATCAGTCATTACTTGGTTTTAAAGATAAAAACAGGGAGGCTCTTCTCAGATCAATTTTTGGTATACTCAGTTGTCATAGGTAGAGCCTCTGCTACCAGTAGGTGTTCATAGCCTCGACAGGGTTACCTTTTAGCCAACAATGATTTAGTATCCCACCTTGGTCAGAATGCAATTTTAAAGATAAGCTCGAGTTTATATACTCACGACCTTTTTATTTTTTGAAATAATTCTTTTTCTTCAACTTTTTATCTTTTAACCCTTAAAGGACAATGTCTTGGTTTGGTGACCAAAATTGACAATGCCATTCACTTGATTTATAACTTAACTGAACAAGTTGGCTCTTCATGAGACCCCTTGTCTTTCTGATTAATACAATCTCAATCCATTACCTTGTTTTCGTATGTAGTATTGGTAATGTCAGCAAGTTATAACCTTATGATCATGGTAAGCCGGCTCTTGATGAGACCTCTTATCCTTTAAGCTAATTACACTCTAAAAATGAAGGCTGATTATGTGGGGAGAATCATTGGCTCCTTAAAAGCTTCTGGATGACAGTTTTATAGTTTAAAGATGCTTTTCTATAGAGAGACTTTTCTTTGTTATTGATACTTTTCTTGATTGATTTAGAGGAAAGATTTCTTTCTAAAGTTAACTTTCATCAAAGATCAAATAATTTTGGAAGAGAAATAGAACTTAACTCCATGTTTCATGTGTGAAGATCATTTTCATAGCAATCTTTACTTATACAAGCGAAAAGTCAAAATTAAAAAGAGCCTATCATTTGTAAAGCCAAAAGTAAATGTTTTTCAACTTGTATTATTCTTTCTAGAAAAATAAAATAAAGGTAATACTATACAGTGAATAGAAGAGATCATCTTCTACGGATTTTTTTTTTAAGATCTTCCCATTAGTAGGTAGAGATTCTCTCTTGCCTGATAAATACTGCAATAAGAAGGTTGATGGGCTTATTTATTCGACAATCTGAAATGAACCAAGCCACATTTGTTGGAACCTAGTATGCTTACCTTTTTATTCATTGGCTTTATCCCATTTCAATACTAGGTCTCTGATTTGAAATGATTTTGAACTTATAGAACGTGAATCAAATGAATCTTTAACTAACTATTGATGATGTGCGTGTGAGGTTCTACCTTTTTCCCTTTCCTCTTCGAGCTTAAGGATTTCCAGCTGTCTAACTTGCATAGAAGAGGAGGGAGTTTCTTCAACGAATTAAACTAAGGCTAAATATGGAATAGCTACATTTGTAGGTAAGACATTTTCCTTTCCATGGACCAAATTAAAAGGAGAAGTGTCAATGGAGGCTTTTTGAGTTATTCAATCTGTTCATAGAGTAAATATCAAAGACTTATGCCAGTGCTTTTGACTTTTGTCAATATTTCATTTAATAATCCTTATGACATTTTTGTTTGTAGATTCAGCTAACCCATTTCCCTATGGATAATAGTTAGCAGAGTACATAAGATTAAAACCTCTTTTGGTAGATGTTCAACCAAATATGGTTATGATAAATTGATTGATGAATTCAATAATGTTTTCAGAATTGGCTACCTTGAGTGGAATTTCTTCCACCCATTTTGTAAAGTAATCAGTTGTTGTAAGGATGTATCTATGCTTCTTAGAAGAATGAGGAACGATCTCACCTATTATGTCCAATCCCCATTGCTCAAAAGGTTGTTCAATATTGACTGGTTGTAACAGTAATGTGGGTTTTCTTTGTCTCCCAGCAGTTGTCTGACAAACTTTACATCTCCTTACATAATTGTGTGCATCCTTGAATAATGTTGGCTAGTAATAGTCGGCATGCAGGATTTTATGTGTGGTGGTATCTCCTCCAAAATGTCCACCAGTTGGTCCATCATGAAGTTCTTGCAACACCTTCTCTGCCTCATATTTTTCAAGACATCTAAGTAAAGTGAAATCATAATTTATTCTAAATAGCACATCATTAACGATTTGATATTATCTAGCTTTTAGCCTCAAGGCCCTTCTCTTATTGTAATTTAATTGTGTTGGGGCATATCCATTTCTTAAGTAAAATATTATATCAGCATATCTTGACTTAGTGTCGTTAAGGATTACCTCATAGACTTGTACATCATCACCTAAGTCTTGTAGTGCCGAGATGCTCCTACAAAAACCTTGACCTTTTATAATTTTTATTGTTCTGATTTCAATGTCATGTCCTTGCAGAGATGTTACCCAATTTTCTCTCTTCTCACCTACATCCTTTGTATTAACATATTTCTCACTGCTGAGAATGGAACTATTACTTTGGTGTGGGTTTTGAGGAGAAAATGTCTTAAGTGTTTTATTGATTTGAAAACAGCAAAAGCTTGTTTTTCAACATTTCAGTAATTCAATTCAACCCCCTACAAATTGAAGCTAAAGAAAGAGATTGCGGCTTCAACTTTTTCTTCATTGACTTGTGTTAATATGGTTGCATATGATTTATCGGAAGCGAAAGTGTATAAAATTAAATAATTTGAAAATTTTAGAGTTGCTAAGGATGGAGATTTTATGATTTCTTGTTTAATCAAGTTATAAGCTTCATGTTTTGAGTGTCCCCATTTAAATAGAGATTTTTTCTTTATCATAGATTGAAGAGGTAAAACAATTTGTGAGAAGTCACGGACAAATCTTTTAACAAAATTGATCGACCTAGGAAAGATTGCATTGATTTTTTATTATGAGGTAAAGGTATTTCAAAAATTTCTCTTATTCTATCAAGGTCTATGTGAATCCTTGCTTTGGACACAATGAATCCAAGGAGATTTCCTTCACTTAACACGAAGAAAGATTTCTCAGTTTTAAGAGAAATTCCATACCTTTGGCAATGTTCAAAGGTTTTTTTTAAATCCCTTAGATGATTGTTGCGCTTTATGGAATATACAATTATATCATCTAAGTAGATCACTACTGATTTGTTTACTAAACATTTGAAGGCTATGTCCATTGCTCTCTGTAAAGTAGCACCAACATTAATCAGTCCAAATGGCATCTTTTAATAAGCAGAAGTGCCCCATTTTGTTCTGAATGTAGTTTCCAGTTGGTCATTTGGATGTACTAGGATATGACTATAACCTAATAATCCATCTAGGAAAGACATTAGTTTTGAGCCTGCAATTGATTTCAATCTCTATTCCATGGGACGTAATGGGAAATTGTCCTTTTGACAAGCTTTGTTGAGGTTGCAGAAGTCTATACATATCTGAATATCGTCGTTCTTCTTTCTAACTGGGACAAGATTGGAGACCCATTGGGAAAGTGTGACATGGAAAATAAACTTAGATTTCAACAGCTTGTTTAATTCAAATTTAATCTAGTTTTCTAAATTAGGATGGATTTTCCTTAATTTCTGTTGAACAAACTTCTCATCAAACGTCATGGAGATAGTATGTTGAATAATAGAAGTGTTGTATGTTTTAACATCTTCATAGTTTCATGCGAAGACATTCTTGTATCTCTTCAACAACCGTGTGAAGGCTGATTTTTCATCTGATGTAATTCCAAGGTCCACATTAATATTTCGAGGTTTCAGGTGAGTTCCAAGGTTAATCAATTCAAACCTCAAAGTTGAACTCTGAAGTTTTGAATTGGTGGGTTTTTAAAATCTGTCTTTGAGGTCATATAAATCTTCCAACTTAACTACAGACTTTGGTATAACATTATTGGTTGTTTCTTGTTTAAGTTGATTATGATGCTGGTCTTCATCAACTATCTGGTCATTATAACAATGTTTTGATGTCAAAAATCTTATGATATCTAGGTTGTTATTAAAGATTCTCTAGTTGGTGATATTATCAGGAATAGAAGGCCTACAAATCAATTCAATAAAAAAGCAGTCAGGGCTATAATCTTCTGGTGGAATAAGATTGGAAGCGACATTAGCTAGGAGATCGGCACTAGCATTTTGGAGTCTTGGAATAGGGGAAATATTAAATGCTATAAAGTGGGAAGTCAGGTCTTGGACCAATGACTGATAGTGTTTCAAATGTCCTGACAGACAGTGTATAGTATTTCTTACCTATTTTATCACAATTTCTGAATCTCCAAACACTTGGAGGTGTTTGATATTAATGACAATGGCCTTATACAAACATTGAACTAATGCTTCATATTCTGCAGTGTTATTTGTGCAATGAAATTCAAGCATTGAAATTTCATAGAAATGATTCAACTGAGTAGTTTCTGATGATATTGTTGTTACATGTGATTGGTTCATTTTCTCCTTCTAGCTCTGTGACTATGTAATTTTGATGTTTTCGCAATCAACCCTTATTTGATTTGGCTTTCCATTATAGGGAAGCCACATGTGAGACCAATTAGTTGAAAAATAACCATGAAGTTTTTCTAACCAATCTTTACTAAGGATTAAGCCATAGAACTTAGGAATATCAACCACAAGAATGTTAATGACTTGACAAACTTTAGGGTTTGACGAAAGTCTGAAGGTTACTTGATTAATTTCCCCAACAACTTCGACTCGGGATCGATCTAACTATACTATACATACAACAGATTTTTTGGGTTGAACATTCAACTTTGCACAAACTGTTCTAGGTGAAATGTTAGATGAAGCTCCTGAATCAACTAAACAGTTGTGTAAATTATTCTTAAAAACTTCAAAATTAAGGAGGAATGGAGGAGTATGAGATTTAGATTTTCCTCCAATTAGAATGATGTTGGTTGGATCAATTTTCTTTGAAGAGGTGCTAGGGGGTCTTCCCATTTCTTGGGCAGCTTGTGAGATCACAGCATAACGAAGAGGTGCAGCAGGTGTTGATTTGAGTTCTTTAAGGAGTAGCTTTTGCTGATGTTTCAATTTTCTAAGCTCATGAAAGGTGATGTTTGCCCTAGTCTTCTTCATATCATCAACAATATTATACTCCATTTCATCAGAAACTATCAGTGTTTTAGTTGAAGGTGAAGAATCTAATTAAGAAGGAGTGGTTTGAGTGGATTTTGATGAAGACTTGTTACTTGTTGTTTTGTCCCTATGAGGTGGCATTAAAGCCTTCTACTTTGGATTTGTTTGTGGCGATTCAAAAGGTTTTTTACTTCGGGTGGAAACAGGCAGTGCTTCTTGAGTTTCTTCATTGGGAAGAATAAAATCCCACATTCCTTATAACTCCGTCACTTCTTCATCATCTGTTTGTTCTTCATTTACTAAAACATCCTCTTCCTCTAAATATGATTCAACATTTGATATATCATTTGGAGTTTTAGTATCAGCAAGGGAATTCCTCTTAAATGGTCTAAAAGATTTCTTAGAGGAAGCCTCTACTACCTGTTTTTTTATATCAACCATTTCATTAGACATGGTTTTGAGAAATTTTCGTAAACCTTCAAGATCAAAAGGATATTTAGGTGGTTTCTTCTTGAAGTCACCCCTAAAAGTCACTTTCTTAGATTTTCGTTTTTCTAATGCATTTTTCTTTTTCTACCGCTAAAATGCATTTTTCTACAGCTATTTCGTCTTTCATATTCTCTGCCAATGTCGTTTTGGCAGCTCTATCAACAAAAATAGTTGTGCTTGAAGGGAGAGCATAAATATACTGCTCATTTTGGACCTCATCACTAGGCTTAGATGCCGTTGGTATCTTATTCAATAATTTATTGAGGCGAGGGTTGAAGTCTTTTACTAGTTCTTTAGGCTTAGCTTTCAAATTAGAGAGGTCATTAATTAGGATAGTTGTGGATCTATCATCTCCAAATTTAGTTATGAATTTCTCTTGAAAATCATCCCAACTATTAATAGGACCTGATGGTAATAAGAAGTACCATGATCCTGTTGCTCCTTGCAAGGTATATGGGAATAATCTTACAATTGCGTCTTCTTCTACTAATTCATTCAAGTTAATGGATAGCATGAAATTGTTTATATGTTCCTCAAGAGGTAGGCCATTATTAGGATTGAATTTGGGTAACCATTTCTCTAGATGAGCTGGAAATTGATGTAAAGGCCCAGCTATCCTAACAACCCCTATGTTTTCCCATGGTCTCAGAGGATTATGTGCCATTGATGGTATGTGAGTAGGAGAAGGTGTAGCAGTGGTAGAAGGTGATTGGGTAAAGGAGGATGTAGTTCATGTACCCGTGTGAATCACGATCTAGAGTGGTGAAGCGAATGATTGATCTTGTGATGATATAGATGGAATGAATGTAGATGAAGATTTTCTTGACGAGAGAACCTCGCTCTGAGATTCGTATGATGTTTTCTTAGCTTTCTTACAGCTTGGCAAAGGGGATTCGTATAGTGGGATTCCAAGTTTTTCACTTTGTGCTCTAGTTAACCATTGAGATGGGGTAAACAGAGAGGTAGTACTATCTTGGGATAACTCAGATTGTTCTTGAGATAACAAAATCCCTTGTAGTTTATGAATCAAGGATTGGACTTCAGGGGCTTCAGTAGAAGAAGAATGATCTAAATTCCTTGGGATTTCAACATTGGTTTCTGTAGTTTTCTTTGAAACTTCTCTCTTAGGATTAGGGAATTTGGAATGAAATCGAGAAGTTGGAGGTGATGGTGAGGGAATTTTACTCTTAGAATGACATGTTGATTTGGATTTACTTTCCAGTCACAATCAACCCAGTCTGAACCTTGGTTGGTAGTTCCTTTTCCGTTTGGTGTAGTGGCTCCAGCTGGGGATAATGGGACCAGTTTCCCAATCTAATTTATAATAGTGTTGATGGGGTGATATATGATATTTGGAGTAATGTTTAAGCTAAAAATAATCTAATATAAACTAATAATCACATGCATATATCATAATTTAAACACTATCTAGCTATGACTATACCCGTGAATAAATTTGAAGTATGCAATCTAAAATACTGTTTGATAGAAATTGGTAATAAAGATCATTCAATTGCAATAAGAAATGAAATTGTTTTAACAATAATCATTTCAGATAAACAGTTAGCCGAAACAACTGTGAAAGATATATCGTATAAAAAATTATTCATGTATTTGGCATAAAATTTAGGCCATCACCATAAAAAAGTGCAATGAATGATAACCAAGATTAAAAAATTCATACATAAACAACTTGAAGAGAAGTTATTGCTTAATATATAAGTAAAACAAAATTACGAGATAAAAGTACCATTTGTAAGAAGTCCTGCTCATGTGATTCAGAAATATTGATCTACTTCCAATCAATCTAACACCATATAAGAGTAAAAAAGTGAAATTTCAGTAGAAGATGCCAAATAAGATAAAAATAAATCTTGTTCCATTCATTTCACCAGAACTTCCTCAAAGGGACAAAAGTGCATGTTTTGAAGATTGTTTTTGATAAAATTTCTGGACCCCTCTCTAAATGCATGAGAGGGGTTTAAATACTAAACTATAAAACTAAAAATAGATTATTACAAAAATAGTTGAGGAGGTTTAAACGACCTTCCTCAAATTATGCAAAATAAAACAAAAATAGAAATAAAATGGTGACTAACTCCTTTGCATTTGATCTTTGAGATCACAGATGTCTGTCATGAGCTTAAGCTGTGATGGTCGGCCAATTTTAGATTTTAACTTCCCAGTGAACACGACGTCGGTCAATGCTGGCACCATTTTCTCCATAGAAGTGGTTAGGCATCGCAGGTCATCCACTGGCTGTGAGGCTTCACTAAATGTTGCCATAATGCTTCCCAGTTTAGCCTTGTCGTTTACCTAATTACTTCTCATTTTTCCTTTGTTGCCTATCACCACTGTTGTTTGAGTTGTTTGACATTTGGAAGAAAACCTGGAATGGACTCTGCTACCAGGCTGGCACTATATAAATTTTCATTGTTGTTCTCAATAACATTGTTTGTTGATGCTTTTGCATTTGGTGTTGCCTTTTCTGCCTATCTAAGCCTAGAATCCGAGTCTGCAAATAAAATTTCCTCCTTTGATTCGTCCAATTTAGGCAAGTCGAACTTTCTCCCATCTCCTGAATTCTTCTAGGTAATGAAGTCAAAAACTCTTTTCAAGATTTCATCATATTCGAGTCTCATCTCAATGACATGACTCGTCAACATGTCACTTGTCTTGCAATAGGAATTCCATTGCGAGATCTTCTGGCATAATAGTTCCTTTTGGTGCATCAGCTGAGAGTTAAGGCTAAGTGCTTCAGTAATAAATTAATCAATTTTTGTATCATCTTTATGCAGATCAATTATTCCTTGTATCTGTGCTTCCTTTTCTACTAATCTCGATTGATGTTTTATTAGCATCTGCTCAAAGTCTTGTTGGAGCTTAGCTAACTGTGATTCTGCTTGCTTGTTAGATTTTTCTTGTTGTAACTGTTGAACAAGAAAATTTTATTTTCCCTTTCCTTGAGAAACCATTGCACATCTGTTTCTTTATCGATAGTCGTTGTAGCATAGGCTCCTGCAAACTGTGTGAGCCTATTAAGGTTGGTGGATGGCTGAATGGGTGAGTCTTTCCAGACAATATCCATCGGTTCATTATCTGGAGTAGTACCGGTTGTAGCATCCAACTTCCTCTTCTTCCTTTGTCTTTTAACCATGGCTTTGTAGGTTTGGTTGTAGAATACATATAAAGGAGGAATCTCTTCAATTGTCAAAACAATTTCAGAGGTAGGAGTGATAGGAATGTTCTCTACCTCGTGAGTATTTATAGTTTTCTCTACTGAAATTTCTTGATTTGTTCTTTGTTGTGGAGTTTGTAGCTCTGGCGTTTGTTCCTCTGCATGGAGATTTTTATTAAAGTGCTCCCATTCTTCATCTAAATCAATCACCAGGGGTTTTATTGGTTGGGTGGAGGTGGAATGAATTTCAGCCTGTTTTTTAGCTGAAGTTTTCTCAGCTGTCTTTTCTATAGACTGGGTTGTATCTCTTTCCGTCTCCTTACATTTACTTCTCCCTTTTTGTGACTGTTGTTCTGAGTGCTCTGACTCCCTGGTAGATTTCTCTTGGGATTCTTCTTGGGAATCATCTTTAGAGTTTCCTCTAGAACTTCCTTCTAGGCTTACGCTGGGAGTCAGCTCCCTTATTGGTTCAATCTGCAATTGGTCCAATGGGACCTTTAACAATATCCTTTCTCTGTATTGATGAAAGGCCTCAAGCTCTTCTTGGTCAAAAAGTGGTGGTCACATGTGGTTCACTTCTGTGAATATCTCTTTCTATAGGAAGATATCATCAGATGGACCTTCCTCGTGACTGAATACTTTCACTTTTACCATGGTAGTAAAGTCTTTGGCAGTGCCAAATGGGTCACACTGCCTTCCTAGGAATTTAGGTAATTGTAGAGATAACATGATCTTTGCTTCTTTAAATGCATGCCCCACATTGTGTAGTGAAAATGCTCCACACTGCAAAGGGAATGTAGGCCAAATGGCCTTTTTTTCTTCCTTTAATGCTTTGCTCAACCCACCCTCACTAGCTGTTTGATAGGTTATCTCTTTGGCCATCAATTTGTCCGGAACATAGTATGGGAGGACATGTGGTGAGGTAATGCTGCCAAATACCCTGATATACGTGAATGTTTCCTCTCCAAACCATCTGGCCATTGGGAGGATATCTACCTCAACTTCCTTGGAAAACCTAGGGGTGTCTCGGTTGTAAACCTGTTTGTGGATAGGGAGCATGACTCCATGACAAATTTTGTAAAAATGTGGGTGAAACTGAGATTCCCACATGTCTTTATGGTATATATGAATGGGAAGTGGATCTTGGATAGTCCACTTCCATCCCATGATAGGAAATTTTGAACCAAAACAAATTTCATCCATCACATAGGCACTCATAAAAAATGGAGGGTAAACCCTCATTGAGACACTCATTTTCCTCCTATAATTGATTATTGCCTTTGCTAAATTATCAGACAAAATTTGGGCCCAATTCATTATAGTTGCGTTTACGGCTGCATCTATTAATGGTAGCCATTCTTGGGAAAATTTAGTACTATTAGGCTTGCCAAACATCCTACATAGCATGGCCCTGCAAAACTATGAGGGGGAGAAATAGACGTAGTAGAGTACATACCATTTTTGTCATTTTTTAATTTTCCCTAATTATTTGACCAGGTCCGGGTGCAATCTGTTGGGTCGCTATTCTCTTTGGAAACTTCTCAATGAACAATTTGTTGTAGATGACTTGTGGCTCTGGTAGGTGGTACATAAGTTGTAGGTTATCTGGCGAAAATGTTCCCATAACCTCTTGGCTTTTGGTCCTGAATTCTCTCTCTGAGATATTGGCCTCATCAATAACCCATTTAATCATATTTGTATAAGGGATTATCTTTGGGTGCGCAGCTATGCGATGTAAAAATGAGCATGCCATCTCAAAAATGGAGGCATTTGAGGAATCACGACCGTCAACTATGATCTTTGTTTCCAGAAGTCTTGGTTCCTCTTCTTCTAAGATATTATACATGGTTTCCCACGTAGAGGTTCCTCCATCTCTGCTGCATGTAGTATCCGAAAATAGAGGAGTCATTTCTGATTTCTCAGACGTGACTGCCTTGCCTTTCTTCACCATCGCTCCCAAATATTTGTTCTGTGGATTGTTCCTGAAAGTGGAGAAAAATAGCAACTATCAAATATATAGAGATAATAATGAATGTGAAATGGAAAAATGCAGACAACTTGTAAAGGTGATAAAAAGAGTTTTATTTGAACACAAGTAAGAAGATATCATGTCATGTTGAATGGTTTTTCACCCATAAATGCCATTAACCTTCACTAAATTCCCACTAATGTTTCATTCTCTCTTAGCTTTAATGCTCATAAATGTCTGCATTGTAAGTCGGGAAGAAAGCTTCTAGGGTGGCAAGCCTTTGAATTGTGATAATGCAAATTTTGTGATTTGCGAAGAAATATCACTGATCGCATTATTCCCTTTTTCTTTTCTTATTGTCTCTTATGTTATTGCAAGATGCAAGATGCGAGTGCTTTTTATTATTTCTAAGATGTAGCTCATTTTTTATGTTTTCTATGTAAAGACATTTTTACTAAGCGGCAGACCTAAAACATTTGTTTGTAATGTATGTCGGGAGTGGGTCCGGGTCTTGATCGCATTTCGCAATTTCAACCGATGGTAAGTTTGTGGTGCTCTTTTAAATGCTCGAAATGCAATGCGGTAAGGGAAATGATGTGATCGCAATTTTGCATTTCACTTTTTTTTTAGGTAACTTATTAAGGCGTGCCTTCTATGAATAGCGATATGCAATGCGAGACTTAGTTTTGATGAGAAATACCTAAGGACCTAGTTTATATAAGAAACTTAGTAGTTTCAAAGTGTTTTAGCACGAAGTCCTTCTTTGATTGATTTTCGCTAGATTTGGTGGGTTAGAAAGGTTTTCAATCATGATTAATCATGCAATATGTGGTAAAGGCAAGCATTTTCTAGTTATTTTTGAAAACTGGTTTGATTGATATCTTATTTTATTCCAAAATTAATAAGGAAAATGCCTACATGCTAAATTTATTTTTTGGAAATATTTTTAAAGGGTCCCCATTTATTAATGTAATATTGACTACTACTATCAAAAAATGGAGGGTTGTTGAATAGCACAAGAAGTGGTCAAGTGAGTTCTTTTACAGTTGCACGTTCTAATGATTATTAGTTATGGCACTTTCGATTTGTATACTTGCACTTTTTTGGTTTAAGATTGTTGAAGTAGAAATAGATGGTCAGAGGATTACCTCCCAACAAAGAGCCTTCTAGTACTTGTGAGTGTTGCATCTTAGGAAAACAACACCATGTAAGTTTTCCAAAGGGAGTTGCATACAGAGCAAAGAAACCTCTTAACCTGGTGCATACAGACTTGTGTGGACCTATGAGGACAAAGTTTATTGGTGGAAGTTGCTACTTCCTCACTTTCATTGATGACTACAACAGAAATACTTGGGTCTACTTCCTGAAGCAGAAGTCTGAAACTTTTCAAAAGTTCAAAGAATTCAAAACCTTAGTAGAGAACCAAAGTGATTGATAGATCAAGGTATTGAGGTCAGGTCATGGTTGAGAATATGACTCAAAGGCATCCCATTATTACTGCAAACAACATGGGATCAGAAGACAGTTTACAACCAAGTACACGCCGCAACAGAATGGTGTAGCAAAGAGAAAGAACAAGTCAATTGTGAACATGGAAAGAAGCATGTTGAAGGGAAGAAACTTGTCTAATGAGTATTGGGCAGAAGAAACTGCATGTGTTATTTATGTGATCAACAGATCTCCAACAAAGAGTGCGATGAACAGAATACTAGAGCAAGCTTGGTCAGGTATGTATTGCGATGTATCTCATCTCAGAGTACTTGGATGTGTAGCTTATGCACATGTGCCTAAGGAATGAAGAGGCAATTTGGATGATAAAAGTGAAAAATGCATATTCACTGGTTATAGTGAGCAATCAAAAGCTTACAAATTATATAACCTTGTCACAAAGAAGACCATAATTAGCAGAGATGTTGTGTTCAAAGAACAAGAGTCTTGGAATGGAACTGTAGACAAAACAGTTGATACACAAGTGCCACTGATGGAAGAAGATGATGTAGCAGAAAAGGAGCAGCAAGAATACCAGGTAAATACACCAAACAAAGATAAACCAACAAGGACTCCAAGATTCTCCGAGCAGCATGGATCTTCAAGCACATCAACAGACCAATATTCTCCCAGCAATCAATCAGGTGATGAACCAAGCAATGGTAAGAGAAATATGAGAATTCTGAAAGATATTTATGATGATTTGGATGTTAGTTCAAAATTTTCATTGTTGTCATTCCAACCTTCTTCATTTAAAAAAGAAATTAGAGATGAAAATTGGGTGCAAGCCATGGATGAAGAAATTGAAGCTATTGAAAAGAATAATACATGGGATTTGGTTGATTTTCTAAAGGACAAAAATCTCATTGGTATAAAGTGGGTGTACAAGACAAAGTTGAATGAGAAAGGTGAAATTGACAGATTTAAAGGTAGACTTGTAGCAAAAGGATTCTCGCAGCAACTGGGAATAGATTTTGGAGAAACGTTTGCCCTGGTAGCCAGGTTGGACACTATAAGAGCAGTTCTAGCCACAGTAGCTCAGAAAAAGTGGAAAATATATCAGACGGGTGTGAAATTAGCCTTTTTGAATTGAATTCTAGAAGAAGACATTTATGCACAATAGGCTCCAGGATATGAAGTTGAGAGTAATCAAGAGAAAGTTTACAGGTTGAAGAAAGTGCTCTATGGATTGAAGAAAGCGCCTAGAGCTTGGTATAGCAGAATCGATAGCTACATGATTAAGAATGGATTTTACATAAGCAACATTGAGCCTACCTTATACAGAAAGGTAAATGAGCATGGACAGATTTTGATTGTTTTGTTAAATGTTGATGACATGATTTTTACAGGTGATTTTGACATAGATGAATTTAAAGAAGCCATGATGAAAGAATTTGAGATGACATATCTTGGTATCATGAAATATTTTCTTGGCATAGAAGTTGAGCAATCTGGAAAAGGAATTTTTATTTGTCAAAATAAATATTCCAAAGATTTATTGAAAAGATTGAGGATGGAAAATTGCAAACCTGTCCTTACAGCAGTTGCAACAGGTACAAAGTTAAGCAAGGATGATGAAGGATCAAATTTCAATCCAACTTTATTCAAAATATTGGTTGGTAGCCTCATGTATCTCACAGCGACAAAACCGGATATCATGCAAGGAGTGAGTTTGATTTCTAGATTCATGGAGACTCCAAAAGACACACATTGGTGTGTAGGAAAAAGAATTCTAGGATACATAAAATGAACTAGAGATTGTGGCATAATGTATGCAAGCACAGAAAAGAAGGATTTGATTGGATGCATAGATAATGATTTTGTAGGAATTTTGGATGATAGGAAGAGCACTTTTGGTTTTGTGTTTCACCTTGGTTCAGGTTTGATATCATGGGAATCTAAGAAGCAACCCATTGTGACACTTTCGTCAGCAGAAGCAGAATATGTAGCAGCAACATTAGCAGCATGTCAAGCAGTGTGGTTAAGAAGAGTATTTGATGGACTCAAGCAGAAACAACAATGATCAACAAAAATATATTGTGACAACATCTCAATGTCTGAACTATCCAAGAATAGTGTGTTTCATCAGAAGAGCAAGCATATTCATACTAGATATCACTTTATTAGAGAGCTTGTGAGAAATGGAGAAGTTCACTTGAAGCCTTGTAAATCTAATGATCAATTGGCTAATATATTTACTAAGTCATTAGCACAAGATGTGTTTGAGTTTCATAGAAGAAACTTGGGTGTTGTAATCCTAGCTGAGACATAGACCAGCAGGCATGTTTGAGTTTTCATGAGTCATGTTTTAGTTTAGCAATCATAATTAAGGGGGAGTGTTAAAATAAGATAATTACTCCTGCATGAGGAGTTAGCTAAACATAGAGAGTCAGTTAACTGAGTGATTGAGTGGTTGAGTGTTTGAGTGTTGAGTCAAGTCGAGTTAAGTGATAGATGACTTTGAGTGTGTGATTGCATGTGATTGCATGTGGTTGCATGTCAAGGTATTTTAGGAAATTAATTAGTTGGAAAAGGTTTAAATACCCTTCACCGGGTTCATTATAATCATCATGTTTTGTGTGATCAATAAAAGAGCAACAACTCATGTTTTGTGTGAATTCATGCTTTGTCTCCTCTGCCTTTCCAACAAATAATTGTGTTAGTATTTACTTAAATCTTCCTTCAAACTAATTTCTAACAAACAAATGTCAAAACTGTAACAGGAAAATAATTCTAGCTTATTTCTACTATTTGGTGGGTATAAAAAAAGATGCAAACGTGTGACATCCCCTTGACATTCTAGAAGCTGGGGAGAAACTCAAGCTCTTCACAGTGGATCTACTAGACAGTAGTTTCATGGCTTTCATGGTGTTTTTCATGTGGCCAATCCTATCGACTTCGCCCCTAAAGATCCCCAGGTAAGTAACTTGGCCACTTCAATTTTCCCAAACAAGATGTCGTTCACATATATGCATCTAAGTATTAATACTTAGCAACTTGAAATTATTGCTGTGTAGAACGATGTCATCTAGCCGGAAGTTGACAGAACGCTAAATGTTCTGAGGGCTTGCACAGAGGCCAAGACCGTAAAGGGTATGGTGGTCACATCGTCTATATCCATGCTTATGGAAGGAGCAGAATCAGTGCATTGATGAAACCCATTAGATGTGTATCTCCTTACTGGATAGATACATAACTAGTCTCAAGAGCCACCACACAACTAAAATTTTAAAGGGTTAAAAGATTTCCCACGTATTGCTATGTTTCTGACAAAATGAAATCTATGATAGTATTTAATGGTTAATTGTGCAGGCATATTTGGTTCCCAACACGCAGATTCAAATGTTTTACGCTTGCTAAATTCTTAATAAAGATGGATATTTTCCAAAAACAAATAATAAGTTATAAAAACTAAGGAATAATAGAAATTGACGCTTATAAATATAATTTCCATGATCAAATAAATATAATTAAATTATACAATGCAAATGTGTAATTTTATAAAAATAATTATATATTACTAATAAAACTTAGTGAGATATCATGGCCAATGATAAGAATGTCAATATTTAGATTAAGGATGCACCAATATTTTTTTTTCTCAAAGTGTTTTATTGATACCTAGTGTTAATAGGAAAATTTGCTTAGATCAATTGAAAGGATCTACTCTCAGGTTAAACTAGCAAGGCCTAACCCTAAGAGCAATAAAGAAGCATTGACCCAGTGACTTCCCCATATCCCAGGCACTTAATAACAAGAACTCAACCAACTAAACCATCGCTTAAGACTAGAATGCACCCATACTATGTCAACTAATTGTCTTTGTCTTCTTTATATTTGTCATATTGCAGCAAACATCAAAATGAGGTAAGGTGTTTCTCTTCAAGGATTTGTTTGACCATTATCTTGTAAACCAATAATGTATGATGTTCCTTCTGTGTCTTTTTCCCGTTCACTCTTCATCCATGTGGTTTTGGATGGTAGCTTGAACTTAAAAACAAAGCTGAAATATTTATCGTGAAAATATATCTAAGATCATTAAGCTGAAATATTAATAGTGAAATCTATTTAAGGTCATTGAACTCTAGATGGTATTTCATACCTTTGTGTTTGGTCCTTGCAGCATATGATGAGAAATGCTTAACCAATAAAAAAAACCAAGACACATGGCTTCAATATCTCTCTCAGCAGCTTATCACGGCTATGGTCTCGAACTCAAAAAAAATATACTACCATGCTGAGTTGAAGAGTGAAGCCCACAAAAATGGAAATAATTCTTCCATTATCAGAAGGTAACAACAGTTACTAGAAAATAGAAAAATAACAGTTAATAGAAAATAGAAAAATATAAAAACAATATTTCATATAATTTTAAACCACAGTTTTATGCCATTGCCGTACTAAGAGCGTTAGAGTGCATATTATCCTTGAGCTATGCCAAAGGTGCAAACTACATGTGCTCACCTACATAACACGACTTTAGAGCATAATACAAAAGCTTAATTCATGATGACTTTGGTTCCCAACTCAAAAATTATTGATACAATATTGTTGACATAATAATAATGTTTCTTGTTTTGTATTCAAATTGGCCACCTCCACGATTAGGTTCTATGGTTCAGGATGTGAGTGGATTCAACCTCGGTGGCCATAGGGCGAATCACATGTGTCCAACTGTAAATTTACAGGTCAAGGAGTCTATAAATAATGGGTTGTATGTAATTGTTGTTTGTGATGAAAAATTCACAAGTGAAATTAATTTATTTCAACTATATCATTAATAAATATGGTTGTGCACATGTTTCATCATCAAAAATTTATTTTTATTAATTTTTAGTTTTAATTATATTTACTAATATTTATTTTTATTAATTTTTAGTTTTAATTATATTTACTAAAATGATTGTGTAGTGTTTGATGTATACTAATATCAATCATTTTTATTAATGTAATTGTGTTAGTTTAGGTGTACAGAGGACTTCTAAAAAAATATCTTTCATCTTTAATCTTCTTAATGCTCCCAATAAGAAAATTTCTTATATCCCATAGAGTTTTTAGATTTAACAATCAGTTTCATTATATATCTATGTTGCATGAGTCTTTGGAACGTGAACTTGGGTATGAGTGTTGGGGACCGCTAGAGTTTTCTCCAAAATTTTCAAGAAATGGCTAACCCCGACTTGGGTACGGTGTGGGGAGCAACTAGAGGTTTCTCCAAAATATACAAGAATGGCTAACTTGAAGCAGTATTATTATATAATAAAAAATAAAAAATAAAAATTATTTATTTTAATTATATAATTTACATAATAATCAAAATTAACATTGAATCAAAATATTCAAATATTAAAATCAATTTAAATATATAAATAATAAATATATCATCTCTCTTATATATAAATATATTGTCTACTCTCCCACCTCTCTTTTTTATATATATAAAATGTTAAGTTCATTATCAGTACTCTTCTCTGACACATGATCAGTATTTGAAACAATCTGGCTTAAAAATATGAAGGAACAGTTTTAGATATGTTTCTCTAGTTATTCTTAAGAGAAAAACCCTTAACTCGATTGCACGTGTTGTTCTATGTTTATATAGATAAACATTCGCAGACGTTGGCAGCTGTTATCGGAATTATGGTCGGAGAACTTTTGCAACCGGAAGCAATACGGTCTTATGCCTGACATGGTGATTCTCATCGCGCCGTCTAAAGGAAGCTCGAGGCATGGAATTAAATTCAAAGTGGCAGGTGATGTACTTGGAATTTTGCATGACGGAGGCGAAGGCCAAGGCCGGGGTGTCATCATCAAACATTTTATATAAAAAATTATATTTCTTATGACTTTCATCATTTCAGTGTCAGTGAAATTACACCCAAAATGTTTTCGCTGAAGGATGGCTATTAGATCATGGAAATTTTCATTTATTGAATGATTAGAATTTTTATTCAAAAATTAAAGGACGATTAGTATTGATTAGGATTGGTTGATGGGAAGTTGCGAGTAATAGTAATATTATTTAAAATTTAATGGTCATGAATTATTATTTTTAAAAAATTAATTATATATATATATATATATTTTGAAATTTATCCATTTAAAAGTAATATTATTTTTTATTAAAAACAAATTTTCAATATTCTAAAAGATATCATTATTTTTGAAGATATATTTTTATCTTTTAATTTAATCAAGATGTGCAATTTTTTCCGGCTTAATTTTGGGTTAACATATCTCTTTTAAAATAAAAATGAAATAGTTTTTAAATAAAAAACGACACATATATATCTAGAATGATTAGTTTTAATTAAAAGCGTTATAAAATATCAATTATCGCATTTTCATTATGTTTATTGGGTTCTTTTTGTTAAAAACAAAAATGAATATATCTATTTAATTAATTTTAAACAAAAACATTATAAAATATCAATGATCATATTGCTATTCTTGTTGACATGTTAACCTAAAAGATATTAAAAAAAATATCTCTCTTAACCATAAATTAATTAGATATTAATGTGAAATAACATAATTTATATCAACATTTAAAGTGATATATATATATATATATATATATATATATATATATATATATATATATATATATATATATATTTGATATTTTTTAAAAATATTTTAATATAGGTAAACTATATATAGAGAGAGCAAAAAAAAATGTGTAATTATTTCAATTCTTATTATAAAATTAATACATGCCTTAAAAAAATAGGTTTTAATTAATTCAACTATTCTTAATCTCTAACTATTATCATTTATGTCTCTTTTTAGGTATATTTTTTAGTCATTTGCAATCTAGAAAACATTTATAGCAATTGTAAGTTTAGGTTGTGTATTCTACACAATCCAAGTGCTCAAAGAGATTTTCAAGGAATTTAATCCGTTTATACATTAAAAAGTGCAATATAAACAAAACAAAACAAAAAATTATATTGCACTCTAAAAGTGATTCACACATCACGAGATTTGATCCCTCTCAGAGCTTGATAGCCTACTTACAATAAGATTCAAAAAGAATAAAAACTAAAGGGCTACAAAAGTTTATTGGATCACTAGGATTATGTTTTCAAGAGAACTTTGTATACTCCAATCATAGTCTATTGTTTAGGATCAGAAGCATTAAATGGTTCTATGATTCCTTATGAAGCACTTATGGTCTTCAACTTTGATTTCCTAACTTTTGTAGGGGATCCACACTTAAAATTCAATCAGGAAGAAAATAAAATGCTAAAGTTTTGTTGGATAACTAGAATTATGTTGATAAGAGCACCTTACAAGATCTGAACAAAAAACATTGTTTGCATTAAATGCATTAAGTAGTTTTGTATATCTTTAAAAAGAACTTCCATTTTTCAACCTTTAGTGCCTAACATCTATAGGGAATCCATACTTTTTCAATGAAGGACATGAAAGTTATTGAACTAACAATGACACTAAATAAAAATATTGATTTTTGGAACATAATTACAAATACAAATTTTTCTAATTAGCTAATCTAACTAAGAAATAAATGAATTTGCACAGCAAACCAAGTAGATGGTCCTATCTACTGAGTTGTACTACAAAGGAAAACTATATTATAAGTACTTTTCTATGAGATATAACTTAGAATAACATCATTTATATTAAAAGTGGAATACACATGTTGACATTACAGTTATAAAGATAATATGCAGAGACTCAACACAGATCCACATATGCTCCATCATCAAACTACAATATACACCATCATATGGCCTTCATATTGCAAAATTTGAACAACTCTGCAATACATAAATTGATTGCTTTCTTGACCAATTCGGACCTACCTTTACTTTTTACAGAGGTTATATAATATAGGGCAAGGTGTATTAAACCATGAATAGCTCAGTATGATTTTAACTTGTTAACTGTTTACATCCAAAAGCAAGAGTAGAGCATAATACCATTGACAAAAACAACTCTCTTTGACATGGTAACTACTTATATGTTTGCATAGGATATTTTCATGACATGGTGTGCATGAAAATATCCATACCAATTGCTAAAACCTCGAAGTTACTTAAGTATTCAATTGTTGCTATGTTGTATGCATTTCCACCCTGCATTTGGTTTGAGCATTGACTGTGAGTTGGTGCCTTCCTTGTCTAACCTAGGAACCATCTCAATCCACCAACATTAATCCATATTGATCCACCCAATAACAAAAATCATGTGGCATATTTCACCCGAGGGGTGCATAGATATGACAACTAACAATTTGGGTTACTAGATATTTACTAAGTTACATGATTTGGCACTCACATTAGAAAAAGCAAGATCTAAATCTAATAACTCATTGAAAATAAAGTAAAAGCATTGAATTTAACAACATCAAACCTCATCAGCTTGTGATGACCATAATGCAAATGACTGTGACAAAATGGGAATGATAATAGGTTATAAGAGGCAGTAGAGAGGGGAAAAATCACACTTATGATAATATTAAAGGCCTCAAAATGAAGGCCCAATGTCTTCCCCACACCAGACACTTTGCAAGTCCTCATGCAATCTTCGGTGCATAACCAAAGCTGACCAAAGAGGTTCCTCAAAATGGATCGAAACTATGTTGCCAACACCTCCCTTATTATCATAATACAAGGGTATATTCACATATCTCAACTTACTTGTCTCTCTAATCTAATTTACTATATTTATAATACTTGTAAACCTAATTTACATTTTAGATCTATGGGTTATGGAACACTACACATAACAAGTGAAAAAACTAATAAAACCATAATAGGACAAAACCATTTTATAGTGTGAACCCAAGGATGATAAAACCCACTCAAAACAATGATAATTAGTAGTTCAACAAAGTTACAACTTCTAGACAAGTTGGTCACCATTTAAATGCCCATAGATCAAACTTAGAACACCAAGGAAAAATACTCATAAGCCATTTAATTCACTAATTAGTAATCTCGAACATTGTCTCATATCATTGCAACTCTCAACCCTATTGTTCTTATGGTCTTGGTTTCCTACCAAATATTTAACTCTTTATAGTTTCCTTCAATTTCACTTCCTCACATGCTCTTTATTCATGCCAATCCAAAAAAGTCTCTTCTTATTATACCTACTCAAGTCAATGCAATGGATTTTCTATTAAATGCAAGCCAACCATGGGATTGCAAACAAGTATAACCAGTAGACCTTTGATTAAGGAATAATAATAAAAACTCCTATTTTATGCTCTTATCACTCTTGTTATCTTATATAGATGTGAATTTTGGGGATGAAGTATCTCTAGAGAATAATGAAGAAGGACATATCAAATAAAAAAAAATAAAAAATTATAACTTATAATATTATTATTAAAAGTGTGCACTTTATCCTATATTCCTTATAGAAGCAAGCCTCTCCCTCATTGAGTTTGTGGCCTAATATGCTTGACTTGATCATTTGAGGCCGAGGACACATCATCTTTCTTGTGATTAGATGCTAATTTTATAACCAAGTTATCAAATTCCAAAAAATCAATCCTTTGATTCTATTGAATCAACAAATTCACAATGTCAACGTGCAACATGATACAATGGTGCTCCAATTCATTGATATTAGAGTAGGCTTGCAAAAGAGTCTTCTTATTAAAATGAATCAGCTCTTTGACACTTCTTAAATTGGATTCATTTATATCAAATTTTTCCATGTTGGGATGATTTTCTATCCAATATAAATGACCTCAATCCCTAATGCAGAAACTCTTTTGAATATAGCTTCTAAAGATAATCCTTTTTGAGATATTTAGAGGAAGAAAGAACTTCAACAAAATTTCAAGAAAAGTTTTAGTAGTTCATGAACCTAAGGATGAATTCTAAAAATAATTGAAATAAACATAGACACAACTATTTGAATACAAGAAACAGTAAGAATTACGATAAATTAGAGAAGCCTCAAGATGAACCTATGTCTCGTTCTATGCATTTTCCCACAAGTTTTTTGAGGTAACCTTCCCCAATTGTTTCCTAGTGATTCTAGGATTAAGAAGATACAAAATGAAGGATGGAAAAACTAGAAGGGTTGAAAAATAAAGAGATCCCACAAATGAAAATAAATGACTGAGAGAAGGGAAGGAGCTAGTCCAACATGGCCAAAATCCTTCACCTAAACATTATCAAACCAATCAAAGGATGTTCCTAAACCAAAAGGACAAATTCTAGGTTTATGAAAGGGAATGGAGAGTGAAGAATCTTCAAATGGAGACATAAATTGTAGAAGTTAGTGTTTTTCCCCAAAAGCTATAAAATTCCCCATATAGAAAATCTTTGTAAATGTAATTGAGCCCTAAGTTTGCGTAGACAATGTTAATGGGAGGTCTAAGAGAATTAATAGGCATACCAAGGTTGTTATCCCCACCAAAAGTAGGATGTGCAACTGCCTAATTCTAACACCTACACACTTCATTACCATATTGATGAAACACATAGTATAATGGGACCCTTCAATAACCAAAACTAAAATTAATGAACACATACTTAAGGGATACAAAGGATCCTTCAATTTCCCAAACTAATGCAAATGCAATGATGAACTATCTTCTCACTTGCAAGATAATAAATGTGATTTGAAACCATCAATTTGAACTGAGAGAGATGGCATATAACATGTAGTTCTACCCCAAATTTTCAATAATATTCCAATCTCAAGGTTTGGAGATTTGTTAGCCCACTTGTCTGCCACATAGTTGAGGTGTCTTTTGACATAGAAATAGCAGGAATACATAAGGAAGTTGGAATCCTTTTTAATCCAAATGATAATATTTTTTAATTTCTTTCTCTTCAACATCACAAAGTATTCATGGCTTTTATGATGGTTATGGAATCTCCAACAATTTTAAAAACAAGTTGAAAATGTCCTCCTTTGTAATCAATATCCCTTACATGGTGAGTAATCCTTTTCCTAGTTATAATAACTTGTCCTAATCCCTATGCAAATTTGGATAATATTTTTCTCCAAATATTTAAGAATTATTAATTCCCTCATTCTTGTCACCTTTACATCTTTAAAGCAAATTTAAAATATATATTGCTAATATTATAAAAGTAGTGTTACATATTTTATTCATTTATGGTAATGAAAATTGTAAAATTTACAGGTCTATATATATATATATATATATATATATATATATATATATATATATATATATATTTTAAATATGTGTTACAATTGTCTATTAGTTTTTGGTAATGAAAATTGTAATATTTGTAGCCTTCTAAAATATGGAAAATTAAGTACAAGATGTTAGGGAAGCATGGGAGGATAGTAGATAGTTGGAAATGGGAGTATGTGCAAGTACATGTGAAAGAGAGGAGGGGGTAGAAGGATACAAGTCATCTTAGTTTCATCCCAACACATCATGACTCTCCATCACATGATTTTCAAGATATTATTATTGCAAGAAGTCAAGGCTAACATATTCAATTAGGAAATTACGGGAGCAATAAGGTTCACAATTTGCTTGATTATGTATCAAAAATGTAGAAGAAAGTTTAGAAGTTTTAGTATATATATATATATATATATATATACCAAATTATAATGTGTAAATAACATGCAATTATATATACTGGAATATATTGGTTGTGCGTGTGTGTGTGTGTGTGTGTGAGAGAGAGAGAGAGAGATAATATTTTAATATAATATGGGTCAGCGCATTTTTTGGTCTAAGGTTTTTAGTTTCTACTGATTGAAAATTGGAAATTTTGGAAGATAAGGGATCAATAAGTAGTGGGTTAATCCTCTTAGATATTGAAGGTTTTTGCAGTTATTTACACCACTGCTTAAGGGTTATACTATCTTCTATATAAAGTTTTGATTTATAAGGATTAGGGTTTATGTTATGGGTTATAGGCTTTAGTGGATGGAGGTTAGGGATTATATGCATTAATATTGCTTATGGGATTGGTGTAAGATATTAGGGGTTAAATGGTGATATAATATTAGTGGTTAGGGTTACAGGGATCTAGGGTATATAGCAGTTAAGAGTGAAAGGTGTTCGATGTAAGGATTAATGGCTATGGAGTTTATAGGATGATATTTACAAGCTATATGCTTTATACTTATTGAGAGTTAAAAGAATATGTGTTTTATTTGATATATATAATTAAAAATGTATCATCATTCTAGAAATAAAGGGGTAAATGAGAGAGTTGAACCCACCTAAGATTTTCTAAGTGAATATCCACTTACAAGTCAAAATATAAAGTCCAATCATTTAACTACATTTTTCTTGGTTGCATGAAGTATGGACCATTACAAAACAGAAGGTTTGTATCATCCCTTAATTCAAAGAGAAAAGTGTAATAATATATAGCTTGAGGAGATGGGTAAAGACATTGAAATGACCAATGAGGGCTTAATTTACAAAAGTGGCACGACATAGTCTTCTAAGAATGGAAACTTTCCGTGCATAAATACTACATTAGTTATATAAACTTCTCTAAGATCTCTGAACATTAGTGACATGTTTCATATGATGTGGTTGACCTTCAAATGTATAGTTACTTCTTATCTAAGATACAAATAACATACTTTTATTTTGCAGTTCCTCTCACCTTGTATCTAATGAGGGGAGAATTGATAGTGAGCTACCAATTTCAAAGTCATATCAAGTGAGCTTGAGCCATTGCCAAAACAAGCGATAGTAGTTATATCCTAGGGATAGATTCAATGAGAATCAGAGTTTGAGATGTAGATAGAGACAAACTCATGTTGCATTAACAAAATTTGGTGAGTGGTCATCCCAAAACATGTAGCTAGTTTGCGGTCCTCCTTAAACCACCACTTAGTAGAAGACTTACTGCTCCTACTATACACAAATTTATGGTCATCTACAAACCACTATTTCAATAGTTTGTGGTTATCTTTAAACCATTATTAGAAATCACTTCCACTTTGTAGAAGACATCAACTTCTAGCCAAATTAAGAATTGTTCTAGGAATTGCTTCAAACCAAGTTCTAGACTTGGTGATTAGCCTTAAACCACCATTGATAGAAGACTTTGACTTCTACTACCTTTCTAGTTTGTGGTCTTCCTTAAACCACCACTAGTAGAAGAATTCGACTTTTGCTACCCCATTTGGTTTGTGGTCTTCCTTAAACCACTAGATTTAGAGATCATATCTAGGCATTGTTTATTATTTACCTTCATATTTTAGTTCTCTTCTTGGACTCATGTACGCCTTTCAGATTAAGGCGAGTCCATGGTGGGGTGAATGTTGGAAACATGATCCTTAGGGGACAATGTAAATTGCAATATTCACTTGTGTGGAAATCGAAAAGTCACAAGTGAACATGAAGAGTTATGAAAATCCAAGGGACCTCTTGGAATATGAAACCAAGCATCATAATCTTATGTATTTATGTGTATCTTATGGATAGTGTTTGAATCTCACGTTTATCTAAAGTTTCAGAAGGGTCATTTGCAAACATGAAAATGGAACCATCTATGAAGTATCCAGTCAATGTAAAAAGACAAAAAGTGTATCCCTTCTCAAATGTGATGATAAAGGGAGGGAAATGGTTACATGGAAATTTCGATGTATTTATTGCTATTATAGTGAAGATATACTAAATTGATTTCAATTTTACCATTATTTTTAAAATTTGATATACATCATCATATTTCTTAAAATGGAGAAAGAAAAAGTTTAAATTAATTTTGAAAAATTTAATATAATCAACTTAACCTTGAAATTTTATTGGGTCTGGCTCAAATGGTTGAAATAATAAATTATTTTGATTTCTATCCAAATTCAAATCTTATGATATGATTACTCTTGAGAATTAAAAAGGTTAAACTGAAAAGAGTTATTGGAATTGAAAATATCAATATTTGAGATATGTAATTAAATTCAATTGCAAATTTCACCAAGAATTATAAAATAAGAGGTTGATAATAATTTGTTAAAAAAACTAAAAATTCCAGTATTCATTAAATATAATATTTAATTTTAAATTACAATTTTGTAAATGATTAAGTATATATATGTATGTGTGTGTGTGTGTAAGATCAAATATGTAAAAAAAATTATTTTATTTTATTTCTTCATATTTTTAAAAATCTTTTTGATCTCTTTTTAAATTTATTTGTCCTTTCTTTCTATATTTTTAATACAATAATGTTAGATCCAATTACAACAAAGTTCCTTTATGTTATTAGGGAAACTGAATTTAGGTGAGAAGAATATCATTCCTCACACTTACTTGATAAACTAGCATATATTAGATAAATTTACATTTATATTACATTTTAAAATTATTTTTAGTTATCTTTATTCAAAATTAAAATGTTTAAAAATTATTGAAATTGTAAAATTAATGATTGAAATTGCACAATACATTTTCATTAAAACTATATAACAAAACTCCACTAATAATTTTTTGAAAAAAATTCAAATCCTAGAATACAATCTATTTTTTTAATAAATTTGTAAAAAATTTCATATTTTAAGAAAATACATTTAACAAATATTATATTTAAAAAATTGATAAATAACTTTTCAGTTCAGCCTTTAGACCTTTCAAACAAACTTGAAACCTTAAAACTAGATAAATTTCAGTTAACCGTTTACACCATTCAAACAAACTTTAAATGTTTATATTTTTATAAATATAAACATTTAAAAACTAATAGTATCAAATAATATTAAAATTTCATTTATAAAATATTTTTTAAATACATTTTACATTCATAATTGCTAACAAAAAAAATAAAGGAAACTCCCATTTGAACAAATATTTATTTTAGTGTAATAGCTAATATAATTCCTTTCAAATACATTATATATTTTATATAAAAGTAATTAAAAAATTTATACAAATTCATAATAACATAGGAATATAAAAAATAAAATTTTGTTTATTTTTCAAGGAATTTTTTAATTTCTATAATAAAAAATAATTTTAAAAATATAGAGATCATTGTGGTGCAAAAAGGAGTTGTCTATAATGTGATTTTTTGGATTCAACACCCTGAAAAACCCCTGGGACGCTTTGATTGTGCAAAAACTAGCTATCAAACTTGCTATTTCAATAAATTGCTCCCGAATTTTGACCAAAAAAACCCACCGGGAAATTTCCAAAAAATCTCATTATAGACAACTGCATGCAAAAAGGAGCCATTTTTGTGATTGCATAAAATAAAACGTGAAGAACTCTATAGGCAGCATGTGGCTGATTTCTCTGGTTAATTAGTGCAGCTACTTGACTTAATCTCCACTGCATCGCTAGTTGGACATTAAACATTTCCAATGAGCTCATATGCTCTACAGCAGACAACATCGGAATAAGGATTTCCCGTAATTGTAAGCTCTCAGGTCAAGGATATCCTAAAAAAAGTGCTCCAAAGCTCCAGCTCTTGCACCTGCCTTGGCGCTGCCGTAAGGGAATGAAGACATCGAAGGATTGATGATATTTTTTCCTCTCCGGATGGTTTACACATAGCTCTTTTCCTCTTCGGATGGCTTACACATGGCGCTTCCCATTTCCAGCGAGTTCAGTTCATGAAACAGAAATGGTCTATGAAGGACTGCAGCAGCCAAACATCGCTAAAACAACAATCTTCCTAATTGAGACAAATACCTCCACATCAACAATTAGAAACACTTTCAAAAAGCTGACCTCCCGGTATTCATGAAGAGTTCTGGCGGGCAGTCGAATTTCAAATTTTAAATTTCAAAAGTTTAAATAAAAGGCACTGCATTAGTGAAGTGATGTATGGCCATTCCATTTATACAAACTTTAATGACTCTACCACCGAATAGTGCTCGGTCATTTGGGGCGAGTCCCTATGGAATATTGGATACAAAAGTGAAGTGATTGCGAGCAGGGGATGGCATATGGATACAAATGTCAAGTGATTGCAAGCAGAGGATGGGGTCTTCGTGTTTATGTAAATGGACGGCAATGGATGGTAACGAGGTGTAGAGTGGCTCGGCTGACTATGTTGACAAGTCCAAAGAACCTGCAATTGAGATAAGTTCCGTGTGTTTAAGCATTGACTGCCACATACTATATGTACATACAATTTTTTGAGATATATATATACATAAAAAATAAAAGAAATATACATCAGCGTGATAATTGAGATATCGCCCTTACATCGAGGTGCCACACGCTTCCTTAACCCATCAAGAGATTGCTCTAGTTTCTCAATTAAGGATATCGATGTTAAGGATGTCTTTGGTCTTTCTTTTTGCGAAGGTTTCAACATAGGCTCATGTTTTGTTGGCAATTCAACATATTTATCAACAGGGTTTGGATTCCCCAACACTAGGGAATGTTGGAACTAAAAAAAACATTCTTCAAAGCTCCCAGAACTTTTCCCAGCTCCCATTGTAGCTCCCGCTGAAAAGGTAATGTTTTCATACGGTTCCAAACCTCCTAGGAGAGTGGGAACTATTGGAACGGGGTGCCCACCTCTCTGGAGCGGTTCCGGTGTAACACATTTATATATATAATGTATTCATTGAGAATTGGTTCAAATTCATCTTTAACCTTTTTAGTGTCACAACTATGATAAATTCTTGCATCCCGTGGAGTTTTTGTAATTTGGGAATTGTACAACATCTAGTTTATTTATATATAATGTATTTCTTGAGAATTAGTTCAAATTTTAGAATTAGTCATTTTCTTCCTTGTGATAATGATAACTAAAAGATAAAGTGTTGTTCTAGATTAAGGTTGACCAATAATTTCATATATTTAATGATTTAGTTAAGATTTATATTTCGATGTCATTTTTTCTTTTACATATTTCACAATGATTTAGTTAAGATTTATATTTCTATGTCATTTTTTTTCACAACTATTACTATTAGTTATGGTTGAAGTTGGAAGCAATCTCCATGAGAGTCTTGTTGTTGATAATGCTTTTCATGTTATTATATATAAGTACTTAACCATAATTTTTCATTCAACTAGAAAGAAATTAGTGAGCATAAAATAATTAAAAATTATAAAATTATTTTGTATTTATTTTTCCTTTTAATTTTTTAAAAAATACTATATTTAAATTTCAAATCTATGCAAAACAACAAAAATATCAAATTCCTTATTATTTTAAATTTCAAATCTATGCAAAACAACAAAAATATCAAATTCCTTATTAATATTACAATTTGTGTAAAAAAAATGTGATAAAAATGTTTCATACTTTTAAAAAATATTCAATCTATGATTTAATTTCATACATATGTATATTTTTAATTGGTTTAACGCACAATAGATTTGAATCTTGAATATCATGATTTACTCATGAACATAATTAAATATTTCAATACTCGAAAAGAAAAATTTATCGAAATAAATAAATTCAATTAGTTCTTAATATGATATATCTTAATAAGGAAAAATTTATAATTTATTCAAATCTTCATAAAACTTGATAATTTAAATTTTAAATTTTAAATTTTACAGTTTACATAATACTTTATAACATAATCATTACCAATTAAGTTATACCCTAAGTTGAAATTAGAACCACTTGTGTTTAATCAAATTCATGACCTATGGAAGGGTATTGAGCACACAAACTCGTATTTCATGAAAGTTAACTATATTGATGTCTATTAAACCAAACAATTATAATACTCGAACATGTTATACCATATCTTATGACCTTTGTGTAACGTCGTCACCGTCTTTTTATCAAGAGAACTCAACTGCATTGAAAAATCATAGAAATGGTAATCCTTATACTTGTTTTAATTTTTTTATTACGTCAGGCGAATTGTATGTCAGGGACACATCATTTATTCTGAGCTTCGAATTAACTAATATGCTACTCTAATTTTACAAACCTACCCTTTAGGCTGAGATTTATTAATTTTACAATCCCACCAGCTAATATGCTATTAATTATTGTAGCAATTTGTCCACCACTTTGGCTCAGGTTGAATTTGCATACTTAGCCTTGTAATCACTCCAAAGCTCATCCACAGACTTGCCAGTGATATCGTTGAAGAATCCCACGTCCCATCCATCGCGCAGTTTCGAATTCATCTTGGCGACGAAACCGGAAGTAACGGTGTCACAGTAATGGAGAAAGTAGGCAGTCACAGCGTAGCCCTGGTCCCACCTGTCACCGCTGCCGGGCTTAGGCCAGGTAGAGGGGGCGAGGCCAGCAGTGAGGCGAACATAATCTGCAATGCCTTCGATTAGCCCTGACGGCGCGTTGCCGTTGCCGTTCCACTGCCAGACGTGGGTCATCTCGTGGTACAGAACGCCCTTGATCTCGTTCTTTACGTCGCCCTGGTAATTGGCAACGTACTCGGCGCTCAAGTGGATTTGATCGTTGCTCGTGTATGCGACACCGCTCATGCTTTCTACAATGAGAGTGACAGTCTGCACGTTCTTCCTGTCGGCGGAGGTTTGCTGGGCGAAGGTCTGCCAGATGAATTGCGAGGCAGCGTCCATTATCTGCTTCGCCTGTGCGCTCCCGATCTCGTTGTCGAATCTCTTCCCGCCGTCGCTACTCTCGACTGAATTGGTGACCACGTACTCCACCGCGTGGGTGCCTACCATGGCCAGTGCCACAAGAAGTAGAGCAACACATTTTGCCGCTGTCATATCCAGCGAGAACAACATTCAGCCAAATGAAATCCTGAATGAGTAAAGTTTGGGGGAGGACTTGATTTCTATGTAGAAGGGATGGAGGAGAAGAGGTTTATATAGAGCGAAGGAAAGAAGAATAGATACATGCTGCAGCGTCTTTGAACTTTCAAACGACTCACTGCAATTTGCAATGCAGAGCGTTTTGGAGAGGGTAATGCGACAGGGACAATATTCAGAGTTGTATAAGCAAACGTGACCTGATATGGACGAAGAAATGACTTTGTGGTCAAGGCCACTTCGTCTTTCTTCTTGTGTGGATGATATCGTGCTCAGCCACGTGCAAGATTAGACCAGTTCCATATCAATCACGGGAAATATCATATCACAGAAACCAATCTCTCCCCTTTTGTGGTTCCATTTGCATATCAATGCCCACATATCCTATCACAAACCATTTCCATATCATAAAAGAAACTTCCAACATCATAATACAATTTTTATTAATAATTTTTTTGGTTGCAAAATTAAACCATTTTCATCTCAATAAAAATAATGTGTTATCTATTTTAATTTTGGATTTGTCAAATTTAAAAAAAAAACTAAACAAGCAAACATCAGATTTCTTTTTACTTTAAAAAAAGATTTGCATTTCAATAAATTTCATCCCTTTAGATACTTGGTAAATTCAAAATTAAGGATTTAAAATAGTTTTATTATTAATTATTATTATAATCTCAAATATAACTATTTATTTTATGTTTTTATTTTTATTTTATTTTGACCAAGTCAAAATGTTTACTGGACATTACAACATCTAAGACATTTTTTGTTTTGTTTTTAAATTTAATTTAAAACAAGTTATAAATAAAATTACAATAAAATTCAAGTCTTGAATATGAATCATACTTAGTCGACAACAAAAAATGAGATGTGATTACCCATAAGTATTCTCTCATAACATTATGAATCACAGAAGTTTGCATTCAGAAAATTTTATAAAATATTTTTAGTTTAAACGGGTTATGATTTTTGGGCATGTGGTATTGATAATCCATGGTATTGACCTATAATATTATAACAAAGCCTATTCACAATTAATAATATGCATGGTAAAATAAGGTGAAGTGAATCTTTGTGCTTATGAATCTTGTTAAAATTTGATTTTTATTTTTACTTTTTTCTCTTTCATAAAATATTATTGAGCCTAGATTCGTTTTAACTCCAACCACATAAAAGGATCAAATCTATTGATCTAGGGTGGTCTAACCATTATTATTATTTTCTTTTTATACACGTAACTACTAGTAAATCTATGGGTCTATGGAGGGATCCTCTCCATAAACTGGGTACAATAAGCCTCTAGGGCCTCTTCTCCATAAACGCTTGGGACTTACTTATAAGTAATTATAATTATAATTGTTCACTCCGAGGAAAATTTATGTGGCCATATCTTGATTTGTGTTGTTTAAGCCAGTAATTTAAGTGCATATATGGATTTAACGCCCTCACAAATCCATGGGACACTTCCATTGTGAAGAGTTTACCTATCCTAAGAAACCCATGGAGATATCCATTGTGAGGAGTTTAACTATCAAACTTGTGATTTCAATGAATCCCTCTAGAATTCTAGACAAATTAGATAAGGACATAGAGTGGAAAATTTTCCAAAAAGTCAGACTTAAAAGGCTACTTGTTTTATTTTATTTTTTTGTTTTTAAATTATATTATATTTGATTTTATTTTTCTGCGAGTCAAAATGTTTTACTTAATAATTATAATTACAATTATAACTATTTTTATTTTTATTATTTACATAATACAATGGGACAAAACAACATCTCTTTCATACTACCCTAGAAAGTGCCTCTAAGCATAATAAAATAATTTTCATTATAAATTAAAAAAATCATTAATTTATTGATTTCAATATTTTTTTATCAATAAAATTATATTTAATCATAAATTTAAATTAATTATTTACACTTTTGTAAATTTAAATTTTTAAAAAAGAAAAATGAATACTTTGATTTTTTTATATTTTTTAAATTTTACTTTAGAGATAAACTTCCACACTCTAAAGTTCTCTAATAGAATTATGACATGTCACAAAATGGCATGTAAAAAGCACTAATTAATTTTCCCATCATTTATTTATTATTATTATTTTAATTATGGAATTCAATAATCTATATATTCAAGATAGAGAGAACTATTAAATTAGCAAGGGTTCCTTTGAAAAAACTTTGCAAGGGTTGGTATGTCCCAAAGAACAATGGATTGACACCTACTCTTCTACCCTTATCACACTAGACCAACATTTCACTTTGGGAATTGAACCCCCAAATCATGTGAACTACGAACCCTAGACTACAAAACTTGTCACTGAGATGACACTTTGAAAATTAATGGAGATAGAGGTGGGATTTGACGCACTTATAAAGTTCTCTTTATTTATAATAACTTTTTCTTAGAATTGAAGAATGAAATATTGAAGGCAATTTAGGGTGCAAACATTATTTAAAAAAAAATGTTTAACACTTTCCAACTAGGTTCTTATAACAATTGTTAGGTTCATATAGGCACTTAGGAGTTAGTTAAGATCAACTTGGTTTAATGTTTATTTATGTAAAATGTTTCTATTTATTGTGTTCCCTCACTATGCACTTATAGTTATGCAATTTAATAATCACTCGACATTGAGCAATCGAAGATTTCATATTCTCCCCCATACTAATGACTATATTGATCCATGGCTTAAAATTTTATTGTTGTAAAAGTATCATATATTACTCACTGTATTTAATATACAAATATAATAATTATTTATAATAATGGAAGAGCCCGAAGGTTAACTAAAATTAGCAATGATACTAAGAAAATAAGAAATTTTGTGTGAAATTACAACTCATAATAGTTGGCTTAACGGAAAATTGTGTGTTAGAACATGTCGACACTAACATTACCTATGAAGTAAAACATAGGGAGAAGTTGAAATTGTAAATTCCACATTCATCTACTAAATGGAAAGAACAAGAGCTTGATCCATTTACGAATTACCAAAACTATGAAGTTGACATCCAAGAAACCTCAATAAGCTTGGTTGAACTCTAAAGTTGAATATGTTACAAAGGCACAAAAACGAAAAATATTGGCAACCACCATGCTTCGGAAATTAGATATAAGGAATGAACCAAAAAACTTCAAAAGTAAGCAACCATCATCAAATATCAACTAAACAATGAGGCCTATAAATAATGAAGATAGATAAATTGAAATGTAATATGGCTTCACAGAAATAAACCAATCATGATAATGTTTAGTTTACTCATAATGCTACTAATGCTTATATTTAACCCATTGTAAAATGAGGTTCTAGAAATGATAATATCCAAAAATTTAAATAAAAGTGAAGAAATCTAATTTTTATTTTTTTTCTTTTGCAATACTAAACCTTTGCCATGTCAACCACCACAAAAATCATATCATATCACCAAAACATTTTTTTATTTTTTAATATTACATCATATAAATAAATCTCTCCTTTTCTTACAGAATTATACCATGAAGTTTTTATTTTTATTTTTCTATCCACATACAACTTACCATTTTGATATCATATCAAAAAACAAATCTCTTCTATCATGTGACAAAGAAAAGCTTGTTCTATCTTTCTTACAAAATTAGACCATTTCCATACATTATCACAAAGAAAAACCTCTCATCGGGGCACGGAGAATTAGACCATTTGCATACCATATCACAAGCTATGATTTTTTTTCTCCATGATTAGACCATATTCTTATGAATCACGAGAAATATCATATCACAGAAAATAAGTTTTTTTTGGTCAATATTAGACAATTAAAATATCAATCACCACAATAAATAAATAAATAAATAAATAAATAAATAAATAAATAAATAAATAAATAGATAGATAGATATCACCACAAATATAAAACTTACAAAATTCCATTTAAATTAAATTTACTTATCTCAATTTTCTATACATAATTTAAAAAATCTTGAAAAAGTATTATCAAAATTGGAATCTTTTTGTTCTAACTCCCGTGCGTAAAATGTTATTTTCTGCAACATTAAATCAATTTCATTATTAACCATTACAAATTTCATATTATTCACTCGTCTTTTCATAGATATTATATCAATACACTCTTTGTCTGATAAGATTATATATTAATTATAAATTTAAATTAATAATTCATTATTTTTTAATTTATATTATTTTTTAATTTTATAATTTTTTAAGTGAAATAATGATTATTTTTCATTCACTTGTATTTTTGAAATTTTATTATTTAAATTCATTTTAAAATTAAAATTAAAATGGCGAAAGATCAATTCGAGATCAAAAGTCACAGAAGTATTGGTGGGAGCAACAGAGAAAGTACCATTTTTAGTAGATGTTGAACCAAATCCAATAGCAACAATCAATATAGGTAAAACACCCAACAAGAAGTTCTAAAGTCACCCAACAATAGGGATAAACACATACCTAACCCCAGAGACAAACCTTCATAATCAAGAGTCTTGCATTCCTTAGACAGATGTAGGAGATCGAGACAAAGATATATCAGTTACAGTTACTAAAGGAAGAATTAATAGCAGACTGACCTTAATAACCTTAGGAGGAAATACAAAATTTAACAGAAACATTGGAGCATGTTGCGGTCACACAAGACAAAACACGAGGTTATCCCAATATAATTAGAATATGAGGTGTTAGTTAAGATTAACTTTGAGGAAAATGGTAAAAAAAATTCATGTTTTATAAATTTGTTTTCTCTGTATGTTTTTTATTATCCAACTTAAATAAAAGTTAATTTATTAGATAAGAGCTACATGGTGGCAATGTCACTACCCTTTCCTTTTGGACATTGCCACCAGTTGGTTATTGTATAAGAAGATATCTTATTGAAATAACACAATGAATAAATTATCTCTCTCTCTCTCTCTCTCTATATATATATATATATATATAATGTTAACATTAACACTCTTGTTTTTTTACAATATTGCATAAGGACCATTTACCCTGCAAGATCATTTGTTTTCTATTGTCATCCAAGCACTCAATAGCCTTGTCATAACAATCCACCTTGGTCTTATGAAGATATAACCAGTCCATACCCAACAACATATTGTATGATCCCAATGGAAGCACATTCAAATGTGTTGATGTAGGCATACCATTCAACTCAAATGCACAAGCTCTTACCCAATGATGAATCTCTTCTTTGTACCTGTAGCCAACTGCACTAACCAAGATTTTGCATGTAATTCTTTATTCAAACCACATGTATCCACTAGGTCAGGATTAATATAACTATAATTAAATCTAGGGTCAATACAAATAGAAACAACTTGATCACAAAGCTTAGCGTCCATATCCATAATAAATTCCTGGTGATTCGCCTACCTATTATCCAACATTGTATTAATCCAAGGAATACTCTGTCCAACATCCCCCCAATGTCTGTGCCTCGTGAGCACTATAAATCTGCAATCTACCACCCTGATTATGTGGGAAATATCTCTTGTGATGTTGTTGTCCACAAACCTGCCATTGCAAGGGCTTCCTACCATCACCCTTGTTTTGATCCTCAGACCGAAAACCCTGTTCTTTATCAGATGCATTGAACTTCTTAGGTGGTGAACTGAATCTATTTATTATCTATGTGATGAGGTCTTGTTCGCTTCTTATCCCATTTTCCTTTATCCCTCTCAGTACCTTTCCAATCCTGCTCAGTTTTAGATATGCACATCGATTGTTCATAAAAATGCTTTATATTTCTGATGTCTTCCTCCAATTATCTAGTCTCATCAATCTCTATCTTGTCTTTGACTGCTACCGACAACCCATTGATGAATCTCTTAATTTTCGCTTTCTCCTCCTTCAGATAATGCACATACCTCAAAAACTCCAAGAATTTTCTAGTGTACTCCACATCGACCATGGATCCCATTTTCAACTCATATAATTATCTTTCCCTGTCATCATAGTACCTATCAGATAAAAACTTCTTCTTTAAAAGTCTCTCAAACTCGCTCCAAGTTAGCTCTTCTTCATGAATACCTATGAAATTCTTCACATATTACCACCAAATGCCTGATTTAACTTTAAGACTGAACATATCTATTTTGGCATTCATTTTCTTTGAGGAATTAGGCAATATGAAGAACTTATTCATCCTAGGAAACCACACTTTTTCATCTTGTATCTTATTCATTTCTTCATCAAATGTAGGTGGCTTTGCTTTCAAGAAATCATCTAAAAATATCCCCATATCATTCCTCCTATAAGGATGATTACGATGATAAACATGGTACTTATCTGAACATGATCTAGATTAAATCCCATGTCCACTACCTCATCCATCCGACGTATCCAAGAACCTTCCATATCTAATAGTGTCATCTCTATCTGACCTGTTCCCACCATGAGACCTACTACCATATGATCCATTAATCATGTCCTCTCTTCCATGAGTAATCTTAAGTGGTCCCTATCTCTACAAGTCTGAAAGGCTCTGAAGGACAACTGCATTAACCTTTGTTAGTTTCTCCTGTGCCCTGGAAAGTCTCTCTTGTGAATGAATTATTCTATCATGATCAACTTTGCAACTCCTTATTTATACTTTCAAACTTCTCAAAGTGTCTTCTATATCAAGAGAGTACCCATCACCATGTTTCTCATCTCATCCATTGGGAGAATCTCGTGAACTACAATCCCCTATTTTTCTAGTCATATTTGATATGCTTCCTCCTGCAAGTATATCATGTCAGCTAAACCAAAATATAAACATAACCAAAATACCTCAATATAGTTCAAGGGAGGATATCACATCTCCAAGGTCAATTAGATTAGCACAAAACGTATAAACATAATAATAGCAGTATATAGACATAATCTCAATCATCATCCTAGGTACCATGCATGATGTCACAACTACAACACCAACTAGACACAATGCATGCACAACAACATACAGCCACTAACACCCATAACCAATGCATATACAACCAACATGCATTCAAGACAATCTCATCCTGACAACAATGCCATGAAATTCCATATGACAACACAACTACAATAATGACCAATGCCATGCATACTTAACAAACACATTGACCACAATAATAATGGACACATATGCAACTGACATGTATACACAATAAACACATTCCGCTCATCCAGTCCAAGGGTTGACTCATGCTTTGATACCACTCTGTAACACCCTCCTCCCACATTTACCCAAGCCAACCAGTCCACCAAAGTAAACATGTGAGAGAGAGTTCCTATGATATGATTAAACTCCCCATGTACAATTAAGGAAGTGGAACCAACAAGACAATACCAATCTGACCTTCCTTAGGAGCTACAAAACCTTCATGAGACAACCAACCCTTCCAGGTGTCCAACCCTTGAGACAAATTAATGTTTTGTTGAAATAAACCCCTATTTTCTCCTGTGACAAGCCTTCCATACAACTGACACCCTTTATTCGCTCCCGCAACAAGGCATCTATAACAACCTTGGTGAGAATTCCATGTAAAAATATATATAAGGCCACGGTGATGGGACATGTATTCCAAGATGAACGTTGGGAGAAACATCATAGTGGGTGTTTATTTGGTTTATTATGGCTAAGGGAATTGAAAAAGGAAATGTATAAGGTTTTGGAAAGGCGTGAGGCATTAATTGGCATTTATTTATGAAAATAATGGAAATTAGGAGAAAAAGGAGGTGAAAGGTCACAAGTTGCATGTGAGAAGTAAAATGAAGGAAAATAATGGAAAATGAAGAAAATAGAGGTCTCATTCATAAAAAAGATTCCCAGGATCAGTTGGTGAGCTTTTGATAGGTTTTGGTGCAGCTCTTTTCTATTCTCTCTCTCTCTCTCTCATACCCTTAGAGACATTTTTCTTGGAGCACTGTTGGTGGCTATGGTATACTTGGGTTCTTGAAGCAAGAAGGAAAAGGAAGAGTAGGAAAGTGCAAGAAGGCATCGGGATCAACACCTACATCATACTTTCTTGTAGGTATTGAGTTGCATGTATGTTTCTCTCACTAATTTTGGCACGCATGGCACATGCATGTGGTTTCTTGGTTGTGATCTGTCATTGATCCAGGAGGATTTCCTAGCCTTTCCATTCCACAGTGATTGTGGGTTTACTTTCATTGTTTGTTTTTGGTTGGTTCTCATATTTCCTTAGCTTGGGTTGAGTTACTAGTTCCCGTAGCCTTGGTTGGACAAACGCTCTAGAGCCTTGTAACAACTTGGGTTGAGATACTAGTCCCGTAACCCTAGTTGGACAAATGCTCTAGAGCCCTTGGTGGGTTAAGTTGTGGGTTGAGTTACTAGTTATTAGAGCCTTGCACCAGTTGTGGGTTGAGTTACTAGTCCTAGAGCCTTGGTTGGAACAAATGCTCTGGAGCCCTGGATGGGTGGATAGAGACCGATCTAATGATGGTTTTGTGATGTTTGACCGTGAGGTGGAAACACCATTTAATGGGTTGAGGTGGATGGCCTATGGAAGCCTTGGATGGTTTTTGGATGATGTGCTCTATGAGATCCCATATACATGCTTCGAATATGGCAAGGGGGTTAATGGTTGAAGAGAGATTTGGCTCAGCCATTCTATGGTCACGTGGAACATGGAAGTCCCATCCTGGGTTTTGATTTTTCATCATTAATGAAAATTTATTTCTCCTTGTATCTCTATGAGAATTATGATGGATTATATGTGGTTTATATGGTTGTGATTTCATTAGTATTTATGCCCCTATTATGCTAGTTATTTATATGTTTTAAGAAAGCAGCCATGAATGGATCTCGTCATGTTCTTACTTGTTATTGAATGATAATGTATCTATGACCTAATGGATGAAATTGAATCTAATGTGATAAGGAGACAATGATTCATAGAGAATCTCAGATAAGTATGAGACCCCTATGCTTAGATATGTTATTTACACATGTAGGTTGCATTTTTACTAAGTTCTTGATAAAATGCCTATTATGGCTAGTAGGGGTCCAGTCAAGGTATTGAATAAGTATTTTCTTTAATACTTTCATTTCCATGTTATTTTACTGATTTGAAGATATGGTTCAATTTTGGGCAGTGACCTACGCTCTGGTCCTAAAAAAGTGGCTCAAATCCCTGAGTCGCTAGCATAACACTGAAAAATTGGGTCTCTGGTCATTGGTAGGCAAGCCTATGAGAGTGACTATAGGGTTACAGTCGCATGCATGACTTGTCATGGGAGTGAATTTGGGTTTAATTCATCTAAATGATGGGTTAACTCAGGGGTTGGGCACCTGGAGTGGTGGATTAGCTCCTAGGGATCCTCAAGAACCTGAGGGATGTCTGTGTATTATGTTTCCATTGATTCCATTTCCTTAAGGTTACCTAGAATATTGAATCATATCATAGTAGCCTATCGTCATATGTTTACCTTGGCTGCTTCGTTTTCTGGGTAGATGTCGGAGGATGGTGTTACACAGTGGTATCATTGTGTGGTTACGCTCTTCTTGGGTTGTGCGTTGATCATGCTTTCATGTTGGTTGCATGTTTGTTCCTTATGCATGTAGCCCATGTGCTTGTTGCATTTTCATGGTGCGGATCATGGTTGTAGTGATGTCTCTGTGTGAAGGTTGAAGATGTTGTCATGGAGTATGTCTTCTTGCATGTATGGTTGATTATGCAGTTATCATGCATCTATGGTCTTGGTTATAGTTATGCATGAATAGTATGTCAAACATGCATTGTGAAGTCATGGTATGACATTTAGGTCATCATGGTGCTATTGGTTGTTATGATGCTAATGTGTTGGCTGAGATAGAGTAGGAGACACAAATCATCATAATGAGGTTGCATCATTAGACATTGGGGTAAGAGAATATCATCACATAGGTATGTTATGTTTGGCATGCAGGTATGTAAGTTAATATTTGTCATATGCATTAGGTTGATATAAATTAGGTTTTTGTGCACGTCTTTTGATGTTATGGTTACATTCATGATAGATGTTAGTTGATTAGTGTAGTTATATGCACATGTGTTAGATAGTTAAGAATGATAGTAGCCTGTAGTTTTATGCATTGCTATTGTTATTTTATATTAGATAACCTGGTGATTATGTTATGTGTTGATGATAAGTATGCTATAAGTTAACTTGTTTTTGTTATGTGATAATTAGCTTGACGATTAGGTTATATGTTGTTGATGCACATGGTATATAGCTTATGGTTGCTGTATTCCAGTAACTTGATGATTAGGGTTATTTCATTAAGATCTTGATGTCATATGTATCATGCTAAGTTGGATTGGCCTATGCATATGGTTAGGGTTACGACATTCAGGTATGAGTCAAATTATTGTGTTTCATTGTGTGTTACTAATATAGACCAATCATACATATGTGATTGCTATGCATAAATGATAAATGCTTACAATTTTATGATGTGAACATGTTAGTTAGTTAGTGTCATGGATATTGTGGTCTTATTTATGTTTGAGTTGACATGTTGTAAAGTTATATCTTACTAACTAGATTGATTGTATAGACAAGATAGCCTCCCTTGAGATACATTGAGGTACGATCTTTCTTATGTCATCTATTTAGTGTTTGAATGTCTGTTTATGTCATCTATTTGGTGTTTGAGTGTTTGGTGTTTATTATTTCATCAAGTTGATTTATTTAACATGTTATGTTTGCAAGTTGGTTGAATGTTTGATGAATGGCATAATATGAGTATGTGTTTATAAGGTTTCTTGTCGAAATGATCTTGTTTTAAGAGGATTGTACTAATGCATATGTGTTGAGACAATTGATATGTACTTGAGTATATAGTAGGTGACAGTTCTAGCATTGCGTCTAAGGACTATGAGTTGACTATGAATTATGACATGATTGTTAGTCTTGGTAAAGGTTGATTTCAAATTGATAGATATGATTGTCTTGATATTTGGAACATGCAGTTTACGTGTGTGAGCAGTTGCAGGGTAACATGTGGTTGACGTGTGTGAGCAGTTGCAAGGTAACATGCGTGACAAGGTAACACTTGATGTGTTTATATCACTAACATTTGGGTGATGTGGCAATGCATAGTAAGTTTCAATTGCAACAAGGTAAAAAGGTAAAACAAAGGAATTGGGCAAGAATTCCTTTGGCTATGTTTAGAGACCCTAATTCCAAAGGAATGAGTGCTTCACACACATGATGTCTTCTTAACCTTGATTTTGTCTGACATTATGTGGATATGTTCTAGATTCATGAACATGTACTTGAAAGGTATATTAGCTATTTTCTAGTTACAGGGGAAGGGAATTAGAGTCCTTTGAGAGATGGATTGGATGTGTTCAGTTGCAAGCAACGTCCTTGGCACAACAAGGTAAGATAACGGTATATCATTATTTTTATTTAGCCACTGAAAGTTATGTGTTTATGGAAATATGATGCAGGGGATTGCATGGCAAAGAGACTACCATGAAGCACTAGGAACCATGGGGATAGAGTCATGGTGTTTTTTGTTAGTCTTGTTATTTTGGTATTTTGTGATTTGATTGTGCTTGATTTGCAGTTTTGTTATGTCTAGTGCATGATTATGCCACTTTATTTGTGGAGTCATGTTTTTATTGATTTTCATGGTTTTCTTCTTGTTTGCATTTGTTTTTTCCTTTTATCTTTTGAGTGTCTTAGGAATTGGTTGGGAAAGAGGAAAGTTAATGGAGCTCAAGGAGAGTTGTGTGGTACTCAAAAGGTAATTTAATTCACATATGAAGCTTAGTGCATGAGTAGTGCAGTAGAAGGTAAGATTATGAGGGTCGGTTAGATTGGTTGGGTCTATTGCGGTAAATGGACAATGGTAGTACATAAGAGAAAAGTAACCAATAAAGGTAAAGCAAATGGATCTGAGATGTCGGATGGCTTGACTAAGCTAGGAACAATGGTTCTCAATGTTTTTCATGAATAAAGGAAGTTCTCTTAATCGTGGCATTGGTATCTATTATTTATGTTGTGATCATGATAACTTTATTCTAATGATTATATGAATGTATGTATGTATGTATGTTGTTATTTGACAGGGTCATCATGGATCATGATTGTTTTATGCTAATGTTTATGTATATGTATGTATGTGTCTATATATCTATGTAATTGTCGGATAGGGTCACCAAGAATTGTTCTTGTGGAGGAATGATTGCTTACACAGACAAATGGCATGAAGAGGTTCTTCGACTTATGAGGAATCAATTGGGAAGAGTAGTGAGGACAAATATATGAGGTCAGTATCATGTGGATATGAATTGTTAGTATATGCTTGTATTATGCCTATGTTTATGCTATGACGAGTAACATTGAGGGATGCATCATTGAAATGAAAGCAATGTGATCTTCGACATTTTGGGACATGAATGGATAAGACACTAGAAGCAAGGCTTCTTGGTAGAGACAATATGCTTTTGGATGTGAGGTACGATTGTTGTGCATATGTTTTATATGTTGTACATTTTGCATATGTGATGTTGTGTGCGTGCAATGTTGCATGTATATAGTGTGTGTACATGTTGTTATGCAATGATTATGTACAAGGTGGTACATATAGTGTTGTGTGCATATGGTTCTATGCACATGTTGGATATCCAGTGTTGCATACAGATGATGCTATGTACATGTGGAGTTGCATGCATGTTGTACATGTGGTGTTGCATACATGTCGTGCATGTGGTATTGTGTGCATGTTGTACATGTGGTTTAGTGTACACGTGGTGTTGTGTACAGGTTGTGTAGTTGGTGTCATGTACATGTGATGTTGTGCACATGTTGTGCAGGTGGTGCGGTGTACAGGTGGTACTGTGTACATGTTGTACATATGGTACTGGTGCACATGTGGGATTATGTGCATGTCATACATGTTATGTTGAGGGCATGTGGTACTAGGTATGTGCATTGTGTAGGTGCATGTACTGTCTGGTGTTGTACATCGGGTATAGATGTATTGTCTTTTGTTGTATGCCAAGTGTAGGTGTATGTATTATGTTATGCACTAGATGTAGGCATATGTATTGTATTTTATACAATAGGTGTAGGTGCATTTATTGCATAGAGTTGCATGTCGTGTGTGGTCGTAGGTGTGTGATGCACACTATTTATATGTGCACCTATTTGAGGACAAGAAAATGTGTGTTTGACGAGTGTGGCAACCGATCTAGTGTACGTAAAAAAAAAGAACAAAGGCAGATGTAAGGATCAATTAAAGGATAAGTATTGGTATATTATTTCAGTATTATTATACATGTGATTTATGATTCTAGTATATGATGATTACATGTGAATTATGATTTTAGTTTTTGGTGGTTACATGTGATTTATGATTTTGATCTATGATGGTTATGTTTTGAGTTAACCTGATGAGATATTTTTATACATGTTGATTTGGTTAAAAATGCTAGTTTGAATTGTTGCGATAGGAAGCAAACAATATTTCAAATGTACCTTAGTGATGAGATACCAATGATGTATGATGTGAAGTTATTTCAATTTACTTTGATTCTAATGGAAATTATGTGCTTCGAATAGGAATCATGAACATGCCTAATTGGGTGATTGAAATAGACTACAAGAATTTGCAACAACAAAAGGAATTGGAAAATGCAACAGTATGCTGCTAAAGAATTCAAGAACACGGCCATTGTGGGAAACTAGTACCCAATAGTGTCCATTGATTTCCATGAGCATGCTATGACTGGTATGATGCTTTTGAGGTAGGAATATGCCTTGGTTTTTGTATCTTCCAATTCAAGAAAGCCTTACCAAGGGATGCACTACCCTAGATGGGGGTACTAGCGGAACTTGGAAGGTGAGTGACTACACGAAAGGGTTAAACAGATTACCCGAGGGACTGTGTAGTAGAGAAGGGAAGGTCAGGGATATATTTATTCTGGTCATTAGCATTTCTAGATGGAATCAAATGAAAATTGGGAGTGCACCCTGGAACAATGAGACGGTAACTGTTCACTAAGAGCACAGGTGGCGTGGGAATATAGTGCTAGACAGTGGATGTAGTTTGACTATGGTTATGGATTTTGGACTTCCAAGGAAGGAGGTGAATCTTGGTATTACTTTGAAGGTGGACTTGGTGTGAGCCTCTGGATTCCCTTGTTGTGGAAGAAGGCATTGTATCCTTTTATTTTTTCATTGACAAAATGTGCATATGTGTATATGTGTGTACTATTCTAAATACTATATCGAGCTGGATTTATAAAGGTCTATAGAAAGTATGGTTATTTGCTAGTTGAAGCAAATGCATATGTGTATATGAGGTTATTGTAAATACAGTAATGAGCTATGTTATAAAGATCCAATAAACATTATGATTGTCGTGTTTCAGCAGATGGTCATTGTAAATAATGCAATGAGCTATGTTATAAAGCTCCATGGGAAGTATGTTTTATTTTCAGCAATCTTGTTGGTTATATGTGTCATTAAACATCGAGGGTGGTGTTCCCCCAAGGGGAAGGGTTTTGTAATAGCACCGGTGAAAATTCCATGTAAAAATATATATAACGCCACATTAATGGGACACATATTACAAGCTAAGTTGTGGGAGAAACATCCTAGTGGGTGTTGATTCAGTTTATTATGGCTAAGGGAGTTGATAAAGGCAATGGCCAAGGTTTTGAAAAGGCATGAAGCATTAATTGGCATTTATTTATGAAAATAATAGAAATTAGGAGAAAAAGGAGGTGAAAGGTCACAGGTTGCATATGAGGAGGAAAATGAAGGAAAATAAGAGAAAATGATAAAAATAGAGGCCTCATTCATAAAAAGGCTTTTGAGGATTAGTTGGCGATATTTTGACAAGTTTTGGTGCATCTCTCTTCTATTCTCTCTCTTTATCATGCTCTTGGAGACTTATAGTTTTCTTAGAGAACTCTTAGTGGGTGTGGCATACTTGGATTCTTGGGGAAAGAAGGAAAAGGAAGAGAAGGAAAATGAAAGAAGGCATCGAGATCAACATCTGCATCATCTTTTCTTATAGGTATCGAGTTGCATGTATGTTTCCTTCACTAGTTTTGGCATGCATGGCACATGCATGTGGTTTCTTGCTTGTGATCTGTCATTACCATGGAGTATTTCCTAGATTGACAGTGAATTTCCTAGCCTTGCCATTTCCTGGATAGCGATGGTGATTGTGGGTTTACTTTTGTTTTTTTTTTTTGGTTGGTTCTCATATTTCCTTAGGTTGGGTTGAGTTACTAGTTCTCATAGCCTTGGTTAGACAATCACTCTAGAGCCCTGTAATAGCTTGGGTTGAGTTACTAGTCCCATAGCCTTGGTTGCACAAATGTTGTCAAGCCCTTGGTGGGTTGAGTTATCAGTCTTGGAGCCTTGGTTGGACAAACACTCTGGATCCTAACGACAGTTGTGGGTTAAGTTACTAGTCATGGAGCCTTGGTTGGAACAAATGCTCTGGAGCCCTAGATGGTTGGGATAGAGACTGATCTGATGATGGTTTTATGATGTTTGATTGTGAGGTGGAACCATTGTTTGATGGGTTGAGGTGGATGGCGTCTAGAAGCCCTGGATGGTTTTTGATTGATGTGTTTTATGAGATCCCACATTCATGCTTGGAATATGGCACAAGGGTGAATGGTTGAAGAGAGATTTCGCTCAACCATTCTACAGTCGAGTGGAACATGGAAGTCCCATCCTGGGTTTGGATTTGACACCATAAATGAAAGGTTATTTCTCCTTGTATGTCTATGAGCATTATGATGGATTATATTTGGCTTATATCGTTGTGATTTCATTGGTATTTCTATCCCTATTATGATGATTATTTACATGTTTTATGATAGCAGCCATGAGTAGCTCTCATCATTTTCCTACTTGTTATTGAATGATCAATGTATCTATGACTTAATGGATGAAATGGAAGTTGGTGTGATAACGAGACGATTCTTCATAGCGAATCTCATATAAGTATGACACCCCTATGCTCAGATCCATTATTTACACTTGTAGGTTGGATATTTACTAAGTGTTTGACAAAATCCTTGTCATGGCTAATAAGGGTCTAGTCAAGGTCTTGAAAAAGTATTTTATTTAGTACTTTCAGTTCCATGTTATTGTATTAATTTGAAGTGGGGGTTCAATTATGGCCAGTGACCTCGGATCTGGGCCGAAAAAAGTGGCTCAAATCTTGGATTCATTGTCATAGCACTGAAAAAATGGGTCACTAGTCGCTGGCAAGCAATATTGTGAGAGCAACTATAGTTACATTCACATGCATGCCTTGTCATGGAAGTGAATTTAGGTTTAATTCATCAAAATGATAGGTTAATTCATGGGTTGGGCACCTGGAGTGGTGGATTAGCTCCCACGGGTGCTGAAGCACCTAAGGGAGGTTAGTGTTTTGTGTTCCCGTCATTTCCATTTACTTAAGGTTACCAATGAGATTGAATCATATCATAGTAGCCTATCATCACAGGTTCACTCTAACTGGGCAGTTTCTTTTGTAGATGTGGGAGGAGGGTGTTACAACATCCATGTGACTGTGGCCTTTTTTAGGCAGTTCTGTGCCATCGAGCCCAAATTATGGGCCATGTTTTCAGGGCTAGTGTTATAGACATTTTTGGGCACTGCAGCCCCAATCATAAATGTCCATAAACCAAGGGCTCTTAAGTCCCTAAAAGTGTTATTCCAACCCCTAAAAGAACAAGGTCAGCTGATTACATCATCTCCCAGAAGTTCTCCATGAAAAACTACTCAGAACTGGTCAAAATTGGACCATCTCACCTATTCCATGGTCAAAATGCACGGCATCCCACCTAAATGCACACGGGAGGTGCAATACATACTGAAAATCCCTTCTATGGGGTGAAATGGGTGAGAGTGGAAAAATGGCAGGGTCAATCTGCAAGGTGGAGGATCATGGAATCTTCCAGAAACTTCTCCTGTGACACTTGCCTCTCTGCATTCGCCCAGGGATGAGTAAGAGATCATCAATCTCCAAGTGGAATCAAGAACTATCAGAGAGAGGACACTAATCAAATCTCAAAAGCTGACTCACCCCCCTTGCAAACATCTATATATGGATCCCTCATCCCAGAGATCTAGAGGCTGGAATTTTGTATCTTGTAAGGAAGTGCTGTTGGTTTCTTGGTGTAACATCATAGTGTTGGGTGATCTAAGATTTTCATGAGGTGAAGAAGGGCTTTCTTGCTAAGAGGATGATGTTGGGCCAGAACAATTGGTTGTAATCCTCTTTGCTATTCTTGATTATTAATAAAGCTATTCAAGTTTTCCTCCACATTATTGTATGATTGATGATATATGCATTTGTGTGGTCAATATACATCTAGTCCTATATTTTTTATGATAGTATATCTCTGTTCTTGGATAGTGTTATGCTGCTTTGATTCTACAGGTGCTCATTGAAGCTGGGTAGATGAGGAAGCAAGTGGCAAAGATCTATCAAAAGGGAGGGGAATCAAGCAAGGAACCAAGCGCAAGATAGAGGTTGGTCTCCTTTTCTCCCCTCTTATCTACTTCTCATAAAGGAAAATGAAAGTGGTTTTAGTTTGTTTGTTTCTAAGGTAGGCACTAGCCTTAGTGGGGCTAGCAGCTCTACATAGACACTAGATTTCTTGATAACAACTAGGACTTAGTCCTATGCTGAGAACTTCATGAAACTTCTAGAATTGATAAATAATAATGAAATAAGGCTACTAATGGAAAAAATTAGACAAGAACTTGACCTAACCCTTACAAATCATGACAGGAATTTCATCAAACATATCACAAACATGTAATCTACAAGTCATAACAATAGATCTAAACATAGGGATCTCATACTTATCTAAGAATCATCAAGGAGGAATGCTGGATCCTCCCAATAGTTGCATTATTATCTATTAGGTCATTCATTCATTAATATTTCATCTACTAACCCGAAACATGATAAGGTCCATTCATCGATATTGTCATAAAACATGCGTATAACGAGCAAATAACCATAGATATATCAATGATGAAACAACCATTAAAGCCACATAAGGACAATAAACTTTACTCATGAGATACCAAAGGAAAAGGATCTTTTATTAACATATGCGAATCCAACCAAGTTAGGGACTTCCTCATACCACCTGACCATAGATTGGGCTGAACTAAATCTTTCTTTTAGTCAATCACCCCTGTACCATATTCCAAGAATGAATGTGGGATCTCATGTAATAAACGAAGAACACCAAACCACCTCAACCCTTAGCCAATGATTCCACCTTAGGGTCATACATAACTAACCATCACCATATCGGTCTCTACCCAAGCTTTCCAAGGATCTAGAGCATTTGTTCCATCCAAGGCTTTAAGGACTAGTAATTGAACCGATAGTTGATGCCAAGCTCCAGAGTGTTTGCCAAATCAGGGCTTCTAGAACTAGTAACTCAACCCACCGAGGGCTCTAGAGCATTTTTCCAGCCAAGGCTTATAGGAAAAGTTTCTCAACCCAATATTTTACAGGGCTTCCAGAGCGTTTGTCCAACAAAGGCTCCAAGAACTAGTAACTCAATTCACAACTAAAGGAACATGAGCACCAACTAGAGAAATAAATAAATAAATAAACCCACAACACCATGGCTATCCAAGAAATGGAAAGGAGAGGAAAAACCACTATCAATATAATAAATCCTCCATGCTAATGACATATCATAACCAAGAAACCACGTGCATCTTCCATGCATGCCAAAAATAGCAAGGAAATCATATATGCACCTCGCTACCTCCAAGAAAAACCCACTGTAGCTATTGATCCTATTGTCCTCTTGCACTTTCTAGATTTTCCTTTTCCTCCTTGCTCCAAATGCCAAGTATTCCACACTCCTCGAAGAGTGCTCCAAGAAAACTCTAAGTGTCCAAGAGTATGAGAGGGAGAGAATAGAAAAGAGAGCTCCACGCTAAAACTAACGAAAGGTTGTGAACTGATACTCAAAAGTGTTTTATCATTGAGGCATTTATTTTATTCATTTTATATTATTTTCCTTTATTTTCCTCCTCACATGCAACCTTTGACCTTTCACCTTCATTTTCTCCTATTTTCCATTATTTTCATAAATAAATTCCATTTAATGCCTCATTCCTTTCCAAAGCCTTTTCCATTTCCTTTTCCAATTCCCATAGCGATTGATTTATTCTCAAGTGATCCCCATCACTATGTTTTTTGCCAACATTCATATTGGAATACGTGTCCCATGAACTTGGCTATTATTTTTCCTTTATTAAACTTATTACATAGATTTTCAACATTATAGTGTTATAGAACCCTCCCCATTAGGGGAGCACAATCATTTGTATTTCAATTACACCTAAAACCAACAGACCATTTGAAAATTAGAACATACTGCCCATGGCTCTTTATAATCTTAGCTCATTGTAGTATTTACAATGCATAGCCTTCTAAAAATCAAACCAACATGACACCCAACTGATTATTAGATCTTTATAACACAGCTGATTTTGGTATTTACAATGACAACCATATATGCACATATATTAAAGTTTATTTTCTTCAACCAAAAAAAAATAAGGATACATATCTTGCATCTGATCAACCATCTCCCATGTAGCTTCATCAGGCTTAAAGTGCATCCAATGCACTTTAACCTGCTCAATTTCTTCGTTCTAGAGCATGAACATTTTTCTCTACAAAATGCATTGAGGTTTTGGCTAGAATTCTCATTCTAGTTCCACATGAAATAAAAGCCAATAAATAACATGATCAACATATTTAACATATCTTTTAAATAATGAAACATGGAAAACATCATGGAATTTCAATGTTGAAGGTAGTGCAATTCGATAGGCCACCAGTCCAATCCTATCAAGGATCTCGAAAGACTCGCAATACCGAGGTGTCAACTTCACACATTACCTAATCCTCATGGAGCTCTTCTTGGGCTTGATGCACAAGTACACATGTCCCCCAACCTAAAAATAGTTAAACAACCTATGCTGATCTGCGTAAATTTTCATCATGTCTTGCGTTGCCTTTAGATATTTCTTGATTACCTACATTTCCTATTCCATCTTGACCAACATTTCAGGTCCTATCAATACCCTATTCACCAAACCATTCCAACTGATGGGAGTATTACAACTCCACTTATAGAGTGCCTCAAATAGACATCCTCAGTCACTCCTGATAACCATTCTTGTATGCGAACTCAACCAGTGAAATATACTCTTCCCACATTCTCTATTGATGCATCACATACACCCTCAACATGTCCTCCAAATTTTTTTTGACCCTCTCTGTATGCCCATATTTCTGTAGATGGTAAGCTATGTTGAAGGCCAAATATGCATCCAAACCTACAAATAACTCTTTCTAGAACCTAGAAATGAACTTAGCATCCCTTTCTGACACAATCTTCTTCAAAACACCATCTAATCTTACTACATCTCCAATGAATACCTCTGCTACATCATTATTTGAATAAGTAGGCTTCGTTGCAATGAAGTGAGCTACTTTTGTCAACCACAAACATAATGAAATCATGTTTTATGGATGTCCTTGATAAACTTGTAATGAAATCCATGGAAACTAATTCATTGTATTAATCCACCTGGTTTCTTACACTACTTTTATATGTTGATAATCCAAGCACCTAGCCACAATCTCTTCAATTTCCTTCTTCAAATTCGGCCAATAGTATAAATTCTTCATTGTTTTCAATGTCTTTTGAAATCCTCGGTGACTTGAATATGAATTAGCATGAAATTCTCTCAATACAAGCTCCTTGATCTCATTTTTCTCTGACATATAGAGCCTGTCCCTAAATCTGACCAAACCATCCACTGTGAGATGATAGTCCACATCCTAATCACCTGTATCCTATTATAACCTATGCATAAGATCCCTATACTTATCATCATGTTGACCCACTTGTAAAATTTGATCCTGTAAATTTTCCCCATAATAACTCACAATTGCAATGTGATTTCCCTATATCCGCATGCTAAGAGCGTATGCAACCACGATCTCTTTTCTCTTAATGTTTCTCATCTTAAATTCAGAATCACTAATCGTGGCCAACCATCTAGCTTGCTTGGCATTAAGATTAAATTTTTCAAAAGCGTATCTCAATCCATTATGGTCTCTCATCAGTACAAACTTCCTGCCAAGAAGGTAGTGTCTCCACATCTTTAATGCATGTATGATCGTTTCCAACTCAAGATCATGTGTAACATAATTCTGCTTGTGCTAATTTAGATTCCTCGATTCATAACATACCACCTATCCCTCTTGCATAAATACTCCACCAAATCCTCTCTTGCAAGAATTTGTACGCACTACAAACTCTTAATCCAAATCTTCAATCTTTAGAATTTGAGCATATGTCAAGAACTCCTTCAACTGCTCAAAACTAGTTGCACATTGTTTTGTCCATTCAAATTTCTTACCTTTACTTTGTAACAATGTAATAAGATAAGAAATATGTGAGAATTTCATGATGAACCTCCTATAATAACATGCTAACCCCATAAATGACCTTACCTCATCCACATTCCTAGGAGATTCCCATTCCATAATAGCTTTTATCTTTTCTGGATCCACCATTATGCCTTCCTTGGAAACCACGTGTCCCAAGTAATGTACCTATGTTTGAAATAAGCTACATTAGATAAGCTTGGAACGCAACTGATTCTCTCTTAGACATCTCAACATTGTTGCTAAATGTTCGACATGTTCTTCCTCATTCTTAAAATATATCATTATATCATCAATGAACACAATTAAAAACTTGTCTAGATAAGGGCGCAACACACTAATCATCAAGCACATAAAAGTAGCTGGAGAATTAGTCAAAACAAATGTAACTACAACAAATTCATAATGGCCATACATGGTTCAGAAACTAGTCTTGTAGATGTCCTCTTCTGTAATGTGTACATGATGGTATCCTGATCTCAAATCAATCTTCAAGAACATTGTTGCTCCCTTCAACTGGTCAAAACAAATCATCAATCCTAGGCAATGGATACATGTTCTTGATGGTTACTCTGTAGTCAATTCATAACTTGAGAGTACTTTCCTTCTTCTTCACAAACAACATTGGTGCACCCCAAGGTGACACACTTAGCCTAATGTGTCCCTTTTCAAGCATTTCCTTCAACTAAAAATTCAATTCCACTAACTTCAGTGTGCTCATCCTATATGGTATCTTTGATGCTAGTGTTGCTATTGGTACCAACTCAATAAAAAATTCCACTTCCTTGCAACGCAGCTCTATCGAGAATACATCCTAAAACTATTGTAGAACTGAGTACCTCTTCAAACCTTCTACATCCTCAACATCCTTACCTTTATCACTAGAAATATGTACTGCAAATAACACATGCCCTTTCTTGTGACCATGCTTTGCTTGCATAACTGTCACGATTCTAACTAATGTTGCCTTCTTCTTACCCTACCAGATCCTTTTGTTCTCCATTTTCATCCAAGCACTCAATAGTATTTTCATAAGAATCCACCTTGGTCATATGAATATACAGCTAGTACATACCCAATAACATACTGTATGATCCAAATGAAAGAACATTCAAATGCACTGATGTAAGCATACCATAAACTCAAATGCATAATTTGTTACCCAGTGATGAGCTCTCTTCTTTGTACCTGTAGCCAAATGCACTAACCAAGATTTTTCATGTCCTTCTTTATTCAAACCACACTTGTCCACCAGGCCAAGATTAAGATGACTATAATTGGATACAAGGTCAATCAAAATAGAAACAACTTGATCATAAAATCTTACCACCCATCTCGATAATAGATGCCTAATGATATTCCTGCGTGTTATCCAATGCTACATAAATCCAAGGAATACTCTGTCCAACATCCCCCACATTCTATGCCTCCTGAGAATTGTAGATATGTGGTCTACCACCCTGATTTTGTGGACAATCTCTTCTATGATGCTCTCTTAGAGAGGTCCAACACTGAAAGGGCTTCCTACCATCACCCTTTTTTTTTCCTCAGATTAAAATCCCCATCCTATATCAGATGCATTGAACTTATTATGTGGTGTTGCATTGTCTTTATTACCTTTGTCTCAAGGTCATGTTCAATTATTATCCAATTTTCCTTTATTCCTCTCACTAACTTTCTAATCTTGTTTAGTTTCATATATGCACTTCAATTGTTAATAACAATGATTTATCTTTCTGATGGCTTCCTCCAATGATCTAGGCTCATAAAACTCAATCTTGTCTTTGAATTATACCAGAAACCCGCTGATGTATCTCTGAATATTCGCTTTCTCCTCGTTTAGATAAGGCAGATACCATAACAGCTCCAAGAATATGTTAGTGTACTACTCATCGATCATGGATCCCATCTTCAGCTCATAGAAATTTTTCTCCTTGACATCATAGTATCTCTCAGATAGATACTTCTTCCTCAAAAGTCTCTCAAACTCACTCCAAGTCAGCTTCTATTCATGAATTCCTCTAACATTCTTTACATCTTCCCATCAAATGTCTTCTTTAACTTTAATACTGCATGTAGCTATAATTCCCTTCATTTTATCTAAGTAATCATGTAATATGAAGAACTTATTCATCCTAAGGAAGCACGCTTCTGCATCTTGTGACTTCTTCATTTCTCCATCAAATGTATGTGCCTTTGCTTTCTTGAACTCATCCAAAAAATATCCCCTCTCACTCCTCCTATAGGTATGATTGAGATGATAACCATTGTACCTATTTGAACAAGAACTAGACTAAATCCCATGTCCATTACCTCGCCTGTCGATTGTATCCAAGAACTTTCCATCTCTAACTATCTTATCTCTATCTGAACTGTGCCCACCATGAGACCTGCTACCATATGCTCCATTAGTCCTTTCCTCTTTTCCATAAATGATCCTAAGTGGTCCCTATCTCTGCAAGTATGACAAGATCGTAAAGATGACTACATTAACCTATGCTTGTTTCTCTTGTGCCATGGAAAGTCTCTCTTGTGTCTGAATGAATTTTTCATTATCTACTTTGCAACTCCTTATTTCTGCCTTCAATTTTCTCAAATTTTATGCTATATCAGGAGAGTACCCATAACCATGTTTCTCATCTGATCTATAAGGAGAATTTCTTGATCCACCATTTTTCTAGGCATCTTTCATCTTCTTCTTCCTACAAGTATATCATGTCAGTTAAACCAAAACATAAACATAACCAACATACCTCAGTATAGCTCAAGGGAGGATATATCGTTTTCAATATTAACCAAATTATCACAATACATGTATAACCATAATCTTAACAATATATATACATCATATCAATTATCATCCCAGTTATCATGCACGATGTCACAACTACAACACCAACTAGACACAATGCATGAACAACAACATATAAGCATGTTGATGGTGTTGGACCCGCCAACATTTAGGGGATCACCCTGGTATGAAGTCCCAACTAGACCTCACACTATTTGGTGTGGGAGTCCCATCTATTACGATGGCCTGGTTTCCATTGTCTTAAGGATTTTCCCTAACTCTTGCTTGTTAGCGTAGGAGAGTGGCTTGCTTTGTCTTCGAGAAGTGAGGTTCGTGTTCCTGGTGAGTGTAAGTGTACTTGTGTCGATGATTCTTTCACAATGAGGGGAAGAAGGGGAAGGTGAGTTCTAGCTTGAAATGGATCAGTCTCAACTCAACTAGGAACACACAACACAAAAGGACATACACATATTCTTGCGTAGCAGTCCACTCAGATGCGGCAGTCACAACATACAACGTAAGATAACATGTAAAACACTCACAGAAGAGTCTAAATGAATGCAACGATTGTTACAACAAGGTTCAGGTGAAAGGTATATCTGATGTTCGGCAGAGCAGTTGACATGGATAGGACAACTTCAACAACATATACAACACATTTCCATTAATATATTATGCATTACAACAAAAGAAACAGTTCAGATGTAGAACATTGGTTAAAGAAACATGCATTACAAGTGTTAAATATCAGTCCTACAATAGATACATTACGTGTCAAAATGTGCTGGCCTGTTAGCAGGCTTCTAAATTAAGCGAAAGTTTCAGGACACATCATTACACCATACATCACTAAACCCGTCAGTAGGGCGTTGGAGCCACTACTTACTCCTCAAATAAAAGATTACAAACTCTCTTGGCTATGTGGGAGGAGATGAGGTGAAAAGTCCTTTACATGTACAAATGAGGGGCTATTTATAGCCAAGGGTGAAACTGACCCTTATGGCTATTCGACTACCCTCATGACCATTTGACATCCATGACTCTTCAACTTACATGACTCTTTATTAAACAAGTGGGTCTCTTTGACTTCCATGTTACATCACATTCATTTACAACAAGCCCATAGTGAGGATGTGGGTGACATGACTCATGACGTGACTCAACAAGACTTGAAATGACAATGCTGGTAGATTCGTGTGTGCTGGAGTGCATGTCGAGCTATAGTGCTATGGGGTGATGGATTTCTTCATGGTGTATCATAGCTTCACCTACACATGGCGAAGTGCACAGAGTCTTCGATGGTCCTTGGTTCGCTTGATGAAGCTTTAGCATTGCTTGCATGTTGGAAGACTTAACAGGCTCATCAGTTCGTGAAGGTGCTTGTTCATTGTGTTCGTCCGCTTCACATGCTTCATTCATTCATCTGTTGGTGAAACTGTTATTCTACATGTTCTCTCTTCGTTCATCCCATTGGTTGTCTTGCCATGTTCATTGGCATACCTATACCTGTAGTCACTCATGATGAGATGACATCAAATCTAAAACCTCCTAGTCTACCATGACACAAGATCATTCGGGTGCAGGTGACCGGGAGAGGCATCAAGGTTGTGATGTGGGTTGATGGATGTTGGCATCTTCTAATGAAAACTATGCAAGAGTCACTTAGAGGTGGAGACAGATGATCTGAGTCGACATTGACTGAGTCACTTAGAGATGGAGACAGATGATCTGAGTCGACATTGACTGTCTACAAGGTTTGGCTCAGCTAGGAGGAAAAATTACACAAATTGTGGGAGGACTAGTCTGCGTTGTTGGAAGGAAAGGCAAGCATGCTCCGTGCAAGGATAATTTTAGGGGCGAATGTTCGCCCTTTGGCGAAATTAAGGGGTTTTAAATTTTTAGTGGGCGAATATTTTGTATCATAGTACATTTTTACAAATCACCTCAAATAGCCCACCTTATTTTAAGGGAGAGGGTAAAAAAGGTAAATTTAGCCCTTGAAATTAGGACTTACAAACTTCCATTCACCCATTTTCAAGAATAGGTTATATTTAAGTGAATCCATTCGCCCATTTTCAAGAATAGGTTTTATTTAAGTGAATCCTATGGGCCAAATACCATATTTATAAAAGAGGTATGGTAAATTAATAAAAATATAAATAAATGAGAGGTATGGTAAATAAATAAAACATATTTTATATTTACTCCATAAGTCACCTTATATACATGTAAGGGTGTAAACAAATAAAAATATAAGTAAAGTGGAGGTATGGTAAATAAATAAAAAGTCTTTTTATACTTACTCAAAAGGTATGGTAAATAAATAAAAATATAAATAAACTAAACGTATCATAAATAAATAAAACCTCTTTTTATACTTAGTCCATAACCCTCGTTCTATTTATGAAGGCTCAAGAAAGAGGTTTTATTTAAGTGAATCCTATGGGCCAAATACCATATTTGTAAAAGAGGTATGGTAAATTAATAAAAATATAAATAAATGAGAGGTATGGTAAACAAATAAAACATTTTTTTATATTTACTCCATAAGTCACCTTATATTTACCAACACTCAAAAATGGGTTATATTTAGGTGAAACCTATGGCCAAAATACTATGGGTAAATACCATGGACTAGATTGTTATTAATATCATGAAAAAAACCATTATTAACCCTAATATTAGAATTAATAAAAATAAAAATGGCACATGGTATTGACCCATGGTATTCACCAAAATGGCACATGGTATTGACCCATGGTATTCACCTGGAATGTAGCCTATTTAAATGGGGGAATTAAACCAGCATGTAGCCTATCCTAAGATTCACTAGGACTTTACAAAGTTTTAGTGAAAGACTCGCCAAGATCTTACAAGGACTTTACAAAGTTTTATTATTTAGTGAAAGACTCGCCAAGATCTTACAAGATTCTATAATTGAGTAAAATATTCGACATGCCTCGCCAGAAAATTATATATACATATTATATTATTGATAAAATCGCCTTCCATTTTTCCTATATACCATGGAGATTCGCCCATTTATTATATTTATAAATTTAGGGGGGCTTCTTAAAATTTTCCCTGGCTCTGTGCATATATTAGAATGAACGGGAAGCAAGGCTAGATAGCCAGATTTGTGCAATTTTCTAGAGGAACGGCGTGGGCTGCATGAAGGGTCAGCATGCAGGGATTGCGTAGTTTTTCCGAGGAACTGCCCAGGTCACTAGCAGCTAGAAATATGCAATTCCCAAAGGGAACTACCAGTTGGCTACTAGCGTCACTAGCAACTAGAACTACGTAGTTACCAGAGGGAATAACCAATTGGCTACCCGAGAGATTGGCAAAAAAAACTCTGCAATTCCCAGAGGGTACTGGCAGTCTACTGCTAGGGTTTGTTGGCAAGGAAAACTACATTGAGGCTGGGAGGTCGGCCTGCTGATCATATTTGTGTAATTTCTGAGCTGAGCTAATTGATGAGAAGTAGAAGGCCTACTCATGAACACTACGCAATTTCTGAGATGAACAATTGGTCGACTGTCAAGATGACTGACTGGGAAAACTGCGCAATTTTCTAAGGGAGAAAGGGACGGGCACATGGTATCTGCCTGGCCTATTTGCACAATTTCCTCAATCAGTTAAGTAGGTGAGGTCAGTGACCTCTATGCAATTTTTGAGGGGAGTCAATCCTAGGGTGACAGTTGGGTCTAATTGTCCGGGTGACTAGCATGAGAGTTGTTTGGATTGCTTGCAGGAAGTGCAGCATGAAAAGACTAGCTTGGTGCTTCTGCACTGTTCCAGTTGATAGTTGATTGAGACAAAAGAAGAGTGATGGCCAGGCTGCTAGTGAGGGGTATGGTCATCAGAACTTTAGCAAAAATGAATAAGTGTATCAACAGTTTAAAGGTGCATAGGTTATCATACGAATAGACACTCGCATGACTTGATGACGAAACGACCAAACCATCCAGACACACATGTTCAACGTGAATAACCAATGGTGCGAGTGATAAGTGTGACACTCGTGATTGATCGTTCATTGATCGATATGACTCTTGCATGATAGTGAATGTGTCTCCATGTGTGAGTGTGACATATGCTTTGATAGCGATTACAACAAGCACATATGAAGCGAAGACTTTAAGCATAACCAGAACATGGTCACAAACATGAGTTAGACATCATCATGCAAAGACTTGAATGAAATTAACAAGCAAGGCAGATGTAAGGACTCACTCAAGCTTCAGGAGTGAACATGTGTGTGTACAGTCATCAAGTGGACTCTTCAAGGGAGGCTCCGAAATTGGTGCATGCCAAAATTTTTGGAGGGTGGTTGTAGCAGCTACAACACTTGGCGATACACTGGTAGAACTCCAACTTCTCTGTTTCAGTTCATTACTAGCATAGCACCTTGGTCTTTTATGGAGTATTGAATCGCTATGTTGGTTATCTTGATTTCCCCACTTACCCATTAACATACATGGTTCACCCTTTTCCAACTCAGTGAAACACAATCAAAATTTCAACATAGATCTTAGTGTTTTGAATCTGGGAAGGGTAGTTTAGCTCACGAGTTGAAGATTTTTAGAGTATAAGTGTTCATCTCTGGTGTTGCTCCACTGCCAGCAGGCCTGGACAGTACCCCAACAGCGTCATGCAGGAACACACACATTGCTCCACTACTAGCGAGCCTGGTTAGTGCCCCGGTGGAGTTGCATGCATCACCTCTCTACGTAGGAAGCCTTTCTCTTCTTTCACCTTTGTATTTTCCAAGAGGACTGTGCATAGTCACTTATTTACTTTTGGGGTGGAGAAGGGATCCCAACTTATTGAGAGCAAAAGAGGTTTTTCCTTAAGAGAAGCATGTAAGACCTTTGACATAGGTTTGCTCATTTAGATTTTCTCCTTCTCTGTTTCTACTAGTTGGATGAGCTTGAACGCACAAAGCAGAAGGGTAAGTACAGGTTTGGGGCTTCCTAGTGTGGACACAGGTTCATGGTTGGACCGAAACTTCCCTTGCAGATGGTTCATATTTTCCATCGGGACTTCATCAGCCAAAAGTTACAACCAAGCACAAATAAGGTGGACAAAAGATTGGCTAGGTGTTGTAGTGTCACGAGTTTCCTCAAATCTCAGCCGCATACTCTATTCAAAAGCCATGATGTAGTAGTTGGCGGCACTTATTTCCAAGAACAAAAATAGTAATATATCAAACAAATGAAATGAACGTGAACAAAAATAGTAAGCAGAATCAAACAAAGAAAAAACAAAGATAATAAGCAAAGAAAACATGATGAAAACAATAAGCAGACTATGTACAAGGCACGCGCGCGGCTCGACCTACTGAAAATAATGTTTTAGATCATAGGCATTGGCAGGAAGGTTGTCAATCCTCCTACTGAGTGATTGAAAATGATATGTGTGCAGGCCAAGCTTCTCATAGACCAATGCAAGTCCCCTGGGCTCCGCTACAGGAACCTGGTGGCATTCTAGAATACCTTCAAGTGAAGACAACATCATTGTTTCAGGTACTGTGTGCAACATGGGCTTGGATGATGGCACAAGGTAGTTGTTTTTATTTTGGGAAGGATTCAAGTTTCTGAAGTCAATGCGTAAGAAGATTTTCCCAGACTTCTTACATGCAGGATTTAAATTAGAAAACCGAGTATGATGACAAACTTTGCAAGTAATACAGACACTTAAAATGTTGGTCAATCTTTTTGGTGAAAGGAGTGCAAACAACATGTATGTCTTACCTGTTCTTTGCTGCAATGGCTTGTCTCCTCCTTTACCTCGAACCTTATGTTGGATTGCTCACGTGTAGTGTATACTCAGGTCATCATCTACTCATGCAGACCATCCTAGCATTGGTCGATCAAGCGTTCAATGACTTGTCACTATTGTAGTGTGTAGCTTGTACGAATATTAGCCATCTTTGAATTGTGTAGGTCCCCAAGTTTATTTTTTCGTTCGTAGTTTTGGTATTTTGTGTGTTCAGCATGAGTGCTTCATACTTAGCATCATTGTTTGTGCCTTCAAAATTAAAAGAGCTCGAAGTCATGTGTTGTTCATTTTTTTGGATGACTGAGATACACTCAGTCCTTGGACTATCATGTGTTCCTGAATTGTTAAGGCTCAAAGCCCACAACTTGTCTATACACGAACCATTTGGCATGCTGGTATTGTTGCTACTACCATTGTTGCTACTATTGGAAAAACAAAATGTACAAGTTTCATTATCATCAGTTAGGTGAGGAAGGAGTCCCAACTACTTGCCTCATGACATTGGAGCTGGCTAGGCAGGATAACACTCCAATGTCTTTTCCAAGAGGTAGTTTCCAAACATGAATTTTGTGAAGGCCAACGGTTCATTCTTGTCGTTAAGGCTATGTTTCATATACCTCTTGGATAACACCCAGATTTTTTTGTCCCTGCCCTTGTACGGAATCCACATGGGAGACCAATGCATTGTCTGTTGTAGTTTGTTCCAATGCATGCAGCAAGATATCTCACTGACTCTAGACTTTGGCTAACTCAAACAAACTGATGTTCGCTCAATTTTTCTTCATGTCATCGAATATGTTGTAATCCATAGGTGATAGACTCACCAAGGTGGTGGGGGTGGAACATATGTTTGTGTTGTTCGGCAGAGTGTTCTATAACGTCTTGCTCATAAATGTATTCTTATCTGTCGTTGTGTTCATGGACTTGCTTTGTATTTGTTGCTTGGAGGAAGCCAGTGGATCAACCTTATTTATAAGTTGTCTCACTTTCTATTGAATTTCCCCAAGTGTAGGGGGTGCCTATTTACTTATAAGATTGTAATGGTCATTTTGTTTTTAGGGCTGCTTCTCGGTGTTCATCTTCGATATTAATTGCGAGCACTGATATGCATTCACCACGTTCCCAAATCTTGGTACTCCATCAGGTGCAACCTCTTCATTGTCATTAGTGTCTTCCAGATGCTCTTGTATGTTGCCACCTGCATCGAGTGTATGAGTGTAGATAGAGGTAACAACTCGCTTCCAATCTAAACAAGAGTTCTCGGGATGAAACTCTTCGTGGAAGGAATAGAAATTAGGATTAGCGCACTGGTCGAGTTGGAACACAGGCTTCTATGCAAATTTGGAATCAAACCGGTTGTTGCTTGATGAGCCAGTTGATGAACTGCTTGCATTTCTCTGTCTGGGAAGATGACTGCTCACAAATGATTCCATCTTCCATTGCTTGAGTTCAGACATTTCGATGGTCGAATTCTTAACAAGGTGAGTGAGTGTCTCAATATCAATTGTTTCCTTGTCTCTACCCTTGCTCATCGTTGCTTGGGGATTTATTCCCGCATCCTTGGAGTCTTTCATTGATTCATCATCCTTGATGACTCCAATGGCATGCAAGTCCTTTTCAACAGCAATAGCCTCTTCGCAGCTTTCTAAAAGTTTTTGCTTCACAACTTGCTTGATGAACTACGCAATGGTTGCTGGAAGTGCAGAAGTGTAATAATCGACAGTGCTGGAGTCATGAGGTTTGGTGTATGCTTCAAACTTGTTCAAAATACGCATAAAAATCTAATTGAAGTCATTCAATTTATCTTTTCCCTCCATCTTGAGGCTTCCAAATTCTTTGAGTAGCATGGCTAGGTTCTTTTCATCAACAAAATTTTTTAGGAACATACATTTGAAAGAACTCCAATTCTGTATGGAGTTGGGTGGAAGGCTATGATACCAAGCACTTGCACAACTGTCCAAGGTACATGGAAACAATCTACATGTTACGCCATCATAATGTACCTCAAGGGTCTACAACTGTAGGTAGAAGTTATTTACGTGATCTTCTGCCTTCACCATGTTGTCACGGTTAAAATTGATGTTCATTCTCTTTGCTCACTTCAGCATCTTGTGTAGAACAACCAGGAGAGCCAATGGTCCCTGAGTCATCCATTCAAGATTTGGGTCAGCCATCTCATCATCTTCTTCATCCTCTTCCTCTTCCTCAGAGTCGGATGGTTCTAGGTTTGAGTTTGTTAGTTCATCTCCGCCTCCACCTCCTCCGCTTCCTTCCCCTCTACCTCCTATACCGAAGTTTAATCCCAAGATCACAACAGTGCCTTGTTCATGCTAAAGGAAGATTGAAGGTTCCTCTCGATCTTTAATAGCTTCATCTAGACCTTCAAGCATTGCAAGGACTGCTTCTTCCACTGATGATACAACAACTCCTATGGGAGTGACTTTTGGCTTCTTAGATGTGTGTAGAAGATGTTGTATGCCTGGGATCAGTCAGACTGCTTTCGCGAACTAGCGACTGATGGGACAGATAGAGCGTAGGTGTTGATATGAAATCTTGTGCTCAATCCTGGGAGGTGAGGAGTAACTAACTGTAGAGTCGTGAGATAGGGGGTGTGAGTTACTGCCTTGACCAGATGGTTGATGAGTGAGTGTGAGGGGCATTTTAGCCATGTACAACTAGTTTCCCTCCTTCTAGTGCCAGAAATTTTGACGATGTTGGAGCCGCCATCATTCAGGGGATCACCCTGGTATGAAGTCCCAACTAGACCTCACACAGTTTGGTGTTGGAGTCCCATCCCGTATGATGGCTCAGTTGCCATTGTATTAGGGATTTGCCTCAGCTCTTGCTTGTCAACATAGGAGAGTGGTTTTTTTTGTGTTTGAGAAGTGAGGTTCACATGCATAGTTAGTGTAAGTGTACTTGTGTCAATGGTTCTTTCACTGTGAGGGGAAGAAGTTGAAGGTGAGTTCCAAGTTGAAAGGGATCAGTCCCAACTCAGCTAGGAACACACAACATAAAAGGAAATACACAGCTTATGCGGAGCAGTCCACTCGGATGCGCCAGTCACAACATACAAGGTAAGATAACATGTACAACACTCATGTAATAGTCCGAACGAGTGAAAAAATTGTTAAAACAAGGTTCAGGTGAAAGGTCCATCTGATTCCAGCAAAGCAATCAACATAGACGAGGCATCATTAACAACATATACAACGCATTTCCATTAATAGATTATGCATTACAACAAATGAAAAAGTTCAGATGTAGAACACAGGTTAAACAAACATGCATTACAAGTGTTAAAGATCAGTCTTACAACATATACAATACATGTGTGAAAATGTGTTGGCCTATTAATAGGCATCTGAATTAAGGGAAAGTTCCAAGACACATCGTTACATCATACATCACTAACCCCATCAGCGGGGCGTTAGAGCCACTACTTACTCCTCAAATAAAAGATTACAGACTCTCTTGGCTATGTGGGAGGAGCTGAGGTCAAAAGTCCTTTACATGTACAAATGAGGGGGTATTTATAGCCAAAGGTGAAATTGACCCTTTTGGTTGTTCGACTACCCTCATGACCATTTGACTTCCACTACTCTTTGACTTACATGACTCTTTGTTCAAAAAGTGGGTCTCTTGGACTTCCACATTACATCACATTGGTTAAAAACAAGCCCATAGTGAGGATGTGGGTGACATGACTCATGAATTGACTCGACATGACTTGACATGATAATGCTCGTACATTCATGCTGCTGTTAGAGTGCATGTTGGGCTACAGTGCTACTGGGTGATGGATGTCTTCATGGTGTATCATAGCTTCACCTTTGCATGGTGAAGTGCATGGAGTCTTTGATGGTCCTTGGTTTGCTTGATGAAACTTTAGCATGTTTTTCCTTGCTTGCATGTTGGAAGACTTGGCAGGCTCATCTGTTCACAAAGGTACTTTTTTGTTGCATTTGTTCGCTTTGCATGCTTCGTTCATTCGTCCATTGGTGAAACTGTCATTTTGCATGTTCTCTCTTTGTTCATCCCATTCTTTGTCTTTCCATGTTCGTTGGCATACCTGTACCTCTAGTCACTCATGATGAGACAAGATCAAATCCAAAACCTCCTAGTCTACCATGACACATGATCATTCGGGTGCACGTGACCGGGAGAGGCAGCAAGGTTGTGATGCGGGATGATGGCTCTAGGCAACTACTGATGAAAACTGTGCAAGAGTCACTAAGAGATGGAGACAAGTGATATGAGTTGATAGTGAGTGTTTGCAAGTTCTGGTTCGGTTGGGAGGAAAAATTATGCAAATTTTGGGAGGAATAGTCTAGGCTGCTGGAAGGCAAGGCAAGCGTGCTCTACACATTTTTCAGAATGAACGGGAAGCGGGGCTGGACAACCAGATTTGTGTAATTTTCTAGAGGAATGGGCCAGGTTGCATGAAGGGTTAGTAGGCAGGGATTCCGCAGTTTTCTGGGGAACTTCCCGGATCACTAGCAACCAGAATGACACAATTCCTAGAGGGAACTGCTAGTTGGCTGTTGGGGTCATTGGTAGCAAGAAATGTGCAATTCCTAGATGGAACTACCGGTTAGTTTCTCGAGAGATTGGAAAAAAAAAGGTTAGTGGCCTCTGTGCTATTTTTGAGGGGAGTCAATCCTAGGGTGACTGTCGAGTTTGATTGTCTGGGTGACTAGCATGAAAGTTGTTTGGATTACATGCATGAAGCGCAACTTGAAAATACTAGCTTGGTGCTTCTGCATTGTTCTAGTTAACAATTGATCAAGACAAAAGTAGAGTGATGGCCTGGCTGTCAGTGAGGGGTATGGTCATCAGAACTTCGGCAAAAATGACTAAGTGTATGAATAATCGAAAGGTGCATAGGTTATCATAGGAACACACACTCACATGACTTGATGACGAAATGACCAAACCATCTGGCCACACATGTTCAACATGACTGACCGACGGTGCGAGTGACAAGCACGACACTCATGATTGATCATTCATTGATCGAGACGATGCTTAAACAACATTGAATGTGACTCTGAGTGTGAGTGCTACAGATGCTTTCATAGCGAATACAACAAGCAGATATGAAGCGAAAACTTCAATCATAACCAAAACATGGTTGCAAGCATGACTTAGACATTAGCATGCGAAGACTTGAATCCAATTAACAAGCAAGGCGGATGTGAGGAATCATGTGAGCTCACGGAGTGAACCCAAGTGTGTGCAGTCATCAAGTGAACTCTTCAAGGGAGGCTCCAAAATTGGTGCAGGCCAAAATTTTTGGAGGGTGGTTGTAGCCGCTACAACAAGACACTAACATGCATAGCCAATGCATATACAACTGATATGCATTCATGACAAACACATCCCAATAACAATGTCATCAACTTGTATATGACAACATAACATCAATGTTATGCATATATAACAAATACAATGACCACAAGAATATTGGACACATACGCAACTGATATGTATGCACGACAAACACATTCCACCCATCCAATCCATGGGTTGAACCATGCTCTACTACTACTCTGTAACACCCTCATCCCACATTTACCCAAGCCAATCAATCCACCAGGGTAGATATGTGACAAAGAGTTACTATTGTATAATTAAAATCCCCATTTATAGTTAAGGAGGTGGAACCGACAAGACAAGACCAATATGAACTTTCTCAGGAGATACACAACCTTCAAGAGACAACCAACCCTTCCATGTTTCCAACCCCTATGACAATTTGATGCTTTGTTGAACTAGAAACCTAGTCACTCCCATGACAAGCCTTAAATGCGACTAAGGACCTCTAGTCACTCCCACAACAAGGCGTCCATGTGACTGTGGCATTTTTTAGGTAGTTCTGTCCCAGTGACCTCAAATTGTGAGCTAAATTTTCAAGGTTAGGACTTAGATCTCTCCCTAGATGATCCAGGTGGCTCCAGAAATGCTAAAAAAATAGAGAGGGCTGAGGAAAGGCTCAAAAATAAAATTCCTTGGATTACAGTGAAACTATGGCCATATCGAAGTGCTCATTGCAAAATTTCCAATAGTCCAAACAACACCTTAATTTGACATCGTATGTGAAAGTTATGGCCAGTCAAAGTTTTGGTCAACTTAGACCATTGGTTAAAGTTAGCAGAGCAACAACTAAGTTTAGAGGGCAGATAAATCTAGTGGAATCATTAAATTTCATGGCAACTAACGAAGCGAAAAATTGGCACTTCATGATGACAGTTTTTGACAGTCGGAAAGGGCGAAATTTTCACCTACTTAAAAAATCTGGTAATCCCAAAATTCTGGGGAGAAAATTTCAAACAACTATTTTATAAAAAAAGAAAAAAAGAGGGGTTGGCAGGCAGCCAAACCTTGCCAACCCCGACCTCCATATCATATATATAGCACATATGCGGTGGGCCGCCATTAGTGGACCCTCCACCCAACAAACTTTTGCCATATATGAGAGGTTGGGGAGACTCGAACCCGCGTCAGGCATGTGGTTGACCCCCCCCAAGAAGGGACCCCAATAACCAACACCCATTTTAAAACATAAAACAACACATATTAAAAAAAACATTGATTGAAAGATGGCCAATGACCATGACACATTATTATAACAGGGTCAATAGGGATCGAACCCATCTTATCGGTTCAACCCACATGCCCCATAGGCAGTCCTACTCACCTCATTCTAAACCACCACACCATAAAAAATAATGCCAAAAAATATATGCCATTTGGGTGAGGCCCATGGGTTTGACCCCTGGACCTCTGCCTACCAAATATGTCTACCAACCATGTTGCCAGCAGGGCTGCCTTTGAAATTTTAGCCCGTAATTTTTATTTAAAGTTGAGTTTTTATTCGCCCAAGCATCGGAGGTCAAACAATGCAACCAAACATGTAGGGGAAGCATGGTAAGAACAGATTTTGAGGAGAAATTCTTTCATGTTGTGAAGGAATATTTAGATTCCCTTAGAGCTCATTTTTCATAGTGGTGGAATCATGCCAACTTTATACTCAGATTACTCAGAATTTCGCTAGGAGTCTAATTGTGTAGACAGATTTCTAATCTGAGAATTCTTTTTTCCAAAGATAGAATATTGAGGGAGGAACCATGAATTTGGAACCTTGACACAAGAATATGCATGGAATCTAAAATATTCCCTAGAGGCCTAAAATTGGTAGTTCCAGAACCAAGCTTACTTTATACTCATTTTTCTCATTTTTTTGAAAAGAACGTGATGGTGTGATCAATTTCTTCATATGAAAAACCATATTGCAGTAACCTTGCATAAGAGAATCTTTGAGGAATATTTGAGATTCTCAGGAAGCCCAAATTTTACCGAGTCAAAAGGGGGATCGCGTTTATTGTCAAATTTCATGGTTTTTCGTGAGGAATTCAATGTGGAGTTTGTTTCTTCAGTAGGTGTGCATTTTCAGGTCATCCCTGGAAGTGGAGGTATAAGATGCATTGATGTCATTTCTTCTTGTTATTTTTGGTGAGATGATGATTTTATTTTGATATCCTTGTTTGCTATTATGTTGGAGGATCCTTGTATGCCACTTCATGTGAGAGTTTGATATTTTGTCATGTTGAAGGAGAGCTTATATGAGTGAGAGCTCTTATAGAATAATGTCTCATGGAGAGACATGACACTCTAGTTGAGGGTGTTCTTCCTTGTATTGACGAAGAATACATCATGTACTCATCATCATCTTGCAACAATGAATGAAGTGGCCTCCCGACTCTTGACATTGGGCCCGCGGACAAAGTCCACACAAGAGGAACTTTGTTATCAAGTTGTCTGTGTTCTCCGTTTTGATGGTTGTCTATATGTTTCCTCTTCTTTAAAGTATGAAATTGTGGTTTATTCATACTCTTTCACATACAATTATGTTAGCATCACAGAACTAAAATATATTGGTTAATTTCGATAACAAATAGAATATAAATCAAGTTTTGTATCAGAGCGGTCTTCTTGCTGACATGAATTATGAGTGTGAATGATGACCAAAGATTGAATGTGAAACAAGAAGAAAAACAGAGGATTGCAAAGATCTCTAAGAGGACCTCCCCAGGATGGTATTCATGGTAGATATAATGTATGCATATTATGAGGAGAAAAAGGAAAAATAAGGACATGAGAAAGAGAGAGAAGACGATGATGCTCCATCTCCATATTCAGGTGATTATTCATCTTATAGATCATCTTCTCATCATTCAAATGACGATATCAATCAATGACTACAAGCAAATAACGTTGAATCGAGGAGACTTCTACAAGAAGTAGAAGAGTAGAAGCAAATGTTGTAGCTTCAATTATGAGCCATCGAAGAAGCCTTGGAAAAGTTGAAGTGCAACGAAGGCTTAGCAAAGCCATTATCACCTACTTCGGAATTAATAGTTGAGGTAAACAATATTGGTAGTTCTTCAATTTTATTTTTACATGATGTTATTTTTGTTGGAAGTATAGAGGTACCCATTTCAGAAATTGGCATGAGACTCCTTACCAATATGGGGTCTAAACGAGGAGGACTTGGTGTTAATGGACAACGGATGACTCAGCCATTAGAGGTTGTACAAAGACCTTGATTTATAGGTTTGGGATATGTCTTAGCCACGACAACACCACCCAAAAATTTTGGGCATTTCCAAAATTTTGGTTACCCCACTACTTACCCCAAGTTACTAGGGTTTCGATAAGGCCTTCAATCAGTTAGTCTCACTGCGACCCTTTCTATCAAACCCTATTTATGCACCCACTCATGCTTCATACATTGCATCCACACATCATGCTTTATCCTAGCTATAAACCTTATGATTGCATTAGGGTTTGGGGGTGTGTTTCTTGAAGGAGAATTGAGAGCCTCATGACTTCCAAACATATCCTCCTATAGTGTATGTTTTCAATTAGTGGAGGCAATGTGTATGGACATATAGGAATTCAAGTGGGCTTTCATTATGTTGCCATATTAGGGTTTGGGAGAAACCTTAAATTGTCAAAAGGGAGTGTGAACTCTCACCTGCATTGTCTCACATCATGGGAAGAATAATTACGTTTCATATCCCCTAGGTTCATGGCTATTCCCCTCACCCCCCCCATGTCAGTGTGTGCATTATGGTCATAACAATGTTGTCTTTCCCTTTCACCCTTGAAACCCTAACTTGACATGACTAAAAATTTTCACCCCTCATAATGCATGTTCACTAGTGTTTCAAGGCACTTCTCTGTAAATACTTCATCCCTGATAGGAAGCATAAATATTAAAGTCATTGGTGATTAGTGGTTCAATTAATTCCTAGTTTAAAATTCATCTCTGAAGGGAGAATTTGAAGCATGACCTGCTCAACCCAGGCTACACATAACATCTTAATTTGGGTCATCTATGGTTCATGCTCCATGAATAAATTACTTTTTATTATTATTTGTTTTCTTTCATGCTTCCACATGGAAATATCGCTACGAAAAGCTAACTTGTTCTCATTCCATCTTTTTTGTAGGGAATTAGTTAACAGAGCCACGGATACACATTGATCAAGGCAACAATGGAATTAAATAATCCCTTAACAAAAATATGATGGATTTAATGAACCCTACGAAACTCACATACTTGTTTAAGGATTTTTAAAAGGGGGAAAGGGACCATGGATACATTAAGGAAAGGAATTAAATGGGCATTAAATGGAGTGAGCATAGATAACATATGCCATTGCGACATCTACACTAACAATACTCTAACATGAAACTAGTTGAGCCTTTTGAAGTTATTTCCAAAGCGTGTTATAGGTTCACGAACCTAAAGACAAGATAAAGGACCTTTCGACAACCCATTTTAGTCATGGATCATTATAAAGTACATGGGAAAGTGCACATGGAGGTTCATATTTTTATATACCAATTAGAGGTTAAAGGAGAACACTATGCAGTTCACCCCTCACGACCTCACTAGCGTTGCGGTAGAATGGAAATTTTCAAAGAGCACACACATGGATCGGTAGCCTCTAAGGCACCACTAAAATCATACTACATAGGGCTGGACATATTCATGATACTACTTTTAATATGTAATGAAAGGTTTTTTCTTGATACATGAGCTCCTTCTTTTTCAAATAAGTGCGACCAACAAGTATACATAGTTTCATTGAGGATATGTGGTATTATTTAAAGCCTTCAACGATAAAATTTCATACAATGAATTGGAGCGAACATGTTTTGAATGTAGATATAAAGACTGAGGGTAGTGATTCAACGAATCAATTCATGCGAATTAATTTGCATTAGTCCCACCAATGTGAGAAACACATGGAAATATTAAAAGTGTGCAGAGGTGTGTTGTCTAGGGGTTTCAGTCAGTCATAAGATGAAGGTGAGTATTCCATTATACATTTCGAGACTGTTTCGGATCAAATGGTTGCACGTCGTTGCATCATACAGGGAACCAAATACTGGACATATAAATAAAATGTGGGATTTTTGTTGAAGCAGACTAAGTTCTTAATAAATGTGTGTATCAAGAGGGATGAATAACACCTTTGAGATCATCGAATAATCATAATGTTTCTTCTTGCAGCCAACACACGCTGCAATTGTCGTGGCACCTTGAGGCGACATGGCACTTGGACGTTATATATGTGCCCAAGCAGAGCCTTGGTTAATGTTCTTGTCAAGGATTACATAATCGCAAATATGTAGAAAGGATTAATGGGAACTGGGCACTAATACCACTTCCAGATTTGAAATTACAAAAGAGAAATGTTTGGGCATTATTCACACGTGAATCACAAAATTGAGCTCCAACAAACACATTCCATACGTCAACATGACTCTATGACTTTTGTCAAGTCGTGCATCCTCATAAGTCGACAAGTCAAAAGTTTACCTAGTCACTAGAGTTGCGACCTCTACAAAATAAGACCCTGTGACTTTCCCCAGTCATAGTTTCTCCTAGTGGCACCATAAGTCGCAATCCCCTTAATAGGTCACATAAGCATAGTTCTAACAAATTTGTTAGTAGTGAAACTTTCTTTGGAGGGTGACTATACGACTTACCAAGGTTGCATCTCTTGCTCGCAACCATTCTCCAGATCTAAAAAATCACATTACAAGATCATATATGAATGTTAGGAGAATTTGACCTACTAATGATGTGACTATACTAAGTATGACCTTCTCTAGAGCGCATTCCCGAAATGCAACCATTACCTCATTCAGATCTCCCTAATTTGACTCAGTCGTAATTTAAGTTCCAGTAAAAAATCTAAGGGTGTGACCTATTTTATATTGTGATCAGGCGACCCCATATGTCGCTCTTCCTCCCCAAGTCACATGGTAACATTTAAATGCCCTGGGCAGGGTTACAGAAAGTGCAACTTGACCAACACGTGTTTTTGCAACCTCCATTGAGTCGTAGTTCGACCCAGGTCACGTCATTGCATCAGCGAAAGAAACCAAATGATGTGACTATGTTATAGCACGACTATATGACCTTTGTAAGTTGAAAAATACCCCATAGGTCATTGTTTCTATCAGAGGTCGCAATATATTTATGGGTCATATTTTCATGTAGCTTGTTTGAGTCACACCTCTGAATGCGATTGGTCCAATGATTACAATGGTGCCATGTTCGCTATGTTAGGTTCTGCATCCAGTAACAAGAAAGGGATTTATTGAAATCTTTGAGAACACGAAGCAAATGGCATATGTGCACATGTGCACATGTTTTCTTATAAGACTGATAAATGCATCTACCAAATGATAAATCTATGGTGCATTGGTTGGAAACTAACTTCCAAATAGCACTACCGTTAGTAGAAGGATACTTCCTTGACATCCTAATGACAATGCCTTTCCCTACATGCCAACTATTATAAGTGACCATCATTATAGGTCCCATGAATGAAATATATATCACTCTCATATTGTCAGGTGTTGTAGGAAGTCAAGGTCATGCTACAAGAAAACAAGGTAGGGAAGATGATCCAAGATCTTTTGCTTATATATGTGTTAAATAATTACATGCATAAATTCTAGCTTAACATAGAAAGTTAATGTGCACATGAGAGAAGAAGAGAAACACATAAATCATGAAATAAGACAACAAGACTTGATAACGGAGTTCGTCCAACTTGGACTATGTCTTCGTGCCCTGCTCAATCAATGGGGAGGCCATCATTCATTAAGTGGCATGAGAAAGAAGACTACAAGAATCAGTTACAAAAATGGAGTTTTATACCTCCATACTGAAAAATGGCCAAAAAATGAAGAACTCTAATGGAGAAACAGACAACGCCACTATGTGTGTGTCATCAATAAGTGCTGAAACAATATAAAATTTGTCAAAATCTAACAAAGTGAAATTTCGGCCCTCCTGCAAAATTCTGCCTCAAACTGCATGCACTACCTCCTCTGCCTAGGCACACTGACAAACTGTGTTTCAATAAAAATTGTTCGGTGGATTTTTCAAAGTGGACGGTTGGCTGAGTTGGTTAAGGATCCTGGTTAATAGGGAGGAGGTTGGGCGGTCAAACCCTGCCTCGTCCTTTTTCCATATAACAAAGTTTTTTTAATTAGAGATTTGGTTGGGCCGAGCCCGCCCATCGTACCCACCTCCACCATGGTTGTTGCGTGTTTCCTTTGGGCGTGGTTGGGTCCATGCCCCAAGGGCCGACCCACCACCCACTATGTATATTTGAAGAGTGTTGTTGGGTGTGAGTTGTGGGGTGGTGGGGTCATGGCCGCCCACCCCATTTTGGGTTGTGGTTCCATGGGAGGGGTTGGGGGTCATGGCTTACCCCTCCACCAATATTTTTATTGTTATGTGGTTTGGGTGGATGAGAGTTGGGGTGGTAGGGTTGGTGGCCTGCCACCCTTTTTTTATATATTTTTTGTTACATAAATCGAACTGGGCATTTTTGGAAATTTGGTTTTGGACCGAAGGAATCATTTTAATGAGGCAAAAATTTTACCTAGAATCTGGTGGGAGTTGGCCAGATTCTGTCTGCTGGAAAAATTCAAAATTTGCCTTCATTAATCTTGCCCAGTCATCAAAAAGTCAACCCAACTTTTCTTGCCTCTATCTCCTTCATTCGGACTCGGATTGGAGTGTTGTTAACACTGTTGGAATCAAGGCAACGAGCACTTCAATTTGATGTCAAGTTCATCATCTTTCCACCACTTTGAATTTTGAGCCTTTTCCATGCCACTCACGTCTGGAAATCCACCTAGATCAATCTTCCCCATTGAGGAGCTTTTGGACCACCAAAATCTTTATCAATCAATTGCAAAGTGAGGGAATTGTTCCCTCACTCTTTCTTTTTCCAACCATTTTTCCTTGCTAGGGTGCATCCCTTTGAAACCAACTCAAATAAATTCCACATCTCCTCGTTGTGAAGTACTGGTTCTTCTGTCAAGGATGATGTCTTCTGGTAACTCATCGAGATACTCTGGTGCAAAGTAATCAATTGTAGGAACTGTGCCCACCTCTTCGGTGCCCATAATCAATGGTGGCTCATACAGTTTTAAGTTCTCCACATTCACTACGGAGTACATTTGCATGTATATTGGCAAATCGAGATGAAAGGCATTGTTTCCAATCTTCTCCGAGATGGTGAATGGACCATAATGGATTGGTCGCAACTTCTTCCCTTCCCCCTTCATCCTATCCTTGCTGATATGGAGCCACACTTTATCCCACACTTGAAATTGATGGTCGACTCGGTGTTTGTTATGTTAAGCCTTGTACCAAGCTTGACTTTTCTCCAACTACTCCTGTATTTCTTGGTGAATCAACTAGATCCAATGAATGAACTGCTGTGCTTTGTCCCTATCATCATGTCCACTGGAGTCATCTTCCCTTCCAAAGACCATTTCAAAGCGGTCTTTTGGCAGGTATTCAAAACATGTCTCAAATGGTGAACAATGCGTAGATGAGTGTACTGCTTGATTGTAGTAATGTTTCACATATCGAAGATGCTCATCCCACAACTTAGGATGTTTCCCACAATAGCCTCTCAACAAGCGTACCATGGTGTGGTTGAAAACCTCTATCTATCCATTAGTTTGTGGATGGAATGTCATGTTTCTTTTCAACTTGGTGTCCATCATCTTGCACAAGCTAGTCCAAAACTCTCCAAGAAAGCAAGAGTCCTGATCTGACACAATCGATATGGGCAACCCAAAATGGACCCAAACATGCTGAAAGAAAAGATAAGCAGTATGCTCTACAGTGATATTCTTTTTACAAGGAATTAAAATACACATCTTACTAAAATGGTCAATGACAACATACAAATAGTCACGAATTTTTCTAGACAAAGGCAAACCTCCTACAAAATCCATCGACACAGTTTCCCATGGATGACTCAGAATAGGGAGTGGTGTGTAGAGCTCGAGTTTTCTATTAGAGGGCTTTGAAACAGAACACGACACAAATCCCTTTACATAACGAGTCACAATGCTCTTCATATAAGGCGAAAAACAAAATCTTTGTACATGACACAAAGTTTTTTCGACACCAAAATGACCAGACACAAGGGAGGTGTGGGCCTCCCAGATTACATGTACCCTTTCTCTTGTGGGTATGCATAATTTTCCAATGTGATACAATAGTTTCCCCTACAAGTCATAGTTGTCCACCTATGAACCATGGGTTAGTTTTGTATAAATCTCCTTAAAGACATCATCGTTAGCATGTTGTTCAGCATAACTTTCAAAACATAATGAAGCATTATGAAAAATAAAAGAAGCGAAAATAGGAGGGCGAGATAGCATATCAACCACTTTATTGCTAGTGCCCTTCTTATACTTTATTACCAGATGAAATTGTTGTAGAAAACCCATCCACTTGAAATGATGAGATTGTTGCAACTTGGTCTTTGACTGAAAATACTGCAAGGGCTTATGATCTGTATGGATCATGGTCTCCTTGCTGATCAGGTAGTGTTTTGATTCAGGTGGATATTGGAGGCCATCCACCAATTCCACTTGGACCCCCACCATTGCTACTTTCAGTTTTTTAGTTTCCTTAATTGTAGCACAATTTACTATTTTTAGCAGTTTCTCGGGTCCTAAACTTCCAGAGCTGTTTTGAGGACCTAAACGAAGTTTTTTGGAAATCTACCGCTAACTATTTTTTTTTTTTTTAAATTGTATTTTCTATCGTAGTCCTCGAAGATATATTTCCAACAGGTTATCATGCACATCAAATGAAGATAATGTGACCAAGTTGTGACCCTGCGAAGTTGGTTGTCCAACTCACCCCAATGGGGCCCATAAACTCTTGGTGTTACATCTCCTCGGGTTAGGGTTTTGGCTGTTTAGGGTTTGCTCTTATTGTCTAATAATAAAAAGACCCTTGAGCCTCATTGTAAACATAGAAAATTTTAGGGGCGAATGTTCGCCCTTTGGCGAAATTAAGGGGTTTTAAATTTTTAGTTGGCGAATATTTTGTATCATAGTACATTTTTACAAATCACCTCAAATAGCCCACCTTATTTTAAGGGAGAGGGTAAAAAAGGTAAATTTAGCCCTTGAAATTAGGAGTTATAACCTTCCATTCACCCATTTTCAAGAATAGGTTTTATTTAAGTGAATCCTATGGGCCAAAGGCCCAAATACCATATTTATAAAAGAGGTATGGTAAATTAATAAAAATATAAATAAATGAGAGGTATGGTAAATAAATAAAACATTTTTTATATTTACTCCATAATTCACCTTATATACATGCAAAAATATAAGTAAAGTGGAGGTATGGTAAATAAATAAAATGTCTTTTTATACTTACTCAAAAGGTATGGTAAATAAATAAAAATATAAATAAACTAGACGCATGGTAAATAAATAAAACCTCTTTTTATATTTAGTCCATAACCCTCATTCTATTTATGAAGGCTCAAGAAAGAGGTTTTATTTAAGTGAATCCTATGGGCCAAATACCATATTTGTAAAAGAACTATGGTAAATTAATAAAAATATAAATAAACCAGAGGTATGGTAAACAAACAAAACATTTTTTTTATATTTACTCCATAAGTCACCTTATCTTTACGAACACTCAAAAAATGCATTATATTTAGGTGAAACCTATGGGAAAAATACTACGGGACTAATACCATGGACTAGATTGTTATTAATACCATGCAAAAAAACATTATTAACCCTATATTAATAAAAATAAAAATGGCACATGGTATTGACCCATGGTATTCACCTGGAATGTAGCCTATTTAAATGGGGCAATTAAACCAGCATAGATCCATCTTTACTGTGGATCTACTAACCCCCGAGAGGTATCAAATATTGTGATATGAAAACTAGCATAGAGTGAAAAAATATTTGATCCGATCAAGAGTAAAAAAGAATGTTGTAATTTAATGTATGCTAAACATTTTAGCTTGGTTAAAATAAAAGTGAACTATTAATTTTTATAAATTACTAATAGTAATTTTTAAGCTCCAGGTTTATGATAACCCATGGTATTGACCCATGGTAATACCATGGTATTCATGTGAGCATAGACGATTTGAAGGGGAAATTCTATCATCTTAGATCCATCTTAATTCTGGGTCTACCAAGTGCTCAGAGGGATAAATAGATTTCATCCCCCTAAGAGTGGTAGATGTGGAGTTAAGATGGATATAGGTTGGTTTTTATGATAATGAAGATATTAAATAGATTTAGGAAATTATATTGTAAAAACATCTTAAGGTGAATGGTTAAAGCATAGACATTGGAAGTATATTTGTATACTTCTGTTTTAAATTGAAACAAATCCAGGGCTAAAAGGAATGGATTGATTGCACTAGTCATCCTTCTATAACTTTCCAACATATGCTGCAGTAAACAGATTGTAATTTGGGTAATTTTTCTAATTGCAAACAGGAACATACTTGTGTATTGGCAGGGTGGTTACGAGGTCCCTAGAAGTGATGAATTTGAATTTTTCTTGGTTTTATATATAGTATTAGGTTTTTTCTCATGCTTTCTATGAATGGCATGGGTGAATTTTATCCTACACCCACTAGGTTATCGATATGTAATTACGGTAATTTTGATTTGAAAAGATATTTTAAAGAAATGCAATGATTTCATTTGTGTATTCAATAAACACAAGATTTTATGGTTGATTAAAATATTTTCCATCCCTGGTGAGAGATTCGCCAAAAAATTATATATACATATCATATTATTGATAAAATCGCCTTCCATTTTTCCTATATACCATGGAGATTTGCCCATTTATTATACATGTAAATTTGGGGGGGTTCTTAAAATTTTCCCTGATTGTAAGGTAGTTTAGAGGCATGTAGCTGGCACATCTCTTCTCAGAGATAAGCTACCATCACCCTAGTTGGTTTATTTCCATTTATGTTTGTAAGCATATTTTAGTATTCTACATTAATGAAATGAAGTATTATTTCCATTGCATCTCTATGTTTATGATTATCTCTATAATTTGTTGCATTCCTATTTAAATCGAGATCAGTGGTATCAAAGCGGTGTACTTTTTTTCTCTGTTTCTCTTTGCATGTCCCCAACAAGGTCATGATATAAGAAGTTAGGGCTTGAACTAGTCCAACCTTTGCAAGACTAGCCTCACAAATCCCGATGGTCTCCCATGGTGGATGAAAAGAAAGACGAGGGGATAAGAGATCCTATCAAAATCTTTCTTGAAGAATCCCTTGAGCGACAAAGGAACGTGATGATGGAAAACCTTGCCCAGATCCTTCAATGGCTACCCAGGGGCGACACATCGGATTCCAACAGATACTCTGGAAACGCCGCACCATTTAAGGTACATGTTAATTTTGAAATCCCCATATTCGAGGATCAAGTAGACGCAGATGAGGTTGATAAATGGTTAAATATGCTAGAGGGCTTTTTTTCTGTTCATGATTTTTCCTGTCGGGAAAATATTATTTTCGCTCTTTTCAAAGTAGCCCCCCATGTCAAGGACTGGTCAAAAACCTACTGCAAGCATAAGGGTGAAAGTACAGGCTCACTATTTTTAGCCACCCCCACTTGGAATTCATTCCAAGATGCCATCAAGGAGTAGTACTACCCTGTCAGAAGCTATGAGGATCAATACATGAAGTGGACCACACTGCAGCAGGGAAGGGGCCAAGACATGCCGAAGTTTACCAATATTTTCCATACCCTTCGCACAAAGTTGGGTGTCAAGGATTCATAGCAGCATTTGGTACTCAAATAATGTGTCTGCCTGCACAAGTACATCCAGGAAGAAATAGAATTCCTGAACATCTCCTCACTTGGCATAGGAAACTGTTATGCCATCAAGGTTGAGCAAAATTTTAAACAGAAGAATCGAGACTTTGGATATGTGAATTCGAAACAAGGGAAAGGTGCCTCCAAATTCCAGAACAAAGGACAAAGTGAAGGCGGGGCAACCCAAGACAACCCTCCAAAGCTGCTAGCAAAGAATAGTGCCGTGAAGCCGAAAAAAGGACACGAGAAAGTGGTGTGAGTTCCATAAGAGCTCCACTCACAACACAAGTGATTGTTGGGCCAAGCAGTGACTGGTGGCCAAGCTAAAGGTTTCAGAATCAGATGCATGTTCCGACTCTGAGTCAAAACCCAACAAGGGGAATGACAAAGCGAAGCAGATTATTGATGCAGAGCCCAAGACCACCGTTGCCACCACGAAGATCTAGAAGGAGGAACCCAAACATCCAGAGGAGGAGGAGTGTCTCTTCCACTCACAGATGTGGGTAAAGGGCTCCCTGCTATAGTTCATTGTCGACAGAAGGAGCCAAAAGAACCTCATTTTGGTAGAGGTCATGAAGCGCCTGGCCTTACTGACCACAACACATCCACAACCATACACCACCAGGTGGCTTCACCAAGGACGGGATCTTTGCGTGAGCCAATAATGTCACCTTTGATACAACATCAATCCCTTCATGGATGAGGTATTTTCTGACATTGCGCCCCTTGAAGATTGTGATGTATTATTAGGGCAACCATACTCATGGAAGCGACATGCTATGTATGAATCAAGGCCCTGTGCTGTTATTGTTACTTTTGGAAATAGGTTGTACAGGATACTGGAGGTAGCATCGCCTACCGCCATCTCTTTGGTTAGTACAAAATAATGCAGTAAGCTCATTTCCAAAACCAAGAAATTTGTTTTTTGATGGTACACCCTCAAGGAAAGAATAAGATGATGGCCACGACCTCCAGACAGGGCCCCTCCGCACGACAACTAGAGATGGACATTGTCGTGGTTGAGTACGAGGACATCTTCGCCTCCCTTGTAGGGGTTCCTCTACAATGTCAGCTCAAGCACTTCATCAATCTAACCCAAGGTGCACCACTGCCCAATGGACCAATCTATCAATGCTCTGTTCTGGAGAACGATGAAATCAAGAGGCAGATTCATGAGCTGCTGCAGAAAGGCCACATTCATCCGATTTCATCACCCTGTGGGAGCCCGATCATGTTTGTATAGAAGAAGGATGGGACTTGGAGACTCTGTATTGACTATCGGGTGCTGAACAAGATCACTGTTCGTAATAAGTACCTGATCCCACAGATTGATGACCTCTTGGACCAACTGAAGAGAGAAAAATGTTTCAGCAAGATCAATTTGAAGTCAGGATATCACCAGGTACCAATCAAACCCTTCGATGTGTGGAAGACTGCCTTCAAAGCCAAGGAGGGCCTTTTCAAATGGTTGGTTATGCTTTTCGGATTGACGAATGCTCCTGCAACCTTCATGAGGCTAATGGATGACATCTTGTGACCATTCACCAACTCATTTGTAGTGGTATACTTGGATGACATCCTGATCTTCAGCCAGAGTTGGGAAGAGCACCTCCACCACATATGACAGGTTCTCCAAACACTATGGCAACACAAGTTATGTTCCAATTTGGAGAAATACAGTTTTGGCATGACCCAGATTCATTATCTAGGATACATTATAGATGAAAAAGAGGTTCATGTGGATCCAACCAAGATCTAAGTCATTCAGGATTGACCATCTCCAACCACTCTGACATAGCTTTGCAGCTTTCTAGGTCTTGCCAACTTCTACCATAGGTTCGTGTTGGGATTTTTTCATATCACTTGGCCCTTGAGTCAAGTCACCAAGGGAGGAGCGAAAGAAAAATTCTTTTGGTCTGAATCTCAACAAAAGACATTCACAGAGTTGAAATATAGCCTCTGTTCGGCACCAGTGCTTGCATTACCAGACTTGCAACAACCATTTTAGGTCGAGACAAATGCCTCTGATTATGCCATGGGGGCAATCCTTACCCAACAAGGGCATCCAGTGGCATATCACAGTGATACATTTTCAGACACAGTCCGGAAGTATCCCACTTATGACAAAGAGATTTATTCCATTGTGTAGTCTTGCAGACAATGGAAGCATTACATTTTGGGGAAGGAAATGGTCATCCACATAGACCATCAAACCCTGCAGTTCATACAGACCCAAGGGAAATTGCAGAATGATTGCCATCAGAAGTGGTCCACATACCTTCAACAATTCCATTTGAATATCAAGTATAAGAAGGGAAAAACCAATAATGTTGCAGATTGCCTTAGTCAACCACCAATCATGGCATTAACCACCGTGCTCAACTCTTTTGGGCATGAGACTTCTAATTGGCCATTTCTCTACGAAAGCGACCCAGAATTTAGCCACACATACCAGACACTCTTAGAGGCTCAATATGTTCCAAATTTTCACCTCCAGGAAGCCCTGTTATGCCACCTGGGTCACCTTTGTGTTCCTTCAGGCAAGCGTGCCAAGATGATTTGAGAATAACACTACAGTCGGGCTGCTGCGAATTTCGGGGTTGAGAAAATGGTGGCAGTACCGCAGAAGTATTTCTATTGTCTGAATCTTCAATAGGATGTTGGGAAGTACATCAGATCATGCACTGCTTGTGTCATTGCCAAACCGACCATCAAGAAGCAAGGCATCTATACCCCGTTGCCTACCCCTAGTCAACCTTGGGAATCCATATCAATGGATTACATGTCAGGCCTTCCTTCCACTAAGCATGGAAATGACTGTGTTTTTGTGGTCATCGAAAGGTTGTCAAAGATGGCCATTATGGCGGCCTATAAGAAGAATATCATAGAAAAAGCCACTGCTAAACTCTTCTTTGAATGAGTGTGGGTACACTTTGGGATCTGAAAGTCTATTATCTCAAATCAGGATAGCAGGTTCCTCAGTACATTTTGGTCCAGTCTTTGGTCGATGCTGGACACCAAACTCACTAAGTCCACAGCCTTCCATCCTCAAACTGATGGCATTCTCCAATGCATTCTCCCATGGGAGACAATGCATTTGAGCTTAGCATTCTCCCATTCCTTGGCCTACACCTAGTGTTCAATGTGGACCACCTTCAGCCATACTTTCCACCATTACTAGACACATCGGACATTGCAGAACAACTCACACACACAGAGTTAAATCCAGATTGCATGGAACAAGATGCAATTTACTGGATCATTGAGCACATCCAACATATTTGCTAGTAGGTCCATGACATTCTGGAGAAATCAAATGCCAAGTACAAGCAACCACATGATCAACATCGGGTGCCACACATGTTTCAGGTGGGCGTCAAAGTCTGGTTGCATTTGAAAAAGGAACACCTTACCGAAGCCTATCAGAAACTCAAACCACTCCAATATGGTCCTTATACCATTACCAATGCTATGGGAGACAATGCATTTGAGCTTAGCATTCTCCCATTCCTTGGCCTACACCTAGTGTTCAATGTGGACCACCTTCAGCCATACTTTCCACCATTACTAGACACATCGGACATTGCAGAACAACTCACACACACAGAGTTAAATCCAGATTGCATGGAACAAGATGCAATTTACTCGATCAGGTACACACAGATCAAGCACACTTTCCAGCAAAATATCTAACTATATCGAGTTATCAAAGCAGGCCAACTCCTTCACTAGGGCAAGTGGCTCACCAGGGACCAAGTTCAGCAGAAGTTTCCTCATCTCATGGAGGAACTCAATGCAATGGGGACCATTAATTCATAATGGGGGAGGAATGATCCAAGTGGATATTGGTGGCCACCCACCAATTCTAGTTGGACCCCCACCATTTCTTCTTTCAGTTTTTCAGTTTCCTTAATTGTAGTAGAGTTTACTATTTTTAGCAGTTTTTTGGTCCTAAACTTCTGGAGCCGTTTTGAGGCCCTAAACGACATTTTTTTTGGAAATCTACCACCATCGAGTTTTTATTTAACATCATATTTGCCTTCGTAGTCCTTAGAGAGATATTTCCAACAGGTTATCATGCACGTCAAACAGAGATAATATGACCAATTTTCGACCCCCGGAAGTTGGTTGTACATCTCACCCCAACGGGACCCATAAACTCTTGGTGTTACATCTCCTCGGGTTAGGGTTTTGGTTGTTTAGGGTTTTCTCTTATTGTTCAATAATAAAAATTCCCTTGAGCCTGATTGTAAGGCAGTTCAAAGGCATGTAGCTACCACATATCTTCTCAGAGATAAGCTACCATCGCCCTAGCTCGTTTATTTCCATTTCCATTTGTAAGCATATTTCAATATTCTACATTAATGAAATGAATTATTATTTTTGTTGCATCTTTGTGTTTATGTTTATCTCTATAATTTGTTGCATTCCTATTTAAATCTGGATCATGTTTCCACTTTTTCACACTCTGGACCAAGGCATATAATTCCTTGTCATAAGTGGGATAGTTTATCACAGCCTGAGAGAACTTCTCTAAATGGTAACATATCAACTTCTTTTGCTGCATCAGTAAAGCTACCATGGCATATCCACTAGCATCTTTCTCAATCTCGAATGGTTGTTGGAGATTTGGTAAGGCCAAGACCGATGCAGTGCTGACCTTTTCTTTCAATATTTCGAAGGAATTTTGTTGCTTTCCTCCCCATTGAAAGACATTCTTTACACTTATCAATGCATGTAAAGGTGTTGCAATAATAGACAAATTGGCAATAACTCTCCTCCAATATTGTACTGCACCCAAAAAGCTGCGAACCTTGGTTAAACTAGTAGGCTTAGGCCATTTTAAAATTTCTTCAACTTTAGAAGGATCAATTTTTAGCTGACCATGACCAACAATATGACCTAAGTAAACCAAAGAGGTTTTCCCAAACTCACACTTTGACAATTTTACATCGATTTTTTCATTTTTGAATACATCAAGAACTTTCTTCACATGACATATATATCATTCCAACTTTTACTAAAGACAAGAATATCATCTAGATATACAAGAACAAATTCATCAATGAAAGGCCTAAAGAGATCATTCATGACCCTCATGAAAGTGGTTGGAGCATTGCAAAGTCCGAATGGAATCACCATCCATTCAGAGAACCCATGTTTGGTCTTGAAGGCGGTTTTCCACACATCCTGATCTGCAATTTGTACCTGGTGATAACCACTACGCAAATCCAATTTGGTGAAATAGATAGAATTCTTTAACTGATCTAATAAGTTATCAACGTGGGGAAGAGGGTAACGATTTTTTACCGTGATTTTGTTTAGTTCTCGATAATCGATGAACATCCTCCATGTGCCATATTTCTTCAGCACTAAGAGAATCGGTGAGCCACATGGAGAAGTGCTTGGTCTGATGACCCCTTGGTTCAATAGTTCCTGCACCTTCTTTTTTATTTCCTCCATCTCAATTATTGACATCCCATACATGCCAATATTTGGTAAAGGAGCATCATGCTGCAAATGGATCTCATGTTGGATTTCCCTATTCGAAGGTAATCCCCTTGGTTCCTGAAAAATCTCATCATATTTAGAAATCAATTCACATAATTCCTTTTTATGCACATGATCACGATCTTGGAAAGCATCAGATAATTCTGCATCTTTTCCCCTTACAACCATAAGCATGCAACCCTTACTGGATTTACCAACCTCTTCATTTGTCCTGCACTTACAAGGCTAGCATTGATTTTAGTTTGATGAAACCTTACAATATATTTTACCCCATCTTTTGTGATTTGGTATTTGTTTTCATGACGGAAGAAGATTTCCTTTCTACATATAGATATGGACTCCTTAACACCATGCCACATATATCCAATGCTATTACATCAAGTTTTACCTCATCCACTAGCTTAGAAGCGATCACAAATTTAACCCTACACTGCTTTGTTACATTTAGATTTTCTTTATCATGTATCCATCCAAGTGGGTAAGGTTTTGGATGTGGTTTGGTTTCCAAGCCTAGCTTCTTTACCAAGGACTCTAAAATTAAGTTTTCTTGGGATCCAGTATCAAATAGAGTTTCCACTTCTGTATGATTTATGACAATTTTAATTTGAAATAGCTCAATTCTCTTTTGTTCATTAGGAAGGGACTCATCTATTGAACTAGTGCCTTCATGTGATTCAGAATTGACATGAGGTGTAAGAGTGCCTTTTGTTCCTTCTGCTGCAATCAATGCTTCATCTTTGGAATCAAATCTAAGGTCTTACTGCATGGTTTCCACTGTCTTCTGCTTTCCTTTTCCTCCATACTCCTTTGGTCTCTTTTCCCGGTATTGTTTCCAACAATGATCGTCGTCATGACCTTCCTTTTTGCAGTGAGTGTAATAAGGTCTTTCTCCTTCATCTTTCTTGGTTGATGTCATCCACTTCTCCTTTCCTTTTCCTTTCACTTTGGGTTTTCCATTTGGAGGTTTGAAAGGTGGTTTCTTACACTGATCATCTCTTTAATTTTTTTCCCCCGTTCTCAAGATGAATGGCCTTTACACTGGCCGAGTCAATAGTAGTTGGTTCAAACAATAATAATGAATGTCTAAGGTAACTATGTAATGATCCAATATACTTATTTACTACTTCACGTGAGTCAAGTGCAATGCCCAAAGTAAGTGTTTGTTTTCTAAATTCCCCTGTAAAGCTTTGAACATCCTGACCTCTACCTTGCCTTAAGTATTACCAATCCATTAAGGCTTTTTGTTTGTAACCTAAGGGATAAAATTGTTCCTTTAATGCAAAAATGAAACTAGTCCATGAGGAAAGAAGATTACCCACACTCTTACTGCTTCACAATTTTCACTCCCACCAGACGAGAGCGGTGATACTCAGCTGAAGAGAGGCCAACTGAATCTTTGCCTTATCTTCTTCAATCTGCTGAATCCTACAGTAGATTTCAATCTACCTAATCCAGTTATTAATCTTATCTACATTACTTTCAGCGTTAAACATGGGAAGATAAAATTTGACATCTAATTTAAAGAAAGGTTTTTTAGATGCATCCCTTGAATTTCTGTGATGATGGTGATGAGAGAAAGAAGAAATTTCACTCGTGGAAGGAGAAGGAGGGAGTTCTTCTCCACCATTTCCATGCACTAAACCTTGTTCTTCTAGATTTCTCTCATCTACTTTCTCGAGCGTTGAAAGTAACTGATCAACATTCTCTGCGATTGTATAGAAGGTTTTGTGGAAATTATGATCCTCTTCATGATGAGGCTCTTCATCTACCATGTTTCTCCTTCAATGTGCACGCCCTGCTTCGTGATCGAAAGATTTTAGTTTCCCTTCACCTCTTCGGAGCTTGTTTCTTGTTAGCATACAAACATGCAATTCACATCTAAAAAGACTTCTGCTCTAATACCACTTGATCCAAGATCTTTTGCTTATAGATGTGTTAAATAATTACATGCATAAATTGTAGCTTAACATAGAAATTTAATGTGCACATGAGAGAAGAGGAGAAACACATAAAGCATGAAAGAAGACAACAAGACTTGATAACAGAATTCGTCCAACTTGGACTATGTCTCCGGGCCCTACTCGATCACTGGGGAGGCCTTCATTCATTAAGTGGCATGAGAAAGAAGAGTACAAGCATCAGTTACAAAAAAGGAGTTTTATACCTCCATACTGAAAATGGATGAAAAATGCAGAAATCTAATGTAGAAATGGACAACACCATTGTGTTTGTGGCATTGAGAAGTGTTGAAACCAAATAAAATTTGTCAAAATATGACAAAGTGAAATTTCGGCCCTCCTGCAAATTTCTGCCTCGAACCGTGTGCACTGCCTCCTCTGCCTGGGTGCACTAACAAACTGTGTTTAAATAAAAAAATGTTCGGCTTATTTTTCAAAGTGGATGGTTGGCTGAGTTGGTTAAGGATCCCGATTAATAGGGAGGAGGTCGAGCAGTCAAACCCCACCTCCTCATTTTTCCATATAACAAAGCTTTTTTAATTAGCAATTTGTTTGGGTCGGGCCTACCTTGGGTGGCCCGCCCACCATACCCACCTCTGCCATGGATGTTGCATGTTTCCTTTGGGCATGGTTAGGTCCATGCCCCAAGGTCTAGCCCACCACTTACTATGTATATTTGAAGAGTGCCATTGGGTGTGAGTTGTGGGATGGTGGGGACATGGCTGCCCACCACGTTTTAGGTTGTGGTTCAGTGGGAGGGGCCAGGGGTTGTGGCCCGCCCCTCCACCAATATTTTTATTGTTATGTGGTTTGGGTGGATAAGAGTTAGTGTGGTGGGGTTGGTGGTCGGCTACCCTTTTTTTATATATATTTTGTTATATAAACCTATCTGGGAATTTTTGAAAATTCGGTTTTGGACCGAAGGAATCATTTTAACGAGGCAACAATTTTGCTCGGAATCTGGCCAGAGTTGGCCGAATTCCATTTTCCTGAAAAATTCAAATTGTGCCTTCATTAATCTTGCCTAGTCATAAAAAATTCAACCCAACTTTGACTGCCTCTATCTCCTTCATCTAGACTTGGATTGGAGTGTCATTCACACCATTGGAATCAGGGTGATGAGCACTTCGATCTGATGTCAAGTTCATCATCTTTCTGTGATCCGGATTTAAACAGGAACGCAACAAATTACAGAGATAACCATATACACAAAGATGCAGCGGAAATAATACTTCATTTCATTAATGGAAAATACTGAAATATGCTTACAAACAGAAATGGCAATAAACTAGCTAGGGCGATGGTAGCTTATCTCTGAGAAGAGATGTGATGGCTACATGCCTCTGAACTGTGTTACAATGAGGCTCGAAGGCCTATTTATTGTTGAGAAACAATGGACAACCCTTAACATTCCAAAACCTAACCCTAGGAGATGAAACGCCAAACTGTGGGCCCCGTTTGGGTAAATTGGTACATCAACTTCCCGGGGTCGTAACTTTGGCATACGATCTCTGTTTGACGCGTACAATAGCTCGTTAGAAAGATCTATCCGAGCACTACCACTTTGGGAAGGGCAACATCGGTCCATGGACCCATGTTGCCCCTAGATTTCCCAAAAAACGTCGTTTAGGGCCTCAAAACGGCTCCGGAAGTTCAGGACCCGAAAAACTGCTAAAAATAGTAAGTTGTGCTACAATTAAGGAAACTGAAAATGATGAGAAAGACAATGGTGGGGGTCCAGGTGGACTTGGCAGGTGGCCACCAATATCCACCTGGATCATTCCTCCCCCCTTAGGAAGCAATGGTCCCCATTGCGTTGAGCTCCTCCATGAGATGAGGAAACTTCTGCTGAACTTGTTCCCTGGTGAGCCACTTGCCCTGCTGAAGGAGTTGGCCCGCTTTGACAACTCGATACAGTTGGATATTCTGTTGGCGAGTGTTCTTGATCTGTGTGTCCATGATCCGATCAGTTGCAGCTTGTTCCATGCAATCTGGATTTAATTCTGTGGGTTTGAGCTGTTCTGCAATGTCGGATGTGTCTAGCAATGGTGGAAAGTATGGCCGAAGGCGGTCCACATTAAATACTGGGTGCAGGCCAAGGAATGGGGGAATGCTGAGCTCAAATGCATTGTCTCCCATAGCCTTAGTAATGGTGTAAGGACCATATCGGAGTGGTCTCAATTTTCGATAGGCTCCAGTAAGGCGTTCCTTTTGCAAATGCAACCAGACTTTGTCGCCCACCTGAAACTTGTGTGGCACCCGATGTTGATCATGTCGCTGCTTGTACTTGGCATTTGATTTCTCAAGAATGTCATGGACCTGCTGGCGAATATGTTGGATGCGCTCAATGAAGCTGGTGGCCTTATCTGTTTCGGACTGGACATGAGCTGAATTCATGTGAGTAGCTGCAAGTGGCATGGCCACATCAATGGGGCATAGTGGCTGGAATCCCAAACCCACCTGAAAAGGGCTATGGCCAGTGGAGCTGTGAAGAGCTCGGTTGTAGCTGTGCTGAACGTAGGGGAGGCTCTCGTCCCATGTGCGTGGATGCTTTGAGTTATACATGCGCAGAATGTGCACAATCATCCTATTGACAACCTCTGTCTGGCCATCAGTTTGAGGATGGAAGGCTGTGGACTTCGTGAGTTTGGTGTCCAGCATTGACCAGAGACTGGACCAAAAGGTGCTGAGAAACCGACTGTCCCGATCTGAGATGATAGACTGTGGGATCCCAAAGTGCACCCACACTCGTTCAAAGAAGAGTTTAGCAGTGGCTTCTGCTGTGATATTCTTCTTGCAGGCCATCATAATGGCCATCTTTGAGAACCTGTCGACGACCACAAAAACACAGTCATTTCCATGCTTAGTGGAAGGAAGGCCTGACATGTAATCCATGGAGATGGATTCCCAAGGTCGACTAGGGGTAGGCAACGGGGTATAGAGGCCTTGCTTCTTAATGGTCGGTTTGGCAATGGCACAGGCAGTACATGATCGGATGTACTTCCCAACATCCTGTCGAAGATTCGGCCAATAGAAATAGTTTTGCAGTACTGCCACTGTTTTCTCGACCCCGAAATGCCCAGCAGCCCGACTGTAGTGTGCTTCCCAAATCATCTTGGCACGCTCGCTTGAAGGAACACAAAGGTGACCGAGGTGGCATAATAGGGCATCCTGGAGGTGAAAATCTGCAACTTGCCGACCCTCCAAGAGTGTCTGGTATGTGTGGCCGAATTCTGGGTCGCTTTTGTAGAGAAGTGGCCAATCAGAAGTCTCGTGCCCGCAAGAGTTGAGCACGGTGGTTAGCGCCATGATCGGTGGTCGACTGAGGCAATCTGCAACATTATTGGTGCTGCCCTTTTTATACTTGATATTCAAGTGAAACTGTTGCAGGTATGTAGACCACTTCTGATGGCGATCATTCTGCAATTTCCCTTGGGTCTGTATGAACTGCAGAGGTCGGTGGTCTGTGTGGATGACCGTTTCCTTCCCCAAAATGTAATGCTTCCATTGTCGGCAGGCCTGTACAATGGAATACATCTCTTTATCATAAGTGGGGTACTTCCGGACTGTGTCTGAAAGTGTTTCACTGTGATATGCCACTGGATGTCCATGTTGAGTAAGGACTGCCCCAATAGCATAGTCAGAGGCATCTGTCTCGACCTCAAATGGTTGTTGTAAATCTGGTAACGCGAGCACTGGTGCCGTGCAGAGGCGATCCTTCAACTCCCTGAATGCCTTCTGTTGAGATTCAGACCAAAAGAATTTTGCTTTCGCCCCGCCCTTGGTGACTTGACTCAAGGGCCAAGAAATATGAGAAAATCCCAACACAAACCTGCGGTAGAAGTTGGCAAGACCTAGAAAGCTGCGGAGCTCTGTTAGAGTGGTTGGAGAGGGCCAATCCCGAATGACTTGGACCTTGGCTGGATCGACATGCACCCCCTGTTCATCAATGATGTATCCCAGATACTGAACCTCGGTCATGCCAAAAGTGCATTTCTCCAAATTGGCACATAGCTTGTGTTGCCGCAGTGTTTGGAGAACCTGTCGGATGTGGTGGAGGTGCTCTTCCCAACTCTGGCTGAAGATCAGAATGTCATCCAAGTATACTACTACAAAGGAGTTGGTGAATGGCCGCAAGATGTCATCCATTAGCCTCATAAAGGTTGCAGGAGCATTCGTCAATCCGAAAGGCATGACCAACCATTCGAAGAGGCCCTCCTTGGATTTGAAGGCAGTCTTCCACACATCTGAGGGTTCAATTGGTACCTGGTGATATCCTGACTTCAGATCGATCTTGCTGAAATATTTCGCCCCCTTTAGTTGGTCTAGGAGGTCATCAATCCGCGGGATCGGGTACCTATTACGGACAGTGATCTTGTTCAGCGCCCGATAGTCAATACAGAGTCTCCACGTCCCATCCTTCTTCTGTACCAACACTATCGGGCTCCCACAGGGCGAAGAACTCGGACGGATGTGACCTTTCTGCAGGAGCTCCTGAATCTGCCTCTTGATTTCATTGTTCTCCAGAACGGAGCGCCGATAAATTGGTCCATTGGGTAGCGGCGCACCTGGGGTCAGATCGATGGAGTGCTTGACTTGACAGTGCAGAGGAACCCCTGCCGGGGAGGTGAAGATGTCTTCGTACTCCTCCACAATCTTGTCCATCTGTAGCTGCCGTGCAGAGGGACCCCGTTTGGAGGCCGCGGCCACTGTCTTCTTCTTCCCTTGAGGGCGTATCATCAGGAAAACAAATTTCCTGGTTTTGGAAATGATCTTACTGCATTGTTTTGCAGTAATCAAAGAGATGGCGGCAGGTGGTGCTACCTCTGGTATCCTGAACAACTTATTTCCCAATGTAATAATAACAGCACGGGGCCTTGATTCATACACAGCATGTCGCTTCCACAAGTATGGTTGTCCTAGTAATACATCACAAACTTCAAGGGGAGCAATGTCACACAATACCTCATCCGTGAAGGGCTTGATGTTGTATGGAAGGCGACACTGCTGGCTCACGCGAAGATCTCGCCCTTGGTGAAGCCACCCAATGGTGTATGGTTGTGGATGTGCTGTGGTCGGTAAGCCCAACCGCTTCACGACCTCTGCCGAAATGAGGTTCTTTTGACTCCCGCTATCAACAATGAACTGTATCGGGGAGCCCTTTACCCACATCTGGGAGTGGAAGAGACGCTCCTCCTCCTCTGGATCTTCGGGTTCATTTTTCTGGATCTTTGCGGTAGCAACAGTGGCGCTGGGATCCGCATCAATGATCTGCTTCCCTTTTTCATACCCCTTATCGGGTTCTGACTCAGAGTCGGAACATGCATCTGATTCTGAAACCTTTAGCTCAGCCACCAGTGACTGCTTGGCCCGACACTCACTTGTGTTGTGAGTGGAGCTCTTATGGAACTCGCACCATTTTCCAGTGTCCTTTCTCGGCTTCGCGGCGTTGCTCTTTGCTTGCAGCTTCGGCTGGTTGTCTTGGGCTGTCCCGCCTTGGCTTTGTCCTTTGTTCTGTGGTTTAGGGGCACCTTTCCCCTGCTTTGGATTCGCAGATCCAAAGTCTCGCTTCTTTTGTTTAAACTTCTGCTCGACCTTGACGGCATACCGGTATGCTGCGCCGAGCGAGGGGATGTTTAGGAACTGTATTTCTTCCTGGATGTACTTGTGCAGGCAGCCACGGTATTTGAGTATCAAATGTTGCTCCGAATCCTTGATACCCAACTTTGTGCGAAGGGTATGGAAAAGATTGGTGAACTCCGGCACGTCTTGGTCCCTTCCCTGCCGCAGCGTGGTCCACTTTATGTATTCATCCTCATAGCTTCCGACAGGGTAGTACTGCTCCTTGATGGCATCCCGGAACGAATCCCAGGTGGGTGCGGCTGAAAATAGTGAGCCAGTACTTTCATCCTTCTGCTCGCAGTAGGTTTCCCACCAGTCCTTGACGTGGGGGGCTGCTTTGAGAAGAGCAAAAACAATCTTTTCCCGACTCGAAAATTCATGAACAGAAAAATAACCCTCTAGCAGATTTAACCATTTATCTACGGCATCGGCGTCTATCTGACCCTCGAATATGGGGATTTCAAAATTAACTTGTACCTTAAAGGGTGTGGCGTTTCCAGAGGAGCTGCTGGAAGCCGATGCGCCGCTTCTGGGTAGCCGCTGAAGGATCTGCGCAAAGCTGTCCATCATCGCGTTCCGTTGTCGCTCGAGCGCTTCTTCGAGCAAGATTTTGATGGGATCTCCTGCCCCCTCGTCTTTCTTCTCGTCCGCCATGGGAGGCCGTCGGGATTTGCGAGGCTGGTCTTGCAAAGGTTCAACCAGTTCAAGCCCTAACTCCTTATATCCCGACCTTGTTGGGGACATGCAAAGAAAAACAGAGAAAAAGCAGACCGCTCTGATACCACTGATCCGGATTTAAACAGGAACGCAACAAATTACAGAGATAACCATATACACAAAGATGCAGCGGAAATAATACTTCATTTCATTAATGGAAAATACTGAAATATGCTTACAAACAGAAATGGCAATAAACTAGCTAGGGCGATGGTAGCTTATCTCTGAGAAGAGATGTGATGGCTACATGCCTCTGAACTGTGTTACAATGAGGCTCGAAGGCCTATTTATTGTTGAGAAACAATGGAAAACCCTTAACATTCCAAAACCTAACCCTAGGAGATGAAACGCCAAACTGTGGGCCCCGTTTGGGTAAATTGGTACATCAACTTCCCGGGGTCGTAACTTTGGCATACGATCTCTGTTTGACGCGTACAATAGCTCGTTAGAAAGATCTATCCGAGCACTACCACTTTGGGAAGGGCAACATCGGTCCATGGACCCATGTTGCCCCCAGATTTCCCAAAAAACGTCGTTTAGGGCCTCAAAACGGCTCCGGAAGTTCAGGACCCGAAAAACTGCTAAAAATAGTAAGTTGTGCTACAATTAAGGAAACTGAAAATGCTGAGAAAGACAATGGTGGGGGTCCAGGTGGACTTGGCAGGTGGCCACCAATATCCACCTGGATCATTCTGCCACTTTGAATTTTGAGCCTTTTCCATGCCACTAGTGTCTAGAGATCCACTTGGATCAAAAGATTAGTGTTGTTATTTGAGCTTTGTCTTATTTGAAGTCATGGAAGTTACATCATTGGTTTCGCCTATAAGATTCCACACTTGAATTAGGATTGAACGTCTATGGTAATAAGAAGAAGCCTACATGATTTTCCAACAATGGATCAAAGGAAGTGGGTCAGATGCATTAGACTGTTAAATCCCAAATCCCAAGAAGTTATATGCCTCTTGGCACTATATTTCCTCCATAGAAGATGACAAATATCGAGACCCTTCACCCTGAACACCGCTCGATGAGTTCAAGGAAAAGGAGAGAGGTAGACATCTCTTTCAAGAGTTGTTGTAGACATTTTGAAGCCCAAGGACACCTGATGGAGTCTACATGCATTGATAATATTTTGTCACATGAATTGACCACACAAGTATCTAAATTAATTATTGATTGATGTCATTCTTTCAATTACTTGATTGTATTTCCAGTATTATTATTTGATTGAAAAGTAAATATGACTAATGCCATTTGTTTGAAAATGGAAAGTTTGCATGGATGAAACTATGGTTCCCACAGAAGATACAACTACGGTTTCAACAAGATCGAAACTAGATCCATTCATATCATTGAAGTATGGTGTCAATGTCGGGTACACGTAGGAAAGAGGTGATTTGATGTAAGAAAAGCATAATCATAGGAAGTAGAACAATGCAAGCCTTCACGTTGTCATAGAAATGTTGGTAGCAATGGACCAGTCCTAGCGTTTCTTGAAAATCCTCTTTTCTCCTCACACTCTCTCTTCTATCAATGTACAAATGTTCTCACCATATAATCAATCACTATTGAGATCAATTATGCATACACCAAGTAATATGCATGAGAGAGAAATACATAAGCTCTAGAGTCATGACAGTAGCTGAAAGGTCATGAGGGGAGGCCAAGGGTTAGGACAAGTGAACAGTCACCTCATCTCCAAAAATGTGCTTGCATGCATCATTACAAAGGACTTTTAGAACTTAAGTTGAGGCTAGGATTATATAGATTATTAATGCTTGAGAGCTAGAGCCACTAAGCCCTTGGTAGCTAGTAGATGGATTTGTAGTGAGACTAGGGTTTTTTATTGGGCAATGTTCCACTATTGGGTTTTGATCAACTACTAGTCATGTACTTGAAGTTCTAGTAGCATTAATAAGATGTTCTCTTTATTCGACACTAATTCCCATGCATTCTCATGGTGGTTGTATTAGCTCTCTGATACTTCACTATATTTTTATGTGTGTCGTCATATACGCAAAATGTTATGCATAGATTCATAGTGATTGCATGCATGTTTTTCTTTCGAATATGTGTTTACTTGTTTGTTTCCATGGCAGTGATATATTGTGAACTATTTTACGATTAACTTCTGGCATGTTATTCTTTACTATATGTCTGATTGGATTTCAACTCACTGATCCCTGTCATGGCATACCTCCTTTTATTACTCTTGATACTTATTTGTATCTCTATTTGTAGTCGGTCAATCTTGGTTTGATTCTTGTTTAACATTCTAGAAATTTCACCCTTATCCCCACTTCAACATCTTATCATTTGATAGCCAAGAGTAGAAACATTCATGGTTGTCGTCGGGCCCACATATCGAATGGGGCTCCTACCCCAAATGGTGTGAGGTCTAATCGGTACTTCACATCGGGGAGACCCCTTGATTGTTGGTATTACATTTAAGACCATCAACAAATTGGAACTAGAAGGAGGGCCATATGACAAGTTGAGCCCTTGGAGCCTACATTTTAGTCTCATATCTATAAATGGCTCCATCCCAAATCTTGATCCTAAGGTGTTTATCTGATTTTTCCACTTTTCAATGTTCAAACCCTGATGAGCCTCTCTATCATTTGTCTCAGTTAAAGTTTGAAGGAGAGGATGGAACATCCTTGACCAAACACATTTTTTATTTCCTTAGGTTTTGTGAATCTTAAGGGTTTGACGATGAATATTTTTCTTATGTGATATTATCCCTCACCCTTGAAGGTCATTCCAAGCGATGGTGCCACACATTGCTAGCAATGCTCATCCATTCATTCGAGCAACTCATCGGTAAGATCTGAAATTTTTTTCACATGTATGATTTTAAAGATGTATTTAGAAGGTTAAATGAGCTTAGGATGAAACCTAAAGAACCCCTAGATGATTTTTATGTTATATTTGTTATTGTTTTGAATTTCTTGAAGGAGATATTGATTTAGTGTATCTGAGTAAAAATATCCAATGGTTAGTTCTCGTTTCTCTGCAATACCTTTGATCTGGAACAAGTCCTAACTTTTGTGAATATCATGATAATCTACAAATTACAAGTTTCCCAGGTGTTACCCCTAATCTTGTTTTACCTATATCTCTGAATCCGGAACAACCTCAAGCCTCCGAGGATGAAATTACAGTTTGTGGAATTTCTCATCCTCCTCCTAATTTGTTACATAATAAGATTTTGTCCATAAATGGTTCAAATGAGGAAAAGTACTTCCTGCAAAATGAAGCAATTGTCTTGGCTCCAAATATCTCATACATCCTTTTGATTTTGAATTTGAAAATTATGTTGATATAACATCTCTTCCTAATGATGGAGCCAACATCGAGTCCATTAAACACATGTCTCACTCTATTATCAGATTTCATCCACCTGTCGGAAATGGCTTGGGTATTATCTCATGTAAAGTTGATTGTCCTATCAAATCCATGAGCTATGACACACATGTGAATCCTTTTTTGTAGGATGTGGGTCTTGATACGATTGGTGCCCCTTCATATAACCCTTTTCATCTAAGGAACCTTGATTTATTTTAGGCAACTACTACACCAGTGGTTTCTACAAATCATTCACATCTTTATCCTACCCATGTTGATTGAAATCATGTATATGTGGGTGATTTTTTATAGTCACAGTATGAGGATCTTGAATCTTTTGTTCCTGATCTCTTCAACCTACAGTATTTAATAGGTGAAGAATAAGGCTTTACATCTCAACCAAGTCAAGATGGTTTTCTCAGTAATTCATTTTCACTCTCAATCCAAGAAGAGCCTCGTGTCAGATAGCCAACCTAATCAAACAGGTGGCTTTAGTGATTTTCATTATGCCGAAAACATATTCGCTCAACTTTTTGTGATTACCATTCGTACCCATCTATTTATCCTACAAAGCCACCAGAATTTCATGATTCACCTTCCGAATGTTTGGGGACTCATCAGGAAGTTTAGGAACTTCAGTTGATTATGTCAGGTTCTCACGTTCCTCATGAGACACCTAAACTAAGTCAAATTAGGGTTTCTAAAATTAGGGTTTTTGTGCATCATTCTCCTCTCGACATCATCTTACTTGATGGAAGATCATCTTGGAAATCCTTTGATTTGGGTGGGGTTTCTACGAACACATTTTTCCATCCCTATTAGCTCATATGAACCAACCTCTATACCCTAATTTGTTTACTAAAGGGTGTACTTTGGTCATTGTCTCAAATCTTTTTTACCATTGCCCATCTAGTACAATTTGTGAACGTATACAATCAAATGATGCCTTACAATATCCTATATGGGAAGGTGCCAATTGCCCGACCTCTCCTTTGCCTGAGACTCTTTAAATTGACTCAACTCATTCTTGAGAATCTAAAGAATTTGGTCTATTGAACTACTAATCTATTAATATTCATACATTTGATCCAATCAACAACATTTTTGCTGATAGTTGTCTTATCATAGCTAATGATGACCATGTGCATTCACTTGTCAAACTTGTGAAACTATTGATATTTGATGGCTTCTCTTTTGAAGGCTCAGAGATTTGTTCGGATGTTGATGCACTTCAGCTTCCATTGATGGTTATGTCAGGACCTCATGTCCTCGACAGAATCCACGGATAACTTCAAACTAGGGTTTTGAAAATTAGGGTTTCCACACTGAATCCTCTGGTACCCTAGTTACACCAGGTGAAAACCCCTCTTTTCATAGTCATAGTTGATCATCCTTCATATCATGATAGGGTTGCTGATTGGATTGAAGGATCTTATCTAGTGGATTCCTCTGCTAGCAGGAAATATCTTACCTTACTTACATCGGATTTAGGGTTAAGCATGAATGGATGTATGTCATGATTGATGACTGTAAATTTCACATTTGTGATTTTTTTTACTAGGATTAGGCTGCAGTTTTCCTTGAATGGTATTTTCCTGCATATTTTCCTGTCAGTAGACACGGCCTTCTTGATGTTGTGCATGTTTCATGGGTGATGTTAGCGCTCAAATCTGCCTCAGGCTGAGGAAGGCAAAACTCGAGGCCACATCAAACCACGCTCAGCCTCGTAGCTAGCCCTATGAGGACAGGTGAGGGTTATCTCCGGGTCTATCTCGGCAAAAGGTTTTCAAAAGGGGCTGAGATGACTCAAAATTAATACTGATTTTAGGCTAGTAAAGAGATAGGAAAGTTTGATTTAGATTTTTTGGGTTTTTGTTGGAGAAATGGGAAAGAACAATTTTGGGTGTGGGGATTAAGGTCAGATCTTTGCAGAATTCAAGTTGGGGCGAGGTAGGCAACAATATTGATGCCTTTGATCAGGTGTATGGATGGATCAGAATGACAAGGAGCTGAAGAGGGCAAAGGAGAACATGGATCCTCTCCAAACTGGCGAAAACCTGTAAAACTAAACAAATTTAGAGGAAGAGCACTGTAAACAATGAATTCAACCTCATTTACTTATTCATTTAGTTTCAGAAGCATAAGAAGGGAATGGAATACATTAAACATGAATAAACTTACAATAAACTGAGAGATAACACCATCAAGTACTGAAAGCCACAAGAATCCCAATGGGTGCTGCAAAACCTCTAATCTTTCCTTAGCCAAAATATGAAAAATATGTACAATAGTGTGCCAAGATCTTCCTAAGAGTCCAACCTTCTATCAAAATCCAACCCCTACACTATGAAATTCATAGAATATATACATTTTCTCATCCTTGTACTAAGGGATTGAGCTCAACCATTTTCTTCAAATAGAATTAGTTACATTAAACTTGGGCCGAATTTCTGAAAATAGGTGCTGAAGATGAACTCGTATATCCTAAACCATAACACCTGTTGCAAAACTAAAAGATTCTTTTGTCGATAAGGTAGTTCTGGAGAAAAACCTCTCTAAAATTTGGGAAATTTGTTTCCATTAGCTCGTAATCGGTTCCACAAAATCATCTCTAAAACAGAAAATCATTAAAAATTTAATTCTGTGAAATTGAGCTGTAAAGATCTAGTCACACATCCTAATCCATGACACCTGTGAATAAAATGAAAGAGGTTTTTGTTATATGGCTCATGCTTAACAAAAAAATCCTTGGATTTTGCAAAATTGCTTTCCATCTGCTGTAAAATGGTCCCGCACTAAAATGACTAAAACAGTAAAAAATATGAAAATTTTGCTTTGTTTTAATATAAGCTCCAAATATCATTGTATATCTCCAACATAGTAGCACCTGTGCATAAACTGAAGGAGGTTTTTGTTATTTGGTATGTGATGAACAAAAGGCTCTCTCACTTTTAAAAAATTCCTCACTATTCTTTTAGAAACTTATTTTGAACTAAACTTGTCATTGTGTGCAGCAACTGACCTCAAAACATGCATAACCAAGAATCACTCATTCATTTCTTCTAATCCAGGAACCGGTTACGGGAGTGTGATGTGCTGTTGGAAATATTTTTCCGAGATCCTTCTGATAGAAACACTTGTGACATTTTTTGTGCTAAACATGTGCAAAACACATAACAAAACCAGACATAGTAAGAGCTCATGTTGATCCCTGGTGACAGGCTGCGAAGACTGGAACTAACATCGGCTCCAATGGGGATGGTAGCTCCTTGGAGGTGCCAAGAACTACAGATCTCTGGAAAGTAGACAGTGCCTCTTTCATTGGGCATGGATGGTCAAACAACTGCAAACCCAAAACAACTCATACCAATCCAAAAACATATACATGCTGCAACATGTACATAAACAAATACCGCAAACTGAAATGTTGCCTCGGGCAGCTTATTTATGTACAAATCTAACCTACTTTGCTACAAAATTGATAGATCAAGTAATGTTGTAATGCCATATCAACCAATCAAGTAAATCTGAGAAGAATGCTACTTGAGAGTGCTTCAACCAGATCACAGATGCAATTGATTGCAGCCCTACATGCACATAACGAGTCTGGTTGTGTAAAAGACAATTTGATCTATCATTCAAACTGAAAAAAAAATTCCATGTATGTTGCAATAGGATCAAAGAAACCAGACTCTGTTTGTTGCCCTAATTCCTCAACATAGACCTCCAACTACAAACTACCAATGCAAACATCTACAGGCAGCTCTATTGTTTCTTGTTTTGAAGGAGGAAGAGTTTCCAAGAACTTTATGGGATCTCGGAAATCATATGATTGGATCTGATCATTTAAACACTGAATATCCTTCTCAATTCTTTCAACAATTAATTCATAGACACCCATTTTAGCTTTAAGAGGAAACTTCGGAGATTTTAAACATTGAAGCACGACACTGAAAAATCTTTCATCAATTTCAAAATCTGCTAACTGATCTCTAATTTCTTTTACAACTTCACAAAGTGCACGGTTTGCCACATACCCTACCTTTGCATGAATGGATCAGTGAGCACTGGAATCTCTGGATCGAGTTGGAGTTGCCAGGTGAATGTCTCAGCCTTCATATGTGTCTGACCATTGTCCACCATCAACAATCAGATCTGAACTTGATACATGTACTGGGGCAATTAACAAGTTAGATGTCACGATTACAAGCTAGACCGGAGATTGACTGAAGCAGCATTTATCTACTTCCGCTAATGCAAAGCAAAAGCATTTCGAAGGCTACTTGGCTAATCTTCAGGCTCCGTCTGTAGCTTATAAAACAAATGACATTAACAAACAAACTATTTTCTTCCCCAGTATGGTCGCCACTATGTTAGCGCTCAAATCTGCCTCAGGCTGAGGAAGGCAAAACTCGAGGCCACATCAAACCACGCTCAGCCTCGTAGCTAGCCCTACGAGGACAGGAGAGGGCTCTCTCCAGGTCTATCTCGGCAAAAGTTTTTCAAAAGGGGCTGAGATGACTCAAAATTAATACTGATTTTAGACTAGTAAAGGGATAAGAAATTTTGATTTAGATTTTTTGGGTTTTTGTTGGATAAATGGGAAAGAAAAATTTTGGGTGCAGGGATTAAGGTCAGATATTTACAGAATTCGAGTTGGGGCGAGGTAGGAAATAGTATTGATGCCTTTGATCAGGTGTATGGATGGATTAGAATTACAAGGAGCTGAAGAGGGCAAAGGAGAACATGGATCCTCTCCAAACTGGCGAAAACATGTAAAACTAAACAAATTTAAAGGAAGAGCACTGTAAACAATGAATTCAACCTCATTTACTTATTCATTTATTTTCAGAAGCATAAGAAGGGAATGGAATACATTAAACATGAATAAAATTACAATAAACTGAGAGATAACACCATCAAGAACTGAAAGCCACAAGAATCCCAACAGGTGCTGCAAAACCTCTAATCTTTCCTTAGCCAAAATATGAAAAATATGTACAATAGTGTGCCAAGATCTTCCCAAGAGTCCAACCTTCTATCAAAATCCAACCCCTACACTATGAAATTCATAGAATATATACATTTTCTCATCCTTGTACTAAGGGATTGAGCTCAACCATTTTCTTCAAAATAGAATTAGTTACATTAAACTTGGGCCGCATTTCTGAAAATAGGTGCTGAAGATGAACTCGTATCTCCTAAACCATAACACCTGTTGCAAAACTGAAAGAGGTTTTTGTAGATAAGGTAGTGCTGGAGAAAAAACTATCTCAAATTTGGGAAATTCGTTTCCATTAGCTCGTAATCGGTTCCACAATATCATCTCTAAAACATAAAATCATTAAAAATTTAATTCTGTGAAAATGAGTTGTAAAGATCTAGTCACACATCCCAATCCATCACACCTGTGAATAAAATGAAAGAGGTTTTTCTTATATGGCTCGTGCTTAACAAAAAACTCCTTTGGTTTTGCAAAATTACTTTCCATCTGCTGTAAAATGGTCCCGCACTAAAATGACTAAAACAGTAAAAAATATGAAAAATTTGCTTTGTTTTAATATAAGCTCCAAATATCACTGTATATCTCCCACATAGTAGCAGCTATGCATAAACTGAAGGAGGTTTTTGTTACTTGGTATGTGATGAACAAAAGCCTCTCTCAATTTTAAAAAGTTCCTTACCATTCTTTTAGAAACTGATTTTGAACTAAACTTGTCATTGTGTGCAGCAACTGACCTCAAAACATGCATAACCAAGAATCACTCATTCATTTCTTCTAATCCAGGAACCGGTTATGGGAGTGTGATGTGTCGTTGGTGAGGTTTTCTGAGATCCTTCTGATAGAAACACTTGTGACATGTTTTTTGCTGAACATCATGTGCAAAACATATAACAAAACTAGACATAGTAAGAGCTCATGTTGATCCCTAGTGACAGGCTGCGAAGACTGGAACTAACAGATGAGAATTTTGGTTTTTTCACAATTGTTTTTACAAATTCTAATCGCTCACATATTTGCTTTCGTAGGTTGTGAACTGCTGCGGTGGATTAATTGGAAGTTTCATTTCACATGACCATACCTCTTCTCTAGTTATATTAGGAATTAGGGTTTATACTAGTTAGGTTTAGGTTTCTCGTATTGGTTTGTTTATTAATTTTTTTCTCCCTATAATTTTATTTATGTTTTAAATTTTTTATGTTTGGTTTTCCTTGTTGTATGTAGTGTAGTTTCCCACATTTTCATTTTCCATTGGATTGCATTCATATTCTTGCACTTCTCGTTGCTTCATAGCATGCATAACATGCATGGTTTTTTAATCTAAAATTAGTTGATCTCTTTTGCACAGAGCATTATGTTGCATCATAATCCCTACCTGTTTCATTACATCATGCATATTTCTTCTTTCTTGGAATACACTCACCTTTGACCTAGTCTGGCATTTCCGTCTATGCTACATACCACTGCATGAGCCTTCTCGAACCTGAAGCCTTCAAACCATTGGTGCTATGAATATCTTTCTCACACCCATTTTCACATGTTCAAACCCTAAAGGAAGATTGCTTAGCCATCTCGCACATGTTGAAACCCTAGAAGAGCTTCCCTCGTCACCTTTCCCTAGAATTAAAGCCCTAGCCCTAATGATTGCGTAGATGTGATATTTACTCCAATAGGTAGCCTCTCTTAGAACCAGTCATCAAAGTTATATCCTGGATATCTCTCCTACAAGTATATCTTATTAAAAAGGAAAATAAGAACTGATTCCTTGTGGGGAACCCTAATCAGTTTGCATGACCTATACCCATAACCTGAACCTTGTGCTCACCATGGTCTTGAAGTTTCAATGACTTGTTTTCATAGTTAACTTGTTAACTAGAGATGAGATGTGGAGGCTTGGCATGAGGGAAAACCTAAATCAGGATCTCTTAGTTTCTTTCAAACAAGAAACAACCTCTCTTGCTCTTAAAATAAGTCAGGATCTCTCATCTGCCCTAGCACAATGAACACCTAGTAATAAGTGCAAATTCACACATTAAGGAAAATGAAATTAAATAAATGGCAAAGGATCGAGAAAGGCTTCCTGCACGGAGAGGTAAGACAACAAATCCATCGGGGCATTGACCAATCTCACTGGCAGTGGAGCAACATTTGTGATTTCTTGGAGTGACTCTTCGAGGGTACTACCCAGGAGTGTTGGCAACAGAGAAACACTAGAAACTTATTCTTAAAATCATGAATACAATAACTCCTCTACCTCATTCTTTTCATCATCATCAACTACTATCATGTGGGAACTTCTAATTGGGTGTTTAGTAACTAAAAATAACTAGCTAATACACAAAGGCAAGGCATATCTTCAAAGGTCGAGGCAATGCAAGAGGTACCCATAGTGACTGTTCAATATTCCCTTACATCATTATTCAGACACAGACTATTACAGGGATGTTGACAGAGATATTGGATTCTACCAGTGGTTTGCCATTTTTTTTAGCTACTACAACACCACCCAAAATTTTGGTCATATCCAAAATTTTGGCTACCCCGCTACTCGCCCCAGGCTACTAGGGTTTTGATAAGGACTTCAGCCGGTTACTCTCCTCGTGACACTTCCTATCAAACCCTATTGATGCACCCACTCATGCTTCATACATCGCATCCAAACATTATGTTGTATCCCAATTATGAACCTTATGATTTCATTATAATTTGGGGTTGTGATGCTTGAAGGAGCATTGCAAGCCTTGTTACATCCAAACCTATCCTCCTACAGTGTATGTTCTTAATTAGTGGAGGACATGTGTGTGGACATATAGGACTTCAAGTGGGATTTCATTATGTTTCCATATTATGGTTTGGGAGGAACCCTAAATTGTCAAAAGGGAGGGCACATTATCATTTGCATTGCCTAGCATCATGGGAAGAATCATTGCATGTCATGTCCCCTAGGTTCATGGTTGCCCCCCCCCCCCATGTTAGTGTCTGCATTAGGGTCGTAACAATGTTGTCTTTCCCTTTCACCCTTGAAACCCTAGTTTGACATGACTAAAAACTCTCACCAATCATAATACATGTTCACTAGTGTTTCAAGGCACTTTCTATGTAGATATGTCATCCCACATAGGAAGCACAAATATTAAAGTCATTGGCGATTGGTTGTGCAATTAATGCCTAGTTTAAAATTCATCTCAAAAGGGAGAATTTGAAGCATGACATGCACAACCCAAGCGACCCATAACATCTTAATTTGGATCATTTATGGTTCATGCTCTGTGAATAAATTAGTTTTCATTATTATTTTTTCCTTTCATGCTCTCACATGAATATGGTTTTCTTTCATTCTCCCACATGGAAATATCAGTACAACAAGCTAACTTGTTCTCATTCCATGTTTTTTTACAGGGAATTAGTTGAAGGAGCAATGTATACACATTAATCAATGCAACAATGACATTAAATAATCCCTTAACACAAAGATGGTGGCTTTAATGAACCATATGAAACTCACGTACTTGTTTGAGTTTCAAAAGGGGAAAGGGACCTTGGATACCATAAGGAAAGGAATTAAATGGGGCATTAAATGGAGTGAGCATAGATACACATCGACCATTGCGACATCTACACTAACAATACCCTAACATGAAACCAATCAAGCCTTTTGAAGTTATTTCCAAAGCATGGTATCGGTTCATGACCCTAAAGACAAGATAAAGGGCCTTTCGACAACCCATTTTAGTTTTGGCTCATTATAAAGTACACAGGAAAGTGCACATGGAGGTTCATATTTTTATACACCAATTAGAGGTCAAAGGAGAATGCTATGCAACTCACCCCTCACAACCTCACTAGCATTGTGGTAGAATGGAAATTTCCAAAGAGTACAGACGTGGATCGGTAACCTTGATGGCTCCACTAAAATCATACTATGCAGGGCTGGACATATTCATGATACTACTTTTAATATGTAGTGAAAGGGTTTTCCTTGATACATGAGCTCCTTCTTTTTCAAAGAGGTGCAACCAATAAGTATACATATTTTTGTTGAGGCTATTTGGTATGATTTAAAGCCTTTGACCATAAAATTTCATACAATGAATTGGAGCGAACAAGTTTCGACTGTTGATATAAATACTGAGGGTAGCGAGTGAATGACTCAAGTCATGCAAATAGATTTGTAGTAGTCCCACCATTGTGAGAAACGTCTAGAAATATTGAAAGTGTTCAGAGGTGCATCGTACAAGGGTTTCAGCTATTCATATGATGAAGGTGAGTGTTCCATTATACGTTTTGTGACCATTCCAGAACAACTAGTTGCACGTTGTTGCGTTTATACAGGGAACCAACTTCTAGACATATATGTAAAATGTGGGAGTTTGTTTGAAGCATATTTAGTGCTTGACAAATGCGTGTATCTAGAGGCAGTAATAATGCCTTGGGGATCATTGAATAATTGTAACTCTGCTTCTTATGACCAATGCATGCTATGATTGTTGTAGCACCTTGAGGCAACATGGAACCTTGGCATTATGTATGTGCCCACGCAGAAGCTGGGTTAATGTTCTTGTTAAAGGGTACTAAATCACAGATATGTAGAAAGGGTTGACGAGAGCTAGGCACTAATACCACCACGAGATTCAAATGAAAAAGAGAGCAATGTTTGGCATTATTCAAATGTGAATTGTAGAAGTAAGCTTTAGAAAACACATTCCAAACCTCAACGCAACTCTGTGACTTATGCTGAGTTGTGTATCCTCACAAGTTGCCAGGTTGAAAGTGTGCCCAACCACTGAAGTTGTGACCTTTGCGAAATGGGACCTGCGACTTTCACCTCTATGACTTATGTCGAGTTGTGTATCCTCACAAGTTTCTAGTTTGCAAATGTGCCCAACCACTCAAGTTTTGACCTCTGTGAAATGGGACCTACAAATTTCGCTGGTCATAGTTTCTCCTGGTAACATCATAGGTCGTAATCCCCTCAACAGGCCACATAAGCAAAGTTCTAAGAAATTTGGCGGGAGTGCAAATTTCTTTGGATGGCGACTATGCGAGTTACCAAGGTCACATCTCTTACTTGTGACCATTCTCTAGATCTCAAAAATTGCACTGTAGGAACATATACGAATTCCTAGAGAATGCGACCTACTCATGATGGGACTCTATTGAGTATGATCTTCTCCTAGTCTCATTCTCGAAATGAAACCTCTACCTTAGTCGCATCTCCCTAAGTTGAGTCACTCGTAGTTTAGTTCCGGTAAACAATCCAAGGGTGTGACCTATTTTATATTGTGACTGCGAGACCCCATAGGTCACTTTTCCTCCCCAAGTCATGTGGTAACATTTCAATGCCTCAAGCAGTCTCACAAAAAATGTGACCTGACCAACACATGACTATGCGATGTCCATTGAGTCATATTTTCTCCCAAGTCACATCATCACGTTCTTATATCTCAGGGAAAGCATCCAAATGATTCCACTATGTTATAGCACGACTATATGACCTCCGTAAGTTGCAAAATACCCGATAGGTCATTGTTTCTCTCGGAGGTCATGATATATTTATGGGTCATATTTTCATTAAGCTTCTTTGAGTCGCACCTCTGAATGTGATTGGTCCAATGATTGCAACAGTGCCACAATCACTATGTTAAGTTCTGCATCTAGTAATAGGAAAGGGATTTATTGAAAACTTTGATAACATTAAGAAAATGGCATATGTGCACATGTTTTCTTATAAGACTCATAAATTCATCTACAAAATGATAAATGTGTGGTGCATTGGTTGTAAGCTAACTTCCAAATAAAACTATTGTTGGTGGAAGGATATTTCCTCAACATCCTAATGACAAGGCCTTTCCCTGCATGCCAACTATTATAAGTGACCACCATTATATCTTGTCTAGAGATAAAGGGTCCCATGAAGGAAATATAGAGCACTTTCATATTGTGAGGTCTTCTAGGAAGTCAAGATCATGCTATAGGAAAATAAGGCAAGGAATACCAGTGTTGTTATTTGATTTATGTCTTATTTGAATTCGTGGAAGTTAGATTGTTGGTTTCACTTATAAGATGACATGCCTGAATTTGGATTGAATGTATATGGCATTAACTTCATGGTTTTCCAACAATATATTGAAGGAAGTGAGCCACATGCATTAGACTGTTAAATCCCAATTCCCATGAAGCTATATGCCTTTTGGCACTATGCTTCCTCCATAGAAGATGACAAAGCTCTAGACTGTTCACCCTTTGTTATACAGAAAATTGACCCCCTCATCAACTCAGAGGGGAAAGACATGATAGCTGAAGCAAAGACCAAAATCACATGCCTTGTTTCCACACTAATGCTGGTTATGCACTGACAACCTGCTTTATAAAGTTTCTCTGCAAGCCTAAGGGTGCGTTAGTGACCCAACTAACTCAAGTTTCTAGTATGGGAACAATGTTAGTGAATCCTAGTGAAGTTCTAAGGGTCAAAGAAACGAATTGAATCATAAATATCTAGATGTTTGTTCCTAAAATTACTCAAGAAAAGTAACGAAGCATCCAAATTTGACCTATTTGGAGGATTTCTAATCCTAGAGAAGGAGGCAAATGGGAAAGAGCTGAAAAACATGGCAAATTCATTTCTTTTACCCTAGGAAACTAAAGGAGGAACTTGGAAACCCTAACTCAACTGCTACATAAGCAAAGCTAGGGATATGGTGATAGAGGTCAGAGCATTTGAAAGGATAGCATACTTGGCTGTTGAGCATTGTCTCAAATCATAAGAAGTTGGCAAGAAGGGAGAGAGAGAGAGAGAGATTCTGGAGGGGTAAGGGAAGGCTGATGCAACTGATGGTTCTAATCAATCTTCCAACATTAATATAGAACTTCAGTTGTATTGTCTACTCCGTGATGTTGGTACTATCATTCATTCAGTTGTTTGTCCAATATATTTTAACATGAGTAGCTTAGTTATGTGTAACAAGATGTTCTTTTTTGTATTCATGTATTAGTTATCAAAGCTGTATGTTGCGATTATGCTTGTCTCTTCTATGTGCAGGACTTGATATGGAGCTGGTTTATGGGACTTCCACCTAGCTACATTGTGCTCTCTAGCAAATCTACACGGAGGCTTGAGGTAATCCACTTCTCCTACTTTGATAGTCAGTTATTGTTTATGAACATGCATGTAACTTTTTGACGGGTGCAGATAATCTTACAGTCTGCCGAAGGTCCCAGGAAGACCTTTAAGGGTATCTTCATTCTCCATACACCGTGCATTTTATCCTATAGTAGAATTGGCGACTCCACTAGGGACTATACATCTAGTCCTTGGTTTACCTGGACAGTTCTCAGTTTTCTCCTCCTTTTAAGAGCTCCTTATACTTCCACATTCCCTTTCTGACCCACCAAAACATTGTTGCATCTTGCCTACATACATTCATCATTGAATCTGATCTGAGAAGACTTGTTTTGAGTTGTTTCCCCACAATAACGTAGGTTATCAAACTACACAGTCCGTTATAAAGCTCTGTGTCGACATACAGAAAGCATTAGTGGACCTAGTAACTCTTTGTGGCCACTGGTATAGAGCGTTAGTCTCCAAAAAACTGGATTTCTGGCTGTGTCTACAAACCAAAAGGGATAGGAAGCCTGCTCATGGACTGAAAGAAGATTTGTTACTGCATTTTTTTAGCAAAATACGTGTCCTAAAAGTTTTTTTTTTGGGAAATAATTTTTGTTTTTCTTTCTTAAAAGCACTTTTTATGAAAGAAGGACCCACATTTTTTATTCACTCTTCTATTTAACTGGTTGAAGGCTGCTCTATTTTTGGTTTCAAGTAGTTGTTAAGAAAACATGGAAAGAAGTCCATTGGTTATGCATGTTTTAAATGAATAAGATGCATGGAAAGAATATGAATATGTGAAAAACTCTCACCTGTAGAATACAACTTGTTTTCATCGAATTGAAATTTTTTTAAAGCATTGTCTTGTGCATGATTTTTAATTCAGAGTCTCATCATATTTCAGACGTCAACTCCCCTATCGAAGACAATAAAAAAGTACATATAAAATTTACCTAAAATCAATCAGTAACTCTTTATTAAGCAAACCAACATTAGCTCAGGCTAGGATCTTAAGATAAGCAGTGTGAGTAAACTTCCCAAGATTGGAAACCAAACTAGTGTCATTAAAAGAGAGAAAATTCCTTCTGCACTCATACTATCGGGACCACTCCAGTAAAGGCGGAGCTAAATACGAGACAACATCAAAATGTAATTGAAGGTAGCCCACCTTCTCTTACAACTCCTTTAGGTATTCTATGTATTGGGGATCCCTTTGAGGATTTCGGAGCTGAGTCAGGGACTCAGGTATCTTTCCCACACAACGTACTATTTGTAACTATGTCCCCCACGGTGGTGTCTGTGATCTGAGGTATCCTTAGTGGCCAAAATTTTAGGGACTTACACAAGGTGACTAGGGCGTGCTGCCCTAGTACCTAACATAGACGGATCAACTCTATCTTCAGTTTTTGGGAGGGTGCTTATCTTCACGAGAGTACTTAGCCCCTCAATCTGAGGTTCAGGCAAAGCTCTAGAGTAATCATAACTGTACATCTGGCCAACCTTCTCTGTTATTCATTGAGATACTGGATTTCATCTCTAATGATCGGTGCTTATCAGACAGGGTCATTTCCCTTTGTTTGCTGATTTATCAACTTAGTGTATTTTTTATATCTTTTAGGCACCCGAGTGTTATCATTTGAGACTTTAACAAATATTGCGATAAAATTTATTGATAAAGATTAACAGTCACCGTGGCTACATCCGGCCCTCATCGTCAATCTAGATGATTGCTAGGACTTCCTCCACTCATTGTGGAAGATCCACCGAGCTCCTGGGAACCAAATTCCCCATCTTTGGGGAACTAGTCTCCTAGATCTCACACGGTATCTATTTGTACAACCAACGATTCAAGTTTGTCGGAGAATTTATTTACCGAAGGATTCCTTCCTCCCTTTAACCCTCCACTTACGAATCCGTTGGACCCAATCTTGGCTCCCGCGGCACCTGTAATTCCCGCATCTATATTCGTAACATTCCATCTATCCCGTCGACAACTAACGGGTCGTGGGACTTTAGGGACACTTTTGGTCCTCCACCACTTCCCCAGTCAATCGTCACCACAACACTATCGATGGCAAACCCCGCTATCCCATTTGTCCCAGGTACAACCACTCACATGACACCCTCTATGAGTGGAACCCAGCATCACCCCTTTAGTGTAAAACTGCATACCTTAGACAAGTGCTACATATAGCGCTCCCTATAACGCTCAATATAGAAATATGGGCACGGTTCCCATTCACCAACAATATGGTCGGCCACCATTGTATAGTTCAAACTCACATATTCAAGTATCTGGGGGCATTCCCAATATGCACATGCCAATAAGGAACATAACAGTTCCCCCTCCATTCTCAGGCATGCATGGTTAGTCGCTAATTGACATGAGTGTTCCTTATGTCAATCAAGGACAAATGGTTAGTTCTGTGACGGGCGGGAATCCTCAAGGAGGTCCCAACCAATCCATGGGGGCACCCTACTCACAAATTCAAATGAGTCAAGGGGGCACCGCTTATCCTGGGGGAAATTCTATACCCCAGTATCAAAATCCCCATGGAAATCCACACTACAACACCATACCTCAAGGCAACTACTATACCACGCAGCCCATGTATAATATTGGGACTCAAACGATGGGAGGAGCACAAGGCTCCTCAAGTCATATGTCATCGCCTTGGTCTGAGTCGGGGGCACCACACTCTCTGCCTTTCTTGGCAATGTTGGATATACCCGACTTGTACAAACTCACAAATGACCCCATCTACCACAACTTACTTTGGCCGCTGATCCCACATAAGATACCAACGGACATCCCCAAGTTCGAAGGAAAGCAAGGGGAGGATCTAGGCACCCATATCACCACCTACCATATTTTCAAACTCCATGGTGGATGATAGTGTCCAGTTACATCTTTTTTCCTGCACCTTCACTAGCAACGTAGCTAAATGGTACATTGAGTTACCACATGCGTCAGTAAACACCTTCGATGCTTTAGCGATGGAATTTTTAAAGCACTTCCAACTACCCATCCGCTATGAGACTGGGACAGAGATCCTCACTTCATTACATCAGGATACCGCCACCCACATCTCTGATCATATACATGAATGGAGACATAGGCGGAGGTTAGTCAAAGCTTCCCTGCCAAACTATCCCTTAGCGGACTGGTTCTGCAAGTCCTTACTCCCACAACATCCTGACCTACACTTAGATCTGATATATTCACAGTCTGGCACTCTTTACGACGTAATCCCCAATGCCCCTCGTAACTCCAATGTCTCCACTACTCAACACCTTGAAGCGCACACCAACAAGATTGTCGGCGCAACCTCTGGGTCTACTATAAAACAACTCAGTGGTCACATTGCCCAGATGTCAGTGGACCGCTCTACCAAATTGACTATTCTTCCTAACGCCACAATAAACTCTGTGCAGTCTACGCAAAAACTTAGTGGTAAGAACAAGAAGAATAAGAAAACGATTGCTCCTTCTGAGGAGCAATCAACAAAGTAGCCAAACCCAAAACAGAAGGCCGCTATGCCTCCTAACAATGAAAAGGATAAAGCCGCCAGATTTCCCTACAAAATCTGTGTTGAAGACCACATGACCTATCACTATTCGTATCTTTAGGAATGCACATAATACATTACTAAAAAGGATATTGGCCAGACCCCCGCTATCGTCAAAATTCCTTTTCCCACTCAGCAACAACAAAACCTGATTGCAAACCAACCCCAACCTCTTCAAGGGGGCAATGGTGGTTTGCAACATCATTCAGTTGGTGAAGGACCTTCTACCATTTACACCTTTGAAATGGTAGATCTACAAACATGAGCTAAATCTTATGGAGCTCCTGTCGCTCATGCATGGGAACCTTCCTTAAGTCAAAAACCATCGCCACCCAATGATTTTCATATCGAAAGGCCGGTTGCTGACCTTGAAATTCAAGCCCCCAAAGGGGCACTTCAACGCATAATGCATAATACATCTGCACGTGCCACCCAAAACTACAACATTGTAAAACACTTGGTGCAATCGTCGTTGGCTATGTCAGTGCTTGAAGTATTACAAACATGCCCAACACAAAGGAAAGATTTGCTTTCAGCTATTGGTGGTATCGATCCAAAGGATTCCATGATTGCAATTTTTGACATGGAAAAGTGTAAACCTCCCCTTTCTCACCAGCTTGCATGTCAAGTGTAGATTTTTTCGAAAGGCAAAAGTATACACAAAACTGTCATTGACGAAGGTGCTTCAACTAGTGTCATGTTAGCTTCATGCTGGCTTGACCTGCGTTCTCCAACCCTATTCCCACCGTCGAACTCCCTTAAAGCTTTCAACAGCAACACTTTCATCCCAAAAGGTTACCTAGCTAGCTACCCCATCACTTTGTATGGGAAAACGATAACGGTGGACATAGAAGTCATAGATAAAAAACTAGACTATAATTTCTTATTAGGTCATAGTTGGACATATGCCATGACGGACATCGTATCTACTGTCTTTTGCATCATCCTATTTGCCTTGGATGGAAATGTAGTTACAGTAGATCAACTGTCTTTCTATACCCCTGATTATTCCCCATTACCAAGTAGCTCTGTACCCATAGTAGGTGGTGTACTGACTCTTACATCAGTCTTGGTATTGATCTACTCAATCAAGTCCTACCTACGGATGAAGCTATTCGAGAAATCATGAGTTTAGGAGAGCGACCTTGGGAGGATTCACAACATCATGTTTCGATATCTGATTCAGACATGATGCCTCTTCAAATCCTGTCCCCTAACATAGCAGAAATTATTTCTTCAGCCTATACGACCATCCAAACTTTGGAGGCCGAAGGAAACATGGGCAATATTTCAAAGGCATTGCTCATTGATATTTCTGTCAAGACAGGCATCGTGGAAAACATCCATATTGCAGCTGATTGCAATCGTGAGGAAATTTCAAGCTTCACCTGCCTATTTAAGGAATTCTGTGATGTATTCACCTGGTCTTATGAGGAAATTCGTGACATAGATCCGTCTATTGTCGAGCATGAGATCAAGCTTTAAAACAAGGAAAAACCTGTCTGTCAAAGACATTGACCTGTCCATCCCTGCAAAATGGCAGCCATAAAAAATGAAGTAGAAAAATTGTTACATCCCGGTTTTGTCTATCCTGTTCCTTTAATGGAATGGGTTTCCAATCTCATTCATGTCAATAAAAAACAAGGAACCATCCGTGTAAGTGTTGACTATCGACACTTGAATGCCGCATTTCCTAAGAACAATTATCCGACACCATTCATCGACCAAATCATCGATGACTGCACCGATTGTGAATCATTTTCATTCATGGATGGATTCTCAAGTTACAACCAGATTGCTATAAAACCCAAAGACCAGCATAAAACCACTTTCGTCTATCCATGGGGTGTCTTTGCCTATCGAAAACTCCCATTCAATTTAAAGAATGTTGGAGAAACTTTTCAAAGAGCCATGGATTACGCATTTCACAATATCATGCATATTTTTAAAGCTTACTTGGATGACCTTCTAGCCCATTCCAAGAAACGAACGCAACACCTATACCATTTAAGAGTGATCTTTCTAAGGTTTCAGTTTTACAACATCCGCCTGAATCTGGATAAATGTCTTTTCTTCGTCGAGTCTGGATGCTTACTTGGAATCATTATCTCCAAGTACGAGATTAGGGTTGATCTTGATAAGGTAAAGGCAATTACTCAATTTCTGGAACCACAATCCATTCTACAGCTCCAACGTTTGCAAGGGAAAGCAAACTTTTTACGATGATTCATTGTAAATTATGCCGAATTTGATGAAAGGCTTCATGCACATACTTAAGAAAGGAGTGTCGTATCTGTGGGATGATCAAGCTCAATGATCATTTGATGCCTTGAAGAAAGCGCTTATATCGGCCGCGCTCCCGACTATAGCCGCAACTTTATTCTATACTTGGGAGCCTCACCATCCTCTCTTGGAATGGTCTTGGTTCAAACGCATGATGACCGAAGTGAACATGTGATCTATTATCTGTCCAAAGTCCTAGCTGGGCCTGAACTCAAATATTCACATGTGGAAAAGCTGTCATTGGTAGTCATCTTTGTTGTCAACCGATTCCGATGCTACATACTGCTGCGATAGACTACTGCCATCGCTTTAGAGAATCCCATGAGACATATTTTTTCTCATCAAGTAATTGGAGGAAAATATTCAAAATGGATTGTGACCCTCCAACAACGTCATCTAGTTTTCACAGTTGCCAAGGTGAAGAACTCCTTAGTCTTTGCAGAAATTTTGTCGGAACTTCCCATCATTGATCTGACTGAGATAGCCCACAATCCTCTCCCAGATGAGGCTATCTATATTATTGACACCACTGACCCTTGGTATGGGGACATTCTTGTCTACCTCCAAGCCCAATGGTTCCACCCCGAACTATCGACAGGCGACCGTCATTGCATCCATCACCAAGCACGACACTATCTAGTGATTAATGATATGTTATATCATCGTGGTGCAGATATAGTTTTTTAGTGTTGCCTCACTCATGAAGAGGCAGAGCACATTTTAAATGAGTGACATGCTAGGGAATGTGGCGATCATCTTTCTGGCATCTCTACTACACAAAAAATATTGCGTGCAGGCTATTACTAGCCAACCTTGTTCAAAGATTGTGTCAAGGCCATCTGGCAATGCCATCCTTGTCAAGTATTCACAAAGAAAGTGCACTCTCCTCTAGCCTTACTGCATTTGGTAATCTCCATTGGCCCCTTTGCCAAATGGAGGATAGACTTCATCACCTGTAATCCCATTTCCTCTATTGGACACAACTATTTCAAAAGTAGTTGTGGACTATTTTACGAAATGGGCCGAAGCCCTTCCTACCTATAGAGCCGATGGAGAAACTGCGACACTATTCCTGTTCAATCAGGTTATTTTCCATTTCGTTGTACCCCACACAATCGTTACAGACCATGGATCTCACTTCTAGAACCATATGATGTCTGATTTAATGTCGCTGCTTGGTTTTCATTAGGATCAATCATCCTCCTACTACCGCCAAGCTAATGGTCAAGTGAAAGTCATTAATGGCATCTTAAAACCATGATCCGTAGGTTGGTAGGAAACCATAAAGCCAATTGGCACTGAATGTTATATTCAGCGCTATGGGCGTATCGAAATTCAGTAAAAACTGCCATGGGCTTTACACCTTTTCAACTGGTTTACAACCTGGAAGCAGTTCTACCCATTGAGTGTCAGATCCCTTCCCTGCAAATATCTTGTGAACTCCTGCCCAGCATTACTGGCAAAGAATAATGCTTACCATACCTTAATCAGCTAGACGAAACCTGTCGAGATGCCGAATAGGCACTTGAGGCTCACAAGTGCTGGGTAAAATCCCAATACAACAAAAAGGTTAAGCTTTGTTCTTACCAAGAGGGAGACCTTGTTTTTCTCTATGATAAAAAACATGACCTCTTGGGGGCAAGAACACTTCAACCCTTATGGCTAGGTCCCTATTTCATTAAGAAATTCCTCTCAAAAGGGGCATATGAACTGCAGGACTGGGAAGGAGTCCCGCTCGTGGAGCCTAGAAATGGGCTCTATCTGAAAAAGTATTATGCCTAGTATTGCACTAGGCATGTGCTTTGTAATTTTATGTATTCATAAGTTTTGCTTCCCTTTTTGGTGTGATTGGATTGTTTTGATATTTATTGGAGTACTTGTCTCATACATTCTTCTCGCAATGCAGATGTCTTCATTACCCTTAGCATACATAGGATACGCGGATGGTGCCAGTCATCACACACGGCACATTGCATCAGCTGCTTGGGTTATCTACACACCTGAGTCGGAACTATTTTGTTCGGAGGAGTCTTTCTTGGTACCGCCACCAACAATATTGTTGAGTACATGTCCATAATTTCACTTCTCACGGAAGCGTCATCAAGGGACATCTCCAATCTAGTGGTCAGGTTAGACTCCCAGTGAGTCGTTATGCAATTGACAAATCGCTATCACATTCGTAATCCAACCTTGTTACGTCGTTATCTACAAGTACGACTCTTGGAACGTCAATTTGAAATAATCACATATGAACACATTCATCAAGAATTTAATATGTTTGTTAATTCATTAGCTAACTATGTATTAGATTGGCATCTGTCTCATTCTTTATAGAAGCATGCATGAAAAGTTAAAATTTACTAAGTTAAAAATTTTACAAAAACATTTAAAAAACATTTACACCATCAAAATACCAAAATATTTGTATATATATATATATATATATATATATATAATATATATATATATATATATATATATATATATCAAAATCCAGTCTTTTAAATCAAAATATTCCAAAACTTGGATATTTAAAGTACAAAATGGCTATTAAGCCCAGCTACAAACACTCATTGGCTATGCCAAAACACCTGCTAAAAAGAGCCTATTGCTTTTGAAATGCTAAAACTATTCTAGCTATCCTCTGAAGAGGAACAAGAAACTGCTCAAGTACACCGACTGCGTGTCGTTGCATATGAGTGGGAATCCCCCTCATAGGAAGGGTGGGACACCCATGGTCAAGCCTTCCAGGTTCCTCAGAACCTTGCAAAGACTGTTGGTATCGCCCCCTCTAGTAGGTAGTTGGCCTCCTCATCGGATATGGCAAGGTACACCTGTAGGTCGTAATGGCGCCACATCTGTGTTAAGCATAAAGTTTCATGTTAGTACTTATTTTGCCTATAAAAACATTACATAAACATTCAAAAGCTAAAAAATACTTGAAGTGCTGTCAAAAATCATTCTCACCTTGAGGACCCTAGTTGGTCCCGGGTGGTAGCATCAAGTCCAGGTCACCGATAAAGTCCATGGCCTCATAAGCATAGTCATCAATCATCATAATTTTACCACAAAGCCACTGGAAGAAATCTTCCTTGAAGAAATGCCAGATGGGTCCTTCTCCTGTGTGAGGATCGAGTGATGACTAGCGGCGCTGTCTCGGCTCCCTCGGATCAAGGGGACCTAAGCTCATCCTTGGGTGCCTAACAGGTACCCTCTCAAGGAAGAACGAAACTATGATAGTACCACACCCAAAACTATGTTGGGTACGAGTCTTGCATGCTGTTAATTCTGCCTTCAACTGGGGAAGCACAGCTTCACACCAGTTGAACATTTGTGGCTGGTCACAGTCAACTACAAGCAACAGTTGGGCCTTTGTCACAACATGGGGACTCTTTGACCCCGCTAGCCACAAAATCAACCATAAAATTTCCCTCATAGACCTGGACCTTATCCTCTCTATGAGGACTTTGTTGCTGACTAGTCCACTCGCAGGGACGTAGTAGGATTGCACCAGCTCTAGTGTAGATCATGGATCTGGCCTACCACTGGTGAGGTTTTCTTGTGCCCCACGACATGATAAACCAGTCAAAAAATATATGTCATCATGGTCAATAACTAGCTCCTGATCTCCAATCCTGAACACTTGCTCGTGTTCATCCCAAGATTACATAATCCATCTCAATAAATCCTCCCGCCATTTCATCAGCTCCAAATTTGCATACTTCAGTAAACCATAGTAGCGCAATGCAAGTATGCATGCTGGATCATTTCACATAAGCAATTCTTGGTTATCATGGGATCGTTCTCTCCATAGGCTAGTCATTATGGCCTGAAACCTGCACAAAATAACCCTAAAAATAGTCAAAATGGGGCAAAATAGATTCAAGAATCCTTGCATGAGGTTTTTAACTGCACCCTTCAGCTCTAACCCCCCCAAGTGATACACAGGGCGGATTATTTCCCTCCAGTAGCTCGTACAAAGCGTTTAACGCTCCCTATAGGCCATCTGGAGGGCATTAGTGCACAAACAGGGCTTTAGGGCACCTCAGATCTACAAAATTCCACCCCTGAAACTATCAAGAAAGGTTAAGCAATGCATAGAGCAAGGTTTTTGCCTCTACCTAGGACTGAAGTCATGTCGAATGGTTGCCCGAATCTCCTGCAATGGTTCGCGGAAAATCTGCTCTTCTTTAGCTCCAAAATGCTCTCACAAATTTCAAATATTGAAAATGGTGAATGTGAAAACTCAAAACATTTCCTTATATTTATTTTTGGAGACATGATTTTTTGAAATCATTAACGAGGAAGTATTCCATTCTCCATGATTTTTGATCATGCATGAACCCATAAGGTAGGAATTGATGCCTTTTTATACTTTTTCCATTTTTCATGAAAGTACCTTCAGGAATGAAAAGCAGTAAAAGCTGCATGAAATTCTCAAAGAGCACTTTTCTTTTATGGGATATTTTATTGCTCTTAAAAATTGAAAAATCCTTGAGTTTTTCATCGTTGGGCTTGTTAAAATATACAACGATGGTCTGAGCAACTCTTTTTCATTCTTTTTCTAGCTCATTAAACTGAAGAAGACCATTAGAGCATTCTTTTTAGGCACTTTTTTCTCGCTCATAAAACTGAAAAAAATATTGAGTTTTGTCTTTAGGCTCATTAAAAATTTATAAATATGACTCGAGCATTCTTTTAGGTACTTTTCTCGCTCATTAAACTAAAAAATCTCGATTTTTTGTCACCGGGCTCGTTAAAAATTTACAATAGAAACAAGAGCACTTGCTTTTTTGGGACCATTTCTTGCTCTTAAAATCGAAAAATCCCAGGGTTTTTTCCCTCCTTCGGGCTCGTTAAATCTACGAAGGAGGAATGAGCAGTTATTTTACATTTTTTTCCTTGCTCACTAAACTGGAAAAGATACCTTGAGTTTTCTTCATTTGATTCATTAAAATTTGATGAAGGTATTGAGTTTGTCGTCACGTGACTCATTAAAAATTCACGACGAAAAATGAGTTTAGTTTGTCTCCTCGTACTCGTAACAAAATGAGGTTGAAATCTATTGAATATAGGTTTCTCTTTATCCAAATTCAATAGATTAACTCATGGAAAAGTAATAGATCCGGGTATACTATTAACCTTTTCTTGCACCCGGTTAACAACTATGACAAAGGGACCACCATGGAGTCATTCTTTACGATCTTTTCAGACTCCCTAAATATGAAAAGACCACCGAGTTGTATTGTCTGTACTCTCTAAATTACACAGACAATATATAGAGACTCTTTTTATGATCATTTTCAAACTCTCAAAACATGAAAAGGTCGACGAGTTTTCCTGTCTGGACTCATTAAACTAATCAGATAGGGCATAGAGTTGATCTTTTTGTGGTCCTTTTCAGACTCTTAAATATGATAAGATCGATGAGTTTACCTGTCTGAACTTGCTAAAGTAATCAGACGGGGAAAGTGGACAATACAACTGTATTTCATATTAGAAAGCGTGGTTTGGTAGCAGTCGTTCCCTTGAACATGGCACTCCCTCAGATAAACCTTCCTTGTGATGGCCTCTCAATATGAATCCTACCATCATATGAGTTTAGCCTATATACCCTAATGTTCTTGCATCTCTGTATCCTAACACTCTTTGGTGTTCATGAGTCTAGTGCTGCATGGTTAAAAACCGTTGTCAGGCCTTCTATTGTTCAAGGGCTAACCTTTTGTTTCCTCCATCAACCCATCAAGCATATCCTTTCATCGTGCCCTCTATTGTTTAGACCCAATTCACAAAGATTCCTCAAAAAACAAATCATTCTTGTCCCATTTCGTGTCGATAAATGTAGGACACATTATTGCCTACCTTTCGACAGGTATCTTCCTATCGACTTCAAAACTCTATCTAGGAAGACAACCCAGAAACACATTCAGTGCCTTGGTACTTGCAGACATTAGTGGCAGGTTGCCTTGTGTTTGATCAGGGGTTCTCATTATTGGCTCCTGGTTAAGCAATTCTACGAGTGTTCAATGACAAAAACATCTTTCACACTCGTTAGATTGTACTGTGCATCTTGGAGACCATCACCATTATTGGTGGCCTTCCTCGCATCTATTAACGGTCTCCATTATTGATTGGTAATCAGATGATTTCATGCATGTTTGACATCAACGCATATATTCACATCTATCGATCTATGCTATTCGGTGAAGCGGAAATCAAGACCTTGGGTAGAGGCTTGCATTACTCGGCCTTGTTTCCTCTCCCAAGTTGTGTATATTTTTTTTTGGAGACATATTATCAGGATGATTCTATGATGACATTGGATCCACATTGTTCTTATTGGCGGCCAACATAGTCATATATCTTTGGAGAAAATCACTCTGACATCGCTACTGAGCAGGGGAATGCCTGACTTAGGACATGATTTTAGTAGTTTTATATATGTGTGTTGTATCAGGTTTCTCGTACCACCCGATTCTCTGATCCTCTCTCTCTTTTTGTCGAAGAAGGAAAATTATAGTTAAGTAAAGTATTTCGGCCATCGTCGCGGCCTCTGATCTCATACTCTAGGGGGCATCTATTATACAACAAATTGACCCCCTCATCAACTCAGAGGGGAAAGATATGATAGCTGAAGCAAAGACCAAAACCACTTGCCTTGTTTCCACAATAACACTGGCTATGCACTGACAACCTACTTTATAAATCTTCTCTGCAATCCTAAGGGTGCGTTAGTGACCCAACTAACTCAAGTTGATAGTATGGGAATAACATTAGTGAATCCTAGTGAAGTTCTAAAGGTCAAAGGAATGAATTGAATCATAAATATCTAGATATTTGTTCCTAAAATTACTCAAGAAGAGCAATGAAACATCCAAATTCGACCTATTTGGAGGATTTCTAATCCTAGAGAAGGAGGAAAATGGGAAAGAGCTGAAAAGCATGGAAACTTCATTGCTTTTATGCTAGGGAACTCAAGGAGGAACTTGGAAAACCTAACTCAATTGCTACATAAGCAAAGCTAGGGCTATGGTGATAGAGGTCAGAGCATTTGAAAGGATAGCATACTTGATTGTTGATCATTGTCTCAAATCATAAGAAGTTAGCAAGAAGGGAGAGAGACAGAGAAGCTGGAGGGATAAGAGAAGGCTGATGCAACAGATGGTTGTAATGATTCTTCCAACATTAATATGGAACTGCAGTTGTATTGTCTACTCCGTGGTGTTGGTACTATCATTCATTTAGTTGTTTGTCCAATATCTTTTAGCATGATTAGCTTAGTTATGTGTAACTAGCTGTTCTTTTATGTATTCATGTATTAGTTATCAAAGTTGTATGTTGTGATTACACTTGTCTCTTCTATGTGTAGGACTTGATCTGGAGCCGGCTCAGGGGAATTCCACCTAGCTGCATTGTGCTCTCTATCAAATCTACATGGAGGCTTCAGGTAATCTACTTCTCCTACTTTGATAGTTAGTTATTGTTTATGAACATGCATGTAACTTTGTGACAATTGCAGATAATCTTACAGTCTTCCGAAGGTCTCGGGAAGACCTTTGAGGGTATCTTCATTCTCCATACACTGTGCTTTTTATCATAGCACCCTTAACACTGCTTGATGTATTCAAGCAAAAGGAGAGAGGCATTCATCTATTTCAGGAATTGATGTAAACATTTTTTAAGCCCAAAGACACATGATGGAGTTTGCATGAATTGATAACACAATGGAATAGGAATTGACCACACAAGGGTATAAATTAATTACTTATTAATGTCATTCTTTCAATTACTTGATTTTATTTCTAGTATTATTCTTTGATTGAATGTTAAATATGACCAATGCCATTTGTTTGCAAATGGAAAGTTTGCATGTATGAAACTGTGGTTCCCATAAAAGCTACAACTATGGTTTCAACAAGATCAAAACTGGATCCATTTAGACCACTGAAGTATGGTGGAAATGTTAGGAACACATAGGTAAGAGGTGATATGTAAGTGAGGCACAATGACAGGTAGTCCAACAATGCAACCCTTCATGTTGTCACAACAATGTCGGCAACAATGGACCAAGCCCAGGGTTTACTGAAACTCCTATTTTTTCCTCACACTCTCTATTCTATCAATGTACAAATGTTCTCACCTTAATATTAGTCGTTATTGATATCAATTAAACATACACGAAGAAATAGGCATGAGATAGCAATATGTAAGCTCAAGAGTCATGAGGGTAGCTGAAAGGTCATGAGGCGAGGCCAAGAGTCATCGTAGGTGAAAAGTGACCTCATGTCCATAATTTTCCCTCACGCCTCATTAGAAAGGAATTTTATCACTTAAGTTGAGGCTAGTATTAGATAGTTGATTGATTCTTGAGAGGTAGAACCACTCAACCCGTAGAAGCTAGTAGATGGAGTTGTAGTGAGGCTAGGGTTTTGATTGTGAAATGATATGAGTAGCCCATGTTCCACTGTTGGGTTTTGACCAACTTCTAGTTAGGTACTTAAAGTTGGAGCATAATTAATAAGATGTTCTCTTTATTTGACGCTGATTCTCATGCTTTCTCATGGTGGTTGTATTGTATCTCTGATACTTCACTATATTTGTATGTGTGTCGTCATATATGCAATATTTTATGGACTGATTCATAGTGATTGCATGTATGTTTTTCTTTTGAATATGTGTTTACTTGTTCCTTCCAATGTCAGTTATCTATTGAGAACTATTTTGTAATTAACATCTGGCATGTTCCTATTTACTGTATGTCCGATTGGGTTTCAGGTCACTAATCCTGCTCATGGCACACCTCCTTTTATTGTTGCTGAGACTTATTTGTATATTTGTTTGTAGTTTTTCAATCTTGGGTCAATTCTTGTTTCACATTCTGGGCATTTCACCATTGTCCCCACTCCAAAACCTTATAATTTGACATAGAAGAGTAGAAACATTCATGATGTCAGTTGGGCCCACATACCAGATTGGGCTCCTACCCCAAATGGTGTGAGGTCTAATTGAGACATCACACTGGGGAGACCCCTTGATTGTTGGTGGTACATTTAAGCCTGTGAATAGGGTACACTAAAAGAGAGTGTTCAAAGGTAGTAGAAGCTTCAAAACCATTTCTGAATCAATAGAGGAAGAATGATGTTGAAAACAAATTGCAATCTTCCCATGATAGTGAAAATTGCAGAGCAAGAGCTAAGGAAATCTCTCATCACTAGGACTGCACCATAAACAAACAAGAAAGGTATAAGAGGTCTTGTTATGTTAATGTTCCTTTTTATTACAAGAAGATTGTTAATGGTGACAAGAAAAAATTGCATATAAAACCATGTAGTTTTTGTGGCTTGTATAACCATGTTGTTGCCAAGTGTTGGAAGATAATGGCAACAAGAAAGAAGACAATATGTGAAAGGCCTTCTCCGCGTCAGGGAAGGAAGAAGCTTAAGCAGGTCTGGAGGAAGAAGAATCTTTGCAATCATTGCAACATAGGTGGACATGAGAGAGACAGATGTTGGGAGCTCCATCTAGAGAAGTGACCAAAAGAGGACCAGAAAGAACATGTCAGTGAAGCAAATCAATGAGAAATATAGCTATAGGAAGAGAGCCCATCAACTTGGTTGGGTAAGAGGTGTGTAGCATTTTTTAAGTGTTTTGGCATGGACACATTTTTGTAAAGCACATGTTGTGAATGATTACAAAAGTGATGAAGTGTTTTCCATCAATTATGAAAGTAACATGATGATGATGTTTGGTCTCTTTTGTTGATAGTTGGGGTATTGGTCTTTGTTACGATTATGATGTAAACTTGGATAAAGAGCATGTTATAAACTCTTGGAAAGCATCGGATTTGTTGGGGTCATGATAGATCTTGAACTTGAACATGTATTTAGAAATATATACAATAGGTCTGCAGAGAGTTATAGGTGTCAGTTCATAACTTATGGCTCCAAAGAACAAAGGTGAAGGACAAGGAAGTGTGGCATGTTAAGGAACTTGTTATGTAGACAAGGGGTACAAAAAATTGCATATTGTGTTTATGTTTTTGGAGGACCAAAATCTCCTTAGTGGGGAGGAATTATCTAGGTGGATCTAGAAATTCTTAGAAATCAAAGATGGCTCAAGAAAGGCTCAAAAATCAAATTCCTTGGATTGCAATGAAACTAGGGTTAGATTGAAGAGCTCGTCACAAGATCTCAAATGGCATAAACAACACGTCAATCCAACATCATATGTGAACGTTATGGCCAGTCAAATTTTTCGTCAACTTGGCGCATTGGTTAAAGTTAGCAAAGCAGTAACTAAATTTGGAGGGAAGCTAAATCTAGTAGAGCCACTAAATTTGGAGGCCACTAGTGAGGCGAAAAAGTTTCACTTCATGATGATGGCTTTCATCGGTCGGAAAGGGAAAAATTGTCACCTAATTAAAAAAAAGTAACCACAAAAATCCGGCAGGAAAATTTAAAAAAAATGTTTTACAAAAAAAAATATATTTAAAAAAAGGGGTTTGTAGGCATCCAAACCCTGCTAACCCTGACCTCCACATCATATATATAACATATATGGGGTGGGTCACCATTAGCAAACCTTCCACCCAATAAACCTCTTCCACATATGAGAGGTTGGGACTCGAACCCTTGCCAGCCATGTGGCCGACCTATCCCAAGCGGCGGCTCGAATAACCACCACCCATTTTAAAACATAAAACAACACATATTAAAAATTTCACTGATTGCAAAACGACCAACGAATATGACACATTAGTATAATGGGGTTGATTGGGATCAAGTGCACCCTACTAGTTCAGTCGACCCTCCCCACGAGCAGCCTCACTCACCTCATTCTAAACAATCACACCATAAAAAAAAATTGCCAAAAAATATATACCATTTCAGGGGAGGCCCACGGGTTTGACCTCCACCCACCAAATATGTCTGCCAACTGTGTTGCCAGCGGGGCTGGATTTGAAATTTTCACCCATCCATTTTTATTTAAAACAAAATTTTTATTCACCGAGGAATCAGAGGTCGAGTAGTGCAACCCAACGCACAGGGGAACCATGCCTGACATCGATTTTAAGGAGAACATTCTTTGATGTTGTAGAGGAATCTTTAGATTCCCTTAGAGCACATTTTTTACAGTGGTGGAATCATGCCAAATTTATACTCAGATTACTCATAATTTCACTAGGAGTCTAATGGTGTAGATAGTTTTCTTATCTAAGCAGTAGATTTTCCAGAGAAATAATGTTGAGAGTGGAACCATGAAGGTGGAACCTTGATGCAAGAATCAACATTGAATGTGAAAGATTCCCTAGAGGCCCAAAATTGACAGTTCCATAACCAAGATTACTTTATACTCATTTTTCTCAGTTTTTCATAAGGAATGTGATGGTGTGATCAATTTATTCATCTGAGAAGTTGAATTCTATTAACCCCATAGAATATAATATTTGAAGAGTCATTTAGATTTACGGGAAGGCAAAATTTTACCGAGTTAGAAGTGCGATTGAATTTATAGTTAAATTTCATGGTTTTTTGTCATGAATTCAACCATGTAGTCTCTTTTTTCAGTAGAGGTGTGCATTTTGAGGCCATCTCTAGAAGTGGAGGTATAATATGCATTGATTCCATGTATTATTTTTTTTTGCTGAGATGATGATTTGATATTGAGATCCTTGTTTGCTACTATGTCGGAGGATCCTTTTATGCCACATCATGTGAGAATTTTATATTTTGTCATGCTGAAGGAGAGCTTATATGAGTGAGATTTTTTATAGAAGAATGTCCCTTGGAGATACATGTCACTTTAGTTGAGGGAGTTCTTCCTTATATTGACATAGAATACATCATGTACTCCTCATCCTCTTGCAACAACTAATGAAGTGACCTCCCCACTCTTGACACTGGGCCTGAAGATGTAGTCCACATTGGATGAACTTCGTGTTTCTGGGAAAACTAGTGTACATTTGATCTGCTAGTCCCACTAAGACAGGTAGCTATCTTAGAAACAAACAATTCAAAGTAACTTGTGCTTTCCTTTATGTATGATAGACAAGAGAGAAGTAGAGAGCACCAACCTTAATCTTTCACTTGGCTCCTTGCTTGCTTCCTCTCTCCTTTGATAGAGCTTGCCACTCCTTTCTCACTTGTCCCGCTTTAAAGAACACCTGTAGAGACAAAGCGACCAAACACCATCAAAGCATAGAGATCTATGATACCATAAGCAATTTAGAATCAGAAGTACATTAACCATACAATTGCATTCACAAATACAAGATTCACAAGTACACAAGTATATGGAGGAAAACTCAAATAACTTTTTTGATAGTAGAAGTAGAAGAGAGGATTACAACCTAGCTGTCTGATCCAGCATCATCCTCCGAACATGAAAGCCCTCTTCACCTCATGAAAATCAAAATCACCCAAAAATACAATGTATCAAAGAGAAACCAACAACACTTCCTTACAAATTACAAAATTCCACCTTTAGATCTCTTAGATGAGGGATCCATTTATAGATATTTATAGAGGGTGAGTCAGCTTCTAGGTTTTTTATTAGTGTCATTTCACTGATAGTTCTTGGTTCCACTTGGAGATTTCATGATCTCTTACTCATCCCTAGGCATTCAAAGAGGCAAGTGTCATATGAGAAGTTTCTAGAATATTCTCTGGGTTTCCACTTAGAAAATTGTCTCTGCCATTTGTCTACTCTCGCCCATCACACCCTACAGAAGGCTCTTTTAGTATGCATCACACCTGGCTAGTGTAACAGCCAGTATGCATCGCACCCCTATCATGGAACAGTTTGTATGGTCCAATTTTGGCCAGTTCTAAGTGGTTTTTCAGGTGGAACTTCTGGGAAATGACGTAATCAGTTGACCGTGATCCTTTAGGGCGTGAAACAACACTTTTATGGGTTTAGGAGCCCTTGGTTTATCGACATATGTGTTTGGGGTTGCAGTGCCCAAATATGTTTATAATAGTTGCCCCCTAAAGCATGAGGTCGTAAATCTTCTGATGTCGGGTGAAATGCTTTATCATGAGGATCTGAGGTTTTTCAAACTGGAAGGTGACCTGTATAAAATACAATACAATACATTATCTTCATATTATTTTTATGATCTAGCTGAGGCGGGTATTCCCATGATCAGCTTTATAAATTCATTTTTATGTACATAATACAGATAATCGTTCGTTGTCGCAGACTGGTGATTCTTATAGAGTCATCATCCCTTAGCTTCGATGATCATTTGTGCAGCTATGGTTTACATTTGATGTCTTTATTTTCCTGAATATATCACAGCCTGGATGGATGGAACTAGATCTGGGGTCTTCAAACTCGTTCAATCTTCGCTTGATGTACAAGTCAATCCATGTGAAAAGATGTACTGAAGTCGAACATGGAAAGACATCACCTGATTACCAGCCAATGATGTAAGCTGTTAACAGGCACGAGAGAAATCATCGATAATGATAATGAACCTCAAGGTACTACAATATAATTCACGTGGTGTGAATATAGGATCTGATGTCGAACACCACACAAAATCTTTCGGTCGAAGGCCATTGATGTAAACCTGTTGCTAGAAGTAAGAAACTTGCCATTGAGGCATGCAAGCTTCAAAGTGTTGAAAGGGTTGTTCCTAAGTCAACTTCTTGGATAATGAGCTGATGTCGACAAGAAGTGGCCCGTTGTAGCAGGGCCTTAATGAATCCAACACCTACGACACAAAACGAAGCAAATGATTTTCTAGAGGTGAAAATAATCTAATGATACAAGGTTCAGGAATGGTGGTCATGAAAAATGGAGAGTGAAGGTATTGCAGTGGATGAGGCATTAGCTAGGTTGGTGAATTCTCTGAATGACTTCTCTTGAGCATATCGGTGACACTGAGATGGATTGGTAGTGTTAACCCCAAAAATGGATGGTATAGAGGACCAATGGTAATGTGACTGGTGAACGGAATAACCCAACCCGACTCAATCATGGTGATAGAGTGAAAGTGTCATGTTCAAGAGCAACCCGCTACCATTGAAGTTTTTCAAGTTTCCTTTCCTTTTTCCCCAGTCATTGCTGACCAGTACCTCTTTATTTTTGTCAAGCTTGAGGAGGATAACATATGTTTGTTCTATAATTTTCCCTTCAGGCAAACCTATCGCTATGTTTTAGTGAGCCTAGCGGCAGTGAAACTCGCTCTTTCCCGGATGGACAAGTTTGTCGCTATTGTTTTAACAAGTTTAATGACAAATGTAACTTAGTCCCTTTCATGTTTAGAGAGTTTGAAAAGAGACGGAAAGGAAACTCTAGTAGTCCTTTTTTGTGGTGTAATGCCTTAAGTCCGGAAAAGTATAAAACAATATGAAAGGGATGACTTTTCGATAGCTTTAACGAGCCGAAAAAGACAAGCACTCGATATTTTTGTGTAATGATCCCTGAGGTCCAAAAAGATTAAAATGCAGAGGAGGGATGGCGCTTCCCTTTAGTTTAACGAGCTGGAAAGGCCAGAAGCTCGACAATCTTTTCATATTTTACGAGTCTAAAAAGAGTTCAAAAGAGACTCGTTTTTGAGGAACAAGTGATGTTTTTGGGTAGCAACTGGTTCCAGGTAAGTTTGGAACTTCTCAAATACGGCAGTGTAACAAGGGTGGCTAATAGAATCACTCGTCGCAGCTGTTCCTCAAAAGGGTAAACAATCAAGTGGAGGCGTATGATTGGCTAAAAGAGTGGAGGTGACGGTAAGAACACAACTAAGGCTCAAAATTTGATAGCAATGTGATTGCAAAGGTTATTTACCAAGAGTGGATTCATTTTTTAATGAGCTTGAATCTTAAGAAACTACGCTCAGTGGTGGGTTTATTTTTTAACGAGCTTGAACCCTGCGGTAACATTGCTCATGCCAGTCATCTTTTAAAGATGTCTCTTATCAGTAGGTTCATTTTTTAGTGATCTTGCCCCATGCGAAACTTTGCTCATTGCCTTTTGTATGCAGGCTAGAAATGACCAACTACAGAACTAACTACACTAAGAGTTAATGAACTACTGAGGTTAGGTAGGATAGTTTAGAAAAAAATATTTCCTTTGCTTTGTCGGGTCCGCCGACAAAAGTGAATGGTGTGAGCTTCCATTCACCTAACCTAAGCAGTTGAACTAAAAGTTAGGCTAAAATACTACATGGTTAGAGTTACGCTGGTCAGTTTTCACTTGCGTAAAAAAGGTTTGCATGCCCCCAGGCATTGAGAAAACTAGAATTTCCAGTTCCCTTATGGAAGTTCCTGCATTTAAGCAGGATCATTTCGTCTGCGGAGTAGAAAAAACACTTCCTCGGCTCTGTCCATCGAAATAGACAAAGGTGAATGGTGTGAGCTTCCAATCACATAACGTGCGCTGCGATCCTGTTCCAGACTGATCCCATATCCTACACAGAAATGGTGTTTCAGACTGGTCATATAACCTACAAGGAAATCAGTTTTTTCATCTGGGTTTGCCTGCCAAAGCAGACCAAGGTGCATGCCCCCTAAGGTTCGTCACATTCACCGAATCACTGGCGGTAATTAGGTGGATGAGCTGGAGGTTAAAGAGACATTCCTTGTGCAAAGAGACCATTTACGGATGGTGTTTGAGTCGTAGCCGTGTTTGAACCAGGAAACGAAAGCTGGTCAACAAGCTGCACCATTATGTCTTCATACAGGAAACACATCACCCGAAAGAGTGAGGAAATAATAGCTCCCATGCTGTAAACTTAGTCATGCCCAAGGAGTAGATTGTAATCTAGTGGCCCTTAGACTACCATCACGTTTAAGTGAATGGTTTTCCTTCTCAAAATTATAGGTAAATTTGGAAGGATCCCTAACGTTCGATTGGTTCCTTTGTTGAAGCCTGACAAATTTCGATTCTCAGACAGAAGTGATGGTGAACCAAGCGCTTTCCAAGCAGTAGAGGAAAGGATACTCAAAGAAGCCTCTTCATCTATGATAGTGCTAGACATGATCATTTTGTAAAGTTGTACTGTGATTCAGAATGGTACATTAGATGGAAGATGGTGTCCCACTAGTAGATTCCAATCATAGGAAACGACTAGATTTCTTGGAGGGGGGACCAAATAAATGGCTGGATGAATCTCTTAAAACAGGGAACTTCCCTCCTGTGGTAAAGGAACGGGTAGATTGCCCCCATGTTCATCAGACTCTGTGTTAACAAAAAGAATCTGAATGATGTCATTCTCATTCTCTTTGGAGACTGTATCATCTGAAAGTGGACCTTTTGAAGGCAAGACTGTGTCGGCTGCCATCCCAACCTATTGACCTTGGTCTGGTATGGACTAGGGTTTACCTTAAACTATAGGAATTTCGACTGACAACTGAGGTGTGTCAGTCATATTTTCAACTAGCAATGGACTTAGAAAGAGTTTCTTGTATCTAGGCGGAAGTCTTTGCGGTGAAGTGGGATGGTTACGTAAGATTCTCAAGACAACGGGGAAGGTGATGGTCTCCCTCACATAGAAGACATGGAGACTTGACCTTTCTTTCCTATCCAAGACTTTCATTGTCACTAGTTGATGGTGTGCTATCAATCTAATTGTCAGTGGTTGACGACACCGGATGGTGCGAACGGGGAGACCATTCTCTCAAGATTCGCAGAATGCAAGGACAATATCGATGAAAATGGTTTCATTTGCACATTATACAAGGATATTTAGGAGATTTAATGTGTGGATTTTCATTAGACGATTCGTTGTTGCCCCCTTGCTTGACTGGCTTCTTCTTCTTCTTCTTCTTCCCTTTCTTCTTCTTCTCAGTTACTTGGTTTTTAGTATCACTAGTTTCACCAAGTGAAGAGGAAGAAGGAGAGGGAGAAACAAACGAAGTAGAATGTGAGGGAGCAGCTCCTATATCGTCTGGTTGCTGATTCGATTTCTGTGAAATTACGGTGTATTTGAACAAAAGAGGTTGAGAATAGCCATACCGGCAGGTCAATTGTGATTCCTAGAAGGGACAATGTAGCCATGTACGGAGCACCAATATCTCCCCAAGAAGAGAAAGGACTAGGATTTTCCCCAAGGGGAAATCCTTGATTGGTGGACTCCATTACCTCAACCTAAGATCAATGAAGGAACATGGATGTTATTCCAAATTAAATGAATTTTATGACTCTTCGACACAACTTACTTTTTTAATTTTTAAGAGTCGAGAAAAAGCTAAAGGTGACTCTAGTCACCTTTGATTTTTAATGATCTTGAAGTGACAAGTGCTCAGATGGACCTTTTCTTTTAAGGAGTCAAAAAGGAACGAAAGTGACTACTCTAGAAATATAGACAGATGGATTACCAAACCAATCGCAAAACTGCAATATACACCTTGGTGGTAAATTAAAGAGAAATTACCAAGGACTTTACGTACAACAGTCAATCTTCCCAAATGCTGTGTTCAGTGCATTGCGATCGATAGGGCGGTAGACACGGCTTCCTAAGGATAAAGGATATCAGCCTATTGTGGTATCCCAATATATACTTGACAGTATGGGGAGCACAAGTCTGTATTGGCACTTATCGTATCAAAGAGGAGGAATCACCCAACCTTCAATGAAAATGATAGTTACCAGGCTTTACGATGCCGGAATACGTCTCTAGCCTAGACTTCTAGATGTTGTGCATTAGGTTCCAAAGCGTTTTTATGTTCATTGAGGTTTATTTTAGAGTTGATATTTTTTAAGAAGTTTGCCTTTCAAGGTTCACTGCGTGATGTAGATGTAAAATTCCTAAATATGCAATCTAAAATGATAAACAGTCGTTTGCTTTCTTTTAGCAATGAAAATCCTAGCTACAAAGGAAAGAAGAGTATGATTCTTTCAACAGAGAGCGGAGAGCACACACTAAAATCACTTTTCCTAAATCATTTTCCGCATGCAGTCTAAATGCAAATGCACATGCATGTATTTGTTTTTTCCATTTCCTTAATGTGAGAATGCCAAAAAAAAAACTAAGTACAGATCTGAACTACTTTTCTTCAAAGCGACACTTTAGCGATTTCTTTTCAAAACGAAAGGAAGACTAAGATGACACTTTCAATTTTGAATGGAAAACTGCTTTTGACACTTCAAATATTGACAATTCAAATCAAATACAATGGAAAAAGTACAATCGACTATCTAGAAGAGGAATACTTTACGACACTCTTCTTTTCGACTCAGAATGACATTTGCAACACTTTTGAATCAAAAGACGACAATTTGATTAAGCTACTATTTGCAAAGAAGGATTGTAAATGATGAAAAATACATAGAAAACATTCGAGATTCCTGATCAATGGAGGCTGAATAATGTAAAGGAAGAAGGCTTCAACAATGATATATTGATCATAAGCAGCAAAACTACTGAATGGAGATGAAGACAATGAAGAAAAAAACCAAATTCCAGAGAAGGAAACAATGTCATTCAGTCATCGCACTTGTCCTTAAGGGAAACAGGGATGCATCTCACCTGCAACACATGGGAGGTGCGATGCATCCAGACTATTAGTTAGAGACAGTGCGATGGACTAGGGAATGGAACTGTGATTGGTTTTTGCTCAAAATTTGCAACTAAGTTCAGTGATTTAGGCTGAGATTATGATAGACAGTAACAACAAAGTATAGGGGTATGATCTTATGAGGTTGTTGAGCTACCACCAGGGCAGTTAGGATGTTTACAAGTCAAATTTTCACTTCATAAACCAACTCGGAGATTGACTAAAGCATTGTTGAACTACTTTTCACTTGCATATCAAGTGCAGTTTGAAGGATAGCTGGCTTAACTTCAGGCTCTGTCTGTAGTTTATAAAGCAAACAACAGTAACAAACAAACAAACTATTTGCTCCCCAGTTGAGTTGCCCTTTTGTTTCCGAGAAAACTAGTGTCTATTTGATCTGCTAGTCCCACTAAGACGGGTAACTATCTTAGAAACAAACAATTCAAAGTAACTTGTGTTTTCCTTTATGTATGATAGATAAGAGAGAAGCAGAGAGAACCAAACTTAATTTTTCACTTGGCTCCTTGCTCGTTTCCTCTCTCCTTTGATAGAGCTTGCCACTCCTTTCTCACTTGTCGCGCTTTAAAGAACACTTGTAGAGACAAAGCAACCAAACACCATCAAAGCATAGAGATCTATGATACCATAAAAAATGTATAATTAGTAGTACATTAACCATACAATTGCATTCACAAATACAAGATTCACAAGTACACAAGTATATGGAGGAAAACTCAAATAACTTTATTGATCATAGAAGTAGAAGAGAGGATTACAACCTAGCTGTCTGATCCAGCATCATCCTCCTAGTATGAAAGCCCTCTTCACCTCATGAAAAGCAAAATCACCCAACAATACAATGTTCAAAGAGAAACCAACAACACTTCCTTAAAAATTACAAAATTCCACCTTTAGATCTCTCAGATGAGGGATCCATTTATAGATATTTGCATAGGGGTGAGTCAACTTCTCGGTTTTTGATTAGTGTCATTTCACTGATAGTTCTTGGTTCCACTTAGAGATTTCATGATCTCTTACTCATCCCTGGGCAAATTCAGAGAGGCAAGTGTCATATGAGAAGTTTCTAGAAGATTCTCTAGGTTTCCACTTAGCAAACTATCTCTGCCATTTGTCTACTCTCGCCCATTACACCCTACAAAAGGCTCTTTTAGTATGCATCGCACCTGGCAAGTGTAACAGCTAGTATGCATCACACTCCTAGCATGGAGCAGTCTGTATGGTCCAGTTTTCGCCAGTTCTAAGTGGTTTTTTAGGTGGAACTTTTGGGAAATGATGTAATCAGTTGACCATGATCCTTTAGGGTGTGAAACAACACTTTTAGGGGTTTAGGAGCTCTTGGTTTATCAACATATGTGTTTGGGGTTGTAGTGCCCAAATATGTCTATAACACTTCATTCTTAAGTTGTATATATTATTTGACTTGGTGGTTGTATTTATGTTTCCTCTTCTTTAAAATATGCACATTTGGGTTATTCATACACTTTCACATACAATTTTTCTAACATCACATAAATAAAATATCTTGGTTAATTCTAGTAGCTAAGAGAATATTGATCACGAGAACTTCATGAAACTTCTAGAATTCATAAATAACAATGAAATAAGGCTAATAATAAAAACACTTGAACAAGGAATTGACTTGACCCCTACCAGTGATGAAAGACATTTTGTCAGACATATCATACACACGTAATCTACAAGTCATAACAATAGATCTGAACATAAGGATCTCATACTTATCTGGGAATCGTTAAGGAGAATTGATGTCTCCTCTCGATAGTTTCATAATTATCTATTAGGTCATTCATTCATTAATATTTCATCTAATAACCCAAAACACGATGAGGGACATTCATGAAGATTGTCATAAAACATGCTTATAACTAGAAAATACTCAAATATATATCAATGATGAGATAACAATTAAAGCCACATAATGACAAGCAAATTTACTCATGAAATACCAAGGGAAAAGGAGCTATTATTAACACATGAAAATCCAACCAAGTTAGGGACTTCCACATACAACTCGATCATAGATTGGGCTAAAACAATCTTTGTTTCAGCCAATCACCCCTACGCCATATTCCAAGCATGAATGTGGGATCTCAAGCAATAAACCAAGAAAAACAAACCAGGGCTTTGAGAGGCCAAACCACCTCAACCCTCAACCAGTGATTCCACCTCACAGCTATACATCACTAATCATCACCAGATCATTCTCTACCCAATATGTCTATGGCTCTAGAGAATTTGTTCCAACCAAGGCTTTAAGGACTAGTAACTTAACCCACAACTATTGTCGGGCTCCATAGTGTTTCTCCAACTAGGGATTCTAGCACTAGTATCTCAACCCACCAAGGGATCCAAGGAATTTTCCAACCAAGTCTTACAGGAATAGAAACTCAACCTAAGATGTTATAGGGCTTCCAGAGTGTTCATCCAACCAAGGTTCCAGGAACTAGTAACTCAACTCACATCCAAAGGAACATGAGCACCAGCTAAGAAACAAAGATAAAACCCACAACACCATGGCTATCCAGGAAATGGAAATACTAGGAAAAACCATTGTCAATCCAAGAAATCCTTCATGTCGATGATAGATCATAACTAAGAAATCATATGCATGTTCCATCCATGCCAAAACTAGAAAGGAAATCATACATGCAATTTCATACCTACAATCAAAACCCATTGTAGTTGTTGATCCCGCTATCATGTCGCACTTTCCTAATTTTTCTTTTCCCTCCTTGCTCGAAGTCCCAGGTATGAGACACTCCTCCAAGAGTGCTCGAAGAAAGCTTTAAGTGTTGAAGAGTATAAGAGAGAGAGAGAGAATAAGAGAGAGAGCTTCAAGCTAAAACTGAAAAATGGTTGTGAACTGATCCTCAAAATCCATTTTATCATTGAGGCCTCTATTTTCTTCATTTTCCATTTAATTACTTCATTTTCCTCCTCACATGCACCGTGTGACCATTTCACCTTCCTTTTCTCCTATTTTACATTATTTTCATAAATAAATCCCAATTAATGCCTCATTCCTTTCCAAAGCTTCCATAGCCACTAGTTAATCACAAGTGATCCCCATCACTGTGTTTTTTTCCCAACATTTAGTTTGGAATACGTGTCCCATGATGTTGGTTATTATTTTTTCTTTATTCACTTTATTACATGGATTTTTAACATAGGACTATTACAAAATTACCATATGGATTAGGCCTAAAAGACTGCTTTTTGTTGAAACCTCATAAGAATCAGAGTAATTTACACAAATTTTCAATGTAGGCATTTAAAACACAATAAAAATAATTTAAATATACAATATAATATATAATATATTCTGAAGGGGAAAGAATGATTAAAAGAGAGACTAACCAATTCTGATTTTTGTGTTGTTGAAGCCACTAACATTTTACAAAATTCTCTAAGAGTTTCTTCTCCTCATTTGTAGCACATTCCTTTGAAAATTTGTTTGTATTAAAAAAAATCATCCAAATAGTAGTATGAAGTTTTAACATAAATATGTAACTAGTTCATAAAAAAAAATGATCTAGACTAAGAGACTAGTCCACCTCAAATTTTTGTTCAAGATCCTCCAACTTCTTGTTTTGAACTATTTTCATTTCTTCCACAAACTGACTAAGATTAGATTCATGTTTTTCAAGTGTTGCAAAATAATTTGTATTCACCTTTAAAATTACCCTAATGGACCCTATATTTATTTAAATTTCTACACCCATGGAATTTTGAAATATAGAATTGTCAACTTGATAGAAGTTGACTTGAATTTATGAAAGGATTTGAATCCCATCCAACAAAAGTTAAATAATATTGGATATGTAACAACCTCTTGTTGTTGCTTTGCATATAAATTGATTGTGGGATCTTGCTTGGACAAAGCACTATGAAGTTTACCCAGCGATGCCTCTCATCTATAATAGTTTTTCCCACCAGCTGTATGACACAAAATGAATAAGGAACAAAAATTAATGCATATATTTTTTATTGATCCAATCTTAGAAAATCTTATATATCATATGTCAAGATGTCTTACAATATCAAGAGTAGAAGAATTCATGGATTTTGTTCACGTAAGCCCCTAACTCCAGAGCCATAGATTGTCTTCAAATTCTAAACCCTATTTCTAAGATCTTATGTAGCCTATGACAATAGTGTAGCTGTACATTAAAACTAACAAATTTCAAAGAGGTGAAATAGCTACCAAATAATTATAAGGTTGTTGGCTCAACATTTCATGTACCTCATTTTTTGTAGAGAAAAATGGTTGCATTTGATCTTCCCTAGTTTGTACCTATCATTCTTGTTGGCTCACAGAACCTTCAATAGTCTTATGCAACACTTTAAGCTGTTGAGTTATTGGTATTCAAAATATATTCGTTGTGAGTAAATCCAATGTCACAGACAAAAGATATACAAGTTCTTGTCATTTCTATGTGAAATATTAACAAATACGAAAACAAAATCTATAATTTTGAAGGGCTAAAAGGTTAAAGCTCTTCATACAACCATCTTTTCTTTCACTTGAATAATAAACAACACACAATTGAAAAACCATATGAAAACTCCATTTTTGCACTGTAATGCTCATCTTTAATCTTTGTATAAAGAAAAATAAAATTACAGGATCATGTAACACTAAAGGCTTAGTGTTAACACTGATACTATCAAATTGTTTACCCTTAAGGCATCTCCGAATAAAATCAAAGTGAAAAATTGTGCCATAAAATATTGGAGATTAAATTTAAAAAAATGAAAAAAATGTCACAAGATCATGACACATGAATGAAATTATTTTACCCTTTTATCAAACTAATAATTATTATACCCTGACATCAAACCAATAATTATTAGCATTAAACAACCATGATTATTTACATAGAAACACGGTGCCTTGGCACAACATATCTCCATATAGAAATAGAGAAATTGCAAATCTAGACTAAGTAATAAAAATACAAACAAAAAATGACTAAATCATCATTATTCAACAACTCAAGTAGCCAAAATGAAAAATAAAAATAGAAAATGGAATTGATTCTTATTCTAAAAGAGGAGAAATTGAAAATGAGAAACTGCATTGTGCTATTGGCATGAAGTTCTGAGTGGATTATTGAACATGAAACCAAATAAACAAATAGAACAACAACAAGAACATAGTACATCACACATTGAAAGTCAATATCAAAGAGCATCAAAACTAGGAATATAATGATTTCATAGATGCTATGTAGTCTCCATTGCATTTAAATAAAGAATTTTCTTTAATATTGATATTCATATGAATCTCACTTTTGGATCTATCAATCAATAAATCAGAGAAAAAACCAATTTCAAACATTAGATTTGTATGAAGGAGGAACTTAAATGGAAACCAAATGGAATGGAGGCAACATACCTGGCAGATGATCATCTGCAGTCCACCCTCGAGGAACAGGGGTCTCCGTCCTACCTTGTCAACGATGAATATTGAGATTATGATGGAGACTATATTCATGACTCCAAGAATAATTGTAACTAAGGGAGGAGCATCTAATCCAAATCCTATGGTATTGAAGAGAACTAGAGCATAAAATGTGGTGGCATTGATGCTTGTGAGCTACTGAAACAAGGGAATGGCCAGGGCCATAACCAGTTGAGTTCTATATTTCATTTTCATAATGTTATGGAAGGGATGCTTCACTATCTTGGAAACCTCACTAGCCTCTATCAAGTCTTTCAAATCTTCCTGCACATCCAGTGTGTCGCAGATCCTCTCCAGGATGGCCGTGAACTTCTCTATTTTCCCCATTTCGATTAGAATGTTGGGGGTGTTGGGTAGGGTGAATGAACCTACCAACATTATTAATGTTAAGGCACCTGCCACTCCCAGAGACATATTCCACCCTCAATTTTGGATCTTGGCAATGCGATAGTTTATCAAATTTACAACAAGGACCCCAATTCCTAGGAATAGTTGGAAGCCAATGTTGAGATCTCCCTTCATTCTTGGAGGGGAATTTTTTGACAAATAAATAGGAACAAACTAAGAAGCATTAAAATTCATATAAATATTCAGTATAAGTCCCTTACTCTGATTTTAAACAAATGAAAAATGGAAGAACAAGGGTGTAATTGTTTGCAAGGATTAATGAGAAATAGTCTTTAGAGATGAGCTTACTTGAATAGAGAAAACCATGCCTAAATGGAGCAAAATACGTCAAAGGATGAGCATTTATACATTGTCTGCAGCCTCATTTAGAGTTGCATCAATGAGGAAGGTTAAGCCTCCTAGCAGCATTGACTTCTGTCGTCCAAAAGCTCTTGTTGTGGCTGAGGTCATGAGGATGAGACCAGCCCAGTTATGTAAAGGGAAGAAGGGAAGGAAGTCAATGTCTGGTTGTCAAACTTACAATAATTGTTGGTTTTGATCGTGGATTCCTTCCTTTGTGGAAAAAAATTCTTCAGTAAATGCACCATGGATGTAACTCCATGGATGTAACTCCACTTGCAAAACAATGTATTGATAATGTAGTTGGTTATTACCCTCTATTACTCACATAAAAATTTGTTATGAAGTTTCACTTCAAATGAAAATGAACTATTATGAGCGTTAGCTAATATTGATGGTTATCTCTTGTTACCCGAGATTCCAATGGAATATCCAACGAGGATCCCTCCTGTTTCTACAATGATGCAAGTGACCAACGCATACACAGTCATTCCATCAACATAGTTCCACCAGCTTTAACATAAATTCAACCATGTAATTTTTGTCAAAGTGATTCCAAAATCACCTTAATTTTCAAGTCTAACAACAACAAAAAAATAAAATGTATTTTCCATTGAAATATCAGTTTAGTTAATATAGACATGATGACTAACAAATGATAATAAATCTCAACCTGAGCCTGCACAATCGTAAGCAAGGTATACAAGGATGCAAAACGAAGATGGGACGTAAAAATAGAGGCTAATGTATGGCCTCAAAACCCATAGCCCTAGTGGTGGCGGCCATCTTCAAAAAAAAATCAAAACCAAAGTTAAACTAGGGAAATTTTAAAAACAAATGCAGTACGGTCAAAAAAATAGTTCAGCACCATCACTAGATGTGACAAAATAATAAGTTTTCAATTTAATATTTTCTTCTCATTAAGTTTCTTTTGAAAAGTTCAAGAAACTTTATGTTATGACATAACTTTAAATTGTTAAGAATATTTTTCTTATATTATAGAAATTAATAACTATAAATTAACTTTAATGTTTTTTTCTAAGTTATTTTTTGATGCAAAATTTAATCTATAAAGTAACATCATAGTAAAATATATTCTCACTTATTTTATAAAATGATTTACTTCATGTAAAACTAACTCATTTGTAAAAGTGAGTTTATGAAAAATGTTAAGAAAATAAGGGAAACTTTTATACTCAATGACCTCGTTGTCACCCATACATGGACCGGACTCTACTTGTCATGTTTCAATTTGATTACATTTATTCCCTCTTAAAAGGGGCATAACTTTGAGATAAAAATTTCCTTTTAGTTCCCTTTTTGGAATTACCTATCTTTTCAATAACTTTTTGTCCATTTAGTTAGTTTCTCCTTGTGAAGGCATATTAACTAGATAATTTAATATAGTTACCATAAGTGATATTTTTCTTGTAATATTAAATTATTGTTCATGGAAATTACAGATGGAGGATCTATTGTGATGTAAAGGGAATTACCTTTACCTTTGGAAAATAAATTAGCCACACTAATGCTTTACAAATGCAATTTGGGATAATGAAAATGACAAAGCACATGGATTATTCAAAATGTCCATCTTTAGTGGCTTATAGTTTCACCTTCAAGGAATTGATGAGGAAAAATGATCCATATATTTCCATGGATATTCAACTCGAAAGTTTGTTATAATTATAAAGATATGAAGTCTACATTATGAGGATTTATGTCTCCTTAGATTTCTAGATCTCCTAATTATTGTTTATTACATATCTATGAAACTTATAATTAGGTAGAATATAGAAAAAAATAGAACAATTACTCAAAAATCACAATGACACCATACATGACTTGGGAAACCCTTTTGAGAGAAAAACCTAGCCAAAAGGTAAGGTTGTTATGCTCTCTCCTTCTCTTCATGGAAATTGATAAGGTACAAAGAAGTGAGTCATGTGGCCTATGGACTGTTGCAGTTCAAAAAAAAATATTTTGTCTCTCCCTATCCACTCTTGGATAATCTTCTCCTCCATGTAAAAAAATTCCCTCAAATATCTCATGATCCCCTTTCTTCCTAGTGGCTTAGTTATAACACAACTTGATATCCTATTAGTGGTTAAGTTTTACTGTTTCATCTCTTAGAGAAAGTTATAATATTTGATCTTCTACAGTCTACTTCGTCATTATCACATAAATAACCCTTTTTTCATGTATAGTAGGTGTTGATGTGGCATTATCTCGAATTATGGTGGTGAAAGTAGGAGCATCAAAGGGTGGAATAAATTTCGTATATAGACTCTAATTGAGGTGATTCTTATCTCGTTTGAAACGTATCTTTGTGTATAATAGTTCTAGGGGATGAAACACTTAAACAAAAACATTTTACCTCCAAAAAATGTTATTCCATGCCTCTAATTTCTTTCAAAGTGTTTTAAACCATAATTTTCCAAACTAGGACTCATTGCTAAAAATGGTCTAGTGAGTTGATTCCTCCACCTTTTCCACTCTAAAAGAATTGAGGTGGATGAAAAATAATATAATTATCCAACATAAATCACAAATAAAACTTGGAAAATATTAAGACCATATTTGGTACATACAATGAGATTTAATCCCAACATCTTAAACACTAATAAAAAACGCAAGCGCATCCTCTGGTAAGACCTGAGCAGGTAAGTTATCCCTCTCCTTTCTTGTGCCTTCAAGTCTTTCTTTTCATTAGGGTCTAGGTATAGATTTTCAAAATGAATAGAATTAATATTATTATTATTATTTTATTAATAATAATATAATTAACATAATTAATATAATTAATATCATTTAATTCATTATAATAATAATATAAAATTATATTGAGGAATAATAATATAAATATAAATAATAATATAATTAATTTAATCAATATAATTAAATAAATAATTAATTGATTAATTATAATAATAACTGATATAATTAATATTATTATTAATAATTAAAATAATAAAAATATTAATAATAATACAAATAATTAATATTAATAATATATTAATAAATAATTTATATAATTAATAATAATAATAATAATAATAATAAAATAATAAAATAATATAATATATTAATATTATCATTAATATAAGTAATAGTAATAATCTAACATTCCCTAGGTTTCATTGTAGAATCAATATTCCCTAGGTATAAAGTTAATTTAGTTTCATTTTAGGTTTAATATTTTATTCTAAAAACAAATTAGTATTAATAATATAATTGAAGTAATTTAATTTAATTAATATAATTAGTATTAATAATATTATAATTAATAATAATATAATTAAATTAATTTAATTTAATTAATATTAATTAATATAATAATAATAATAATATAATTATTATAATTAATTAATTAATTAAAGTAATTAAATAAATAATTAATTAATTAGTAATAATATATATATATATATATATATATATATATATATATATATATATATATATATATATATATTTATTGAGGAATAATAATTTAATAAATTATAATAATACTAATATAATTATTATAATAATAATAATTATGATAATTAATATAAAATTAATAATATATTAATAATATAAATAAATTTAATAATTTAAATAAAATTGTTTAGGAATGAATTTCATATTAAAACTAATAATATTATATATTATAACAAAATAAGTTTTTAAAAACATATTAAGAGTATATTTATAAAATTAATAAAACTAATTAATTAACATAAATCAAAATTCATTATTAAAAATAAAATAAAATAATAATAATAATAATAATTAATTATATAAAAATTAAAATTAAATTCAAAAATTAATAAAATTAATTAAACAAATTAATGAATTGATAAAAATTATAAAAATTATGACAGCCGACAGTTTGTCTTTCTTATTGTTTTATCCTCACCTATTTATCAATGCTGTGCTGCTCTTCTGTTCATCATCATTCTCATATCCTGATGATGGATCCCATTTGGGATTCGAAACGTTGATTCAAAAACCTAAACTGTGGTTTCTCCGATCATGAATTCAAAAAACTAATTAACTTATTTAAATACCAATAATTTCTCTTACATCAAAGATTATCAATCAAATTTCAAAATACTAGAATTTTTATTTGAATACAATAAAATAGAAATGAATGGTGACCAATGTACAAATTTTATTCTCGCTAAGTTGGGTATTGAATATTTGGTCTTTTTATCTACTTAATACTCAACTAGAAAAACTCTAGAAGGTTCTCATAAACCATCATCTCATGAATCTTGCTATGATTCTTAGACTGGAGAGCAAGATAAGCACTTGCATATTGGATTTATTTGCATTGTAAGTACATCAAATGATTACTTAGTGGCCAAAAATATGGATAAATAAAAACATATGAAGATGTTCTTGCAACAATTATAAGAAAAACAATGATCCCAAACTGTCTTAGCCAACTTTTAAGCCTAATGGTTACAAAATTCCAAAATAAAAATGTAAGAATACTAAGACAAATTGAAATTTTTGAGGGTGAGATGTTTATTTAGAGTTTAGACATTTTAAGAAAATTAAGGCCGTAGAAGTAACCATGAATAAATATGACATGAATCATCATTATTCTTCTCCTTCTCATGGATGTGCACTTTCTACTTCTAGTTTTTCCTTCAATGAATTATCTACTTCTTCTTCTAATGATTGTCTTATTAATTTTGAACCATCTTACCATTTTTCTTCTTTTAGATGAATGAAAGTTCAAACACATGTACATTATTGATGATGGAATTGGTAATGTTGTAGGATATGAAATAATTTAGCTACATAATGGTCATTTTAATGATGTATTATGCATTACAAGTCTCTCCTACCCCTTTTATCAATGTATAAAATCACTTATTCAGGAGAAGGTAGATTTTTCACTTCACCAAGTTGAAATCAATGAGTTTAAAACATATTAATCATGTCATAGCCATTGGAATTGTTTAAGATATTACTAAGTTGTATAGAATTGAAAGCTTTCGATCATCATCTTTTCCATCAAATTTTATTGTTGATCAAAATGGACTTTTGGCATGCCAGTAGATTTGGCCATCTAAACAACCTTACATTATATGGTAGTTGTATACATAAGAGATGATGACTATTATTCCTCTTATTTCTTGTAAATATTGTGTTTGGGTTGGTTGTGCTCTCAAAAAACATTATCAATATAACTTTGACAAATGTGCCTTTTGGCACACCTCAACACCCTTATCGCATATTCATAGTGATGTGCGTGGTCTGTTTCCTTATTATTTTTTATCTAGGTTTAAGTACTTCTTAGCTTTCATTTATGACTTCTCAAGATGTTCTTAGATTTATTTCTTAAAGCTTAAGAATGAATTTTTTTAACACATTTGTGGGGTACAAGGCTTATGTACAAAAACAATCTAGACATAAATAGTAGTACTTAAGAACAAATAATGGGGGAATGTATGCTAATAATAAATTTACAACTTACTACACTATAGAGGGAACTCAAATGCAACATATTATTCTATATGCGACAAAAAAAAAATTGTTGATGAGAGAAAGAATGACACGTTAAATGAAATTGCAAATTATATGATCTTGTTGATAGTGCTGGACCCGCAAACATTCAGGGGATCTCTCAAGTATGAAGTCCCAACTAGACCTCACAAATTTTGGTGTAAGAGTCCCATCTCGTAAGATGACCTCGTTGCCATTATCTTAGAGATTTTCCTTAGCTCTTGTTATTTAGAACATGAGAGTGTTATGATTGTATCTTCAAAAAGAAAGGGGAGTATGCCTGGTGAGTGTGTAATGTAACTTCTGTCCAGGTTCTCTTACTGTAAAAGGAGAGAGTAGAGTGAACCTCTAGATGAGAGGTAATAGTACCAACCAAGGAGAGACACACACGAAGCAACAAGGGTTTGTCCAACATCCAGCAGAGTAGTCCACAATGGATGCAACAGTCATTAAAACCAAAGTAAAAGGGAAAGAACGTACACCATCGAGCAAAGTAGTCCACATAGGGTTGACAATCATTATAACCAGTAAATAAGAATGGTTTGTATAATGTCCTGTGGAGTAGTCCACAAGGATGAGACACTAGTGATAAACAACACAACACATATTCAATAATGTAAGTACTAAAATAATTGAAGTAGTTCAACTATCTTAGTATAGGTTAAGAAAAAATGCATTACAAATGTTTAAAGAGTAGTCGTAAAAACCTCTACAAAACATACACGAAAATTTATTGGCCTTAACAGGATTTCAAATTAAGAAAAAGTCTCAAGACAAATATGGGCACCATACACCATTGGTCCCAATAGTGGGACATTCGAGCCACACATCGCTCCTCAAAGAATAGACTATAGACTCTCAAGTCTATGTGCGAGGAGATAAGGTGAAAATTCCTTTCTCATACAACAGGAGAGATATATATAGCCAAGGGTGATGCTTGAGCCTTGTGACTCTTGGACTACCCTCATGACTGTTCAACTCCCCATGACTTTTCAACTAACATGACTCCTTGACTTCTTGTGTTCATCCATTGGACTTCACTTTACATTACATTTACTTACAATGAATATGGCCCATATTGGTGATGTGGCCAAGACAACTCATGACACAACTCGACATGTACTAGCTAATTGTGGTGTCCATGTCAAGTTGTTGCATTGCTGAGTGATGGATGTACTCTTGCTGTGTTTTGTCTTCTCCTCCATGTGGCTTAACGCTATCGGGTCTTAGATGGTCTTGGTCTTGCATGATGGTTCCATGCATGTGTTACTCTCGCTTGTTGCTTGATGTGCTTGGTACATCTGTCTAATTGCAAGCAAGTCTTCTAGCATTTTCGATCCTTCATCTCGTTCGTTGTCTCACCATGATCAATGAGCATACCTATTCCTCCAATTCACTCATGACGAGATGACATCAAATCCAAATCTTCTTGGTCTAGAATGATGCATTTTTCTTGTGTTTCGGGTGACATAGAGGGAGGAAAACTCACTGAGACATCAAAAATCATAGCTCAAGCTGGAATGAGTAACTCCAGGAGGAAAACCTACATTGTCGAGAAGAACTACACAGTGACCACTAGGAGACATAATTGCACAATGAAGGAAAATAGTAGCAGCTGCAAGGTGGGACCCTGAGGGGGGAACTTTTGCACAGTTCCTGGAGGGAAGACAAGATAGGGTTGCAAGGGACCTGTTGGGCAGTTCTATGTAATTTCTGAAAGTAGTACAAGACAATGCAGTAGAGGTCTAGTTAGGCATGTCTGTGAAGTTTTGGAGAACAGTGCATAGCAAGTAATTAGAGGGCCAACTAGGCATGTTTACACATTTTTGGAGAACAATGCATACCCAGGTCTCAGTGAAGTGGAGGCTTCTAGAAGACAAAAGGAGGCTTGATGATTTTGCTTGAGAAATGCATAGTTGATTTTGGACATGGAGGTAGTATTCTACGCAATTATGGGAGGCAATTATCACCTCTGGGATTACGCAGTGCAGCTGACCTAGAGGACAACCTCAAGCACTGCACAGTTTTGAGCAATAGAGCAGGGTCACTGAGGGCGGAGACTGCACAGTGCAGCTTAGTTGGGGTCTAGTGGAAGAGGGTTGTCTAGTCAAATGGATTTTCAAGAAAATGTCTAAGTGTTTAAAGAAAGTGAACTTGTGCAGACTTGACATTATGATCATACACTTAACATACTTTGACGACGAGACACCATAGACCACCATGACAACAAGAAAAAACATGCCTTCGATGAGACTATCTTAGAGATGAGCGCGACAAGTGCAACACTTGAGATAGACCTTTGAACAACCATGATAACACTTGCGTGACCATGATTACAACTTTGTGTGTGAGTAGGACAGATTTTCACATAGCAAAGACAACCCAAACACACAAAAACAAACATTCAAAATCACCAAAACAAGATCACAAGCACGATAAAGCAATCAATATGCCAAAACACAACCATTGGTCAAACAAGAAAAAGGGTGAAATGACTTCACAAGAGCTCATGGGGTGAACTTGAGTGTTTACAACAATCAAAGTAAAATCCAAGGAAGGCTCTTGATCTGAAAATGGGGCTCTTAGGCTTCTTGTCCAACTTACAAGAACCTCTCCCACTTCCAAAGCTTGAAATTTTCCCAAGTATTATTGACTAACCAATCCGGAATTAAGAAATGCTTGACAATATAGTGTATGTTGATAATTGTTTTAGACTGATTATATGTTTTAAAATCTGTTGTTTGTGTTGATAGGTGAATGTGCTTAAACTGATATATAAATGCGTATAACAATGAATAATACAACAGTAAAAACAAACACATAAGGTAGCAAATTAATTAGGAGTTCACCCACAACTCTTGGGCTATGCCTCCGTGAGCTCTAGTCAGCTCGACTAGGCTCTCTGGGATTATGGTATAAGTCCTTTTTACAAGATTTTCGCTCAACTCCTACTGTTCTACACAGAAACAGTGGGTTCAGACACCATTTTATCCCTTCACTCTTGAAGCTCTGGCTCTTGGCTCAGGCTCTTCGCTCTTGGTTCTGGCTCTTGGCTCTGACTCTGGCTCTTTGGCTCTTGGTTATGGCTCTTGGCTTTGACTCTAGCTCTTTGGCTCTGGCTCTCTAGCTCTTTGCTCTCGCTTCTTTCTACATTCTATCAAGTTAGAACTCTCTCTAGGCTTTTCACTTGAACTCCAAGTGACTCCCTTGAATATTTTGTTGCTTCTATGCTACCTCTTTGGGCTTCGACACTACCACTTTTGTCTTGTGTGATGCCTCTTTGGCTTCTGTGCTGCCTCTTTTGCCTTAGCTTCCTGCTTTGGCTTCTGCATCAATAGAAAACCTCTCAAGGATCAATAACAACAACCATCCACAACCCAACAACCCTCTGTCTTTGACATTCATGGCTTTTTAAACCAAATCGGCACTGCCTATTTACTTTCCCTTTCCGGCTCTCTGTCTTCCCGCTTTGGTCCGCTCAAATCCCTTCTCTGAGCGTTAGAAATCATTACTAAACACCCTTAGGGATGAATGCCACCTATACTATAATGTAAGGGTACTATCGGTGCTTGAAATCCTTAGAAATAGTTGTTCTGTGTTTTCACAGAGAACATTGTAAACATAGGAAAAACCTACCAAAAAACAACATTTCGGACTTCAAAGTCCTTAAATATCGCCTTATATTTCTATCGGGTTTGCCCACAAGGCATTGTCGGAAGTCGCAATTGGCCTGTTTCAAGGTTTCCCTTCGTATTTCTAAAATATGTTAAAACATGGAAATAACGCAAAAAATAGCTCCCTTCGGACTTGAAACAATATATATTTCCATTCACAAACCCTTTCAGGTCTAGTTTATTGCATCGCGCACACACACACACACACACACACACACAGATATATATATATATATCTATATATATATATACATATATATATATATACATATATATATATATATACATATATATATATATATATATATATATATATATATATATATATATATATATATATATATATATATATATAGCATATGGCCACTCCTCTGTAATGCTCTGATTGCAATCTGCCAATTTCGCCAATCGCACCATCGCATCGCCTGGCGTCCTGCCTTTGCCTTGTGGTATCGCCGACTGCAATCTATTGATATTGGCGATCGTAGTATCACATCAGCCCAGTCCCATCACATGTTATGCTTCTGAATTCCCACCGACTACCAATGCCGATTGCGATTGCTGATCAGATCTAGACCGTTGATCGGCCAGATCCGACGGCTCCTATTTATTGTCCCTTTGACATTCGATAGGCTCTCTTTTTGCAGTTTTCCCATGTTTTTAGCCTCTTTTCCCAAAGAACAAGGGGAGCTTCTTTTTATGATAACTCCTTCATCTGAAGTCCATTTTCACCCATTCAAGTTGCGTTGGATTCAGAATAAGGATGTCTCTGCAATGAGACTATTTCTGAGAGGAGCCTGCGATTTTCATTTTCCTCCGATTTACAAAGGATGTGTGCCATTTGGCACATTTCACCTCTTATATGAAGTCTTTTAGACTTAGAGGTTTCTCCAAGATCCATTTTTGGATCAGCTCTGAAATTTGGATGCAAGAAAAATTTTTGGAGGGTGTTGTAGCCACTACAAAACTTGGCAACACGCTAGATGAATGCTAACTTCTATGTTTTGGTTCACTTTTAGCATAGGGCCTTGGCCTTTTTGAGATTATTGATTCATTGTCCAGATCACTTCAGTTTCCCCACTTGCCCCATTGACAAACATGGTTCACCTTGTACCAACTCAGTTGAACACAATGCAAAATTCACCAAGATCATAGTGTTTCAATTGGGAAGGGTAATTTGGCTCACAAGCTTAAGATGTTTAGAGTATATTTTTTCATCTCTGGTATTGCTCCATTGTTAGAAGGCCTAGAAAGTACCCCAGTGGAGTCATGCAAGAACACAAACATTTCTCCACTGCCAGCAAGCTTGGACAGTACCCCGATGGAGTTTCTTGCTTCACCTCTTTGCGCATGTAGCCTTTCTCTTCTTTTGCCTTTGTTATTTTTGAAAGAGGACTGTGCATATGCACTTATTGATTTTTAGGGCAGAAGAGGGATCCTGACTTATTGAGAGTAGAAGAGGTTGTTCCTTTAGAGTATCATGTAAAGACCTCTCATTCAAGTTTGCTCATTTAGATTTTCCCCTTCTCTAATTCTACTGGTTGGATAAGATTGAACACACAGAGTAGAAAACTGGGTATAGGCATGAGGTTTCCCAGGCTGGACATATTTTTTTGGTTTGGCCAAAATTTTCTTTTTTTTGTCACTTCTAGAGATAGCCTCGAATTACTTACAAGACTAGTGCCTGGAACAACTAGATTTTATGTGTCTCATATGATTCTCAGGAAACTAGAGAAATCACATATAGTTTTGTACTTATATATACATATATATAATAAACAACATGGGTTGGTTCATTCATCAAAATACATAAGCCATGTATCTCTTGGTACTTCTTCACATATACAACGCACATAAATATATATATGAACTCATGGAGGCCGAGTAGTTCAAGGACCTACAGTTTAATCAACTCTAATAGAGCAATGATAGAAGATAAGTAGGTAGAATAACTCATCATATAGAGCTTGAAACATAAAGAATTATACACTTATCTAAGTTAAATATAGACATAATGGATGAAGGAATATTAGGTGTGATGATTCATGGACCGCAATTTAAATATATAATCTCAAACATCCATACATGCATAAGCATTAACGAGTTAATACAAATGAAGCTGTCAGAACTTATGAAACATTTCAAGCAGCTACAATAACATGAAAACACAGAGGAAACATGAACATAATGGAATTTAAATAGAGAGGTAACATACTATAATAATCAAATGGGGAATCACCACCATTTCATTAATATTATGAAAGATGCATATCTTAAATTCATACAGTCTCAAAAATAACAGTGTCCTTCTTTTGGATTTCGAACATTTTTTTAAGTGTTTCTTCCTCTCTTTTATAAGGAGAGGGAGATCTAAAAAATTAATTACAAAGATATCTCAGGCCTAACAATTCAACTATCTGCATGACCATCTATCTCAGCGTGCAAGCTCTATTGCCTCTAATTATTACAACAAAAAGATGTATTTTCTCTAAAACATAATAACAATAGTAATCAAAATCAAAAAAATAGAATTAGCAAGTGGAACTGAAATGATGGTCCTTTAAAGATATCTCCATGCCACTCTCTTTGATGGCCTTTGGTCTAATCAAGTTTCTGCTACATTATGCCTCGTGCTCCCTCAGCTAGTTCCCTATCACTTTCGATCTCAAACAAAATTCAATTCTTTACTTACAGGAACCCGAAATTAGTTCCACATAGTGGACATGACATATCCTAAACATGGTTTCCAAATCATCTGTCCCTCTAGACTTCCTGCAGAACGCTATCGGTGCCATACACTCCCTTTAAAATGACCATAGTGTAATATCAGGGATTTTTAGCACTGGCACTTAAACTAAAAAACCTCTGTGAAACTGTGAACACCAATCTCTGACTGGGCACACTAGGAATATTTCACTCGAGATATCGGCGATTTCCAATCTATGTCTTTGGTGCAACCTCCCTAAAATTTTGATCACCGAACACTGATGTGGTCTGGCCCTTTTGGAAAGAGGATAAGGGAGGGCCGACACCGGAGCTTGGACATATATAAACCTATTAATAAACTTTATTAGCTTTATAAAGGCTTTGAATACTTTTTTGCTCCACCATTAGTCTTGATTCATCGGGAACACATATCCATGCAACCCACTCTGTGTCGCCTGTCCACCATGCTTTGGGCCCATGGTATCAAGATATCGTAATCAACAATTTCTTAACATTGTCTTTGTTTGTACCCTTTGATACCTGCAATCATCGATATGTAGGATCACATGTCCTGCTTATCTCTTGGTTCTTAGTTATTCCCATATCCATAAGCCATCCCCAATATGAGATCCCGCCCATTCAAAGTTTTTAAATCATCATTTCCCATTTGATGCATAACATGCTTTGAATTCTAATCATCGATCTCCGATCAGTGACATCATCTCTGCCACATGGTGCTTCCTTAGCGGTGACACATATCATCCAAATATGCCCCCATAGGACCTTGAAAATTCCAAATCATATGTCGTGTGTCCACCATACTAGCACGTCAAGGTGACATCAGCCGCCATGTAGACCTATTCGGACCAATAGTATTCTGCCACATGGCCCTCTAGAGGAGAGAGAAAAAGGCCCGCCTGCCCTTGGTTTTTCGCTTTTTTTGTTTATTAAATATTTTAAGGTATTCTTGGAATTTTTACTCTAGAGGCTCAAATCCCAACACTTTTAATGACAATCAAAACTTTGAAGGGTGTCATTTGTTTTATCACTGATTGTGATGTGCTAATATCCTATTGCTCTGATGCCTTGGATCTCTGATATGCGAGATCATCGAAGCGTGACTCCGCCGATAATGCAAGACCTCCTATCACCGATATATATTGTACCTTGGACCTATGATATGTGATTGTCGATATCAGCGATCACTAATTACAATTTTTTTGTGATCTCCTCTGCTTCTGCTTTAGAAAACTCTGATTTTCAAGATTCATGATTATACTTTAACATTTTTTTTTTTTGTTTTCTAGTTTTCAAGGGTAACTTTCAATCTGCTCTAACTTTTGATTCTAGAGTCCATTTAAGGAGTTCCATATACCATTGGAAAGCTAATTCCGAGCACTATCCATTGGTTGTGTCTAATTTATCTTTGGGTATTTGTATGGCTTGGAGGATAGCTCCAAAAATCTCTTTTATTTTTCCCTCTTTGTACAACTGGAAGTCTTTTTTGGAAAAGGTGACAACATTTTCCAACAAAACCTCATCGTCCAAAAGTTACGACCAAGCATAAAGAAGACAGAGCCAAGCATTTCAATTTCACAAGACTCTTTGAACTTCAGCCGCATAAACATTTAGAAGCTAGAACACAGTGTGAGATAACACTTATTTACAAAATAAAGCAACATAATAGAAAAGCAAAAAAAATAGCAAAGAAAAGAACATAATAGTTAAGAAAACAAAAATGGCAAAGAAAATAAAAAAAAAAGAAATGAAAGGACTATGTACATAGTGCAAGGTGCAATTCCAGATCATTGAAAATAATATTTTAACTCTTGGCCATTGACAAGTAGAGTTTCAATCTTCTTGTCAAGTGATTTTAGATGATACATGTGTTATCCAAGCTTCTCGTGAATGGTGAATCAGTCAATCCACAGGGACCAAAACTTTATGTGTTTACCTTTGTATTCATGGAGTTTATCCCACTTCAAGACTAAGTCACCCAAAGTGAAATTGGTACTCACTGCAAACTTTCTATCAAACCATATCTTGACATAGTTCTAGTGAAGTGTAAACTTTTCTTTTGATTTCATCCTTTCTTCTTGTGGCTTATGCAATGTGCCCATCCTATGTAGAACTAATAGACATGGCATGCCTTGGGATTCTTAGAACAACTAGAGAGTAGGAAAGTAGATGTTCAATGGGAGGATGACTTCTTTTGTGTATATCACGAAGTAGTGGGAGGTATTCATAGAGGGCTTAGGTGTGACTTGGTCAGCCCATAGAGCATTCACTAGAGTAGAGTGCTAGTTTCACTATTCAAAATAAATGGTATTTTTTATGATCCAGATAAGGTTCTTGTTCATGGACTTGGCAAGACCATTTCTCTATGAGTAGTAGTTATAATAATGCTTTAAAACAATACCATTTTTCAATGCAAATTCATAAATCTTTAAGCAAGAAAAGTAAGTTGCATTGTCAAAAAAAAGTGATACAGGAATGCTAAACCTAGAGATGATGTTCTACTTCAAGAAGCCGATGACTTCTTGATCATTCACTTATTTCAGTGGAATTACTTCTATCCACTGTGTGAATTAATCTGTAGCAGTTAATATGTAGCAATGCTGCTTTGACGAAAGTGGGAAAATCTCCCCAATGATGTCCAAGCCCCACTATTGGAATGGTTCATCCACTACACGAGGCTACAACGGGGCTGCTAACCTTCGTTTTCTATCAGCACATATCTGATAGAATGGACACTTACGGGCATAGGCATGTGCATATTTGAATAATGTAGGCAAGTAGAAACTAGTCTGCATGACCTTGTGCATTTTTTTTTGCCAACAAAGTGACCCCTCACTAGTCTATCATCGAGATCGCGTAACACCCTTTCTAAATCATGTGCCTCTAGGCACCTAAGAAAAATGTTTTTGTGGTGTTTTTTGTAAATAACTCCATGCACCAACTGGTAAGATAAATCTTTGATTTGGAGTGCCCTCTTCGTCTGCATATAGAAGTGAGAAGGCATGGTGCCATGCTCAAGGTACTAGTTCACATATGCATACAAAGAGTTTTCATGCAAAGTGAGGGGGGGGGGGGGGGTGGCCGCTTGCTCAACATTACATATTTCAATTTCTCTCCCATCTAGTGAGCTATTCTTCTTCCTCTTAGACATGTACTACTTTCGTTCCTAGTCTGCAAAGACTGTGATCCTTGATGGTGTGAACTGTCTTGATGTCAAGATCATATTATTGTACTCCTATCATCTATTTCACCCTTCACTCACCTAGATCTTGCTGAAAAGGCAGTGATCTGACTTCTCGGTGCGGAACAAAGACAATGCAATGATTTTTCAAGAGTTAGCGTCTGAAGTGTTTTATCACCTTGTATACTGCGGATGCTTATTTTTCCACGATGCGATAGTTTAGTTCTCATCCTTGCAAGCTGGCACTCATGAAAGATATAGGTCATTCATTGTTCAATTCATCTTTCTAAGTTAGAAGAGCAGTGAGTGAAGTGTCAGAAGCAAAAGTGTAGAGAAAGAAATCCTTGTTGAATTTTCGGGTGTACACTACAGGCACCTCTACTATAGATTTCTTAATTTGAGAAAATGCTTCCTTTTCCCTTTACTCCCAACTATACACTGCATCCTCTTGGTCATCTCATGAATTTGTGCATAATCGGAGATGATGTTTCTAAGGAAATTGATCTTCCCCAAGAAGGACTGCATAAATTTCTTGTTCACGAGGTAAGGAATCTATGTGATGGTATGAACTCTATCTGGATCTACCTTTATCCCACTCTTGCCAATGATGTGCCCAAGGAGGTTACCCTCATATGCTGCGAAGATGCTCTTCTTGGGATTCAAGGATATCCCATAGTTTTGACATCACTCAAATAATTTCTTAAGATGGCGCAGGTGGTCTAATCATTGTCTAGAGAAGAATGTCGCGTCATTGGGGTAGACCACTATGCTTTGTCTAATGAGCCCATGGAAAGTGATGTCCATTATGCGTTGAAATGTATCTCTTGCATTTGCCAACCCAAACAAAATTCTATGGTAAGTGAACTTACCCCACTTGGTACAGAATGTTGTCTTAAGTCCATGAGGTGTTGCCACCAAAACCTCGTTGTATCCTCAAAAATCGTCTAACAAAGAAAACATCTCTGCTTTAGATATTGTCTGCAATATGTGTTCCATTGACGACAATGGGTAGTTATCTTTGTCTAGGACACGGTTAAGATTACGAAAATCGACACATTGGTGGATCTCCCCAGACTTCTTTCTGAAATGGACTAGATTTGAAACCAGCATTGAATGATGAACCTTGTAGATGATCCAGGCATACAGTAGCTTAGAAAATTTGTTCTTTATCAGGGGCTCAATTGATGGATGTACTTTCCATAGCTTCTGCTGAAATGGATTAGCCCGTTCCTTGATGGGAATAACGTGATCGATTATTCACACGTCATATGTTTTCAAGTCATCGTACATCCATGCGAACAGATCATGGTATTGTCTGAATAGGTGGAGAGATGCTTTCCACTCTTGTGGTGAATAACATGTACCAAGATTCACAAACTTCAGATCTTTGTCTATTCCGATATTGATCTGTTAATATGACGTTGTGGGACTGTGGGTTTTGGCATTCAAAGGCCCCTAAAAGTGGTTCTGCAGGTCATACAACTTCTTCAGTGATACTACACCCTTGGGGATGAGGTTTCCTTTACTATCATCAGTTGCATCCTGCATAGACTTCTCGTGCTCATCTTTGTCTATCGTTTCATCCTTGAAGACATTAACATTAGCCATGAATCTATTGGTAATCATCAAAAATGCGTAAATTATTGATGTTATCAAGGACAGATGGATTATACAAAATTTCAACTAAGAATCTAACCCTCAACGATGTGATCCTAGTAGTTGTGTTACACATTCTTAGTACAAAAATAATATTAAAAGTTTCGAAGTTAGAGATAAGTAGCCATACCTCTTGTTGATAACTCTTAATATGCAGTGACACATAGTGTATAGTGTTACATACCTAATGCACCACAATCTCTGAGTCACCTACCACTTTTAGCACACAACATTGAGGCCGATGGCTTTCTATAAGCCCAAGACGAGTGCTTCATATTCACCGGTGTTGTTTGTGCACTTGAACTCCAAGTGGCTAGAGACCAAGTGTTTCCTCTACAACGGGTCTGTTAAGACGGAACTGGCTCCAGAGCCCTCCTACGTCTTGGATCCATCAAAGTGTAAGGTTCACATATTATTTGTAAAAGGATTGCTTTCCGTACCAGTACTATTATCTCTACTACTATTACTATTACAATGTACTGTACAGGTTTCATTTCTAATGATTGGGTAAGGAAGGACACCCAACTGTGTGTTTGGTAGCGTGGGGGCTAGTTGTGCAAGATAACACCCTAATTGTGTTTCCAAAAAGCAATTTCCAAACATTAGTTCTATGAAAGCCAACGGTTCATTTTCACCATCCAAGGGAGTCACATTGTGTTTCGTGTATCTTTCCGAAAACAACCGAATATGGTTGTTTCTACTCTTGTTCAGAAGCCATAAGTGTGACCAGTCCCTAGCAAAGTATCCTTTCAGCTTGTTGGACCAGTCTTTGCTGATCAATAAGACATACACATTTGAGATGTCCACAATCACAATGTTAATGCACTAATGATCTCGTCCATCGAATGATAACCGGATGATCACATCCTGAAGTTCAGTAATGGTTGGCACACATGTGCTATCAAGTTGGATGATACGCACAGTTTTGCTACTCCATTGAGAATTGATCTTCTTAGCGAGGGAGAGTGGCGTGATATTGACTGACGCACCAAAGTCAACCAAACAATTGTTAACATTGAAGTTGAATATTTCAAATGGCAACAAGAATGGTGGGAAGAGCGAGTTTGCTTCCTCTATATAGAGCACGTTGAGCATGTATGCGAGTGAGTTGGGAGACTTACTTGGTTCCTTGCTAGAAGAGGTATCACGTTTTACAGAGGTTTTCCCTAGTTCATGCAAAAGAATGTCCCGCTGACTCGTGATCTTAGTTAATTCATACAGAGATATGTTTGCACGGGTATTTTTCATACCTTCAAAAATTTTGTAGTCTAGGGTGGGTATACTCACTGAGATGTCTAGGGGTATACATGTTTTTGTGTGGTTTTGTGGGCTGATCTTGTCTTTGTTGCTCACGAATGAACTTTTTGATATAGATGTCTTCCAAGACTTGCTTTGAGTTTTCTATGTTGAGTTGACTGGCGGATCAACTGCTTTGAGTAGATGTTGTCTTACCTTTTCTTTCGATATTTGAAACACAGTGGGGGCCCCTTGAATTCTCAAGTTGTATCGATTGTTTTTCTTAGGGTTAGAATAGTCGCTCAGAGGCTCCTTCTTGGTGGTTGTCTTCTAGGAAGTGCAAGTGCATTGATACATGTTTATTACATGCCCAGTACATGGAGCTTCATCAGATGCAACAACTTCTTCTTCGTCTTCCTCCTCAAGTCAAGCCTACTCATTGACCTCGAATTGGTAGATCATCTATGTAGCTAGGGCGCTCATTCCTTGGTTCCATCCTAGGCAATTCCCTTTCTAAATGTCGTTCAGTATGGAACTTGTAGTAATGATCTGTCACAATCTGATCCAAGCTGAGCACAAGGTTAGAGCTCTGTGCAGATTTCTTCAGGTGGCTACTATTGCTGCCTAAAGTCATACTCTTCCTCTGCATGAAGTTGGGAGGCCTACTACTCATGGTTGTCTCGCTCATCCATTGTTTGAGTTCAGAGACTTCGATTGTCAAGTGTTTGATGAGACAAGTAAGGCTCTCAATTTCACTTGCTTCCTTTTCCTTTGCCTTGCTCAGAGTAATCTAAGTCCTCCTGCTCATGTCTTTGGAGTCCTTCGCTGATTTGTCATCTATAATGACTCCAATAATGTGCAAATATTTTTCCAGCCTCTTGGCAATTTTCCAATAGTGTTGGTTTCACAACTCGCTTGAAGAAGTGTGCAATGTTAGTCGATAATGCAAATGTGTAGTAGTCAATAGTGATGGAGTCATGAAGTTTTTTTTGGTTTGTGTTATATTATTTCCACGACCAGCTCACCTAGTAAACCGGGGGGTTAGAGGGGGGGGGGGGGGGGGAGTGCCTCCTTCGTTGCACCGATTGTGCAGCCGGGGGGTCACAGGGGGTTTGAGGGGGCCAGTTAGCCCCCCTCTACGGGGTCCAAGGTAGTGCCCTGATGAAATTTTTTTGGGACCCTATATTATGTGGGCGGACCTACCTATGGTTTTGTGCATGGTTTTCGCACATGGTTTTCGCCGCGATGGTTTTCGGTCCATGGTATCGGATGATTAAGCATGCATATATATGTATTGTAACATTGAAAGGCACATAATGAAAAATCAAGCTGGTAGTCCGGTTTGGGGATCCAGGGGAAAATATCTGTGTATATGTGTTATGCTCTTGCATTGTTTATTTTTTGTGTTTTAGAATTCGTATGTAGGTAATTTATCTACGGGGTTAAAAGCTACAGTTTGGTGTCTATTGCAAACTTGTTCAAGCTACCGTTAAACCTCTAGTTGAAATATTTGAATTTTTCTTTCTGCTCCACTTTGATATTACCCAAATCCTTTAGCAACATGGCGGGATTTTGTCTTCAACAAACTTCTCAAGGAAAATTCTATTAAACACCCCCCAATTTTGAATGGAGTTCATAGGAAGGTTATGGTACCATATAGGTGCTCTATCATCCAAGGTACATGGAAATATTCTACACGAAACATTGTCATAACGTACCTAAAGTGTCTTTTGATGTAGGTAGAAGGTGTCTAAGTGATATTATGTCTTCACTATCCTGTCAGGGTCATACATTGTTCACAACTTCTCTGTGTGTCTTAGCATATTGTGCAAGACACTCATGACTTCCAATGGGCCCTGGGTCATCCATTCCAGATTTGGCTCAACCATGTTGTCCTCTTCTTTGTCCTCCTCGTCTTCTTCTGAATCTAAATTTTCTACCTTTGAATCTGTTGGTTCGTCTTTCCCTTTGCCTCCTCGCTACCCTCCCCTCTGCCTCCTGTGCCAAAACCTAAGACCAAGAGTAAGAGTAAGAGGAATACTATAGGTTCCTCTTTATTTTCAACAACTTCTTCCAGCTCTTCAAGACTGGCAAAGATCGTTTCTTCCACATATGAGACTACACTCCTATGGGATTAGTCTTTTGCTTCTTCTGTGAATAGGGAATAGTGTGCACTCATGGCATCATTCCAAAAAAATTAGAAAATTGACAGGTGATGGGAAAAACAATGTGGATGTGTTGATATGAGATCTCTTATTTGGGCACGGGAGGTGAGGAATGACCAACATCAAAGTTGTGCATAGGGGAGACAAAGTGTATGTTACTATCTTGACCAAATGATAGATGAGTGGGGATGGTAGGACATTCCACCATAAACTATTGGCAGCCCTCCTTATAGCACAAGAAATGTTGACGATGTTGGACCCACCAAAATTCAGGGGATATCCCGATATCACGTCCCAACTAGACCTCACACTATTTGGTGTAGGAGTCCCATCTGATACGATGGCCTGATTTCCATTATATTAGAGATTTTCCTTAGCTATTGTTTTTCAGCACATGAGAGTGTTATGCTTGTATATTCAAAAAGTTAGGTGAGTATGCTTGGTGAGTCCGTAATGTAACTTGTTTCCGGGTTCTCTTACTATAAAGGGAGAGAGAAAATAAAGCCTCTAAATGAGAGGTAATAGTACCACCCAGGGAGAGACACATGCGAACCAACAAGGGTCTGTCCAACATCTAGCGGAGTAGTCCACATTGGATGCAGAAATTGTTAAAACCAAAGTGCAAGGAAAACATGTACATCATCTAGCAGAGTAGTCCACACGGAGGTGACGGTTGTTATAAAAAGTAATCAAGAATGGTCTATCTAATATCCTGCGGAGTAGTCCACAAGGACGAGACAACAATGATAAAAAATACAACACATCTTCAATAATGTAAGTACTAAATAATTGAAGTAGTTCAACTATCTTAGTATAGGTTAAGAAAACATGCATTACAAATGTTTAAATGGTAGTCTTACAAACATCTACCGTGAAAACATGTTGGCCTTAATAGGCTTCTGAATTAAGAAAAAATCCCAAGACACATCTATACACCATACATCACTAGTCCTAGTAGTGGGATATTAGAGCCACTCCTCATGACTCAAAGGATAGATTACAGACTCTCAAGGCTATGTGGGAGGATCCAAGGTGAAAAGTCCTCGCTCATACAATAGGAGGGCTATATATAGCCAACGGTGATGCTTAACACTTGTGACTCCTGGACTACCCTTGTGACTGTTCAAATTCCCATGAATTTTCAACTTACATGACTCTTTTATTTCTTGTGTGTGTCCATTATACTTCTCTTTACATTACATTTAGTTACAATGGATATGGCCCATAGTGGTGATGTGGCCAAGACAAATCATGACATAACTCGACATGAAACTATCGACATGTATTGACTAACTATGGTGTCCATGTCAAGCTATTGCGATGTTGAGCGATGGATGTACTCTTGGTGTTCTTTGTCTTCTCCTTCGCATCACTTAGCACTACGAGGTCTTTGATGGCCTTTGTTTTTCATGATGGTTCCATTCATGTGTTCCTCTCACTTATTGCTTGATGTGCTTAGTACATATGTCCAACTGCAAGAAAGTCTTCTAGCATGTGCACTCCCTCATATTTTTCATGGTCTCGCCATGATCTATCAGTGTACCTGTTCTTTTAATTCACTCATGATGGAATGACATCAAATCTAAAACCTTGTAGTCTAGCATGATACATTTTTCTCGTTTTCCAAGTGACGGGGAAGGAGGACAACTCACTAAGACAACGTAGAGCGTAGCTCAGGCTGGAATGAGGAACTCTGGGAGGACATACTCCACTATTGGGAAAAATTGCGCTGTGAGCACTAGGAGACAGAATTACACAATGAAGGACACCAATAGTAGCCACAAGGTGGGACCTTGAGGGGGCACTTCTGCATAGTTCCTGGAGGGAAGACAAGACAGGGTTGTAGGGACCTGTTAGGCAATTCTACACAATTTCTGAAAGTAGTGCAAGCCAGGGTAGCAGAGGGAAATTTGGGCATGTTTGTGCATTTGTGGAGAAAAATGCAAAGGAAGGCAGCAGAGGGCCAGTTGAGCATGTCTGTGCACTTTTGGATAACAATTCAAACCCAGGTCTCAATGCAGTGTAGGCTTATGTTATACGAAAGGAGGCTTCATGGCTGTGCTTGAGAAATGTGTTATTTAGTTTGGACATGGAGGGAATACTCTGTGTAGTTCTGGGAGGCAGATGCTTACATAGCAAAGACAACCCAAAAACACAAAGACAAACCTCCAACATCACCAGAACGAGATTGCAAGCATGACAAAGCAATCGATATGCCAAAAGACGATTGTTTTTTAAACAAGCAAAAGGGTAAAAATACTTCATAAGGTCTCATGGGGTGAGCTCGAGTGTTTGAAACCATCAAAGGAAAAACCAAGGAAGGCTCTGAAACTTGGATGCAAGCCAAAATTTTCTAGGGTGTTGCAGCTGCTATAACTGATCTATTCTAAAGGATCAAGTCTTCACTATATAATCACATTCTGGAAGTGATATTTTTCCTTATACATGATGAAATTGGATATATTTTCACAATTCCTATTAAATATGAAATTTTATCCAAACCCTAATCTATGTTAGGAGTTTAGGAATTTTTTACTAAGCAGGCAATAGGATCTAATAAATCCATCCTTCCCTAATTGTGTAATAATTGTAAATTTGTCAATCTTATCCCGAGTTGTTCTTAAGACATTTTGTTATAATATTTAGACCCTTAGGGATTAGTTAAGATAAACTTGGTCTAACTTGTTGATCTAGTTGTATATCAATGACAACTCACCTCTTACACTAATGCATAATGCATCTTGGTATTTTTTCTCTTGTTTTCAGGCCTTAAACTTCTAACATGTTTTTATGACCATAAGAAATGTTTTCCTACCTTGAAACTATTAAGGTTTCCATGGCACTCTAGATCATTAATCAAAGTTATTATTCTCAATGAGATCACCAAGGATATGGCATTAAACATTTGATACACATGTATTGCTACTTGAATTCACAAGGAGAAAAGAGGAGCACTCTTATATCTACAATCTCTTCTAAATTCCTATAAGAAGATGCCAAATTCGAGTAGATAGGTAGAGAAATTATGTAACAAAATGCTAGTGGGATACTTTTGGAAACATATTTTCATGGTATAGGAGCCCTTAATACTAGACAAGAGGGGCCAAGATAAGGTGATAGAAGGATATTGTCACATCTAAGGTATATTATTGAATGAATTATACTTCTTTCTCTATGAATTTCAATTCATTTCCCCTAATTCTTATGTGAATTTGATTTTACTTGATTTGATTTCAATTTAATTGGAACTATGATATTAGGTATAGCACACATTTTATTTTTTGGTAGAAGATATAAGCTCTTTTTCTATGATGTGTGTAGGATGTAAGTGTAAGTCACAAGGAAAAGTCCTCTAGGAGAAATATTCCAAGTAATGTCAACAGATAGGATGTACACCAACTAATATGGGTAAAGGTATGCAATATTATCTCCTTGTATCTTCATCCATCATAGCATGAGAGTCTAGATCTAGGTATTTGATTGAATGATCCACCTTTTATTTGCATAGATCTAAGGTAGGTCTATAGAGCGTCATACTCTTACTCAACATTAAGGAAAATATGGTTAACACAAAGTGCATGGGAATATGAGATGTGAATTTACATATATGAAGATGTAAAGGATTTAGTGTTGAGTGTCACATTTAGGTTGTGGCTATGACATAGGTTTATTGGGTGTAATAGAAGGTTAGGGAAATTACATTAGGAACACCTCTATTATTTTCCTCTTGAATCAATCAAGATCAAGGAAATGATGTGTGTAATTTCCATAAGAGAAAGAAATAGAATATGAGTTGTTGGTATGCATCCCCTTATTAAAGTTTGGTGTAGTTTTAGATGATTTAGTAGTGGTAAATAATGGTTTAGCGGGGAAAACATGGAAGAGATGTTGTAACTTAGTGAGAGAAGGACATTCAAAATTTAGGTGACCTTGAGTACCAAAGAGCATAAGGAAGGGGAGCATGAGGATAAGAATTAGGATTTCCCTCTTCTTGCTTCTTTGGCTTGATAGTAGTAGCTACTTGGGCCAATTATTTGAGGCTTCCAAATGGTGGTCAACTACCTATAACAATGGGATTTGGGATCAATGGTATAAGAATAGTTTTGATGTAGCCACCTAGACAGGAACAAGGTATGCTACAAAATTGAGGGTGGACATTTAAATGGGGACCAAATAAGGGGGCTCTAATTACCACAAATGAATTACGAGACCATATTTGAGAGCGCTGAGGTAAATATTAGGTAATACATAGTATGACCGATGGGGAATAAATTTGGAATTTTAGAGTAGGTTTTTGACCGATTGGGATGGGCACACGAATCTCATATGAGGGAATGTGCTAGTGAATATAATTTCTCTACTAGGGGACAAATGTTTTTTGAAGGATGGGTGGAAAATATTGTTAGTAAAGCCCCCTATTAGGAAGGATTTGTTTATAAGACATCTAGTGCAAACATAGTAGTGGGTGTTAAGCATGGTCACCCACGACTATGTGCAACCTTAGCATGATTTTTGTGAGCCATATGTCAAAGAAGATCCCTTGTTACTCACGAGGGAGGGTTACTATTAGGATGAGGATTAATGAAAGAGTCACTAGCCATCATTTTGGATTAATATGAAGATGTTGGTTTTGGATGAAGCAATGTATTATATATATGGCTATGAATTTAGAGGTTGATATCTATGGTATTCGTCAAGATATTCAATTGACCTCCAGGGGAATTGGAACATGTTGGGGGATACTACTAAGTAGGTTGAATAGAGGGGCCAATGTTTTGAGGAGAAGTACCTACACCTTGGTGTGGAAAGCGGTGTGGAAAGGGGTGTGTTGAGGAAACTGGTTGAGGTGATTGAGGTAAGTGTTGCTAGGGGAGCTCCCCCTGTGGAGGGGAATGGTCCTAAGCTTCCTTCAGCTACTTGAAATTAATAATTTGAGGACAATGGTGAACGTAATGGTTAAATTCACAACATAATGCATAAGGAAAATTGGTCCTCAGGTTATTATTATTGCCTTGATTTCTTTTGTTCTCAGGGTTCTAAGGTTGATTTCTAATTTTTTAGTTATGATTTGGGGGGTTACCCCTATGCCCTTGTTTTTTCTTCTACTTTACCCTCCATTTTTTGGCTGGAATAATTTCTAGTGTTCAACATCTCAAAAAAAATAATTTATTACAATTGGAAGGGGTGAAAAGAATTGAATCCAACATGCTATGGAGCTTACTTATGTTGATGGGGAAAAGGAAATGGATAGTATATTTTCCTCCCTTGGTGAGGTCCATATGTGTTATATGAGGTAGATGTTCCTCCCTCTAAAGGAAAATAATTGAAGGGAGGAGGCTACATCTGATGATCCAAGGCCTTTTACTTACAGATGCATCAGAATTACATTAACAGAGTTAATTAACCATGGAACTTAGAATCATGTAAACAATGTGTAAATAACCAGAAGAACACAAAAACCATGACACAATGATTTGATTACAACGTTCGTCTAATTTGGAATACGTCTCTGGGCCCTGCTCAATAGTGGGGAGGCCTTCATTCATTAAGTGGCATAGAAAGAGATAAGATAAAAGAAACATTATTTACAATCCTTATACATCCAAGTTGGAAGATGGATAAATAATGGAGATCCCAGCTTCATAGATAGACAAAACCACTGAACCCCTAGTGAAAAATTGTGTAAAAACATCTATCAAAACACCTAATTTGAATAGTTGGGCCTTTTGCAACTTCGTGGAACCTCCCTGCTACTCAAGGCAAGGTCCTGACCTGCTGCTAGGGACAGGGTTTGCTATACAATACTTCTAAACTATTATGCTGATCCTCTCTACCTTCTTCTGACACAAAAATGGCCTTTCATAAGCATGGCAGCAATCCATCAATACCCACGTAGTTCAAACAATAGACAAAGTTAAGTGAGTGGGCGTATTCCACAGAGGTTCTTGGGCCCCTGAATAGTGTTCGACAAAAACCCTTAAAAAGATGGAAAATTTCTTTTAATTGTGTTTAAACCAATGACAAGACTATTGGCATTTTCAACCATCAACAGACAGTCCCAGGCCCAAAAAAAAGGCACTCTATGATACGATGAACCCTCTAGGAATATAAAACATGATATATAACATATCTCATCCAGGGTACCCCATTGCAATTGCAATCAGTGGAAGACCCACGCTCTGTAATGATCATGGACCCGTCGGGATAATAGAATGCAGTTTATAAAATATCGCATCTATATCCTCCCTGTCACACGGAATGAGTCGATCTTGCGGACAAGATAGACCTTCCTAGAATCTAAAGAAGACCTAATGACAAGCAAACCAACTAGAAACTATCTTTCTCTAAATATGTTTTGATAAACAATAGCGAACAAGTGTTTTTAGGGCCTACCTTTGGTCCAACGCAAGCTTGTGGATGCCCTCGCTCCTTTGATCCAAATGAGCTCCTTTTCGCGAATTTTCAAACACAAACAAGGAAAACAAATTAAATAGCACCTAAAAAGCCAATTGCATAAAACATATTTAACATGAAATTCAAGGAGTTCATGAAACAAATAACATAAGATACTTGTTGAAAAAAATGAGTTTGATTGTATTAATTCAAAAGAAGAAGAACTTTACAACCTTTGCCTTGACGTTGTACAAGCTCCTCCCAGGGTCCAGCAAGAAGTCTCCTCTACTTTGACAAGTTTCACTCACTCCCCAATGAAGCCAAAAAGGTATGTGATCTCTCATCTTAAGCTCAACTAGGAAGTCTTAATTTCACCAGCATTTACCCTCAAAATGTTCAGCTTCTAACCTCCCTAGTCCTCACCCCAATGCCTGTATTTATAGTGCAATGGAGGGAAGTTACTAGGTCCTCCTTCAAAGGGATAAAGCCCTCCTTCAAAGGGATAGCTTCTTTAGTCAAGGGATTAGCTCCTTCTCTTTTTGGATGCATGAACCACCTCAGAGCGAACAATCCACATCAAAATTCCTTCTAGAAAACTCTAGAATTAACCCAAAGTGAGTTTTTTAAGATAAAACTTGCGCCTTTTGACTTTCACAGGGGTCCGCACCTACACCGTTAGGGACAGAGCGGGTAGGTACGCAGCTTTTGTACACAGAAGGTGTGGGACCACAGGTGACATTGAGAGAAAGTGCGGAACCAGAGTTACATTGATTTTTAATGTCTTTCTCCCATTTCCAAAGCTTGATTTGAAGAGTTGAGGTCTTAGACTTGCTTAGGAGGACAGTACAAGTGATGATAGACCCATACTGACTATAAATAATCATGGTGACGATATTTTTGTGTAACAGATTTCCCCCTAAAGTGCGAAGTCTGTAGTAGATGAGGATTTCATTTATCATATAGGAAGAGTGAAGTACTTTATCATTTCGAGGATCATCTTGTGGAGAGCCTGGTCGGAACCTGTAAAAACATTCAATGCAAGATATATATATATATATATATATATATATATATGAGATCATATCATCGCTGAGGTAGGCATTCCCATACTCAGATCAAAACTAACTAGAAAACTATCTACTGCTCTGATATAGGAATGATCTTGTAAAACATCACAAGTATAGACTCATGTGAACACAGTATGGACGCAGCCATCTGTTTATGAATAGTCCACAACATAATGAATACAAAATTCCTCGTAGCCTGGATGGTGGAAACTAGATCCAGGGTCTTCATTTCTACTTCTCGAAATAGTACGATTCTATCCATGCGAATAAATGTGTTGATGTCGAACATGGTAGAAACCACTTGATTACCAGTCAATGATGTAAACTGTTAACAAGTGTGAGAGAAACCACCAGTGATGTCAATGGATCTCAAAGTACCCAGTACAATCCATGAGATGTGAATAGATGTGTTGATTTCGAACATATCACGGAATCCTTCGATTGAAAGTCAACCATGTAAACTGTCATCAAAGGCGAGAAACCTGCCATTGAGGCATGCAGATCTCAAGGTACTGACAATTCCTAGATCATCTTTCTAGATAATAAGCTGATGTCGATAGAAAGCGATCCGTCGTAGGCAAGCCCACAACACGAAATCATAGATCAAGTTGAAGAAATTTAGTTGCAAGGACTGACTCAGGGATGGTCAAGATGGATGACAGATATTTTGCAGATGAATGGGTTATTGGCGGTGACCTCTTGAACACATAACGACATGACAGATGGCTTGGTGACAATTGACCCAAAGTTAATACCCAGAAACCGGCTGAAGACTTTCAATGTGGTTTGATCAACTGTTAGGAAAAGGATTTCCCAACCCAGGTGAATAAAAGTGTCGTGTTCAAGAGTGGTTACAAAGTATGACAAACAAACTCATTTTTCTCTCTTTTCCCCCACCATTTCTGGAAAGTACCTCTTTATTTTGACAAGCTTGAGGAGGATAACATTTGCTTGATTATAAGTTCATCCTTCGGATGAGTCCAACTTAGTTTAAATTCGAACCCTAAGAAGGAGTTGTTCGTTCCTGTTTGTAATTGAATAGATCCTTTACTGTGAAATTTTAACAAGTCTAGTATAGGAGAAACTCGACATTTTTCAATTTTAGAGAGTCTAAAAAAACTTAAGAAGACTCCAGGGTTGACCTTTTTCGTAAATTTGTGTCTCCCAAGCCCGAAAAAGTATAAAATAATACTTGAGAGAACCGCTTGACCTTTTACGACCAAGGAGTACTTTTCGTTATTAGTGCCCTTGACGCGAAAAAGAAAAAAGCGATCAATGACACGTCGTTTTATAACCAATATCGAATTCGAAACGACAAAAATCCGGCAATCTTTTCATGTTTTTACGGTCAGAAAAGAGCTGTAAGTGGACCGTCTTTTAATTCCGTTTTAGTGAGTTTAAAAGAAACACTTGGCAATCTTTTCATGTTTTAGGAGTCAGAAAAGAGCTTAAAGATGACTCTACATTTTTTTCCGTCGAAAATAATAGATTTCACCTGAATAATCCCTTATTCTGCACAAAAAAACAAACATTACTCATACCTATTTGAAATGGATAAAAATGTTGCAAAAATACCTTTTCAAAGTGAAACATAAACAAATTTGCAATTTATTTACTCAAAAACTTATAAAAAGGGCCTTTGTCAATTCATTTTTACCGTTTGAGTTTGGGTGAGAAAATAGTGCTTTTGCTCAGAAAACTTCCCGTGAAGATTGCGGAAAATCCAACCGTCAGAATCGAATGCCGTCTTCTCCAGGTAATCCACATCATCCCACTCTTCATTTTTAATCGTTTAATTATTTTTTTTAGTCCTTCATTTCATTTTTGGGAGGGTTTTTAGGCGCAAAACCCGCGCGCGGGGGTCCACAGGTTTACCCTTGCGGACCCGCGGACCGCAACTGTTTCTCCATTGGGAAAAAGCTCGGGGTCTTTTTCTCCATTGGGAAAAAGCTCGGGGTCCGCACCTTATGTGTAGACAAAGTGCGGTCCCACGCACTGTGTCTAACCCGGAGGGTGCGTACCCCACCACAAGAGTTTTGAACCCAAAAATTCTCAAAAATGGACCATACAAAATGTTTTCTAGCAATTTAATTTATCATTATACTTGGCGCAGAGAGTACATCATGCTAGATTGGCATGAATGAGAGCATGAAGACGGGGATGCTACCGCATGGAATCATCAGCCTTCACTTGATGCTTTGAGGGCGTGCAGACCGTACAAATTCTGGGCCATTCCTGGCATGAGGGCTCAGGTGGATTTCTTACAGTGGCTGGTTGACAGATGGAGCATACAGGACCAGTGCTTCTTCATTAGCAGCCACCAGCTTGACATCGAGCCGGCGGACATTTATTTTTTGACTGGTTTGCCTGAGAGAGACGAAGACTTGACTCTGCACGGGACTAGGCCAGGTGGCCAGTCTGTCGATACCCTCCAGCTAGAGTACTGCAATAGCCAGGCTAGAGACAAAGGGATAGACATAAAGACCATATCCCGTCCTGAACTCATGGTGATTGCGTTTACTGTCACCAGAATTTGCGGAGATGCCGCATTACATATTTCCACCCGATCCCAGATGCGTATGGTAGTTGATTTCTTTCGAGGCACCATCTTCAATTGGTGCGATGCTGTGCTGGCCAATGTGAAGGGCCAACTGACCAGGGCCAAGAGCGGATGACTAAAGACCTTTGTTTATGGGGCTTTGGTCGTGAGTTTTGGCCTGGAGAGGTTTCCTATGCTAATCCCGCAGCACCTTACTGTTGGAGCTGGGCTTCCTCCAGAGCCCAAACTGATGCGATGGGTCGCAGTCATGGCCCGTCACCTGAACGAGAGGACAGAGGTTGCTCGATTCAAACCAGAGTATATCCAATGCCTGGAAAACCAGGACTTTTCCATTCAGGACTTCTCTTATGCTGGGATAGATTTTCGTGGTGACCAAGACATGGCTCTTCCACCAGGAGAGCGGTGGGATGACTCAGGTAAAATCCTTTTCAACATTTTTCCTATTTTAATTTCTTTTGTTATTTTCCATCGTCTCAAAACTGATAGCAAAAGTTTCAAATGCAGATGTTGGTCCACAGTGACCAGGCGCTCTCCGGCCTTTCGATAGGAAGCAACCAGTTGCACCCGTGCCTGCCCCGCAGGACGAAGCAGCAGAGGTTTTGGCTGAGTTGGAGGGTCATCTCTAGTGTTTGACAGGAGATATTCCCGAGACCACTATAGATGACATTCCTTATCGACTTCAGCGCTATGTGATTGGAGTCTCGGGACCTTTTAGGAGGTTCCTTTGCAAGGTGGCCCGGGCAGTGGTTTCTTATAGAGATCATCACCAGTGATACGATGATCGCCTATTGTGGGCACATGTGACATTTTTGTTTTTTGTACTTATCATTTTTTCCGATCATAAGGTGTTTTTCAACCTATGATCGAAGACGATGTATTTTTTGCCACACTCCTATATATATATATATATATATATATATATATATATATCACTATTACTGGCTTATCTTGTAAATCATGTTATGGAAGGGTTTTAAATTTACATGTATGATTATTGCAAATGTCTATTTAACATTCGAGAAGCAATTGCATCTGCTAATGTATTTAAAGACCTTCGAATATGCTGATATTCAATGTAATCAAATTCACGTTCCAAGAGACGCACTCTCAAAAATAATCTCAATAACACTAGATTTCTAATGGTATACACTCTATTAAGCTGCAATACAACGAGTTCAGAATCTAACCTCACTATCAAACTCCGAATCCCAGATGAAATAGATTCAGATAATAACTCAATCACTGCACTATACTCTGCAATGTTGTTTGTTGTTTGACCGAGGCTTACCCCATGCATAGAAACTAACTCATCAGAGGGCGAATAGATAACCCAAGTTGCGGAAGAGATTTTCCGTGTATTATGACAAGCACCATCAGTAAATCCAATGTATGTTTGGAGAGGCATCGACATCTGCAATATCAAGAGTAAAACCAAGATAAGCAGGAATAATGACGAAAAAACACTCTCTAAGCTAAGCACACTTTTTAAACTAAAACACACCAGCTAGAAAGAAAAGCTAACCTAACTAAAAAATCTCCATACCCATTCTTTTAAGCATAATACCTCTTCAAGTAAAGACCATTTCTGGGTTTACCTAAAGAGTCCCCATCAAAGTCTACCAATTCATAGGCCCCTTTTGCTAGCTTTCGCTTGACAATATAGGGACCATGCCACATAGGAACGAATTTTCCAGCACCTAATTTATCATTAGCTTGATCATATAATAACACTAGGTCTCCTTCCGAAAAATTTCGAGGGGTCACATTTCGATCATACTGAGCTTTCATACGTTTTGCGTGAGTCTCGATCGCCAATGCAGCATCACGTCGATTCTCATCTAATTGAGCTAAGTATAACAAACACTTTTCCTCTTCGGAAGTGGCTAGAAGTAACTCGATGGCCATTTGTAGTGACAAGATTTCGCATTCAATGGGTAACACAGCTTCCAAACCATAGACTAGTTGGAAAGGAGTGAACCCTGTTGATGTTTTTACTGAAGTTCGATATGCCCAAAGCGATAAAAATAGCATGTTGTGCCAATTCGACCGATGAATCCCAATGATTCGTCGGATCATGATAACTAAAACTTTGTTGATGGATTCAACCAGACCATTCGCTTGTGGATAATAAGGGGTTGAACTATCGTGACGTAAACCAAGTTGGCCTGTAAGTTCGGTCATCATAACGTTTCGAAAATGACACCAATGATCAGTGATTATCGCTTGTGGGACACCAAACCTAGCAATTATATGATTGAACATGAAAATTGCAGCTGTTTTGCCGCCTGCCTCAAATGTAGGCATCGCCTCGGCCCACTTAGTGAAATAATCTACCGCAAGGATGATATATGCATGCCCCCCGGCCAAGTGAGGGTTACATGTAATAAAATCGATACCCCATTTAGCAAAAGGACCAACGACAACTATAGGGTGGAGAGGAGCAGGTGGAGCGTGCATCTTACGATCAAAAATCTGGCATTTGTGGCATTTTCAGACCACCGTAATACAATCTTTAAACAAAGACGCCTAGAAGTAGCCATCGCGCAATATCTTTTGGGCTGTGGCATACCCAGACATATGACCACCACACGCTCCAGAATGACAGTCATTTAGAACCCTTTCAGCTTCTTCGTGAGTTAAGCAACGTCGAAAAATAGAGTCCGCCCCACGGCGATAAAGAGTATCTCCAATAATTTTGAATTGTTGGGACTGGAATCGAATTTTCCGATGTTCCGACCTTGAAATTTCTAGCCGAAAGGATTGGGTCTGGAGATAGACGATGATATCCCCATACCACGGATCTAAAGTGTTGATTAGAAACAAGGAGTCGTCAGCAATGGGCTCCTCCGCCACAGTTTCCATGTCAGCACGCGGGAAGTCACACATTAACTCCGCAAAAACTAAAGATTTCTTAGACTTAGATTCCTCAAACTCCAAGTCAAACTCCTGCAGGATAACGATCCATTTAGAGTACTTTCCCCCTAGCAATTGCTTGGTCAAAATGTACATCATAAAAGGGTTGAAATATGAAATTACCGTAGTTTTATGTAGTAAAATGTAGTGACGAAAATGTTGGACATCTTGAATGACTGCCAATGCCAATTTCTCCACATGTGAGTATTTTAGCTAAGTTGGATTTAATGTTCGACTAAGGTAATATATCACATGTTCCGTTCCGAATTCATCTTCCTGAACTAAGACCATTCCAATGGTGGTATGGGAGGTGGCGAGATACAAGAAGTAATCCTGGTTGTAGTTGGGAGGATACAGCAACGGTGCATGGGTCAACGTGTGTTTGAGTGCATCAAAATATTTCTGAGCTATCTCATCCCAATAGAATGGAGTGTTCTGTTTCAACAACCGGGTAAAACCCTTTGTAACCTCGGCGTAGTTAGGAATGAATCATTGTAAAAAGTTTGCTTTCCCCTGCAAATTTTGGAGTTGGCGAAGACTCGAAGGAGGAGGCAAATTGATGATGGCTTCAACCTTCGAGCGATCAACGCGAATGCCGGCTTTCGAAACTACAAATCCCAGAAATCGACCCATTTCTATACAGAAGACACATTTGTGTGGGTTCAACCGAAGACGATAATTCCTACACCTCATAAATATTGCTCGTAAATGGATGAGGTGATCAGCTCGATGTAATGAATGAACAGGCAAGTCATCGAGATAGGGTTGCACAATGTGCTTGATGTCATGAAACGCATAAGACATCGCCCTTTGAAAAGTTGCTCCGGCATTCTTAATCCCAAAAGGTAACTTGCAATAAGCAAATGTCCCCCATGGACAAATGAAAGCCGTTTTTGGTTGATCGGCAGGTAGAATATTGATTTGATTGTATCCAGAAAAACCGTCCATAAAGGAAAATATTTCACTGCTCGCACAATCATCAATGATTTGATCGATATAGGGAGTTGGGTAATTGTCCTTTGGACAGGCTCAATTAATGTCCCTATAATCGATGCATATTCTTATTGTTCCCTGTTTTTTGTTAACCGGAACAATATTCGATACCCAATCTGTTAACGGGATCGGATAAATGAAACCTGCTTTCAACAGTTTTTCAACTTCTGTTTTAATTGCAGCAGCTTTTCGTGGGTGAATCTGACGCAAACGTTGCCGGACGGGTTTAGCGTCTGGTTAAGTCTTGATCTCATGAACAACAATCGCGGGATAAATTCTTGGCATTTCCTCATAGGACCAGGCAAACACGTTGCAGAATTCTTGAAATAGGGCCTTATATAATTGAATTTCGTCATCTGTACACGAGGCACCTATATGAATGTTCTCAACAATTACGGGCTTAACCGAAATGTCAATGGGAATAGTTCGAGAGATGTTTCCCAAATTTAACTCTGAATCAGGATGTTTCATTGGATTCTAAGGTTCCTTGACATATTCAGTCGTAAAAATTGATGAGAAATCATTTTCAAAACGATCATTCTCGGGTAAAAACGAAGACCTGTGATGGAGATCTTCCCATGGTAAATCATCTACACATAGGATTTCATGAATTTTCTCGTCAGAGTGAAGAAGTTCAGAAAACGTAGTTAAATCTGAGGTTGATGTGAAAAGTGATTCCTCACGGACCACATTCATTAAGTCATTTTCGGTTGAACACAGGTCGGCAAAAGACTGCACGGCTTCATAGGCAATTTCATATGGACTCAAAGTCATGGAATTACCAAATGAGTCTATCTCAGATTTAGAAGGAATGATCTAAGGATCATCATAAACAATGGTGTCTGATGTAATCATATGAATGGTTGAAAATGAAGATGATGCGTTGATTGGAGGAAAAGGAAAAGTTCCCAGCAAACTGGCATCTTTAACTAATCCTACTCCAACATCCTTATATGGGATAGTCGTTTTACCAACATGCTGAATACTCTCTGAAGAGGCTGGGTCAGATGAAACGTAAGCCAGCTGGTCTATTTTTACGATCTTTCCATTATGTGGAAACTTTATTACTCGAAAGACCGATGAAACGACCGCTAGAATGTGGATTGAAAGCTGACTTTCGAAGTATACCCTTAGCGGGCGGTTTGATTACTAAGTCTGGGTTAGGTTTCTTGATTTGTAGTGGATCGAAACCGGGAGCTGAGGTTGATGGATTAGAATGAGAAGATTCTGCTTCTTTGCCATCAACAGGACTTTTACTACCATAATCTTGCGATCGAGTCACAATCCTAACATGGGACATCATCAATATGGGTTCTTCATTAGCACTCAAGGAAGAACCTATCATCTTGCTGTCTTGACTTGGAAATGGATCCTTCAAAACAGCAGGAGTTTGGGAACCTTTGACGATCTTCGCAACCTCTGCACGATGAGGGCAGTCTCTTGTAAAATGTTCATCATCACAAATGAGACATGGATAACGAGGTTTGCGCTTTTCATCATTAGATTCCATCTTTTCAGGTTTCCCCTTTGAACTTTTGTCCGTTTTATTCTTCTTCTTTCCTTTCTTCTTCCCACTGGATTTTGATTTAGCTGTAGATGACTCTACAACGTGAATATCAGCGGAAACCTCTACAGAAGAATCTCTTGTTGGGGAATCAGTCAAGGTTATGATAGGAGAAGAATTCTTGGGAGAATTCTTCTTACTTTTAGTGTTAACCGTACCAATCATACCGTCAGCGGCATGAGATCCTGAAGGAGCTGCAGCGATTTGATTTGACTTGGGAAGATCGGGGATCTTTTCGTGTAACGTACCTGACTGAGTATAAACCAAGTCAAGGTACTGTGCTTAAGCAATTACTTGCTCCTCAGTAACAACTTTGGCTTTAGCCACATCTTCAGTGATCTTTGGCAACAAAGATTTTACAAACCACTCTGCCAAAATCTAATCCGGAATAAATACCTTCACTAAACGCCGTCGACATCTCCATTCGTGAATATGATCAGAAATATAAGTGGACGTCGATTGCTTTAATGAAGTTAGTAATTCCGTGCCATTGTCATATCTGACTGGAAACTGGAAATGAGTTAAAAACGAGGTAGCTAACTAACTAAAATTATAAAAAGTGCCTCGCGGTAACTCAATGTACCACTTGGCTGCGAGACCAATTAGAGTGCGCTGGAAAAGTCTAAGACGGATCGAATCATCTTTGATGGAGTTAGACACACACCAGAGGTGGTAAGTCATCACATGGTTCGACAGGTCCTCTCCTGATTTACCTTCGAACTTGGGAATGTCACTGGGCAACTTATTCGGCATTGGCAACCAAAACGGAAGATAATTAATCGGATCGTTCGTTAGGCGCGACAAGTCAGGCAAGTCCAAAGTTGCGATAAATGGTAACTGCCGATTAGGATCCCTAAAACTCTGGGTCATGAGACCAGCCCTAGGAGGAGGATATCTGGGAAAACTTGGAATAGGAATCGCGTTCGGGATATTGTATCCTCCCGGAAAACCAGGATTAACCAGACCGTACTGGGTTGTTGAGGTTGTTGATAAGTGTACCCAGGGTACGGTTGATACTGATAGACTGGCTACTGCACAGCAGGACCGAATTGGTACTCTCCCTGGAACGGTTGATAAGTGAATTATGGTTTACTTGTGAAAAGCGTACTTAAACCAGGTTGTCCTACAGGCATCTGAACCGTAGTTTGAATCATGGATCCAGACGGTGGTAAAGATGTCTGAGGAGTAGATACAGGAACAGTAGAAACCGGAGCTGTCGATACTCCAGAAGTAGGTGGGGTAGATTGAACAGATGTTGTGGCAGTTGTAGCAGTCGTTTGGGATGGAGTACGAGGCGCAGTAGGCCCAGACTAAGAAACTACCGAAGGTAGAGAAGTTTGAATGTTAGACTGGACTAGTTGCTGGGGTGTACCAGAAACTAAGGGTTGTCCAGTTTGAGATGACAATTGTACACTTGGCTGCAACACCTGTTGGGTTTGCGATGGATCCCACACTATGTTCATTCCGGGGTACTGACCCATAACAGGTTGAGAATATTGAGGACCATAACAGGGTTGAGGGTAGGATTGATAATTGAAAGGTACATTTCCCATTCCTTGAACATAAGATTGCCCTTGGGGTGGTTGGAAACCTTGATTCGAGTACTGACCTTGGGTTAGATACTCTTGAGGCACGTACTGATACTGGGGTTGACCTTGAGGGATAAATTGATACTGGGGTTGACCTTGGGGTACATATTGAGTCTGGGGTTGACCTTGAGTAACGTACTGTACCGTAGGTACGTACTGTCCTTGAGGTTGCCCCCCAGATGAAAATTGTGTACCTTGAGGTTGCCCCCCAGGTGTTAATTGAGGTTGCCCCCCAGGCGGTAACTGGCCACCTTGAGGTTGAGAATTGGGAATAGAACCTGACATCATAAGAATGTCTTCTACGCTCAACGGCTTTGTACCATTGCTTCCAGTTAATAACCCTTGCTCAATGGGTTGAGGAGATGCTCGCGAAAAAGTACCAGAAAGTGATTGATACCCAGAGGGAACAGAAGGACCGCCGTAGAAAAAATATTCAGGTGATTGAGTAAACATGGATGACTGACCTGACATATTTACGGGAGTATAAAAACCTCTAAGATGATAAGGAGCACGAGGTGGTGAAAAACTTAACCCTGGGTTTTCCAAATAATTAGTCAAAGAAAGATACCAAGTAGTACTCCTAGGTGGACTGTAAAAAATTGATTCATGCTCCCTTAGATCAAGAACAGGTTGATTTTCAGGGATAGGGATGCTTACTTCTTCTTCCGGAGCAAGTTCTTCAATAGCAATAAGTCCAGAAGGAAGATCTTGGGTAATTACTCTTTCTACCCTAGGTGAATCAGGACCACTAGAAGTTGGAGAGACAAACCCCGATGTTGGAGTAACAGGTTTAGATATCTCAGGTTCTTCACCTATATCACTAGTAGATGAAAAGCTACCAGGAAGTTCGGAAACTGAAATCGATTGCGGATCGTAACCTGTTACTAGAGTTTGGTAATCATGATGTACAACCAATGAAGACTCTCCTTCTTCAGGTGACCCAACTTTACTACCAGTAGGAGTTACGAGGACTTTCAAGCCTTCAAGCTAGCTCGAGACTTCTTCAGGAGGTTGGCCCCGAAGTCTACGAGACTTCCTTAGTAAATCAGCCACGGTTACAAACTCAGGAGACTGGCCCCGAAGTCTACAGGACTGCCTTGGTAATTCAGCCACAGTTAAAAAATTTTAACTACTTCACACGCAAACAAAGTAAAATCTCAATGAAAAACACCTAAAGCCTCTAAAGAACCAAACAAATTTGAATCACATGCCTAAAGAATCTAGAGATTAAACACACACAAACAGTAACTTTCCGGACCGAAAACACTAGTTGGTGATGAAATCCAACATCGCAGAATTCACTACAGAAATGGCGGCTGGAACAGTTACCTCGACAACCTGCTTAATGAATAGACTGGACCAAGTTCCTCCACTTAACCGTCTCGAGTGAAGTGAACCCCCCAGAAAATCCAAGTGAGTCTAGCCGACATTTGCTCCAGGTACAGTGGGATCTTCCCACCACTGTCACCTTAGGAAGAATCCTAAAGAATATGGCCACTAAGGTTACTAACTGAGACAAATACACCTGGGGGAATAGTCTACGATCCGATACACACGCAAGGGCAGAGTAGCAAGCTCAATCCCCTTGAAGGCTCCTTGACATAATCCAAAGTTTACCAACAAGTGACCCCAGGCTCCACAATAATGGTTAATCCGAGGTTTACCATTTTTAATACGTGAATATCGAGTGTCGTTCCCAAAGAGGAAGGATTGATTCCCACACTGGTTCGGACACGATCTCGTGCTTCTCCTTTAAGAGGAGCTTTCCCAGAGCATAAATGCAACAATTGGATTTCTTCCTACCACAAGATACAGCTACTTGTTTGTTTTTACTGTCTTGGAGAGTTAATTACTCTCCTACTCCAAGACACTAGCCTAAGCTAAGTTGGTGTATCAGAGCCCTAGAAATAAAAATTTACTAGGTGAATTTTACTTTAAGCGTTAATTTTAGTGGTTGTTGTTTAAGTCAAGAGGTGGTGGAGATGAAACTCTTGGTGTAAAGACTCGACTCGAAATCACTAAAAAGATGCACCTAAGATGATTTAAACAATCTTTTCTCTTCGATGAACTTATAAACTAAGAAAGAGTTTGAGAATGCAAATACTTTGTAAACACAAATCTTTCTCAATTAAACAAATTAAAAGAAGAGCTTTTTCCTTTCCAAAGCACTCAAAACGAGACAACTAGTTATTTCACAAAAATTTCCCTTTTCTTTTCAAAGCACTCAACCACTACAAAAACAAACTTTTTCCAAAAGAGATTTTTTTTTTTATACTTTTCATAAGACACTCAAAACTATGAAAATGACTAATCTTGAGTTCTACAAACTAGAAAAACCTATTTAAAGTCAAAGCTTACAAAGTGTCTTTTTTAGGATGTTTTACTTAGCTAAATGTGAGATAAGGACTAATTTATGTAGAATCACAATTAGTCAAAAAACAACCAATCTTTCGTTTTCTTTTTAAAAAATGAAAATCCAAACTTTTAAATACAAGCTTTTCGAAATTTTGAAATGAGAAAACACAAAGCGGATTCCTCAACAAGGGGAGATTTCATAAATGGTCAGACTCATAAGAAGGTTGGTAGACACCAAGGTAATCTGAGGTCCCTACAGCTTCTAAGCTCAGAGCCACTACAGAACCAAAAACTAAAAACAAGTCCAACAAGCAAAACTCCTAGGAATTCCACCTAAAACCCTAACACTAATGAAATTAAACCAAGGAAAGTTTTTGACAGGGAACAAGCAGGTCTGGGCAATGGCTAAAACCTAGAAACAAATTCTAAACTGATAAAAAAGAGAAAAATTTAATATTTCTCAAATTTTTGACAGGGTACGCAGGCAGCCTGTTTACACAGGTGCGTTCACACTCTGTGCACAAAGCAAAAGTGCGTACAGGTACGTATTGTGATTAACTCATAGGGTGCGTACTTCTCCCAAAACTATGAAAAATAAAAACTGACTCAAAATTAACTAAATTCACCCAATCCCACAATCATCAAGTCAAAAACAGAAACAGAAAATACAGTTTCTCAGGTCAAATTATAAACAAGGAAAACAATCAATTCTCCAGCAGAGTCGCCATTTTGTCACACGGAATGAGTCGATCTTGCGGACAAGATAGACCTTCCTAGAATCTAAAGAAGACCTAATGACAAGCAAACCAACCAGACACTATCTTTCTCTAAATATGTTTTGATAAAAAATAGCAAACACGTGTTTTTAGGGCCTACCTTTGGTCCAACGCAAGCTTGTGGATGCCCTCACTCCTTTGATCCAAATGAGCTCCTTTTCGTGAATCTGCAAACACAAACAAGGCAAACAAATTAAATAGCACCTAAAATGCCAATTGCATAAAACATATTTAACATGAAAGTCAAGGATTTCATGAAACAAATAACATAAGATACTTGTTGAGAAAAATGAGTTTGATTGTATTAATTCAAAAGAAGAAGAACTTTACAACCTTTGCCTTGACGCTGTACAAGCTCCTCCCAGGGTCCAGCAAGAAGTCTCCTCTACTTTGACAAGTTTCACTCACTCCCCAATGAAGCTAAAAAGGTATGTGATCTCTCCTCTTAAGCTCAACTAGGAAGTCTTAATTTCACCAGCATTTACCCTCAAAATGTTCAGCTTCTAACCTCCCTAGTCCTCACCCCAATGCCTGTATTTATAGTGCAATGGAGGGAAGTTACTAGGTCCTTCTTCAAAGGGATAAAGCCCTCCTTCAAAGGGATAGCTCCTTTAGTCAAGGGATTAGCTCCTTCTCTTTTGGGATGCATGAACCACCTCAGAGCGAACAATCCACGTCAAAATTCCTTCTAGAAAACTCTAGAATTAACCCAAAGTGAGTTTTTTGAGATAAAACTTGTGCCTTTTGACTTTCACAGGGGTTCGCACCTACACCGTTAGGGACAGAGCGGGTAGGTACGCAGCTTTTGTACACAGAAGGTGTGGGACCGTAGGTGACTATGAGAGAAAGTGTGGAACCAGAGTTACATTGATTTTTAATGTCTTTCTCCCATTTCCAAAGCTTGATTTGAAGAGCTGAGGTCTTAGACTTGCTTAGGAGGACAGTACAAGTGATGATAGACCCATACTGACTGTAAATAATCATGGTGATGATATTTTTGTGTAACACTCCCCGCAAATCTCAATTGGCAGAGTCCATCAGTAACATGTATATTGGAGGGGTACTTGTGAAATATACGATCATTATTATATCACATCATAGCTTCCTTCACTGCGGGCCGATTCTCAAGTACGTGTTCCTCCTCCAACCTGTGATATGTGATATTGTAATCGCAGCCGGGATCATACCGGGGCTGATTCTCCTTAAGTCGCGACCTATTTTTGTGCAATAAGAAAAATGCAGATAAATGGCAGCCTGCCACTTATCAGTTCCCTATTCACTGAGAGTGCCTTCCATGTCACTCCTCCTGCCACCTGGACAAGTCAAACATCAACTTTGACTTACTCTAACTTTTTCATATGAACTCAAATTTGAGCGTCATTAAGACCATTGGAATTAGAATGACGGGTACTTCGATCAGATGCTAAGTTTATCCAAATTTTTCCACTTTTAGTTTTTAGCCTTTTACCATGCCACTGGTACTTTTTGAAGATCCACCTGTATCAATCCTCCAGGATCTTCCTAGATCAATCCTCCCCACAAAGAGTTTTTTGACCACCAAAAGACCTTTCAATCAATTGGCAAGTGAGGAAATTTATCCATCACCTTTCCCTTCTCCATCCATTGAGCTTTGCTTGGATGAATTCCTTTGAAGCCAACGCAGATATACTCCAAATCTCCCTATTGTGAAAATCTGGTTTTTGGGTTGAGTATGATATCTTTGAGAAACTTATCTAGATACTCTGGTGCAAAATCATCTAGAGTAGGAATCCGTGCAATCTCCTCGATATCCATAATCAATGGAGGTTAATAAAGCTTCAACATTTCTACATTTACCATTGAGTACATCTGCATATAAGTAGGCAAGTCAAGAGGAAAAGCATTGTCTCCAATATTTTCCAATATGGTGAAGTGACCATATCGGATGAGTCTCAACTTCTTCCCTTCTCCCTTCATTCTATCATCATTGATATGGATCCATACCTTGTCCCCAACTTGAAATTGATGGTCAACTCAGTGCTTATCATGTCGAGCTTTATACCGAGCTTGACTCTTCTCCAACTACTCCTGCACTGCCTGATGAATCACCTATATCTGCTAAATGAAATTTCGTGCTTTGTCCCTATCATCTCTTCCATTCCTATCCTCCTCTTCCCCAAAGATCATGTCTAAGGGATCTCTAGTTAGATAGCCAAAAAATGTCTCAAATGGTTATCTCTGTGTAGATGAATGTGCCTCTCGATTGTATGCATGTTGCACATAGTTCATCACACAACTTGGGATGTTCTCCGCAATAGCCTCACAACAAGTGTACCATGGTGTGGTTGACAATGTTTGTCTATCCATTGGTACATGGATGAAATGTCATACTTCTTTTCAACTTAGTGTCCATCATTATCCATAAATTGGTCCAAACTCCCCAAGAAAGAGAGAATATCAATCTGACACAATAGATTTGGGCAATGCAAAATGGACCCAAACATGCTGAAAGAAAATAAAATCAGTTTTCTCAGTAGTGACCTGCTTTTTACAAGCCATTAAAATACACATTTTAATAAACCAATCTACAATGACATACAAATAGTCGTGATATTTCCTAGACATAGGTAAACCTCCTACAAAGTCCATGGACACACTTTCCCATGGTTGACTTGGAATAGGGAGTGGTGTGAAGAGCCCAAGTTTTCTATTAGAGGGCTTTGAAACAGAACACAACACACAACCCTTTACAAAGCAAGTCACATTTTTTTTCATATGAGGCCAAAAACACTGCCTTTGCAAATGACATAAAGTTTTCTCAATTCCAAAATGACCAGACACCAAAGAGGTATGAGCCTCTATGATTACATGAACCCTTTCATCACTAGGTATCCACTATTTCCATGGTGGTACAATAGATTTCCCTGCAAGTAGTAATTGTCCACCTGTGATCCACGAGTAAGTTTTACATAGATATGTTTAAAATTACTATTGTTAGCATACTATTCAGCATAAATTTTCTAACGATAAAGAAACATTTTGCAAAACTACGGATGTAGAAATAGGAGGGCGAGAAAGAATATATGCTACATTTTTGTTGGCGCCCTTCTTGTATCTTATCACCAAATGAAACTGTTGGAGGAATCCCATCCATATGAAGTGATGGTCTTGAAGAATCTTGGTCTATGACTAAAGATACTGCAAGGGCTGATGATCCGTATGGATGATATTATCCTTACCGATCAAATAGTGTTTCCACTTATTTACACTCTGGACCAATGCGTACAACTCCTTATCATACGTGGGATAATTCACAACAGCCTAGGATAAAGTCTCTGAATGGTAACGTACAGGATTTCTTTATTGCATCAATACAGTGCCCATGGCATATCCGTTGGCATCTGTTTCAATTTTAAAAGGTTGTTGAAGGTCTGGTAAGGCTAGCACTGGTGTTGTGTTGATCTTCTATTTCAGTGTGTTGAAGGATTTCTACTCTTGTCCTCCCCACTGAAAGGCTTGTTTCACACTAGCCAGGGCATGAAAAGGGGCTATGATAATAGGGAAGTTCACAATGAACCTTCTCCAAGATTGTACTGTGCCCAGAAAACATCAAACCTTTGTAAAATTCGTGGGCTTAGGCCAATTCATAATTGCCTCCACTCTAGAGGGATCTATATTTAATTGTCCATTGTTGACAATGTGGCCTAAATAAATTAGAGAAGTCTTCCCAAACTCACACTTTGACAGTTTCAAATACAACTTTCCAATTTTAGAACATCAAGCACTTTATTTAGATGACACACATATCCATCCCATGTCCTACTGTAGACAAGAATATCATCCAGATATACAAGAACAAAATGATCAAGGAAATGCCTAAATAAATAATTCATTACCCTCATAAACGTGGCTAGAGCATTGCACAGTCTGAATGTCATCACCATCCATTCAAGAAACCCCTATTTTGTTTTGAATGCATTCTTCCAAACATCCTGCTCTACAATTCTAACTTAGTGATAACCACTACGTAAATCCAACTTTGTAAAATAAACAACATTTTTCAACCAATCTAACAATTCATCAATGCGAGGGAGAGGGTATCAATTCTTCACCATGATCATGTTCAATGCCCTTTAATTTACTCACATTATCCATGTGTCATCTTTCTTGGTCACCAACACGATCGGTGAGACACACAGATAAGAACTTGGTCAGATGACTCCCTGATTTAGCTATTCCTGCACTTGTTTCTTGATCTCCTCCATCTCGATAGAAGGAATCCTATACATGCCAAAATTCGATAAAGGATCATCTTATTGTAAATGGATATCATGTTGTATTTCTCATTTAGGGAGGAATCCTCTCGATTCTTGAAACAATCCATCATAATTCGAAACAATTTCAAATAATTATTTCTTATGATCAGGATTACAACCTTTGAAAGAGTCATCCATATCGGCCTCTTTTGCTCTTACTCTCATGAACATGCACCCTTTGATGGAATTAACCAATCGTTTAATCTATCTTGCGCTTACAAGGCTATCATTAACTTTTGTATGATGATCTTTGACTATATACTCTACCCTATCCTTTTTGAGGTGGTGTTTGTTTTCATGCTGAAAGAAAATGACCATTTTGTCATATAGATATGGGATTCCCAAGATGATTCCACATATGTCCAAAGGCACTACATATAACTCTACCTCGTCAACTAATTTAGAAGCAATAACAAATTTGGCCCTACACTGCTTGGTGACCTACAATTTGGCTTTATCACTTACCCAACCAAGCAGGTATAGAGTTGGATGAGGCTTAGTTTCAAGGCCTAACGTTTTCACTAAGGAATCTTATATTAATTTTTCTTTGGAACTTAAATGAAACAAAGTTTCCAATTTTTGTATGTTTTATGACAACTCTAATGTGGAATAACTCAATTCTCTTCCGGTCATTACTTATAGGCTCATTCAAATAAATAGTACAACTGAATTAGAACTATCATTAATAAAAAGAGTACCTCTTGCACCCACGACTATGATCAATGTCTCATCTCTGGAATCTTATCCAAGCTCTTGCAATGTTGCCACTATCATTTGCTTCCCCTTTCACTGAATCTCTTCGGTCTCAACTCCAGATGAAGCTTCCAACAGTGGTCCTCATCATGACCATGTTTCTTGCAATGAGTGAAAGACAATGTTGCTCTGTCCCCTTTCTTGGCTGCAACGGTCTACTTATCCTTCCGTTTTCCTTTCTTCTAGAATTTTCCATGTCGAGGTTTGAGTGGTGTCTTTTTGGATTGCTCATCTCGATCATTCTTGCCTTAGATTTCAAGATGAATAGCCTTTACGCTGGCTGCATCAATTGTAGTAGGATCGAGAAGTAATGATGAGTGTCTAATGTAACCATGTAGCGCACCTATATACATAGTTACAGTCTTAGGCACATCTAATGAGATGCCTAGATTGAATGCTTGTTTCCGAAATTCTTCAGTGAAGCTTTTCACATTATAGCCCTTACCTTGCCTAAGATATTTCCATTCCATAAGTACCCTTTTCTTATAACCCAGAGGGTAGAAATAGTCTTTCAATGCATAAATAAAACTAGAGCAAGAGGATAAAAGGTTCTTTGAATTTGTACCGCTCTTCTGCAACTTTATCTCCCACCAAACAAGAGAAGTGTCACTTAGTCAAAGAAATGCTAACTGTACTTTTGCCTCATCTCTTCGATCTACTAGATCTGTAAATAAACTTCTATCTACCTTATCCAGTTGTTAATTTGCTATTCACTACACTCTCCATTACACATGGGCAGGTCAAACTTTACGTCTAACTTGAAGAATGGTTTCTTATATGTCTGCTTGGAATTTCGATGAGAGTGATGAGAACCATCACTTGAAGAAGGAGAGGGAGGAGGCTCTTCTCCACCATCTTCATGATTTGTTGACCGATGGTCATCAAAATCCTTCTCATTCCCAAGCGCCTTCTCATACTCTGCAAACAGCTTGTCTACTTTCCCTGCCATATTGTAGAATACCTTGCGGAATTAGTTTTCCTCTTCCCGACGAGATTCTTCATTGGCCATGTTTCTTCTTCGATGTGCACGTCCTACTTCAGGATCAAAGGAATTAAGCGCTCATTATCCTTTTCACAGCTTGTTCCAGGTTAGCATAAACTCATGCAATTCGCATCTACAAAGACCTGCTCTCATACCAAAATTGATCCAAGATATTTTACTTACAGATATATAAGAATTACATATACAACAGTTAATTAACCTTGGAACCTAAAAGAATGTAAACAATGTGGAAATAACTAGGAGAGCAGAAAAACCATGATACAATGATTGGATTACCAAGTTCGTCCAATGTGGACTACGTATTTGGGCCCTTCTCAATAGTGGGGAGGCCTTCATTCATTAAGTGGCATAAAAAGAGATAAGAGTACAAGAAACATTCTTTACAATACTTATACCTCCAAGATGGAAGATGGACAAAGCATGGAGAGCCCAACTTCAAAAACAAACAGAACCACTAAATTCCTAGTGAAAAATCATGCAAAAATGCCTATCCAAACACCCAATTTGGATAATCAAGCCTTATGCAACTTCTCAAAACCTCCCTTTTGCTAAAGGCGAGGTCTCAGCCTGCTGCTATGGTAAGGGTCTACTATACAATACTTTTGAACTATTCTGCTGATCCTGTCTCCCTTATTTCGATTGAAAAATGGCCTTTTATAAGCATGACGACAATCCCTCAATACCCAAGCAGTTCAAAAAATAGACCAAGTTAAGCGAGCGGGAGTATTCCACAAAGGTTTTCAGGCCCCTAAATAGTATGTGGCAACAACCCTTACAAACATGGAAAAATTATTTTAACTGTGTGTTTAAACCGGTGGCAAGACTATCGACATTTCCAACCATTAACAGACAGTCCCAGGCCCAAACAACAAGCACTCTACAATACGACAGACCCGCCAAGAATATATAACATGATGTATAACATATCACATCCAGGGGACCCCGTCGCAGTGAAAATCTATGGAAGACCCATGCTCTGTGATGATTATGGAGTTGCCAGGATAATAGAATGCAATTTACAAAATATCGCATTCGGATCCTCCCCAGAAATCGCAATCAGTGGAGTCCATTAGTAACATGTAGATCGGTGTGGTACTTGTGTGATATGTGATCTTGATTATATCACATCGCAACTTGGCTTTTCCGGGGGCCGATTCTTAAGTAAACATTCCTCCTTTGACCTATGATATGCAATATCACAATCACAACCAGGATCCTGCCGGGGTCGATTCTCCTTAAGTCACGACCTATTTTTTTATGATAAGAGAAATGTGGGACCAATGGAAACCTACCACTTGGCACTTCCCCATTCATTGAGAGTGTCTGCCACATCACTCCTCCTGCCACATGGACAATTCAAACATCAACTTTGACTTACTCTAACAAGCACTTTGATCTTATGCTAAGTTTATCCAGATTCTTCCACATTAAGCTTTGAGCCTTTTACCATGCCACTGGTACTTTTTAATGATCCACCTATATCAATCCTCCATGATCCTCCTGGATCATCTGAGAGGGATCCAACATGCTTGATGGGGTCATGATGGGTCCCACAAGGTATGAAAGGGTTCTTCCCTATTGTGGAGTAGGGTCATATGGAATGTAGGAGGTACTAGAGGCATGAGCTATTTCATCCCCATAATGGTTATCATAATGGATAGCACCATAAGAGGAAGGGGGATATCCATAATTGTTACCATAAGGTTTAATATGATAGCTTGTAAAAGGGATTCTAGTGATGTTAAATTGGTTCAAATACCTAATTAAGTGATCAATGGGTTAAGAAGTTATTGGTTTATCATGCTAAAATGGTTGAGGATGAGGAGTGTGAAGCATAACCATATATAAATACATTGACTAGGTGTAAATGAGATAAAATTATTGTGTCTTAATGATTTCTTCCTCTTTAATGTGTGGCATAGTGGTAGCTATATGTTTGGAAATCAAAGGAAACAGAGATTTAAGGAACCAATTTGGAAGTAGTTTGTCAAAGATTTCAACTTTATATGGACTAAGTTGTATGTGTCAATTGTAGGTGTGGTCCATAATGTGGATGAATGTGATTTCCTGTAAATATGAAAGAATAAAAAAAGCAAGAGATACAAACTTAGCATCATGTGTACCCATGGACTCAGTGACATACCATTTGGTTGTTTTTTGAGTTATGTTTCTATAAAGGATTCATAACTTAAAAAAACATACATTATGATGTTAGAGGAGCACAACAAGTGGAAATTCATGACATTCTTACAACGATCTTCACTTATCTTGCCTTTGAATTTAGTAATGTTAGAAGCTAGATTTATTGGTATGGGAGGCTTATTGGTACCATGTATGTTGGGATTACTAGTCAACTTGGTGAGGTCAAGTAAATTTAGTGTTTACATGAATGGTACTTTGGTATTCCCAACCATTGAATTGGATATGGTACTTTCATGAATATTAATACTAGGAGTATTACCCAACAAGGATAACTAGAGTAGGGATGATCCTAAAAAAGAAGCACTCATAGGTGGGTGTGAAGGAAAAATGGTAGGTGATCTAATAAGACTAGAAATGACTCCCAATAACTGTGGGAGACCCTGCAAGCATCAATAATAGTATGGTCTTAGAGGATCCCTTATGATGTATGATTTGAAGTGAGGTATACATTATGGGGGAAAACTGCAAAAGTGTTTTAATAATTATGGGTTATTCAAAGATACTGCACACCTAAAATAAAATGATATAACAATATACAAAAAAATTAATAATTTTTATGGATAATAAGGACTTTTACACGAGGGTACAAAAAACATAAAAGTACTAGTTCTAAAGACCTAATTTTCTTCATCTCAAAATGTAATTGGAGCATCCAAAAGTTTCAACAATGGGGCATGCATTCATTTAAAGAAACTAGTGAACACTAGTAGAAAATGAGCAATTAGTGTCTAGGTGACTAAAAAAGTTAGTCATTGCAACTTTTCCAAATGAAATACTATAAAAATGAGGAATCTTAAGTGAGCCAACAAAAAATGACTAACAGAAATGAATAATTTATTCCCGCGTTAAAATATATGAATTTTTAATAAGTAATACAACTAAAAATGGCTAAATTAAATGACTAATTCAATCCAGGAATAAAAAATTAATACCTAAAAAGTACTACAATAATATGAATGAGTTGTTTATTTTAGTCATTTTAATTGTAACTTTAACAATATAAACTTACAAGTGATAGGGGATCCAAAGGTTGTTATAAATTGACTGAAATATTGCACTTCCTCAAACATTTGTTTAGTGATAGAAATTCAATACTTTATTTTGACATTTCTTAAAGGCAAATTAGGTTCCCAAATGTAATGTACCTCAAAAATACATACTGTTTTTGTTTTTCCCTACCCTGTAACAAAGAAATATATTTACTCCTTTACATTGTGTTCATAAGGCTCCTACTTGTTCCTAGTTCCACTTACTCTTCTACCATGATACTAGTTATTCCTTTATGATTTTCTGAGTAGACCATACTTCTCCCTTTGGGAGATTTATTACTGACTATAGAAAATGGTTAGTTTGTAATGATTTTGGTTTTTTTACCATGAATAGTTTCTCCTAGTTTATATGAAACCCTTAACTACTTCTAATTTAATGTAGAACTATTTATATCTTCTTATTGCAATATGTTTGGGTTCACCACACAGGGAAAAAATTTATCACCGTCATATCATTACTAAACTCTTGTGAATGTGTTGACCTTAGTTCACATGTATATGGTTATAGATTTGGAAATGTTAACATTTTGTTAACTATGATGGCCCTGGTGAATGGTTCTATGGTCATTCAGTCCCGATGCCCATGTGACCTATCCTACAAGGCTTTTTCCCCACTCACCAGCTCACCCAACAAACCTAAATTGTGCATGGCCTTACAGATTTTCCCTTCTTGATTTTAGCCATGTGGATTAACGATGATCCTCATTAGATTTTACATTTGGACACACAAATAAGTTTATTCCAATTTAATTATCATTTCTTTTGGCCGCGACAAAGTGTAGTTCAACTATGTTCCAGGGTTTTTCTCTAACAATGTATCGCTTCCAACTATTACTCTCTTTTACCTCTCAACGAATCATATTTGTTTTAATAGAGTTAAATCACAATTGTCCCAGTGACCTCTTTGGCACACAATAAGGTATTGAGTTGAAACTCATAATTGGATTCTTGTTGTTCGCTCCTCTTTTCCTAATTTGTTTCCATTGTGATTTAATCAATCATGTATTCTCTCTTGGAAGTTCTACATGTAGACTACCTATTTCAAAAATGTCGATACTCCTCTAGCCATGCTACTGTTTCCCTTCCCTATTCGTTGTTGGTTATTCTTCAAACGTGGTATCTAGGGTTTTTGGTGTCATCTTTCCTATATACAGGTACTGTCTAATTATTCCAATACATGCAAAAAGTTCCTATTTCATATGAAATCTGAGCATAAGTGTTTATTGTTACATTTTCTGGGTTTCTTGGTACCTAGATAGAAGAATGGCATTTTCATTTTCCTCTTTTTTGGGAGACATTTTTTTTTTTGAAATTCAGGTAACGGTTTTTGTTTTAACCCTGTATTAATTCTGTTTTCTTTTATAAAACCATTTTGGGTTCTCGTTGTTTTCTTTCTTGTGTCTTAATGTTTTATATTAAGGACTAGGGGTATTTTTGTGCTACATCAATTCAAATTCCAGGTGTTGTCTTAATCATGACAAGACTTTTCTTATGTGTCCATGGCTAGAACTTCGATCATGCAAGTATTAACATTAGGGAATAAGTTTCGTCTTCTTCTTATTTTTTTCTTTCAATCATAGCACTGGTATCCACATATTTCAATTCATGACTAACTTGTTATAGTTTTTCTCTACAGATGTTATATCAATTCACTAGCCACGATATCCATTTAGGTAGTTGTTTTTTTCTCTCCTTTTCTGAATTTATTTCATCCTTTCAATATAAAGGTTAGTTCATGGGTTTAACATTATATCTCTATGTATGTTAGGTTGGAAATTGTTTTATAATTAACACTTGTTTTTTAGGACTTTACATCAATAAGCCCAGATTGAGCCATTAAATATTAAACTAATTCTCCACGCAGATGTTATAAAACCTTTTTTCCTACCATTATTATCCATGATTAACTTTAAAACCATCATGACCAGTTCTTTCAAAGACAAGGAAAAGGAGATTATCCCAATCAAGGAGTTTCAACATGTTTATTTTATTTTATTTTGATCGGATTGTTGAGTACATGGACAATAAAAACTTTAAAAAATTAATTAGATAAATTACCTTGTAATATGGAGCTATCTAAAAAGTTTCCTTTAGTTTTATTCTTACTTTGAAGATAGAATCTATAAGCATCCCAAAGAGCCTACAACTTTCCATTCAACCAAATCTATTTGCCATGAAATTTGTAACTAAAATCCTAAAGTGGATATTCCATTTCCATGATATACATACAAATATTTTAAGTTTTTTTTCATGATATAGCTTCTTTAGGGGAAAGAAAAAAAATATGATGAGTTAATTTCTTCCAACAACACTAAGTGATTAGAGCCTTGACTGCATTGATTTCTAGCAAATGTCAAATCTGATTCATGGCCCTTCCATGGTTGAATTGGAACTTAGTGTGTTAGCATGCATTATATTGTACTCAGTTAGTGAGGAGGTTGTACCCATATCTATTGTGGAAGCACTTTAATTATCATGTATGCCAAAACTTTTCAAAGACTACCCATTCATTTCTTTTTCTAGATATTAATATTATTTACTCAAAAAGCAAGTGGAATCTAAAATTTTCCTCATGGCTTCATCAGAAGGGTCTTGTTTTGCAGGTTCTACAATTTGGTCAAATTGCATTACTTCTTAAGAAATTGTAGGAATAAACTTGATTACTTGATTATCTTTAAGTTAAAGGAACTTGTTCACATATTTTGGTTGGCAAAAGAAAACCACAAATTGAAAATAGATGAAATTGTTCCATCTATACCAGAGTCTAGGAAAGATATTTATGGCCATTTTACAATACTTTTCTTACTCTATAAAACAATATTGGCCTTTTTTGCATCTAGTTTTTATGTGCTTTGATAGTTCTTTTTTAATGTAATATGTTCCTTACATTTACATCAAATAAAAACAAAATGTGGAGGGATATATACAATGGAATTTACATCCTCTTTATTAATGCTACAATAACATAAATAAATTCCAAATAGGCACCATGATCTTATAATTTAGCATTTATTTTTGAAAAAAAAAAACCATTTTTCCAAAATTTGTATGTACCTCCTGTCCATATATGACATATATGACAAAGATGAGATAAATAGGTCACCTCATTCTCAAAAAAATATTTTTATCAAAGTTCCCAAAGGGTAAACATAGCATAATTCTTAGTGCAAAAGGCCACTAAGAGAAGAGAAAACTAATCATTTGAATCAGTACACAATGTTTCATGCCAATGCTCTCAACCCTATAAAAAAAATTCCACATGCTTTCGCTGTTCATGATTTCAACTAGGCTTGGAAAATGAACAATTTCATTAACAAATGCTTCATTTTTTTTAATTGTGGGAAGTAAAGCAAACACTCTTTGTTAAGGTACTTTTAGACAACTAAGCCTTGGAAGGAAGCCCCTAATAAATCACCAACCATGCAAACACTTGGAGCTTATAGGACAATTGCATTAGTTGCACACTATGTAACCTTTGAATCCATTATTTGTCAATGTTGGAAAACACACACCACGCATTAAATACAGAGCCAATCTCATGACGTTGATGTAAAATGGAGTACAACTTACACAAGTGATATTGAAATGATGAGCCGAAAGCTCCACATCACACGAAATGGGTATCAGTATGCATTTATCTTCAACAAATCTTTTGGAGTCCATGTAGTTGCACAACCATGAAGAAAAATCATTGTGCATACATCACATCATTGTTCTTTTTAGAATATAATGACTACACCATATTTAGAAACATACCAACCAAAAAAAACATTGCATTGTGTTTTCTACAGTAAAAAAAATAAAATCCATGGATATATCCTCAAACCATATTTCATATCAGAGATAATGTGTACAATAATGTGTTTTGACTTGCTTTGTGATCTAACATACTCTAAATCAGACTACTGATAAAGTCACCTATTCTTTCATGCTTAGCCAATAATATCCCCCCTCCAACAAACTTTTTGTATTGTCAAGCCTAAAATTTCCTAATTCTCTACTATGAAATTCTCATATCGAATTCTTGTGCAATGACCCCTACAAAATACATAATTTCTTCCCATAGAAAAAATATCTTAGATGAAATAATATAACTATGCATTTCTTTCTTACATTGTTGATGTCTTTTCATATTCCCAACTTGTGTGAAATCTCTCCTATGTTCACATGAGACCTTAATTTTCTTGAAATCATCTTGTTCCTGAATGGTGTCAAAATTAGCACTCTCATGCTTGGAGCATGTGACCTTTTTCTCCTTGAAGGACTAGTGCTTCAACAAAAACAAGTAGCTCTACAAAAGCTTGACCTATATATGACACATGAATATTTCAATTTCACTTGAGTGTTAACAAACATATGCACTTAATGGTTTACGTACATAATGAGCTCCTTTGACAAGAGATGATATCTGCAATGCTTCAACTCCTACATAATAGCATGAAACTCAAGATCTTAAGTAGAATATTTATGTTGTGCTTCATTTAACTTCTTGTTGAAAATTGTTATTGGTTGCTCTTGTTTAATGCTCTAGAGCTTGTACACATCCTCTGTCCATCCTGGAACCTATTGGAAAAACATAAGTATTTGTATATTAGAGTTGACTTTCCTTACTTGATAATTACTTGTGATAATAGTTGGCATTTTATTACATTTATTTCTTATTCATTAAGAAATTACCAAAACATGAAGATCATGAATACACAAAGAACACGAGACATAGGCTCCAACCCAAAGCAAAACCCCCAAGGGGAAAACCTAGAAAGAATACCTATCTTCTGGTGGAATCAAATCAAAATGAGACCTCAAATACACGAAGACTAAAGTCAAGATTCCTTCCAAGCACCAAGTACACCCTCCAATAAGATATATTCCAAAAAATTCAAAGTTTTCTAAAGTCAATTAAAGTCAAACGCTTCAAGTTTATCCTCTCAAAACTTTTACCCTACAACTTCAGGCCTACAATTCGTACATACAACTCTCGGCCGTAGAACTCGCACAAAAACCCTAATTCTCTTGTATGTGTGGGAAGAAAATATTAGAGTTTTTGGGTCTTCTTCCTTCCCTTTGACTTCTCCTTTTCTCCTTGACTTTTCAATCTATATTTCTTTCTTATATTATTGGAGAGTAAACTTGTGAAGTGTCTCAAAATGAGTTGAAGTGTCATGCTATATATACACTTCTCAAGAGGTCGATAAGCCTCTTCTAGGCTGATTTCTCCTTGGTAGGGATGACTTGGTCTTAGAGGACAAAATGGATTTCTAGACTAAAAATATCGATTTTTCTTTTGCTACCACAAGTCCAAATAGGACTAAAATACATGAATAAAAATATTCTTTGACTCAACAAGTCCTAGAAGCATGAAGAACATGCTTTGACCTAGAAATATAGCATGAAAACCATGCTTGAATAAATAAAAATATTTTTTCTATTTGATCCAGGTGGATATTGGTGGCCACCCACCTATTCCACTTGCAACCCCACCATGGTTTCTTTTGAGTTTCCTTAATTGTAGCACAACTTACTATTTTTGGCAATTTTTCAGGTCCTAAACTTCCGAAGTCGTTTTGAGGGACTAAAAGACATTTTTAGGGAAAAAGGAGAGACTAGAAAAGTCTAAAGCTAGCTTACCTATTATTTTTCATCCTTCTCTTTGAGATATTTGAAACCAGGTATTATGATAGCCAAATAGATATCATATGCCAAATTTATGACCCCAAGAAGTTGATGTATCAATTTACCCAAATGGGGCCCACAGTTTTGGCACTTCATCTCCTAAGGTTACGTTTTGGGATGTTTAGGGTTTTCCATTATTTCTCAATAATAAATAGGCCTTTCGACCTCATTGTAAACTATTTCAAAGGCATGTAGCCACCACATCTCTTATAAGATATAAACTACCATAGTCTGAGCTAGTTTATCTCCATTTATGTATGTAAGAATATTTCATTTCTTTGATATTAATGAAATGAACTTTTATTTTTGCTGCATACCTGTGTTTTTGTGTATATCTATATTTTGTTGCGTTCTTGCATAATTACAAATCAATGGCATCAGAGCAATCTACTCTTTTTCTATTTTTCTATGCATGTCTCCAATAATGTCAGGGTATAAGGAGTTAGGAATCAAACTGGTTGAACCTTTGCAAGACCAGCCTCACAAACCCCGACGACCTCCCATGGAAGAATAAACTAAATGTGAGGGGACAGGATATCCTTTCAAAATATTTCTCAAGGAATCCCTTAAGTGACAAAGGAACGTGGTGATGGATAAATTTTCACATATCCTTCGGCATCTACCCCTAGGCGATGCATTTTCATCTAGTAGCCACTATGGAGGTGCCACTCCTTTTAAGGTATAGGTGAACTTTAACATTCCCATATTTGAAGGACAGATAGATGCATATGCCATAAATAGATGGTTAAATATGTTGAAAGGATATTTTTTAGTTCATGACTCTTCCAATTGGGAATATATTACTTTTCCACTCCTTAAAGCCACCCCACATGTCAAGGACTGGTGGGAAACCTACTGTGAACAAAAGAATGAGAAGTAATCCTGAATATTTTTAGTTGCAAGCACTTGGAATTCTTTCTGAGATGCCATCAAGGAACAATATTACCCTATCAGGAGCTATGAACATAAACACATAAAGTCGACCAAGCTATGGCAGGGAAGGGACCAAGATGTGTGAGAGTTCATAAATGTTTTCCATACCTTTCGCACGAAGCTAGGTATCAAGGATTTTGAGTGACATTTGGTACTCAAGTACTGTGGCTGTCTATACAAGTACATCCAGGATGAGATGGATTTCCTCGACATCTCCTTGCTTAGCGTCGTGTATCGATAGGTTGTCAATATCGACCAGAAATTTAAATAGAAGAAGTGAGACTTTGAATCTATGAATTCGAAGCAAGGGAGAGATGCCCCCAAATTGCAGAATAAAGGACAAATCCAAGGCAGGGTGACCTAGAAAAACCCACCGAAGCTACAAGAAAATACAAACACCACGAAGAAAAAGAATGACATAGGGAAATGGTGTGAGTTCCATAAGAGCCCTACCCGCAATACAAGTGAGTGTTGATCCAAGAAGTCACTAGTGGTAGAGCTGAAGACTTCCGAATTAGATGCATGTTTCGACTTTGAGTCAGAAACTAACAAGGGAAATGAAAAAGGGAAGTAGATTATTGATGCAGACCCTAGTCCCACCATTGCCACTACCAAAATCTAGAAGGATGAGACCGAAGATCCAGAGAAGGGGGAGAGATATTCCACTCACAGATGTGGGTGAAGGGTTCTCCACTGCAGTTCATTTTCGATAGTGAGATCCAAAATAACCTCATTTCAGTAGAGTTCGTGAAGCATTTGGGCCTACCAACCATACCACACCCACAGTCGTACACCATCGGGTGGCTTCACCAAGGGTGAGATCTCTATGTCAGCCAATAGTGATGTCTTACTTACAAGATCAAGCCCTTTACATATAAGGTATTATGTGATTTCGGTCCTCTTGAAGTTTGTGATGTTTTACTAGGCCAACCATACTTGTGGAATCAACATGTTGTGTATGAGTTTAGGCCTTGCACTATTATTATTACTTTGGGAAATAAGTTGTACAAGAGGCCAGAGGTAGCACCTCCTACCACCGTTTCTTTGATCACTGCGAAGTAATGTAGTAAGATAATTTCCTAGAACAAGAAATTTATTTTCCTTATGATTCACCCTCAAGGAAAGAAGAATATTGTGGACATGACCTCTAGACAGGTCTCCTCCTCATGACAAATCTCAGATGGAAAAGGTTTTAGAGGAGTACATGGACATCTTCACCTCACAGAAAGGGGTACCTCTACACTGTCTAGTCAAACACTCCATCGATCTGACCCCGGGTGCACCGCTACCAAATGGACCGATCTATCAATGCTCTGTTCAGGAGAACAATGAAATCAAGAGGCATATTTAAGAGATGTTATAAAAAGGGCACGTCAGGCCAAGTCCATCACCCTATGGGATTCTGATCATGTTGGTAGAGAAGTAGGATGGGACTTGGAGACTCTGTATTCACTATCAAGGGTTGAAAAAAATCATTGTTTGGAATAAGTATCCAATCCCACAGATTGATGCCCTTCTAGACTAGCTCAAGGGGGCCAAATATTTCATCAATATTTACTTGAAGTCTAATTATCACCAGGTTATCACTAGGTACCAATCGAACCCTCTGATATTTGGAAGACTGCCTTCAAATCCAAGGAGGGCCTTTTCAAATAGTTGTTCATGCCTTTCAGGTTAACGAATGCCCCTGCAACCTTCATGAGGTTGATGGAGGAAATCTTGTGACCCTTCACTAACTCATTCTCGATCGTGTATATGGATGACATTTTGATCTTCAGTCAGAGTTAGAAAGAAAACCTTGACCATATTTGACAAGTCCTCCAAACCCTATGGCAACAGAAGTTGTGTTCCGATTTGGAGAAATGCATTTTTGGTATGACCAAAGTTCAATATCTAGGGTACATCATTGGTGAGTGGGCTGTTCATGTGGACCTAGTGAAGATATAAGTCATTTGGGATTGGTAAATCCCAACCACTCTAATACAGCTATGTAGCTTTCTGGGTCATGTCAAATTCTACCACAGGTTCGTGTTGGGGTTCTCTCATATAACTTAGCCTTTGAGTCAAGTCACGAAGGGAGGAATGAAAGAAAAGTTATTTTGATCTGAATCCCAACAAAAGGAATTTTCCGATTTGAATCATTGCCTCTCCTTTGCACTAGTGCTCACATTACCAGACTTGCAACAACCATTTCAGATCAAGGCCGATGCCTCCAACTATCTTATTGGTGCATTTTTTACCAAGCAGGGGCATCTAGTGGCATATTATAATTAGACACGTTCAGACGCAGTCTGAAATTATCCCACCTATAAAAGAGAGATGTATTCCATTGTGCAGGGTTGCTGAAAATGGAAACATTACATTATGGGGAAGTAAACTGTCATCCACATAGACCGCTGACCGCTGCAATTCTTACAGACAGAAGGAAAGTTGTAGAACAATTGCCATCAGAAATTGTCCACATGCCTACAATAGCTCCATTTGAACATTAAGTACAAAAAGAGAAACACCAACAATATTGCACACTCCCTCAACTGACCACCGATCATGGCGCTGACCATTGTGCTTGATGCTTGTGGGAACAAGACTACGGGGTGGTCGCATATATAGTAGAGCGATCCTGAATTCGGCAACACATACCAGACACACCTGGAAGGTAAGAAAGTTATAAGTTTTCACCTCTACGATGCATTGTTACTCCACCTAGAACACCTTTATTTTCCTTCAATCGAGTGTGCCAAGATGATTGTGGAGGCACACTACAGTAGGATCGTTGGACATTTTGGGCTAGAGAAAATAGTGGCAGTGCTACAGAAGCATTTTTATTGGTTGAACCTTCGACAAAATGTTTGGAATTACATCAGATCTTCATTCTGTTGTATCGACTCTATAAGCACATTCAACTGTGCTTTTATCTCAACAAGTTCTCTCTCATATTCTTCACCACTCATTTTCCATATGCCAAATACTTTGGCATCTTTGTGGCTTCAACAATGTAAACTTTGAAACGGGAACTGATACGATTACTCGTTTCGTTGAGATAGCAAAAAATTCAACCAATTTTGAAAAGTCGTAATATAGAATACACATATTGTTTTAGCATAGGTTTTGACACTTTAAATTTTCTTATGTACATTAGTTTTTAGAATGTTAGTGATTTGCATGCTGATTTTAAAAAGTGCTAATTCTGCATCGGTCTCCTTTTTTAAAAGACATATTTTTTTACTTTAATTTTTCTAGTGTATTAAAATGAATAATTATTTTCTAAATTTAACAATTTTTGAAGTGGTCTTCTTCTTGAAATTTATTTATTTTTATTTATTTATTTATTTATTTATTTTATTTTATTTTATTTTATTTTATTTATTTATTTTTATTTATTTATTTATTTTTTTATTTATTTTAATTTATTTTGATTTATTTATTTATTTTTATTTTTTTTCTGCAGTGAGGTTTTTATTTTTTCGCATAGTTAGAGAAGAAGGTCGATATATTAAAGTTTCGATATTCTACATCTTTATATATCGCTAATTAATTTTTCAATGCACATGAAATAATTGTCTCTAAAACAATAATTTTTAACAATTCACATAAAAATAACCATTTTGAACATAAATATAACTAAAAAATTACACATTTTGATATTTTTTTGCTTGAAATGACATGTCAAAATCACAATTGTTATAGGAAAAATTTAGCAAAAAATGGTTAAATAATAGTTTTTTTATGAATTTCATGTCAAAAAATAATAATAATCACTATTTTTTTTTTTAAAATATGATTCACATAAAAATTAAAGCTAAAATCACATAATACAAATATTGAACACATAACAACATTAATTGAATGCTTATTCTTCTCATAAAATGTCAAAGTCAAAACATTACAAGTATAACTAATTAATAGTTACAAAAAATGATCTTGATTTCCAAGCATAACTTAAATATAATCAACAATATCGCGTAATCCAAACTCTCCATCCTCTAGAGTTTCATCATTATCTTCTTCCACAATATTGTCTACTTCACTTTGATCATTTTCCTCTTCTAACAGATCTTGGATGTATGTGAATCTCCCAATGTATGCCTTTCTAATCATTCCATGTAATGGTGGTTGAGGTTCCTTTGCCTTTTTCTCGACATGTGATTTACTAAAATCCCCTTTCTTCAATCCAATTTCTTGCATTGCATCTCGAAGAAATTGAAGAGCATTAATTCTTTGCTAAATAAATTTGCACTGTACTGGATCTGTTTCAATGGAAATGCAATTTGTTCCTTTTTGTAGGAAACATGCTAGTGTGGTATCTAATTATCAAGCACAAAAGAAATAATGAATTAAATTAGTATAGTGGCACATAAATTAAGAAAGAAGATATTGAAATTCAATTCTATATAATAAAACTTACCCAATCCAGAAAATAAACCCAGAACCCAATCTCCTTAATTTGAACATAAGTCTATAAGATAATTAATCAATGATGATGGTTTTTGATAAATGTTAACTATCTCTCCTTTTACTTCTTGATCTTCATATGTTAGTTTTTTTGATAACAACATCATAAACCAATACTTGGCTATGAATCTTTCTATCTACTCGATTAAAAAACATAAACATATAGCTATCATCCTTTGTCTAACCATCAATGTGGATGGATTCACAATCATTTATAACTGGTTGATCTTCATGGCTAAGAATATTTGACTTTTTCCTATAACATGAAATAGTAAAAGTTCAATTAACTTGTACATAAATGAATCTTTTAACATTAATCAAATATACATTTTCAATGTCTTACCATGTAAACTACATCCTTGAGTTTGTTTTCCCCTTGAAGCTTTGTTGGGTTATGTTATTCTTTCCTCGACACTTTGAAGAATACTGTAGATGCATTGACAAAATCTGTGAGCTCTGAGAAGTTCTCTTGGTGTAGAGAAACAGTGGGCGTTACAAGGTTGGATAAATGACTAAACTCTCTTGTGGACTTCTATGGAAAGAAAAAAACAAGTCGGAGAATGTTGGGTTGTGTTATTCTTTCCACGACTAGCGCACGTAATGAACCAAGGGGTTAGAGGGCGGGGCAGCAGCCCCCCCATCCAGGGGGTTTGAGGGAGGCGGGCAGCAGCCCCCCCATCCAGGGGGTTTGAGGGAGGCGGGCAGCCCCCCTCTATGGGGTCCAAGGCAATGCCCTGGGAAATTTTTTTTTGGACCTTATATTAGGTTGGGCGGACCTACTTATTCTTTTGTGCATGATTTTCACACATGGTTTTGGACGTGATGGTTTTCGGTCCATGGTTTTGGATGCGATGATTTTTGGTCCATGGTATTGGATGCTTCGACATGTATAAATATGTATTGTAACATTGAAAGGAACATAATGAAAAATCAAGCTGGTAGTCCCGGTTTTTGGATCTAGGGGAAAATCTTTGTGTGTATGTGTTTTATGTGTTATGTTGTTGCATTGTTTATTTTTTGTGTTTTAGAATTAGTATGCAGGTAATTTCTATATGGGGTTAAAACCTACATTTGGAATCAGAGCTATTTTGGCTTTAAGGGGACGCCTTTGTTGCTGAGGGGTTTCACTTGGGCCTGTGGTAGACTTCATTCAGTGGGAGATCTGCGGGATCGATTCTAGCGGTGGAAGAAGATGGCAAGCAATGGAAAAATAGAGATTGAGAAATCTAATGCTCAGAGTTTTGAGTTGTGGAAACTCAAGATGGAGGATCTTTTGGTGGATAAAGATTAGTGGATCATGTTAGATCTGGGTACTAGACCAACAAGAGTATCTGATGAAGAATGGAAGAAGTTGGATCAGAAGGCAAAGAGCACAATAAGATTGTGTGTCTCAGATTCAATATTGATGAATGTATCAGGGAAAGCTATTGTAAAGGCTTTGTGGGACAAGTTAGGGAATTTGTACCAATCTAAGTCTCTAGTGAGTAAACTGTTCCTACAGAAAAAGCTGTATAACCTAAGGATGAAAGACAAAGACTTGGTGACAGAGCATCTGAATGCGTTTAATACTGTGGTAAGTAAGTTATCGTTTGTTGATATCAAAATTTCAAATGAAGATAAGTGCATTAGTTTGTTGTGTTCTCTACCAAATTCGTGGGATAGTCTGGTTATTGCAATAGGTAGTAATGCAACTGCCTTGTAGTTTGATGAAATAGTCTCATCCTTGCTGATGGAGGAGATGAGACAGAAAAATATGGAGAGCCAGAATGGGTATGCCTTGTCTATACGAGGACGGTCCTAGAACAGAAAGAAAAATAAGTCATTGAGTGGGAGATCTAAATCTAGAGGGATATCTAAATCTCTAGGAAAACATGTAAAGGTGGTGTGCTGGAAATGTGTAAAGTAAGGGCACTACAAAAGGGACTGTAAATCTAAAGCTCTTGACGAAGGAAAGGGATTTGATGATTCTCCTTCTGTAGAGATGAAAACCACCTCAGATGAAGGTGGGGATGTGTACTTTTCTTCTTGAAGTACACATGTAGATCATGAGGCATGGTTGATTGACTCAAGTGCATCGTTTCACTTCACTCCCCATAGAGAAAGGATGCACCTGAGTCAATCAACCATGCCTCATGATCTACATGTGTACTTGAAGAAGACAAGTACACATCCCCACCTTCACTTGAGGTGGTTTTCACCTTGCAACTTCAACTTTACTTTTCTGCGAAGATCACTGTGTGTATTTTAAATTATTTGGTGACCGTGTTACTTATCTGGTCTTGTATGTGGATTATATGTTGCTGGTTAGAAATAACAAAGAAATTATCCAGGATTTCAAGACCCAATTTTCCTCCAATTTCAACATGAAAGATATTGGTGCTACAAACTATATTTTGGGCGTGGAAATTAAAAGAGATCGGACAAAGAGGAAGCTATCGTTAAACCATAGGAAGTATGTCGAGACAATATTGCAGAGGTTTAATATGCAGGATAGTAAATTGGTGAAGGTTCCTATTCTTGTAGGTGTAAAGTTATCTACTGAATAGTGTCCCAAGACACAAGAAAAGGAAGAGGATATGTCCCATGTTCCATATGCAAGTGCATTCAGTAGCTTGATGTATGCAATGGTCTGTACTAGACCAGAAATTGCACATGCAGTGGGAGTATTGAGCAGGTTTATGTCAAAACCAGGGAAGGAGCATTGGACAACAGTGAAGCAGGTTTTCAAGTATTTGCGTGGCACTAGTGATTATGGTTTGTGCTACCAAGGAAGACCAGGAATGGACAAAGTTTTGGATATCCGTGCCTATGTTGATGCAGACTGGGCTGGAGATCTGGATCAGAGAAGATATACAAGTGGGTACATGTTTAACCTATTTGGAGGTGCGGTCAATTGGATGAGTAAAACAATCTGTAGTGGCACTATCAACTACAGAGGCAGAATACTTGGCAGCCACTCATGCAAACAAGGAAGTAGTTTGGTTACAGAGATTGTGTTCAAGTATGGGGTTAGTATAGGGAGCTATAAGGATAGACTGTGATAGCCAAAGTGCAATTTTCTTGGAAAATAACCATGCTTACCATTCAAAGACAAAGCACATTGATGTCTAGTATCACTTTGTGAGGGATATGAGAGAAGACAAAAAGGTGTTGCTAGTAAAGGTGGACACTTTGAAGAATAGTGTAGATGCATTGAGAAAATATGTGAGCTCTGAGAACTCCTCTTGGTGTAGAGAAACAATGGGCATTATAGGGAGGGATAAATGACTAAGCCCTCTTGTGGACCCCTGTGGAAAGAAAACAACAAGTGGGAGAATGTTGGGTTGTCTTATTCTTTCCATGACTAGCCCACATTGTGCTGATTTTGCAACAGGGGGGTCACAAGGGGGTTTGAGGGGGGTGCGTAGCCCCCCTCTACGGGTTCAGGTTGGGAGGACCTACCTATGGTTTTGTGCATGATTTTCGCACATGGTTTTGGATGAGTTAGTTTTCGGTCCATGGTTTTGGACACGATGGTTTTCGGTCCATGGTATTGGATGCTTCAACATGTATAAATATGTATTCTAACATTGAAAGGAACATAATTAAAAATCAAGCTGGTAGTCTCGGTTTTGGGATCCAAGGGAAAATCTTTGTGTGTATGTGTTTTATGTGTTATGCTCTCGCATTGTTTATTTTCTATGTTTTAAAATTCGTATGCAGGTAATTTCTGTACGGGGTTAAAGCCTACAAGATTGACAATAACATTGCCAATTGTGTATCTAAATTAAGTGTCACAAGCCTCCATAATGGTGATGATGTGACTTCTACAAATCCCACAACCACTTTACTAAGAGCTTGATAAGTATAAGGGTCACTATCATAGTCAATGTTTGGGATATTGAAACTATGAGGAATATCTATAATAGCTAGGGAATAATCCCTTTTAGGTGTGATTTTAGCAATGTCTTCACAATCACCTTGTATTACTTGGTATTGAATAGTTTCAAAACCATTCCAAATGGAATGAGTAAGATTTGGATCAAGTTCAACATTCCTAAGCCACTACTTTCTCAGTCTTTCGATCTTAATGTTTTCAATTAAGGTTTTGAAACTATCTGGTGCTCCATTTGCATCCTTATTCATCTTTAATAAAATAAACAAATATATGTATAATTTATAAAATAAAAACAATATATAGATGAATAAAAATGAATGTATAAATCAACATACCTTTTTAAATGCAAGATAAAAATCTTTTAGTGTTGATGTAGAACTTGAATATGGATAGTTTCGTACAACATCATCCCAACTATATTAATTCAACAATTTACACATTTGTTCTTGTATCTTCATGTAAAATTTTTGAATGAATAAATAAAGTTTAAAATGTTAATATAATGATATGTATAACAAATACTACCAAGAATAATAGGTTATATTTAAAATAAAATTTTAATCCAGAAATAAGTAAAAATAATTCAACAAACTTACTTTTGAAATTCATCAGACATTTCCTCCAATGATAATTCCCCTGACTTCAAACGAGATAATATTGCTTTGACAAGTTTTTCATCCTTCACTCCTTGCAATGCTCTCCAAGGTGTGATAGCCATATCTTTTGGAAGGTGCTTCATTTCAAAACCTGATTTTTTGTTGCTACATATCAATGGTTTAAACCTTTTGACCTTCTGGTTTTCAATGCCAATGTTCTCCCAAATACTAAAAATATCATTAATCAATTCCCGTATCTCTCCATTTCTAAATTCCAATTGGAAAATGTTATCAATACTTTTGAATATATCAATGTTTATTGTGCCTCCCTTTGAATTGATTTTCTCCTCAATTTGATAGCCTATTTCCATAAAACATTCCTTTCGGAATTCTATAGTAGCATTTATCTTATCCCCTCCAAATTTTTCTTCAAATTCATTATGAAAAAATCTAACCCTTTAGATGAAAGTCATAGACATCCTATATTCATCATCTGAATTATGATACCATGCCAATAACTTTGCTTCTGTATCTACTAAACCAGCATAAATGATACATTTTATTGTTTCAAAATGTGGGTTATTGAGATATTCCTCAATCAATTATCTTTGATCTTCTACAGAATGGTTCCCCCAAAGCATATAATAATTGTATTCAAAACATTTTGACTTATCAAATTCTTCTTTGTTGGGAACCTGCACTAGATCAATAAGAAGTGCATAATTAACCACATGAGCATATGGATTGTACCTCATGAATGTGTTCAAGTTGTGAACATGCAGGTGGTGTGGCTTTTTGATTTGGTATTTAAATTGTACTTCACTTGGCTTATATATTTGTCTCACATTAAGCTGAAATGTACGACCACCCCCAATTAAGTTTTTCTTTGTCAAGTTCTATTGAATGTCATCTTGTTTTGTTTTAATAATGCCATGCAGGTTTAATGACTCTGGGGTAAAATTTGATGCATTGCATCAATGGATATTTTCCACTTGGACATAAAACTATAACCTCTATTTGTGGTCAAAAGGATTTTTCATTTTTCAATTTGATACTCAAAAATACCTAGAGTTTCTCCTAAATGAAGGGTCATGGTTTTGGGCTAGAAGAGGCCTTTTCATCAGTTCATTGTTGTCAAAATGTGATGTTACAAATATGGTGGTTACAACAATTCGATTTTCGGTGAGACTCCCAAATCTCCCTCTAGTTTTTTGGCATCTAGGAATGCCTTAAAAACCCACCCAATTACGATCTATCCAAGGCCCTATAGACTAATTAGATATCTAAAGACTAATGTTTCTCCTCATTACCCTGCATGTTATATCTTAGATATAATATGTACAAGCATTGAAACAAGTGTGAGATTGTTGCAAGCTTGAACACAATTACTACAATATTTTTGCAGTAACATCATAGGCACATTTTATTCCTTCACGGCATCTTTGCACCATTAAGGGAAATTTCTAATTTATTTCAATATTCAATATAAATAAATAAGTAATTGAATTTTATTTTATTTTTATTTATTATGTATAGAACAGAGGGCATTCATGCTCATGGTTACCTATTTCTATACATAAATTTTTTAATAACAACAATGATATTACCTCTGAAGAAAACATCACTATTATATGAAATTCTTATATTTTCTCACAAGTATTTTTATAATTTGTAATAACATAAAATCATTCACATAAATTAATAATAAAAAATAATAAGTTCTTATATGTATACTTTATTTTTTATGATTCAAATTTTTAACTATTCTATATAAGTTTATAAGCCAAATATATGAGACATTCTTATGTCATTTCTATTCTACTCTTGATTTTGACCAGTCCTAATCTTTTCACTTATTGGAATCCTCTATTTTACAATAAACTTTTCATATAATTAGAAAGTAGGTCTTCTCCACTACACTTGAAATCCTACTTTCTCCATTATTTTTTATAGTTATTAGATAATGTATGATCATTTCTATGTTGGCATTGATGATGCTTGGTGTAGTTGTTGGTTGCAGTGGTTGATGGTTAGTATTGATGTCAACCTGGGCATGTGTTGCAGTTGTCTTGAGTGTATATGAGTTTATGCATATGTTTGTTTGACAGTTATGAGGATGGTTGAACTAAAAATTACCATGGTATATGTATTCATGGCATTGAGATTAACTTGGTATTGGTTTGTGTGTGGTCCACGTTAGCACTTGTTATTGGTGTTACAGGTATCGACTTACCCATGATATCTGCTTATGGTATTGGATTGGAGATTACCATGGTACAGGGGTCCTTGGTATCGACATAAACATGTTATTTTTTAGATACAGGGGTCCATGGTATATGTATAACCATGGTATTAACCTGTGGTATTCTTCTGGAGTTTAGTATGGTACAGTTACTCTTGGTATTGGATAACCATGGTATTTTCCTGTCTTATTCATGTGGAGGATTATAGAGTATAATTTGATATAATTTTAAGAGTGTATTTTATTGGTGTGTATGTGATTGACGGGGTTGTGTTGAGAGTTCATTGGAGAGAGAAACATGTTGTTTTTGTGTGCAGGGGACTAGTTTGAAATATTTTGAAATGTGGCCCTAGATGATCAGCAAATTAAGATAAGTTTGTGGATAAGGGATGGATGTTCCTTCTCAATGGGTGTTGGTGGCTTCAGTGGATGAAGTAGTATTATCTTAGTTCAATGGGTGTTGGGGAAGGCTTGTTGCGGGTAGAAGCCTTCAATGGATGGGTGTTCAAAAAGTCGATGTCATATGAGAAACTTCCTTGCTAGACATAGCTAACTATGATGATGTAAATTTGATTTGTTGATTAATAAAATATAAAGCATAGTAGTAGCGACAACAAAGGGTGGTTGTTTCCCCAGAGGGGGATTTTCCACAAGAGATCCTTGTGTTCCTTATGCATGCGATTGTTTGATTGTATTATGGCTTTCATGTGATGATTATGGTATGTACTTTATTGGTTAATGAATTATATGAGCTAATCTAGTAATGGCATAATGTGTGATTGTGAATCAGTAAATCGAAAAGGAATTTTAAAAGTATACATATAGACATTGTCACTACTGATTCACCACCCCCCCCCCCCTCCTTTCTCCCCCAACGTAGTGAACACATTTCCAAGAATTGGTATCAGAGTGGGGTTCTCTTGGTGAATCTTGATTGCTTGAGATAAGATCATTGGATTGTGGTGAATAAGAAGAGGAAAATGTCTCACAAACAAATCAAAAGTGCTACAAAATCTGAAGAGTCTCTCCTCCTTGTAAAAGGTATGGCAAATAGTATTTTCAGTCATGGACATTTTCCTTTTGAGTCTAGTGATGGTGATTTTGGGGTCATTAAGGAAGTTGATGATCATGTTTTGAATTTGATTCCTTAAGGAGTGAGGAAGGCATTTTTATAGTGTAGAAATCTCAAGATAATGAACTTAAAATATTAGTGACCCTTAAGGTCAATAAAAATCTCAAGAAAGGTTAACTGAAAAGCTAATGGTTGAAAATAAAGATTTGAATAAATTTCTCTAATTGCTTGAGGAAAGATTTTTCGTTCTCAAAGAAAATTATGATCTAAAAACCAAGTTGGAGAAGACACGGAAGACTAGAGAAGATATTAAAAACTAGCTAAAGGAACATATCAGAAATTGCGGAAAAATTGAAGCAGAGAAAAGAAAAAATAAGATCAAGTCAAAAAGGGAAAAATGAGGCAAAAATTGAACCTAAAGCAGAAATTTTCTGCAGCTCTAAAGGAATCCACTGTCAAGAACAAAAGCCAAAGGATGTGTTTAAAGAAGGTATGAGAAACATTAAATGTTCTAACTATCAGAAATTTGGTCATATTTCATTAAACTATAGCAGCATGCAAAAAAAGAAGCAATCAAACGAAAACACACATCATGCAATCTCACGTTTGGCCATGTACAAAAATTCATTTCATGGGTACTACTATCTCTGTAATGATTATGGGCATAAACGTATTCACTATAAAAGTTTCCATTTCCATCATTTCTTGGGCACATTACATGTTTTATCTGCATTATATTGCCCATATAGCCAAAGGTTGCTTGTTGCATGTAGCCATTGAGGGATCTAATTAAAAAAGGAACAACTGGAGGGGGGAAATGAATCAAAAACATATTCGAGCAGGAAGTGGTACATTAATATCTGGAAACGAAAGGATCAAAAGGATAATTGAGGCTAGCTCGGCCTCAAGGGGAGCATGAAGCATAAAAATGAGTTATCTCAGGGGGAGCTCCTCCAAAAAAATGTGTCATCTGTAGCTAGTGTAAGTATCATTTTCTTTGATTTTTCTGTGGGGTTATATTTAAATGCATGAGATGAATACAACGAAATAGCTCCTTGATTCGCTTGCAAAAATAAAAGTTTGAATCACGTGCTATTAGTACCTGTCATCAGAATATATAAAAAAATTGAAAATTAAAGACAAAAATAGAGGCAATTGACTTGGTGGTTGATAAAAAAAAGTGGGCGCGTATTTCTAAACAGATAAGAAGCATTTTTTTATTTTATGTGCAGATGAATTAAAATGATATCTAGCATAATGTACGCATAAAATGAGGAAGTAAGCTAGTGGGTTGAATTGATCAATTGCATCTAGTCAAGAAGATCGCCATATTATGCACTTAGTGGGGTAATAGTTGGTCTTGTCAAACATCCGTTATTTTATGGTCTCGTTGCAAATATTTTTTTGGATGTTTTGCTAGTGACCTAGGCTTATTCGTTGGACTCTTTCAATGTTGATTTGATAATGTGTGACATGCTTAAAATTTACCATGGATGCTACAGTAGGAAACAATACGCATATGCTAAAGGAACGAGGATATTGATTGTTTTATTATTGTAGTGACCATGTAGTTCTGTTACTTGCCAATTATGATGGATAATTGTAATTCTGGTTTGAGAAGCTCTTTTGCATGTGACCTGAATGTGATTAAAGATCGTTAGTCAATTATGCACAATGTTTGCAGTATGAAGTCAACGAAATACTATAAACTCAATGGTATCAATGATCTGGTCCATGTTTATAGCCACCAATCACTTCATATGGACAGTGAAATCACTTTCGTGGAGAAATTTGTCATTATTAACCAAAGAGTTTATGGAAAACCTACATAGGATTGATAAATGTGCACATAAGTGGAGAAATGATTGGGCGAGAGGGAGAGCCCAAGAAGAAGGAAGATCGATTCCTAATAGAGGAGAAAGTGTTGTGCAAGAAACGCAAGGGAGCTCTGCAATTGAATTGAGTCTCCTCTAGCGAAAATAATTTGTAGGTGAAGTGCACAACTGATTACAGTCCCCTACAATTTTGACCATCATGGAGATTTTAAGTTCTTAGCATAACCGCTAAAGGGTCAGGAGCAAAAGAAGATAAAAAAAAATCGGTAGTAGAAGAGAAAGAATCCAAACGCAACATTGGCAACAAGAGAAGTGTATTCTTGGGATTTCTTTTTTGATTTCCAAGGTTACCCTATTCATTGACCAGGTTGTTTGTGTTACTTCCATCAAGACTTCAATTATTCAAGCCATTTAGTGACTTCTTCCGTAGGGCTGGTTTACCCTACCCCAGATATATTCAGAAGTCATGGATGTCATTTGGAATGGACTAGTAGGCTACCCCATAAGAGGCGATGTTAGTGTTTTTATTGTTCCACTCATACAACTCTGAGATGATGTCATTCACTTGGATTTAAACATTGTACTTCTACAAGAGAAGCTACGCATTGGGAGATTTGTTTCAGAAAATATTGCCAAACAATTTCAACATCAGCAAAGACTTACCCGGGATGCCCTAAGTGATAAATTGCAAAAGCTTCAATATTTCCTTAATGATTCAGAAAGAGTCATAAATCAGTCCCAATAAAGGAAAGTCTATTTTCATTTCTGGAAGCCTTGACTCTGTAGACAAATCAGAAAATCCAATATAAATATCGATGAATGCTACAACAATTTCAAAATGGTTATTTATTGAGATTGAACATTGTCATCAAGTGAGAAATGCGATGAAAGAAAGCCTATCATTGTATACATCATTCATGCTAGAAAATCGTGGTGTGTAATGATCACATCCCTGGTTGGAGATGGTGATCCAGTGCAGAGGTTTAGTTCGTCAGTGGTGAGTTTTTTGTAGATATTTACTATGCAATAAAAGTAAAAAGAGGGGAGGGATAAAAACTTGATGCTCTTGTCGTAAAATCTTGGAGAATTGAGAAGCAAAAGGGTCGCAAAAATTAATGGTCACAAAATACAACAGTTTTCGGTGGTTTTGGGTTTTGATAACATTTTCCAGGAAATCCCCTCCTTCTATTTTGGGAAAAGCACCTTATAAATTTAGAAATGTTGTGGAAGCAGTCAAGAAGCTTAGGGAAGATCCAAAAGATAGTGATCAATATTTACCTCCATTTGTCATTGTGGATGAAAATTACAAGGAATTTGGACCTATTCTTCATGGAGATGCAGTGGTGACCATTAATTTCCGAGCAGATCGTATGACTATGGTTGCTAAAGCATTCAAATGTGAGAATTTTAGTGCATTTGATTAAGTTCGGTAATTCGATATGCAGGAATGCTTCAGTATGATGGAGAGTTAAATATTTTGACTCTTTATCTTGTTTCCCCTCTAGATATCGATAGAACATCAGGAGAATATCTTGTCCACAATGGGATTCATACATTTCCATGCAACTGTAAAATTCGATCATATTACATTTTTATGGAACAACAACTAGTTTGGATATTGTAACAAGGAAATAGAAGAATTTATGGAAACCCTAAGTGATTCAAGAATCAAATACAATATCCAGCAAAAAATGAAGGCCTTGCAAATTGCTGAAAGAATAGGAGATGCCATATTGAGTGGTTGTTATGATTAGGTTCATGTGAATTTTCCAATTGGTGATATGGTAAGGCACACTGGTGATATAGAGGTAATGATTTTTGGGTGTAAGGTTGTTGATGAGCATATAAAGATTATTCGTGATGCAATATAACAAGTTGGTGACATCTACCTTGTTACTGCAGATCATGGAAATGCAAGGATATGGTGAAAAGAAACAAAGCATGTCATTTTTTTTAAATTTGTCATAATTGTTTCATTCATTCAGAATTCAAGCTGAGAATAGATCAGTTATTGGTTAGTTCTACGGTTTTTTACGTATAAATTTATTATTAAAGGTCTTAGCAACATACTTACTCAAATGGTAATCATTTTTTGAGATGCTTGTGATATTTCCTTTGTAATATAATTTGAGTAGCACAATACCAGATCTCCCTAAAACCATTCTTGCATGCGATCGAATCATCTGATTCAAGGACTTAAGCTATCGATTGACATCATAAGAAAACAATATAATTTTCTCATTGATCCCAAAAGGAAGATTGGTGGTCACTACTTGAAAGTGATCAACTGAAAATTGAGCAATATATTGTTAAAAGTCAAGTGTGTCAAGAAATATATTGGTCATATGGTCAGATGTCAATGTAGTGTCCTTAATATCCATGTATCACACTTTTGAGGCTTTGTAATAAATGTCAAGATTTTCTGGTCATGACATGTGAAGTCATTATGTAGAGTCATTTGATGCCTTGTAAAATTCATATGAATCTCTGTAATCAATCATTCAAGTCATTGAGTCCATGATGTCAGTATTTGGTGATAGGAAGAGTCATTGTGTCAGTCATATGGAGTTAGTCCCTTGATCCATGAGGTATAGTCTTCAACGAGAAGGTATTTTTTTCATGTTAATGATGATGACTTCAGGCTGAGTGTATGTGCTCAGGGGAAGCATGTATGATGTGTATTTGCTGATCTGATGTTGTTGATGTTCATGTTGCTACCTTGGTTGAGGGTGAGGTGGTTGGAGTTGTTGTATATGTTTGCTTCTCATGATATATAGTTACTTCTGCTCACGATATATTGATATCATATGCTATTGTGTCTTGATGTTATGATGCTCATAGGGGAGAATGTGACATAAGAGAATTATAGCTTCCAATCCATCAAGATTTTTGAAAAAAAATCGAGAAGGGGTTTTCAATATTGTAAAGGAATTATAATTCCTTAATTGTAAATATTCTTAGTTTCATTTAATTATTATAGAATAGTTTTAGAAAAACTATGGATAGAAGAGATTTTTCCAAAGGAAAAAACAAAGTTTCCTTGAAGATCATGATAGATTTATGGAATAAATCATCATCTTTAGTGAATAAATTATGAGAGCTTTAGGGAATAAATGAGGGAGTGATTTTATTATTTAGGAAAATTTTATTTATGGAGTGATTTATGGGTGATTTATGGAGTGATTTTAAGATTTAGAAAATATATTGTATTTCTTAATTCTATTTATTATAAGCCTACGAGCAATGAGAACTAATGGTCAAATGAAGGTGAGATCAAGCCAATAGAGGAATGAATACTTACGTAATTGTCTTGTACTTTTGTGGATATGATTTTATTAAAGAAACGAATTTCCATTATTTTCACAAATTGTCTTGTGTATCTATGTGATTAATAATAGTTATAATTTGTGCATGCTCTAGAATTCACAGTAAGTGTAGTGTTTATATATGAAATACGTTTGCATAAAAAATTAAGGACTTGATGTTGAAGTGATTTTCTGTGTGATACAGATAAGGCGAATTTGCGGGAAAATTGTTTTTTTCCTACATCAAGTAGTATCAGAGCTCGTAATATCTTTGGAATTGAGGATTGCAACCAAAAGAAGGATTACTTCCAACAAGTAGCAGTTGGGTAGAAGTTTTTAGACAGAAGTTCCATAGTAAGTGTGAGTATAATTTCTAAGAGAAGGTTCTAAGGAAATAACCATAAAAAAAACCAAAAGGTCAAGCTAGACAAGAAAGCTTGATGAGGTGTTGAGTAGCAAGAAGAGGAGACTTGCTATAAAGGAGAGGCTTTGTTGTAGTTTACTGTTGAGCATGGAGAATCTCACAAAGATAGAGAGAAGGATGACCACAAAGGGTCATGAAAAAGGTTGAGGTGGAAGCTATAATAGAAGGAAAGAAAATTGTTACCTTTGAGGGGGGCAGTTAGCCCCCATCTACGGGTTTGAGGTAGCGTGTTGGGGAAATATTTTTGGACCCTATATTAGGTGCGCAGACCTACCTGTGGTTTTGTGCATTGTTTTTGCACATGGTTTTGGCCACGATGTTTTCGGTCCATGGTATTGGATGCTTCATCATGTATTTATATGTATTGTAACACTAAAAGGAACATAATAAAAAATGAATCTAGTAGTCCCAGTTTTGGGATCGAGGGGAAAATCTTTGTGCATATTTGTTTTATGTGTTATGCACTCACTATTGTTCATTTTCTATGTTTTAGAGTTCATATGCAGGTAATTTCCGTATGGGGTTAAAACCTACATTTGGTATCAGAGTTGTTTTGGCTTCAATGGGACACCTTTGTTGCTGATGGGTTTCACTCAGGCCTATGGTAGACCCTGTTTAGTGGGAGATCTGTGGGATCGTTTCTGGTGGTGAAGTAAGATGGAAAGCAATGGAAATATAGAGATCGAGAAATTTAATGGTCAGATTTTTGAGTTATGGAAACTCAAGATGGAGGATCTGCTGGTAGATAAAGATTAATGGATAGTGGTAGATCCAGGTACTAAAAAAATGGGAGTGTCTGATGAAGAATAGAAGAAGTTGGATCAAAATGCAAAAAGCACAATATGATTGTGTGTCTTAGATTCAGTATTGTTGAATGTATCAGGGGAAGATATGACTAAGGATTTGTGGGACAAGTTCGGGACTTTCTACCAATCTAAGTCTCTGGTGAATAAACTCTTCCTATGGAAAAACTGTATAACATGAGGATGAAAGATGGAGACTCAACGACAGAGTATCTGAACACATTTAATACTGTGGTAAGTCAGTTATTATCTTTTGATATTAAAATTTCAGATGAAGATAAGTGTATCAGTTTGTTGTGTTTTCTACCAGATTCATGGGATAGTCTAGTTCTTACAATAGGTAGCAATGCAACTACCTTGCAGTTTGATGAAATAGTCTCATCCTTACTAATGGAGGAGATGAGATGAAAAAATATGGAGAGCCAGAATGGTGATGCCTTGTCTGTACAAGAAAGGTCCCAAAATAGAAAGAAAAATAAGTCATCGAGTGGGAGATCTAAATCTCCAGGAAAACCTGTAAAGGTGTGCTGGAAATGCAAAAAGGAAGGGCACTAAAAAAGGGACTGTAAATCTAAAGATTCTGACAAAGGAAAGGGATCTGATGATTCTCTTTCTGTAGAGGCAAAAACCACCTCAGATGAAGGTGGGGATGTGTACTTGGCTTCTTTAAGTATACATGTAGATCATGAGGCATGGTTGATTGACTCAGGTGCATCCTTTCACTTTACTCCCCATAGAGAGTGGTTCTGCGAGTATGAGAAATATTATGGTGATGATGTCTTCTTGGGGGATGACAAGAAGGCTAAAATTGCCGGTTGTGGAAAAGTTAAGTTGAATTTGCAAGGTTGAAAGATTAGAACACTTCTGGGTGTTCTGCATATTCTTGCATTGGCCAGAAATCTAATTTATGTAATCAAGCTGGATGATGCAGGTGTAAAAATAGTGTTCGAGAAGGATACCTACAAGATGGTGTGGGGAGCACTGGTATTTATGTGGGGATTTCAGATTGGAACTCTATACAAGCTACAAGGTAGCACTATTTTTTTATGGCTACAACAATTCTATGGTTCATGAAAGTTGAGCATAAAATCTAGTGGTCTCTGGAGAAAATACCATGCTATGGCATCAAAGGCCTAGACATATTGGAGAGAAGGGCCTTCAAATACTTCATGGTAAAGGTATGGTAGAAGTTATGACTAATAGCTCTCTAGAATTTGATTTCTATGAAAATTGTGTATATGGTAAGCATAATCGGGTGAATTTCCCCTCTGGTGGTAAGAATGCGAAACAAAAGTTTGTGCATAGTGATGTGTCTGGACCTGTGAAGGTTCCATCACTAGGTAAGTATGTGTAATATGTAACATTTATAGATGACTTCTCAAAAAATACATGGATGTACTTCCTTAAGAAGAAATATAAAGTCTTTGACAGGTTTAAAGAATTTAAGGCTCTGGTGGAAAACTAGATAGAGACGAAGATAAAGGCATTGAGGACAGATAATGGTGGAGTTTTGCAAGAAGGAATTTGAATAATTCTGTAAAAAGTATGGTATAGAATGGCAAAAGACTACTCCATACACACCTGAGCAAAATGGAGTTGCAAAAAGAATGAACAAGACATTATGCAAAGGGCAAGAAGCATGCTCAGTGATGTCGGGTTAGGACAAGAATTCTAGGCAGAGGCAGTGGAGACTACATGTTACCTGGTCAATAGATCACCTTCATGAACATGAGAGGATAAGACTCCACAAGAGGTATGGACTGGTAAGAAGCTCTCTCTTTCACATATGAGGGTATTTGGATGTGATGCATATGTACATGTTCCAAAGGAGAAAAGAACAAATTTGGATAGTAAATCTAAAAAGTGCATCTTTATTGGGTATAAGGATGGTTTAAAGGGTTATAAGATTTGGAACCCAGTAACAAGTAAGGTTGCGTACAGCCGAGATTTGGTTTTCAGAGAGGTGAAATATTTTATTAAACATGAAGTCAAACCAAAGGAACCTAAGAAGATAGAGTTTGAGCATAGGGAGGAAGAATCAAACTCTACAAGAGAAGAAGAATTAGAAGATGAAGAGCCACAAACTTCCGTTGTGAGAAGATCGGTTCGAGAAAGAAGGCATCCAGAAAGGTATATTCCATATTCTTTCTGTTCAAATCTTGCTTTATCTATTACTGATGATGATCCTAGAAATATGATGGAAGCAGTAGATTCAGAGGATCAAAAACTTTGGAAAGAGGCCATGGTTGATGAAATGGCATCTTTGCAGAAAAATGAGGCTTGGGATTTCGTGGAGTTGCCGGCTGGAAGGAAACCCATTGTCAGCAAATGGGTGTTCAAGAAGAAGACAAATGCAGAAGGAAAGGTGGAGAAATACAAAGCTCAGTTAGTAGCAAAAGGTTATTCCTAGGTACCAGGAATTTATTTTGGTGATATTTTTTCTCTTGTTGACAAGGTAGCTTCTATTAGATTACTCTTATCTATTGTTGCTGCTTTTGACTTTGAGGTAGAATAGATGGATGTGAAGACAACATTTCTTCACAGGGATCTGGAAGAGGAGATATACATGAAGCAACCTGAAGGCTTTGTGGTGAAGGGTAAGAAAGAACTGGTATGCAAGTTAAAAAATTCTTTGTATGGGTTAAAACAGTCACCAAGGATGTGGTATCATAAATTTAATACATCTATACAAGGGCTTGGCTTCACCAGAAGCAAAGAAGATCATTGTGCGCATTTTAAATCAATTGGTGACCGTGTTATTTATTTGGTCTTGTATGTGGATGATATGTTGTTGGTTGGAAATGACAAAGAAATTATCTACGATTTGAAGACCCAATTGTCCTCCAAATTCGACATCAAAGATATTGGTACTGCAAACTATATTTTGGGCATTGAAATTAAAAGAGATTAGGCAAAGAGGAAGCTCTGGTTAAACCAGAAGAAGTATGCCGAGATAATATTGTAGAGGTTTAATATGCAGGATAATAAACTGGTGAAGGTTCCTATTCCTGTAGGTGTAAATTTATCTGTTGAACAGTGTCCCAAGGCACAAGAGGAGGAATAGGACATGTCACGTGTTCCATATGAAAGCAAATTCGATAGCCTGATGTATGCAATGGTCTCTAATAGACCATACATTGCACATGCAATGGGAGTATTGAGCAGGTTTATGTAAAAACAAGGGAAGGATCATTGGACAACAGTGAAGCAGGTCTTCAGGTATTTGCGTGGCACTAGTGATCATGGTTTGTTCTACCAAGGGAGATGAGTATTGGACACAGTTTTGGATATTCATGGCTTTGTTGATGCAGATTGGGTTGGAGATCTAGGTTAGAGAAGATCTACAAGTGGGTATGTGTTTAACCTATTTGGAGGTGCAGTCAGTTGGATGAGTAAGAAACAATTTGTAGTGGCATTATCAACTACAGAGGCATAATACATGGTAGCCACTCATGCAAGAAAGGAAGCAGTCTGGTTGCAGATATTGTGTTCAAGTATGGAGTTAGTATAAGGAGCTATAAGAATATGTTGTGATAGCAAAACTGCAATTTTCTTGCCAAAGAACCCTGCTTACCATTCAAAGACAAAGCACATTGATGTTCAATATCATTTTGTGAAGGATATGATAGAAGACAAAAAGTTGTTGCTAGTAAAGGTGGACACTTTGAAGAATATTTCAGATGCACTGACAAAATCTGTGAGCTCTAAGAAATTCTCTTTGTGTAGACAAACAATGGGCATTGTAGGGGTGGATAAATGACTAAGCTCTCATGTGGCCCCGTGTGGAAAGAAAAAAACAAATGGGAGGTGGTTAGTCCCCCTCTACGAGATCCTAGGCAGCGCCTCGAGAATTTTTTTTTGGACCCTATATTAGGTGGGCAGACCTACCTATGGTTTTGTGCATGGTTTTCGCACATGGTTTTTGGCGCGATGGTTTTCGGTCCATGGTATTGGATGCTTCAGCATGTATATATATGTATTGTAACATTGAAAGGAACATAATGAAAAATCAATTTGGTAGTCCCGGTTTTTTGGATCCAGGGGAAAATATCTGTGTATATTTGTTTTATGTGTTATGCTCTCAATATTTTTTATTTTTTGTGTTTTATAATTCGTATGCAGTTAATTTTTGTACGAGGTTAAATCCTATAAAGATGTCAAGGCAAAAGACATCAAGAAGAAAACGAACAATGAAGACTTTAATAGGGAACTCATTGAGATTAAAGTACGGTTGTACGTACTTATGGAAATGCTACAACAAGAAGTTGAAGACCAGAAATGTGGATGGGTTTTTAAGAAGAAAGTTAAATGGTCAGTTAAGAATTTGCATGCACAAAATCAAAGAATATGGATGAGGCATCTGATCAGAGACTGGTTAAGGATGCTTGGAGAAAGTGAGAAAGAGAAAGTGTACATTTGTGAACCAAAGAAAGGACCATTTCTTGGTGAGAATGAAGATGAGGGGCTTTCTACAAGTCTCATGAACTACTTGGATAGTTCAGATCAACATGTGGATGTGTTGATAGAGGAGATAAAAGAGGCTGAAAATCCAAATATTTTTTAAACTGATATTTTGTGTATGGTTGCAGGTTATTTTGTGGATGGTGATGGACAGTCACCTAGAACTGTCATGAAGGTGAAGGAAGAAAAATAAATGTCTTCTCAAGGCATAGAAGGAAGAAAAACTCAGAATTTCATTCTGATAGAGGATGAGGTAGCATTCTCTCATGAAGAAAACCATGATGAAAACCATAAATTAATGAACAAAGAGATTGTTGATAGATAGTTAAAGAAACATGTTGTAGAGGACAAAGAAGATTTGGCTCATGGAGATAGTCAAAGGAAGCATAAAGAGGAAGAGAAACATTTAGACTTAATGCTCACAAATTTTGAAGAAGAGCTAAGGATGTTGGAAGAATGGTTAATTAATCCAAGGATTAATGGAGAATACTACATGAAATTTGTGGGCATAGAAGGAGTGCTTAAGGCATCAGATGAAGGAAATAGTAAGAATTCTATATATATTAAAGAATAAAACATGCAACAACAACCAATGAGGAGCAACAACAACAAAGTTCAAGAAACAAGGAGCAACATGTACCAGCTAGGAGATCAACTGGACATTGAAATTGACAGGATGAGAATACTGATGGTGAAAGTGCATGAGAAATTGCACATTAATGTAAGAAGGGTAGCCAATCATAGAAGGAAAATGAATCTACAAGATTACATCAACAATGAGAGTGGAAAAATACAACATAAAGTTTGGAAACCTAAAAGTTTGAAGAACACAGTGATAACAACAAAAAAGACGCAACATGAAGAAGGAGGTGATCAGTTACAGTACAAAGTTTGGGATCCAGGAGGATCTGATAATTAATAACACATGGAGAGGAGGTCATGAATTATTTCTACCTTGGGAGTCTGGTGCAAGAGCATTAGAGCTTCCAATATATCAAGAGTTTTGGGAAACAAAAACTCCAAAATGGGTTTCAATATTGTAAAGGAACTATAATTCCTTAATTGTAAATATTAGTTTCATTTAATTATTATAGAATAGTTTTAGAAAAGCTTTGGATAGGAGATATTTTTTCATAAGGAAAAAACAAATTTCCCTTGAATAGCATGATAGATTTATGGAATAAATCATGAGAGATTTAGTGAATAAATAATCAGAGATTTATGGAATAAACCAGCGAGTGATTTTAGGATTTAGGAAAATATATTGTACTTCTTAATTCTATTTATTGTAAGCCTGTGGGAAATGAGAACTAATGGTCAAATGAATTTGAGATTAGGCCAAGAGAGGAATGAATACTTATGTAATTGTTTTGTAATTGTATGGACATGATTTTATTAATGAAAGGAATTTCCATTATGTTCACAAATTCTATGGTGTATCTATGTGATTGATAATAGTTCTAATATGTGCATGCTCTAGTATTCATAGTAAGTGAAGTAGGATTTTTATATGAAATACTTTTGCAGAAAAAATGAAGGACTTGATGATGAAGTGATTTTTTGTGCAATACAAAGAAACCCAATTTGTGGGGAAAAAAACTCCCTGCATCAACATGTTTAGCATGTGCTTACTGGTCATGTGGATAATATGTTGTTGGTTGAGGAGATATGCTTGATGGATATGATTGCCAGTTATGTTTATGTAGAATTATTGGTGTTCTTGTTGATTCCCTTCTCACTACGTTGGTTGATTTTGATGTTTCTACTCCCTGAGTTGGAGTGGTTGATTGACTATGATCCTACTGCATAAAGAGAGAAAAAATTGTGTTAATGTTGTTGTTTATTGTTTTTATCATACTACCTTGAGGAGTGAGAGAATATGATGTATGTTGTTGCCTTATGATTAGATCCAACCAATGCTCAGTGGGAGTTATTGTGTGTTTTGTAGTAGAGTGTTTTGATGATTTTCAGCCCTTTTCCATTAATGTTAAAGGAGGAGTGCTTGGGAAGATCATTTTTTCAGAGGACAATATCATTTTTATAGTTCATCCAGGGTTGCCATTAATGCCAAAGGGGGATATTATTGGTTTTGATGATGCAGTTATTGGTGTAGTTGTTGGTTGCAATGGTTGTTGGTTGGCATTGATGTCAACCTGGGCATGTGTTGCAGTTGACTTGAGTGTGTATGAGTTTATACATATGTTTTTTTTATAGCTATGCAGATGGCTGAAGTAAACATTACCATGATACAGGTATTATTTCCATTGACATTACCTTGGTACCAGGTTAGCACTTGGTATTAGTGTTATAGGTATCGTCTTAACCATGGCATATTCCTATGGTATTGAATTGGAGATTACCATGGGACAAGGGCCGGGGTATCAACATAACCATGTTATTTACACATGGGATTGACCTGAAGACTACCATGGTATAAGGGTCCATGGTATTGTCATAACCATGGTATTGACATGTGATATTGTCCTAGAGTTTACTATGGTATGTGTGCTCTTCATATTAGATAACCATGGTATTTGCCTATGGTATTCACATGGAGGATTGTTGAGAATAATTTGATATAATTTTCAGAGTGTATTGTATTGGTGTGTCTATGACTGATGGGGTTGTGTTGAACTTCATTGGAGAGAGAAAGCTATTGTTGTTGTGTGCATGGGCCTAGTTTGAAATACTTTGAAATGTGGCCCTAGATGATCAGCAAGTCGAGATAGCTTGGTGAAGAAGGGATGGGTGTTCCTTGTCAATGGGTGTTGGTAGCTTCAGTAGAGGGAGTAGCATTCTCATAGACCAATAGGTGTTGAGTGAGGCTTGCTGGGGGTAGAAGCCTCGAGTAGATGGGTTTTCACAAATTCGATCTCATATGAGAAATTTCGTTGCTGGATGTAACTAGCTACGATGCTGTCAATTTGGTTTGTTGATTAATAAAATATAAAGCAAAGCAACAATAGCAACAAAGGGTGGGTGTTTCCTCGGAGGGGGTTTTTTGACCAGAGATCCATGTGTCCCTTGTGCATGTGATCATTTGATTGTATTATGGATTTCATGTGATGATTATGGTATATAATTTGCTGGTTAATGCATTATATGAGCTAATCTACTACTGGCATAATGTATGATTGTGAATTAGTAAATAAAAAAGGAATGTAAAAAGTATATATATAGACATTGTCACTACTGATTCACCCACCCTGCTCGCCCCCTCCCTGCCCCCTCACCCCCCCAGTGGTGAACATATTTCCAGCATTCTAGAAAAAAACAAAGAAACATTATTAAATTTTGTTTCTTCATCTCTTCTTCAAAACATTCACAAGTTATGAACACCCACAAGTTATGAGATTTTCAATGGTTGAATACTTAAGTCAAAAGAAACCGAAGAAAAATCCCTCAAAAATTTTCACATTATTAGTCATTGCCTATGCAAGAGTCTAGCATTATGTTAAGTCCTATCTCAAATTGATCAACACTATGTAATTGTGCATTGTACTAAACAATTTGTAAGTCAGATCTATATGAATGTGACATATATTTGGTTGTGTATACATATAATTTAAATGTGATTCGAATAAGTCCCACCAAAGTTACTACTTCATAATTGAATACCAAGATCTTTTTTTGTTTTTGTTTTGGGAAAATATAAATTATCCAACTTTGTCATATAAATTTGAATATAATTGTGCTTTGTAAAACAATTCATAAAATAATAATTTTTCTCTTAGCTTTACATATATGAAAATATATATTAAACTTCTCTATATTATACTAATGTCATTTAAATATTTCATGATATGCTCTATATGTATCATGCTAATAATTTTTATATGCAAATTTTGTAGTAATATAATCTTGAATTTCAATAATAAACTACTCTACCTTAAATCACGGGTTAAAAAAATAGGTTATCTTGCTTATATAGCTAAGCGAAACTTTGTCTCACAATGAATATAAAATTGTAAATTATTACAGTGGTAAACACACATTGTTTTAAATTACTATAAGTAGTGCAGGATTAGAACATGGAAAAAAACAAAACCAAAAGAGAAGAGAAAACCAAAAGAGAAAAAAGTGGTCTAAATTCTTTTGGAATTTTCCATTTACAACATTATAGCGTTCAAATTTTTCCTTTTTATATGCATGAATCCACACTTCAAAAGGTTCAATTTTAACAATATCTCAAATTTCCTTCACCCAAAAGAGAAAAAAGTGGTCTAAATTCTTTTGGAATTTTCCATTTACAACATTATAGCGTTCAAATTTTTCCTTTTTATATGCATGAATCCACACTTCAAAAGGTTCAATTTTAACAATATCTCAAATTTCCTTCACCGTTTCATTTTAAATCTCATGAATATGTTATCGTAAATAAAAATATAGTGTTCAAGTGTAGCCAAGTCCATTTTCATCTTCTTCAATTTTGAAAGAATTATCTTAGTTATTAATTTTGTAGTCTAGGATTCATAGATCCTATGATTGTGATCTATTTCTATAAGCAATATATTGATAAATTGTATTAAGGGCATCAGTATAAATTTATGTTTCATTACAAATTGCTATTAAACCATGTAAAAATTAAAGAAAAAAAAAATATTGTTAGAGAATTGAAAATCTGTTTGTACACCTGGTTTTGTATTCTATATAGCTTAAACTTAGCAATTCTATTAAGTTTCCGTTAGATTATCACAAACTAACCAAAAATTAAATTTGAAAAAAAAATGTAACATAGTGAGATTATTTGAAATATTTTAACCATAATAACTATATATATATATATATATATATATATATATATGAAATATTATATCGAGTGAAATATTTTATTTACACATTAAAAATGTTTCTTTGTCATTAATTTTTAAATACATGTTAAAATTATTTAACATTGTGTATTGAATTTTCTTATTTATGACTTATATTAATTTTTTTTATTATTAATAATAATTTAAATGCAATATAATATTTTTATATAAAAAACTTGAATAAATCAATATTATTTTAAGTATAACATTTTTACTTTCAAATATCTATATTAGACACACACCCCTTCTCTTAAGCTAACACACTCTCTATATATATGCATTGATATTCAAATAATTTATATAAGTTATATATTGATTTTTTTTTTAAATATAAGAATTATACATTTTTAACACTGGAGAGAAAATATAAGTTTTCTATTTTTCTTTTTAATTAATTTATTTCTATGTGGTGATATCTTCCAGAGTCATCGCATTCATGTTTTTTGTAATCGACATTTCGAACCAATCTCTATGGTCCATCATCAGGATCACATGAGTGAATAAGTCAAAGATTAATAGGTAATAAATAGAGGAGAGGGTTGCGATGGGAATTAATGGAGCCAAGAGGTTAGAAAATGATGTGAAATAGATTTAGTTATTATTTATTAATTTTATTAATGTTTATTAAATTTTTGTTATTGATTATTAAATTTTTGACAATTAAACTTTTAGTTATTGATTAAATGATTATAATTAAATGTTATGACTTAATAATATTAATGATTATCAACTAACTAATTGTTTTCTGCATAATTAATTAGTTTATGTTAATTACAAGATTTTAATGACTAATTCTTAGTAATGACAATAATGTTTAAATATTGTATGATTTAAAAATGTTAAATAATAATTAAAACATAATAATTAATAATGATCATGAACTATTTTAATCTTATATAGATTACTAATTGAAGTTTTATTATTTTCAAATCATGATTTAAATAATAAATAATAATTAGAACTTAATGTTATAATGATAATGAGCTACTTTAATCTAATGTTCTCAAATTTATGGAAATATATAATTTTCTAATTAATAATTATTAAGATATTTTGTTAGTGATGTACCTAAGTCATTATGCTTAAAGACTATTATTATATCTTTATTAATAGTTATTAAGATATTTTGTTAGCGATGCTCCTAAGACTTGATGCTTCTAGCATATTATTATATCTTTATTAATTACTAATTATTGTTTATTGATTTATAAAGTTTTGTAGTTTTTAAAGGAAAGAGTAACTTAATACATTCTTGATTATTATTATTATAATAAATTTTAGGGTTGGTATATGGGGCAAGGAGCGTCTAGGAGAAGGTGGAATCCCTAGTTAGAATAGGAATCCAATTATCACTTATTTTCCAACCATCATCACGGTTGAGGTTGTTAGGGTCTTTTCTTATTTCAATGGCTTCTCTAAATTTTCTATGGTGATAATGATCAATTTTGGCCATGACACAAGAGTTTTCAATACATATGTGTTGATTGGTTTTACTAGAGTGCTCGGCTATAGCTGAGGTTTTGGAATGGTTATGCTTAATGCCAGCGGCATGCTCTTGAATCCTAGTTAATATAGATCGACCAGTCTCACCAATGTAGGCTTTGCCACAAGAACAAGGAACCAAATAAACCCCTTTGTGGTGTTTAGGATCAATAGGATCTTTTACCAATTTCAGACAATTGGTAATGGTATTCATGGGTTTGAAGGTGGTTTTTATATTATTCTTTTTTAGAATGTAAGAAATCTTGTCAGTGGTGCCTAGAATGTAGGGAAGGTGAACCTTACCAGCACAATCATCCATAGGTAGTTTGTTTATAGGATTCTCTGCTTTCTTGAAAGCTTTGATTCCTTGGTGTCTTCTATATCCATTCTTTTCAAAAACATCCAAGAGGTGGTTCTTTTCTTGATCAAAATGATCATGATCTAAAATGTGCAGAACCCTGAGTTTCTGAGCAGGATGATGGTCAGAGTTGGCATGAAGGTAATGTTCTGTGTGGGTTTTCTTACGATAGACCTGGTGAGATATTGAGCCATCTTAGTTTCTCTTGATTAAGATGTCAAGAAAGGGAAGGATATCATTCTCTTCCACTTCCATTGTAAACTTGATAGAATTTGATTGACTGTTAAGGTGCTCTAGGAAAATGTCTAATTTTTCTTTTCCATGAGGCCAAATGACATAAGTGTCATCGAAAAATATTTTCCAAAGCTTAGGTTTTAAAGGGGAAGACTCAATGGCTTTAGCTTCAAAATGTTCCATGAACAAATTGGCAATGATGGGAGACAAAGGTGATCCCATGGCTACATCGTAAGTTTGTTCATATATATCATCCTTAAAGATGAAAAAGGTAGAATTCAAACAAACTTCTACTAATTTAGCTGTGTCAGGATCAATGACTTTGTGGACTACTTCCATGGCTTCATCTATGGGAATATTGGTATAGAGAGATTTTACATCAAAACTCACCAAGATGTCATTTTGGTCTAGTTTTATCTGTTTGATCTCATTGATGAAGTGATTGGAATATTTGACAAAGGAACTAGTGTTCCCCACCTATTGTAGCGGCTACAACCACCCTCCAAAATTTTTCCTTAGCTTCATTTTGGAGCCTCCCTTCCAAATTTTCACAGTAGCTTTCCTTGCTTTGTTAAGTTCATAGGCTTTAGTGTTTTTCTTGCATAATGGCAGCCTATCGATCACAACTCGATGCATTTCCCTCACACTTTGATCACCCAAACTTAGTCCAGCTGCAAGCTAAGAAACTCCCCCAAGAAATTGTGCAATTCTAGAGGGAAACTAGCCTTCCCTCCAAAAATTGCGCAATCCTGACTAGCAGCCTACTTGGCTCCAGACTTGTGTAATACTTCTAGTTAACCCTCAAAGAGAAATTGCCCAAATTTCCCCAGTTGGACTGCTCAGCTCAGAATTTGCACAAATCTAGGCAGCAGTCAGTTGCTCTGCCCAGAAATTGCGCAAATCTCCTGGGCAATCAGCCTAGCTCCCAGCAAGAAATATGCATTTTCTCCCAGCAGTCGAGTAGTCTCTTGCATGTTCAGCTGAGTTGGCCGGTTCCCTCCCGGACCAAGAAAAAATGACTTGCATGCATGTGATGCTTCTCCCGAGGCAGCATGCAAAGTCATCCCTTATTTCAGGGATCTATATTTAGCATTTGGAGGTTACATGCAAGGATCATTTAAAAAAAACCTCCCACCAAGTTTTTTCTTCCCTAGATTTGTGGCATGCGCATCACGACCTCGATGTTATCAAAACTCATCAACCGGACATTGGAGAGCTCATTCCTCACATCATCCTTATAGCTCTACCATCCCACATCACATCAAGGAGCAGTTGGCACATTCATATCAATCATTTTGGAGTAAGCCCGCTTCCCATGCCTTGTGTTTCATTTTTGTCGCTTTTGTTGTTTTCGCTTGTGTGAGTATTGTTTTCTTGATTTCAGTGAGTGTTTGATGTCATTTAAATGTATACTAGATTGACCTAGAATTGTTTCAGTTTTCATTTCTATCTCACTTTTGTTGCATGCATGAAGTTTTTGGCATGAGCGGTTGCTGATTCAGTGACTTGCGTCACCCACATGCATGTTGTTATATTTTTCAAATCTATAATTTTCCATTTGAATGCATGGTCATTCACTTATGCTTACACTCAGTATCACCATGAATTCACACTCACATTCACTTTCAGTTGCTTGTCGGCAGGTCTAGGTAGCCTCATCCTGAATTCTGCCTCACCAAGGGCCTCACTAAGACAACATTGTGTAATCTTGAGACAGAAGGCTCTGTCTTTCTCTCAGGAAATGTGCATTTCTACCTAGGCACTATCCTTGAGGACTATTTTGCACATTTCTGAGGGAAAGTGACTGTTGGCCCAAAAAATTGCGCAATGTAGTCACTGAGCCTGCAACCATTGCTAGCTGAGATTGCACATTACGCAACTCCAGCAGTTAGTAGCTAGATTGGACTGTGCATTGCATAGTTCTAGCAGTCAGTTAGTCTCCTAGCAGCCTAGATTGTGCCTTACATAGTCTTTCCAGTCAGTCCCCCGACCTCCCGACTGAAATTGTGAAACCTTCATGATCAGACACATAGGTATGTTGCGAGTTAGTTATCAAGTTCATCTTGGTTTTTGACTGATAGATTGCTTGCAATGAGTGTTGTCATGTCTCCAGGTATTGTAGGTGTTCATTTTCCTCTCAGTGGTGCAGGTACAATGGTTTCCATGAAGGTAGAGTTGAAGACACCGTCCAGAGCACACCTCGAGATGTAGTCAATCAAATGTCTATGAGCTTGCCTACTCACGAAGATATCAAGTTGTTCGTAGACAAGAACATCAATTTATCACATCGAGAAACATCATGAACAATAGTTGAAGGCAACAAACTGAACGCAATGAACGCAGCAAACACAATGAATGCAGTGAAAACAATGAATGCAACGAATACAACGAATGCAGTGAACACAATGAATGCATCGAATGCAGAAGGAAGGTTGTTGACAACATAGAGGTAGAACAAAGTTGCAAGATCAAGCACACTCAACTTTGTAAACTCAGGCTATGAGGTGACAACATGACATGAAGATCATGTGAAGACAGAGAATGGAACAATGAAGGAGTTGCATGTGCTGAAGCAGCAACTCAAGGAAGCACATGAAGCTGCATAGATAGACGAATGAGTGGTAGTACGAAAAGGAATAGCAGTGCACGCAACATGCACTCATGGATGAAACTACGCCCATACAAGTTATAGATCTATCCTAGGAGCTGGCACGGAGCAGACATGGTGAGCAGTGTTGCTGATCACATGCAATGGATTCATGTCATTGTGTGCACGCATGTGATCTAACCCATTCAACACACTCACCAAGGCGAAGACAAGAAGCAAGTCCAACTGGAGCTAAATATGTACTTCACCACATTGATGCGCATGACCACCAACACACACTTGAAGATCAACAGGACATTATGCATCAGTATGTTGCCAGTTCAGCCGCACCCAGGAAGACCATGTGCACATTATCAGATGAGTTGGATAAAGGATCCAAACCAATGCATCGGTTGCAATGGAGGCAAGAGTTCACTTGAGAAAGATGTCACCATGGGCATGCACACCATCACAGACGACCAAGCTTGGCATCATCTCATGACTTTCACCATCACAAACATGTCAACGATTTGGTCTCATCAAAATGGACCGATTGTCAGTGATGTCTTGCATGGCTTGCTCAAGCCATGTTGTCTCACATGAGTAAATGTGCATTGTAATGTTGAGTCATGTCAAGTGTAAGTCAAGTGTCAATAGTTGGATGTAACAGTCATAGAGTAGATGAAGAGTCATGAGGGTGTATGAACTATCACAAAGGGGAATGTCAAGGGTCACCCCACCCTTTGCTATAAATAGTCCCTCATAACTCATTGTATGGGATTTTGGTCAGCCAAGCTTCTGATAAGACTATCTTCGAAAGAGCTTGGACAGTATTGTAATGCCCCTTGGCTTCTCCACTACACGGAGCTAGTTTATCTCTCTGGAGGAGCAGGCGGATGTGGTTGTAACATTTCGGTGTTGGGGCTAGCAAGTTTACATGGATGTATTATATGATTGGAACTTACACTTCCTTATATAATAAGAGCCAACACGTTTTCATACATATGTTATTATTGTAGTTGGACTGTTTCAATTGTTGTAGCAATGTATGTTTTTTAACTTATGTTGTTTGTATGAACACTTTTCTATGCAATTATATGAATCTTGTTGCAGATGTGTTGTTGGTTTAACCATCACTTTGGATTGTAAGACTGACCTGCTTTCTAACTTTTGATGCATCTTCGCTCGTGTGTTCCCTTCCTAGCTTAGTACACTTACAAGTTTCCAAGGGGCGTACTCATCTCAACTAACCTATGTTAGAAACCTCTCATGCACCTCCTTGACTCACTACAACAGTCACGCCCTTGTTATTGATATAGTTATCTTACTTGCCTTTGTGTGACATCGCAGTCAAGGGATTGCTTTATGACCCATTGCTGGGACTCCTACACCAAATGGTTTGAGGTCTAATTGGGACTTCTTACTGGGGATATCCTCTTACATGTTGGCGAGTCTAGCACAATCAAAATTTTGGTTCCAGAAGGAGGGTCAGATGACAAGCTGAGTCCTCACATCTATTTTCAATCTCTACACATCTATCATGACTCACTACCGAGTTGCTCTTCCGGAATGTATGTCTTATGGAAACAATTTCATCATCTCGAAAAGGCTCTTGGATAACTTGTCTCATAAAACATTTGATGGTGGAGGCTACGTAGCCTTGGTAAGGCATGTGGTCGGTGTTGTGGACTCATGCGAAAGACATGGATTCTTTGAAGAATACATGAGTTTTGCGTTTTTTATCTACATGCTTCAAGGGCACCCAATGCATTAGTGTACCATGGTGCCTAAAAAATTTATTCATTCTCTTGCTCATCTGGTCGCAGAGATGGACTATTCTTTCAATCACTTTAACTATAAAGAACTCAACAAAGAAACTCTAGAATTACAAAAATCACCCAATGAATCCATTGAAAAATTTCACACACACATTTATAATCTTGCATAACGATTCCTAGAATATTATATTGATTGGGAATTTCTTAATGGAAGATTTGAGTATCTTCTTCACATATCTGAGCCTCGCTTAGCACACTTTGGTGATGGAACTGCACAATCATAGGCATGCATAGTTGTTGTCACAAGTAATTGTCCACCTTCACCTCATCTAACAACTCCGCCACTGCGGAGTGATGTGGGAGATCATTCACACACCTCTGTTGAACTGTCACATCCTCCCAACCCACCTTCTCTTGAGATTTGTGCATATTTGGCTTGCAAGCCTATTGGTTGTCTTGTGGACTCGTTCCCTCGACCTTCGTCCTCGCATTGTGTTGATCCTGCGGATTATATTGTCTTATGTTCTCCCATTTTGGACTCCTCACCTATTGTGAATGAAGATCAAGTTGTCAACGGAGTTGGTGTTATTCAGCCAACCTATGCCATCATTCATGATGAGTGTGTGTGGGAATCTAAAGAAGATCCCATCGTGAAGGATGAATACCTTCTAGCCGCGCCTCATCTGCTTTATCCTGACATCTCTTGTGATTCTTCCACTGTTGATTTCTCTTGTGAAAACTCACTTACAGATGTTTCTACTTTTGATCATTCATACGACACCTTGAATGCCAATCTGTCATTAAAGTGTGGAGAGGACACATCTTCCTCAGAAAATCTGTCCAATCTGTGATTTATCTTTCTTTAAAACATAGAGGGTGAACATCTTTGCTTCTCATCTACCCCTCTTCACAATTCATAAAATCATGAGGATGCCAAAAATCATCTTGAATTTTCTGATCTTGGTTGTCGTGATCTATTCACTTCCTCATCTGATCATGATTTTGATTCAACTGTTGTTAATCTATCCAAGACACTAGTCTACGATGATCTATCTATCCATGAGGTCGAAACCCCCCATATTGTCGAGGCACTTCAGCCCGAGCTGATGGTTATGTGAGGTCCTCACTGTCCTGAGGTTAGTTTCACTTTTGGTCAAGGAATTGTTGAAACACTCGAGGCTCCTCGTCACTCTATGCTTTGCATTGAAGATCAACCAAACACCAAGATTTCACTTCCTCCACTCGAACTAGACGATCCTATCACTCATGCATTGGATGAATCTTACACAGCAATCACACATGCACAACACAAGTGGTCTACCTTTCTCACGTTTTCTTGCATGACACATCCAACAGAATGCATACACTCAACATTTTCATTCAGTGTAGAACAATACCATGGCAGCTCCACAGAATGCATGTCATGCTTTCTCACTCATCTTTGTTTTATGGATGCTTGCAAGATCGGAGTGTGTTTGTCTTCATTGTTACATCTTTCTTTCTTGCTTGTTTTCACAGTTGTCTTGTTCGCGAACCATGCCTTCACCAACATGGGTCAACCAATGCATCGGTGGCTACATTGGAAGTATCATTTCATGTGAGATGACCCATGCATTGTTAGCTTAGGAGTAGGAGTAGTGTTTGCTTTCAGTTAGTTTGCTTGCTTGCTTGTTTGGTTACTTGCTTCATTTGTTTGTGTGTTTGTGTGCTTGCTTGTTTTCTTATTCGCTTTGCTTTCACTTTTGCTTCTATTTTTGCTTTGCTTTGGTGATTTTTAGTTCGCTTGTTTCGTTCGTAGGTTAATTTTGCATGAAACGATGTATGACTCTTGAAATGAATTGGGTGAAGTACAAGAGGGATTGTATAACAATCACTACTTGGTTGTCTGTCATCTAGCCTCTATATGAAGGACTTGTTACTTTTAGTCCATGATACGTCAAAGGAAAATATGTGTTGTTCGAAGTGAACCTTAGCGAAAACACAACGCTTGCGCACTAACTAGTGTCACATTCTCTAGTAGGTTGTTCTTTTGGTTAATCCTTGTCAGCTCAGTCAAGTAGAGTAAGGTGAGCGAGAAAACCTTAACAAGCATGTCAGAGGTATAATAAACTACTTCTCTACTGGAACAACCTCTTTTGCTCTCAATAAGTTGGGATCCCTCTTCCTCCTCTGAAATGAATAAGTGTTATGCACAATTACAAAAATGGAAAAGGTGAAAAAAGTTTGAAAAAAAATGAAAATGAATAAGGCGAAAGAAGAGAAAGGCTTCCTATGCGGAGAGGTGATGCAAGTAACTCTGTTGGGGTACTAACCAAGATTTCTGGCAATGGAGCCATGCTTGTGTTCCTATGTGACTCTGTCAGGGTATTGTCCAGGCCTACTGACAGCAGAGCAACACCAGAGATGAAACTAAGACTCTAACAACTATATTTCTTTTGCACCAATATACCCCTCAACCAAAATTGAAACAACTGTGTTGTCTTAGCTTGGAATGTGTGTTAATCGACTAAGAGATTGGGAGATGCTACATCTTACAATCAAGCTAGTGTGGAGACCAAGAGGAGCTGAGAACTGAACACTACTTCCTAAGGTGTTAAACTTTATTTTCACAAAAAAGGTCCATTCAAAGAGCTGGAGTTCTACCAGTGTCTCGCCAAGTGTTGTAGCAGCTACAACCACCCTCCAAAATTTTTCCTTAGATTTTTTTTGGAGCCTCCCTTCCAACTTTTCACAGCAGCTTACCTTGCTTCATCAAGTTCAGAGGCTTCAATGTTTTTCTTGCATAAAGGTAGCATATCGTTCATAGCTCGATGCATTCCCCTCACATGTTGATCACCCAAACTTGGTCCAGCTATAGGCTGAGCAAGTCCTCCAAGAAATTGTGCAATTTTGGAGGGAAACCAACCTTCCCTTCATAAATTGTGCAATCTTGACTCGAAGCCTACTGGGCTACATAGTTAGACAATTCTGCCAGTGAACCCTCATAGAGAAAGTTGCACAATTTTCCCCAGTTGGGTTGCTCATCCCAAAGTTTGAGCAAATCTGGGTAGAATTCAGCTGCCCTACCCAGAAATTGTGCAAATATCCTGGGAAGTCAGCCCAGCTCCCAACCAGAATGTGCATTTTGTCCCAGGAGTTGAGCAGTTTCTCGCATGTGTAGCTGAGTTGACTGGTTCCCTCCGAGACCGAGAAAGACTGACTTGCATGCATGGGTTTCTTCTCCCAAGGAAACATGCAAAGGCATCCCCTGTTTCAGGGATCTATATTTAGCTATAGGAGGTTACATGTAAGGGTCATTTTAGAAAAACCTCCCACCAAGTGTTGCCTTCCCTAGATTTGTGGCATGCGTGTCATAACCTTAATGTTATCAAAACTCATCAAGTGGACATTTTTTATTCCTGACATCAACCTTGAAGCTCTGACATCCCACATCACATCTAGGAGCACTCGACACATTCAAGTCAGCTATTTTGGGGTAATCTCGCTTCCCATTCCGTGTGTTGCATTTTTGTCGCTTTTTGTGTTTTTTCTTGTGTGAGTACTCTTTGCTTTATTTCAATAAGTGCTTGCTATCATTTACATGTATACTAGCTTTCCCTATCACTATTTCATTTTTCTTTGCTATCTCACTGTTGTCGCATGCATGAAGCTGTTTTGCACGACGGTCGCTGATTTGGCGACTCGCGTCACCCACGTGCATGTTGTTCCATTTTCTAAATTTGTCATTCACCGTTTGCATGCATGATCATTCACTTATGCTTACACTGAGTATCACCATGCATTCGCACTCACATTCACTTTCAGTTGTCCGTCGGCGAGTCTGGTCAACCTCAGCCCAGACTCTGCCTCACCAAGATAGCATTGTGAAATCCTGGGAGGGAAGGGTCTATCTTCCTCTCAGAAAACACGCATTTCTGCCTAGGCACTATCCTCCAGGACTGTTTTGCGCATTTATTAGGGACAGTGACTGCTAACCCAGAATATTGCACAATGCAGTCACTGAGCCTGCAGCCATTTCCAACTGAGATTGTGCATTGTGCAATTCCAGTAGTTAGCAGCCATACTGGACTATGCATTGCACAATTCAGTAAGTCTCCCAATAGCTGAGACTGTGCTTTGCACTATCTTGGCAGTCAGTCTCCCGACCTCCAGGCTGAAATTACGCAACCTTCATGATCAGTCACATAGGTATGTTGCAAGTCAGTTCTCAAGTTCATTTTGGTTTTCGACTCACAGATTTCTTGCCATGAGTGTTTCCTTGTCTCAAGGTATTGTAGTTGTTTATCTACCTCTCAATAGTGCATGTACAATGGTTTCCAAAAGGGTATTGTCAAAGACAATGTTCATAGCACAACTGGAGATGCAGTCGATCAAATGTCTATGAGCTTTCCTAGTCACGAAGATATCAAGTTGTTCGTAGACATGAAAATCAATTTATCACAACGAGAAGCTTCATGAACAACAACTAAAGGCAACATACCGAATCCAGAAAATGCTGCGAACATAATGAATGCAACGAACACAACGAATGCAGTGAATACAACTAATGCAACGAACACAACGAATGCAGCGAACGCAACGAATGCAACAAATACAACGAACGTAACGAATAAAGCGAACACAACGAATGCAGTGAATGCAGCAAACACAATGAATATAGCGAATGCAAGAGGAAGGTTGTTGACAACATAGAGGCGAAAAAAAGTTGCAAGATCAGGCAGATCCACTGATGATGAAAGCAACTTTGGAGACTCAGGCTATGAGGTGATGGCGCGACATGAAGATCATGCAAAGATAGAGAATGGAACAAAGAAGGAGTTGCTTGTGCTGAAGCAACAACTCTCAGCACGTGCAACTTAGGGAAGAACATGAAGCTGGATAGACAGACGAATGAGTGGCAACAAGAATAGGAACAATAGTGGGTGCAACATACACTCACATATGAAACTGCACCTATACAAGTTATAGATCTATCCTAGCAGCTAGCACAGAGAAGACATTGTGAGCAGTGTTGTTGATCGCATGTAAGGGATTCATATCATTATGTACACACATGTGATCCAACCCATTCAACACACCCACCAAGGCGAAGAAAAGAAGTAAGTCCAAATGGAGCTGAACATGTACTTTGGCAAGATGATGTGCATGACCAACATCACAAACTTGAAGATCAGCATGGACACTACGCATCAATATGTTGTTGGTTTAGGCGCACCCAGGAAGACCATGGGAATGTTAGTAGATGAGTTGGATGAATGAGCTGAACCAATGCACTGGTTTCAACGGAGGAAAGAGTTCGCTTCAGCAATATGTCACCATGGGGTGCATGCACACCATCACAGATGACCAAGCTTGGCATCAACTCACGACCTTTTCCATCACAAGCATGTCAAAGAGTTGGTCTCATCAAAACAAATTGATTGTCAGTGATGTCTTGCATGGCTTGCTCAAGCCATGTTATTTCACATGAGTACATGTGCATTGTAATGTTGAGTCATATCAAGTGTCAATAGTTGGATGTAACATTTGTAGAGTAGATGAAGAGTCATGATGGTAGATGAATTGTCACAAAGGGGAATGTCAAGGGTCACCCCACCCTTTGCTATAAATAGTCCCTCATAACTCATTTCATGGGCTTTTGGTCAGCCGAGCTTCTGATAAGACTATCTTGGAAATATCTTGGAGAGTATTGTAACATGCCTTGGCTTCTCCACTGCACGGAGCTACTTCATCTCTTTGGAGGAGTAGGCGGATGTGGCTGTAACGTTCCATTGTTGGGGCTAGGTTTACATGGATGTATTGTATGATTGGAACTTACACTTCCGTATATAATAATAGCCAACACGTTTTCATGCATATGTTGTTATTGTAGCTGGATTGCTCCAGTCACTGTAGCAATGTACATTGTTCAACTTACGTAGTGGTGTATGAACACTTTTATATGTAATTATATTAATCTTGTTGTAGATGTGCTATTGGTTTAACCATCACTTTGGATTGCTGGACTGATCTACTTTCCAGCTTGTGATGCATCTTTGCTCGTGTGTTCCCTTCCTAGCTGAGTACACTTACACATTTCCAAGGGGCGCACTCATCTCAACCCACCTTTGTTAGAAACCTCTGATACACCTTCCTTGACTCACTGTAGCGGTCACACCCTTTCTATTGACAGAGTTATCTTACTTACCTTTTGTGACATCGCAGTCAAGGCATTGCTTTATGACCCACTACTAGGACTCCTACACCAAATGGTCTGAGGTCTAATTGGGAATTCTTACCAGGGAGATCCCCTTACACGTTGGCAGGTCAACACTGTCAACACCACCATAGGCTTAAGCTTTTTAGCAAGATATTTCGTGAGATGGCAAGTGGGACCTCCAATGGTATTGACAATGGGTCTAATGGGGATGCCTTCTTTGTGAATTTTAGGGGCTCCATAAATCCTAGGGGTGTAGGGATTGGTTTCAATAAGATTTTTAATATTGTGTTCATTTCTCAATTTTATCAAATTATTAACATTCTTGGAGATATTTCTTATGGGATTCTTTCTTAATTTAATGTAATAACCACTGTTGTTTAGCTGGTCTAGCATCTTCTCATTATAATCCTTAGTGTTCATTATAATATATGCACCACCTTTGTGAGCTTTCAAGGCCAGAATATTAGGGCCTTGGTTTAGGGTCTTAAGAGCAAGGTATTCCTGTTTGGAGATGTTGCTTCTAGGTGGTTTAGCTTTACTGAGGATGATGGAACAATCCTGTCTAATAATCTCTTTAATGTTGTCTAGTAAATCCTTAATCCCATTCTCAATATTGCACAAAATTTCTTCTTTTAGGATGGTGTGTGGGGAAATGGAAAAATTCAGGCCTCTTTCAAGGAGACCTAAAGTGATTTGGGCGATCTAGGTGCTGGAGAGATTCACGATATGCTTAGTTACTTTCTCAGCATTAGATGTCACCGTTTTACACTCACTGTTTTAGTTTCGATTTCTTGAATTTCTTGAATATTTGTGGGTGTTTTCTTATCATCCACCTTGACCTTAACTCCTTTATTGGATCGAACTTATCTTATTTATTGTATAATAGAGTTGTCCCGTTCCCTATAATCTTATTGTCAAACACTGAATATGTCGTTGTTTTATGCTCATTGTTTAATGTTTTGATTTCTCTAATTTTGATTTCTTGAATTATTGTCTTATCTTCCACCATCATCTTAACACCTTCCTTAGATGCCTTCTCGCATTTACTATTGTATAATCACGCTTTCCCACTTCCATAACCTAGTTGTCAAACACATAATACAACATCATCCTTCGTGTGACCTGTTTAGGCAAGATTTGTGATGTAGATTGATTCGTTGTAGTGGTATGAGTATCTATGATAGTTATCTGCGTGTTTGATAGTTATTTGAATAATTATTTTATTCAAATAATTATTTTAGTATAATAAATTTTAGGGTTGGTATATCATAATTTATTCCTCTCTAAAGTAAATATTTTATGTTAGTTCACATAAGTATCAAAATATTTTATTTATGCCTGAGAGTGAGAGTAATGTGTTTGTACATCTCCTTCATATTGGGTTGTAGTATCAACTAAACTAGTGAACATAATAAGATAATTAAAATTGTCTAAAGATGCATATTCATTACTTGTATTTTTAAATACTTTGTTTTTGTTTTAAAAGGGAGATTTTTAAGGATGGAATCACACATTGCCTTCAAACGGGACTGTAGAATGAGTCTCTCTGGGCAAGGGTAGGCTCCCCTATGGATATAAGTGAACTGCTTTGTGCATTGGGGTTACTCTACTCTTATTAAGTTACAGGTGTTTTGTATATATGACTTGGTGTCTTGGATATATGCTTTGGTTATTGTGGGAGCTAATAAGCTTTGGTTTTGATCTAGTGTACATCACTCCAATTTGTTTACCTTATGCCTAGCCTAGATCAATCCATTGGTTTTAGCTAGCGCTTAGCCTACATCACACACTTATTGGTGATATGTTCTTGGGTTATAGTGAGAATTCATAGGTTTTACTTTGGGCTAACCTAAATCACTTCAATAAGTCACTAATTTCCATAGTGAAAAAATAATAAATAAATCACTAATTTCCATAGTGAAAAAATAATAAATAAATAAGAAAAACTTAATATATGAAAAAATCAATTTTTTTTTTAAGATGAAAAATAATAAATAAGTAGAAAAAAGCAATACATAAGAAAATCAACCCTTTCTTTAATGAAATTTTATAAAATGTCATCATTTTTAATAAAAATTTATAAAATACAATATTTTTTTTCTAAAAATATTTTGGCTGTCTTACCTCTTTCAAAAATACAAGCATAAAAATACTTGAATTATTAATTTAAAATTATGATTAATATATAATTCCATTTACCACATCTATTGGAAGTGAAAAAATTCAATGAATAATCACCATTTTTACTATTTATTTTCGTAATATGATGTTTACAAAAAGGGTTTATCCATTTGCGGTAATTAATATGAAAATTTTCTCATCTCATCCCTAGAGCCGGGAGCCGATAGAGGTTTATCTATGTGATATGATGTGCCCTGAAAAATGGAGCGGTTTATTTTTGTGATATGATATTTGTTGTGATTCTTTTAGAGAGAAAAGAAGATAGATTTATTTTTATGATATATCTTTTAAGACGAGAAATCTAAGACGTTTATCTGTATGATACGATATTTGTCATAATTAATACGGAAATGTTTTAACCTTTGTTAAAAGTTTATTTGTGTGATATAATGTATCTTGAAAAAAGAAGAGGTTTAATTTTTGTGATATTTTATTTGTTTTTGATAAATATGGAAATGGTTTAACTAAAAAATAATAATAATATTAATATTAGATTTATTTTTGAGTGGTTAATATGAAAACATTATATATGTGGGGTTGATATGAAAATGGTTTAATTTTGTAAGGAAAATATAATGGTAAAGGTTTATCATTATGATATGATATTTGTGATAATATGGAAATGTTTTAGTGTGAGCCGAGTCTCTATTAAAAGGTTTATTTGCATGATATGATGTATGTTGAAAAAAAAGGAAAGGTTTATTTTTTTGGATATGGTATTTGTTGAGAATGATATAATTAAAAAAAAAAAGAATAGATTTATTTTTTTGCTAAGATATATGTCAGGATAAATATAAAATTATTTAAATTTAGTATATATATATGATTGATCTATTTTGTGATAATATGATACTGATATTTGTGGTAATGTAGAAATAATTTAATGATGTAAAAAAAAAGTGATTTTTTTTTAAATATAAAACATTTCACTTTATGTGGAGGCTTCTATATTATTACCATTTTCTAGAACCTAATTTTGTAATGAGTAAAAGATAAATCCATATCAAGTCCAAGTTCAATGGAATTGAATTAACATCATCCACATCAAAGTCCTAGTTCAACGGAATTGAATTAACATCATCCGCACGATGAGTCTAAATCAAATGTTATCTTGATTGGAGGGACTTCAATTACACTTCGGTTTATATAGATTATTGAGTTAGTCATCGAACGGTACCATAATGTACCATCAGGATAATGATGGAGATATGAAACAGTCAACCTTTGAAAGTTGAACGTCGCAACACGTTTTCTTGCTCCTTGGCGGCTCTTGCAAAATCAAAATTGAAAGTTCAAGGATGAGGCACCTTTTCTTGCTCGTACAAAATGAAGATTCGCTGGTGGGTCTAGGTAAATTACCTCCTTTGTCTCCTCTCCCGCGCTTTTTTTTGTTTGACAATATCACTAATTTCATTAAAACCCATTACTATTTAAATAATTTTTAAAGTAAAATATTTCAGGTTATTTAAAATGTGTTTTTAATATATAAATAGATTTAGCATTATGAATTTTGTTGAGCATTGGTTATATAAAGTTCATAATTTAAAGTTGTGATTTTAACAATTTTATGTTATTTATGTGTCAAAATTGATTATAAAATATGCTTTGAAAAAACTAGAATATAAAAATTTAGAGTATGGAGTTTTAAAACATGGTTTTGCACATTTGGTGACATATTTTGTGGGTTTAATATGCATTAGTGTTTTATACTTCTCTACATATGTGTAGGAAAAAAATTCTTATTTGGTACTTTCATCATTTCTATTATCTTGCATGGATTTGAAATTTGAGGTTGCACTAACTCTAATTTTAGAGAAGGATAGAGTAAATCCAAAAGAAAATTATAACTCATAATCTTAATATCAAAAGCAATATGCCGTATTTTAACCTAGTGAGCTCCTCTCTTATTGAATGCATTACCATGGTTAGGTACTTAATATACAAGAACAAGATAAACATCAACAAGAGGCTCCCCATTATTGCTTCCAACTTGAACCATAACCACAAGGAACTAAAGTAAGGATGACATACAAAGGTAGATCTTAGCCGAATCATTAGAAAATACAGGAAATAATTGGTCAAACCTAATCTAGAAGATCAAATATATGATTTAGTTCTCACTGCCACAAAGAAGAAAATCAATAATGCTAAGATATGAACTAATTCTCACAAGACTCAACAAATTGGGTCTTGGACAATTCCCAAAATAACATGTGATATAAGAATTGTCCATCCTTGTGACACTAAAATGTTTGAAGATGAAAGACACTCTCTACTAGAGTGCCCTATGTATGCTCAAATTAGAACTCAATTCCAAAAAATCTTTTACAATATTGACCTTCCTAAGTCATCAAAACTATGAAAATTTTGAAACATTTCGCATAATTCCTTTTGGGCATAAAAATAATAATTTAAAGGAATCTAGTTGATATTTGCCTTTTTAAGGTGGAAGAGGTTGAATTTCAACCTCAATGTTGGGAAGCTATATCATCCTTAGAAATTTATCTTAACTAAGGTTTAGTATATGAACTATTCCTAGAATTGGAGCCATAATTTTTTTTCCAATGTTTGTAAAACTAGGGTTTCTTGATTTGTGGCATTCATGGTTCACACTACACAAGGGACCTTGGCACCCTCTTACCACAACATCATAATAGGGGATAAAGAATTGACTACATAGTCTTATTGCATGGAAAAATTGTATTCACACTCGAAGTAGCGTGAAAAGTTGAAAAATTATGGAAAGGGGTCCTCTCACTCAAGGATTATACCAATAGGCACTTCTTGGTGGTGATGCAACCTACGATGATACCTACCCAAGGTAGCAGAAGATCCAAAGTTTGAGGTAAAATCCAACCAAACTGGTCAATACATCCAATTTATGCAAGACCATGCACTAGTACATAAATATCTAAGGATCTAGCCAATGAAAAGGGGTCTAATATGGTGGATTCAAAACAACCGGAAACCCAAGGGAAAAATTGATCTAGAACTAGGGGTAAAAAGATTTTTCATAGTGAATTTTTCAATTCAAAAGATAGAAGTATTTTTTTTTTAAATGGACCCCATATTTTCAACTTTGTTGGGTTAATCTCAAGATTTTGATGGAGAATTTTGGTCCAAATAAGGGATTTTTTTTTACAACTCCTATCTGTATCTAATTATTTTCCCATCCAAATGAATTATAGGAAGAGGACATCATTGAATTTATTAGCAACACTTCAGCAAATATTGTCAAAATCTTAGAGCCTATGGATAGAGGATGCTACACCTCCTATGTAATAATATGTGTGTACATGAATATCTCTCAGCCACTTCCTACCTTGGTTGATATTTCCTAATACGATGTTTTATTGCAACAATCACTAGACCATGCACATATTCCCTTAATATGTAGATGGTGCCATGAGTGGAGGCATTATTCCCTACAATATCTAGAAGTGCTTACCAAGTTTACTAAGGGGAGTCCCTTAATTCAATTTCATTTGAGCTATGGAGGTAGGAATTTGGTTTCCTGAATGCAATGAGAGATGATTAGAGAAATGAGGGATATTTCCTCATTGAGATGTAAAGCACTATTTAAAGTGATTTTTTGAAAAAGTTAGATATTTTAGGCCTATATTAGATATTTTCTATGTAGGGATGATTTGATCCATATTTAAGGGATCTTAGCAAATCATAATTTTTTATATAGATAGATTACGTAAAGTGTAAATTAGAGGATAGAGAAATAAAGCACATTAAGAAATAATAAGAGGGTGGAGTGTGAGAAGAGGTTTGAAGAGACCAAAATAGTGGGTAGCGCCATACAATGCTAATTTTGTAATTACCCACATTTATTTCAATGGTTAATGAATTCTCTACCTATTATTTTGTTTCTAGTTAAGTGACAAGTTAATGTGCTTGTATTTATTTTGGTAGAATAATCCATTATTGTTTTGGGTGATTAGCCTTGATCAAACTCCTTTTAGATTCACAAGAATTTCTCTAATCCAAATTAGGTTCCATATGCATTCAAGATTGGAATATTGAGCATCATATTTCCATGTGAGGTTCCAATTTAGAGTTTATGTGTGGATTCTTTGAAAAACATTATTTATTTATTAGAAAGGAAAATTCCATGACACAAAAATATAGTGATTTAAATAATGAGAAGCTTATCATCGTCTATCAAGTCAAGGTTCCACCCTCTCATGGTTCCATCCAAATCTTAGTGGATTTTCAATCAAATCCTTTGCATCACATTATGGTCATAATATGATATTCCAAAGCTATGATGCTAATTGATGGAGATGACAATTTATCCAACACATAATCGATAATCCGGAAGTCTGCATTCTAGGTCAAACAATAGTTCAACCGAAAATTTAACTGAATCTTAGATATATGGATTGAAGTGATATCTCGATAGAAAGAAAAATCCAGATCGAGTTAGATAGCTTAATTGGAAGAAATATCCAAGTCAATAGTTGATCACGAGTATAAAGATAATCCAGATCAACTAGATATCCAAATATTTGCATTGATAGTTGTAAGGGAACATTAGTTGTATCTGGATCTCCAAATTATGAGCTACAATAAACCCATATGAATCCTAGATTATAAATCTTTAATTGAACCAATAAAAGTTGGGGACTGCAAATATTATGGGTAAAATCAATTTTTTATAATGTGGGAAAGCCAACAAAATTAGGTCAATATTCTATAGTTCCTTTTGGTTAAGTTCTTAGTCACAATGCTAAAGAATATGGTATGAAATATGTAATTCTTGGTGTGAAGGGTTTAGTAATTTGGGAACTGTACAACTTTGTGATATTGTATTTGTTCATCAGAACTGTTGATTGTGTTATTTAAAATTTAGAACCAGTCCATAGTCATAACTAAAGGGATTATTAAAACATCACATGCATGAGGTTGAAGTATGATCAAGTGGTTTTGATCGAAATCAATTTGGTCCATCAACTAATCTAAGGTAAGAGGATGCTTTGGCATCATTTTTGAATAAGAGTAGGATGAGACTAGTCATTTGAATGTTTTCAGAGATTTCAAATCATTGCAGTAACACTAGAGAAAGGGTATTAGGAAAACTAGTGGTGGATTAGCACAAGAATCTAGAAGAAGAATTGAAGGCAATAGATTAGAGAAAGAATAATTTTGTCTTTGGAGTATTTGTCATAATTTAAAACAAGACACCAATATAATGTCAAAAACATTGAAGGAAAATACATAAGGCATAGGGACGACAAGTATTGAGCTAATGGATTTCTTATATTTCTTAATAAACATGAGTATATGATTGAAAAATGATGAGAAATGAGTTATCTATGTAAGAATGGATGTTTGGATAAGAAAACAAAGCATAGAATATGTTGTGCAAAGGAATTCTAGGATATACTAAAATTCCTACATATTGATGACAATTCTAGCGAACGAGTAGAGATGGGTAGAATTGTTAATGGCAATTTTGAGGAAAACTTGGAAAGACTAGTAGCAATAAGAATCTTGTAGGAGTTTCAAGTGGAGAAATTAGAAGTTCTTTGGATTTCATATATGATGAGATATAACAAGTAAAATGGTATTTATATTTTCAAATTAAAATTTCTAGAGAAATGACTGATTGTAGGTAGAAACATAGAATGAAGAAAGAATTGCTATAGAGACTATTGCAGCAAAAGATGCTATAACAATTCCAAGTGAGGTTGAGTAGAAGTTGTTGATACAATTCCACAATTTGATTTTATGGCTAGAATTGTTGGTAAAGTCAGTAGAGTGTAAAATCTTGAGAGGATTAGAGGAAGCTCAAAAGGTTCAAAAGGAGAGAATTGGAAGTACCAAAAGGCTAGGATCAAGAGAGAAGCTTGTGAGGTATTTTCTAGTGAGTTGAAAAGACTTGTTACCTCAAAGGCTTATTTGTAGCTCACAATTGAGCATGGAGAATATCATAGAGAAAGAAAGGAAGATGATTGAAGGACGTTAGGAAAATATTCTATAGAAAAGGAACAACAAAATTAAAGAATATGCCAAATAATTGGTAGAAGAATGAGGTAGGTGAATAAGGAGTAACTTGAAAAATAAATTATTGAGCTAAAGGAAATACTTAGTGTAATTATGAAGCTGCTACAAGACAGTGAATACCAAAGATATGGATGGAGAATGAATAAGCAATTTGCATGGCTTGTTATGGAATTAGTTGTTAGAAAGTTAAGAAATAAGTTGAGGCACATGATGAGTGTTTGGTTGAAGGAAGAATAACTCAAAGCAAGTGATAATAAAATGAAAATTCATTATTGTGAACTAAAGTACAGATCATTCCTTTGAGAGGATGATAATGAAGACGATGATGAGAGACTTAATGACAGTCTCATGGATTGTTTGGAAGGTTTAGATCAACATGAGGATAGGATAACAAAGACATCAAAGGAGGATAGAGACAATTATGTTCTTAAAACTGATAATTTGTGTCTGAATGCAGGTTTTACAGATGAAGGACAATCATTAGAAACTATCATAAGGAGATAGGAAAATAAAAATAAAAACGTTTTAGGTGCATTAAAGAAGGACAACTTAAAAAAATATCTCATAGAAATGGAAGAGGCAACATTGTCTCATAAAGGAAACCAAAGAGATACTTATACACAGTCATAGGATGAACTTATTGAAGGGCAAGTAAATAGGGTAGGATTTCCTTGTCACGACAACCCAAATGAGGACAAAAGAGATAAAGCACAACATTCGTATGTGATGATGATATACTTTTATGCAGAAATCAAGATGTTGGAAAAGTTGTTGAGGGAAAGTTATTTTAATGAAGAGTTCATAGTGAATTCGAAGTAATATAAGGGAGTACTTAACAAAGAATGATTTTTTAAGACATTTATGGAGAGAGAGGTGTATTATCAAGATGACTGTGTGTATATAGGTACGAAAAGAATTGAGACAAGAAAAGGAGAGACAAAAATGTCTCATGAGAATGAAATTTTATTTCATTCAAAGCAAGAGTATGATGATAGAAATAAGAAGATTCCATCATGTGGAATGAAGGATGAAAGTCTTATAGAAGTAAGTGTAAATATTGATGAATAATTGAAGATGCTAGAAGAATGTCTAGTCAATCCAAGGATTGAGGAGGACTGCATAGAGATTGCAAACAAACAACATGAAAAGGAAAAGAAAATTGAAGCATATAATAAATTTTAAAATTTTAAAATTAATTATTTATGTCAATGTGCAGAGAAGGGAAAATAAGAGTAGGATGTTTATTTGAATTCATTTAAGCATTGGATCCATTGAATAGGATAATGGGGCAACCATATGTCTCATTGGAAAATGAAGGAAAATTTTGGTGTCAAAGTCAAGAAAGTGTAGAGCAAAGGATTTTCCTAGAAGAAAATAAGAGGAAAGCATTAAATGTAACAAACAAGTTGTAAAATATGAGTCAAAAAATTTCAAATAGAGACTAATGCACATAATGGGACAACAAATTACACATTTGTATTAAATAGTAGTGAAAATGAACAAATAATCATCTTTTTGACTGGTGATTATTCTTAAGAGTCTAATAAATAAAGTATTTGATGTAATGAATTTATTTTATGTACAAATGTAAGTAAAATAGAATGTTTTGAATATTAAAGTCAATATATCATAGAGAATCCATGGAAAATGAATTAAAGTGTCTTAAACTTATTTGGAAATATGTAGAATGATGGAGAATAGAAGATGAGAAGGCATGGGAACATTGAGAAGTCCACAGCCCATAAAGTTTTTAAATTCTAAAGTGCAAATGCAGATAAGAAATGCCAATATCATGTATCAAAAAAGGGTAAGTTGGACATTCAAATTGATGAATTATTGATGTTGATCGAGAAAGGGGTTAAAAATAGGTATAATGAGTAGAAGAGAACAATTAGCATCAAAATACAATTGACTGCTCAACATTACATCAACAAAGTAAGTGGAGCCTTGTGAAATAAAGTATAGAAACCTAGAAAATTGAAGATAGTAGAAATCATAAGTGAAGAGAAAAGAGTTAATGAGAAATATTTTCAAGAGGAAATTCAAAATTAGAAAAAAGAAATTGGACAGTAATAAAGAAAATTTTGGAATGCAGGAGGAGAATGTGTAGTAGATCTGCCTACAATTGGAATTATTAGACAATATTATGGATGCTACAACTAAATAAATTATGGTGGAAACAATTAAGAGACTCATGAATAGGGACCCATCAGTTATTTTACCTTGAGAGTCTAATGTAGGATAATTCAACAATAAGATCTAGAATATCTTACCAAGTTTACTAAAGGGAGTGAGATCCATTAATTTAATTTCATTGAATTTATGGAGATAAGAATTTGATTTTCTAAATGTAATAAGGATTGATTTGAGAAATGCGGGATTATTTCCCCATTAACATCTAATATCATATTTCAAGTGATTTATTAAAGGAATTGAATATTTTAGGCCTCGATTAGACATTTCCTACATAGGGATGAATTGATCCATATTTAGTGGATCTCTACAAATAATCACTTTGCATATAGAGAGATTATGTAAAGAGTATATCACGATATAGTGAAATAGAGTGTTTGAATAAATAATCAGTGGTTAGAGCATGAGAAGAGGTCAAAGGAGACCAAAATAGGGTGTATCACCATACAATTCTAATTTTGTAATTATCCACCTATGTTTCAATTGTTAATGAATTTTCTATGTGTGATTTTATTTCTGGTTAAGTGACAGGGTAATTTTGTTGTGTTTATTTGGATAAAGTAATCCATTATTGTGTTAGGTGATTAGCCTTGATTGAGCTCCTTTCTACATAGGAGAATTTATCTATTCTAAATTAGCTTAAAAATGAGTTCAATATTGAAAGATTCAGAATCAAAGTCAACCAATTGTAGTGTCGTGTGGGGTTTTGATTTAGAGTTAAGTGCAATCTTTGAAAAACTCTAGTTCTTTATATTCAAAGGAAAATATTGTGACATACAAATTTAGTGATTTAATTAGTGAGAATTTTACCATCAATGAGCATCTATTGAGTTATTGTTCCAACCCAAGCTTAGTGGTATTGCAACCAAATTCTTTGTATCTTATTCTAGTGAAAATACAATATTCCAAAGCTATGAACCAATTGATGGAAAATGGATATTTATATGTCACATAATCGTTAATCCATAATTCTAGAAACCCACATCGAACAATATTCCAACTACAAGTTTAAGCTACATCCCATATATTTGGTCAAAAGTGATAGTTTAATAGAAAGGGAAATATGGAATCAAAGCATACCTAGATTGGAAGAAGTACCTAGGTCAATAGTTGATCATGAGTATAACAATCATCTAGATCAACTAAATCTCCAAATATCCATATCAATAGCTATAAGGAATCATTGTCTATTTCCATATCTCTACATGTGAGCTACAATAAACCCAATGGGATCTTGGATTTTGAATTGATCCAATATTTTTGGATTTGAAAATATAGTGGGGAAAATTATTTTTTTTATAGCATGGAAAGGTCAATAAACTAAGGTCAATAGGCCTGAAGGCCTTTTTCTTAAGCTCTTGATCACAATGTTGGAAATATGGTTTTAAATTTGTAATTCCCCAGTGCTAATGGCTTAATAAGTTGTGGAATGTATATGTTTGTGATCTTATATGTGGTCATGGAATGGGTTGATCACACTACTTAAAACTACTTTAAAGTTAGAACCAATCCATATTCATGACTAAGAAGATTATTAAAATCCCACATACATGAGGTCAAAGTAGGATTAAGGTAATTTGATCAAATTCAATTTTGGCCATCAAGTAATATATGTGAATTAGACACATTAGCATCAACAACAATTTATTCCATGAATTTCCTTTCAACCCCAAAAATATCCTCTAGTCCTTGCCCCACTAAAAAATCAAAATGGATTTTGAAAACGCCTTTTCTTGAAGGAGAAACCCTATTTCCCAACCTCCTCCATCCTTTATAGGTGGTCTTAATAACCCATGAAAACTTTGGGGGTATGGATTCTTATAAGTATCCTAAAGCCCATAAATCTCATTACGAGGTTCCAAAGGATAAAAAATTAGATAGAGGATCATAACCCAAATCACAATTATATATGGAATGAAAAGAAGCTCTAGGAAAAAAACAATCCAAAGCCTTCAAGTAGCGAAGAAGTAATGAATGAAAATGCACAAGAAATTCTTAAATATATGGAGCTAGATGAACTTGATCTCCCAGTACTGGAAGTTGCCTAACAAGGCAAGGATCCTCACTTAATATTTTAACATCAAGTGAATCTTCTTCATGAGGCACTTTTGAAAACTAGTAATCAACAAAGTAATAATCCCTTAGGTACAATCTCATATAAACCTCATTGGGAATTCATAATCTCTTTTAAATATCGTCCCAATATCTGAAAAGATGATAAAGGAAGAAGGAAGAATGAGAAAAAAACAACTCCTACAGTGTAATAACCTTTTTTCTTGCTTCCCATATACTTAAACTTCCTTATGTAATTTTTTGTAAAAGATTAAGTACTAGTTGAACTGAAGAGAGGCACATATATTTATAGATTCTAGAGGAGGGGCAATGATATAGGATTTTTTCTCTCGTGACATTAAATATAATTTCTTAATAACATGAAATACCACAAATGCAACATCCATGAAGAAGCAACACAAAATGAAGACAACATAGACAATGCACCAAGATTTGTTAATGGAGTTCACTCACAATGTGTGAGCTATGTCTCTGGGCCCAACGTCAAAGTAGAGAGGCCTCTATATTATCTCAACAAAATAATAGAAAGTACATGGAAAAATACATCTAAATACCTCACATCTAGGGATGACTCAAAAATCTATTGCTCAAAGTGCAACATACTTCATACCAACATCTCTGCCTTGGAATTTTGTAACTTTAGGGTATAAACATGGCCATTTTGACATGTGTAAGGTTGTCTTGAAGTTTGTTCCAAGCATTTAATGATACATGTGAACTTTTACCATGATTCCTTAGATCTTGTGCTCAAATCCAAATTATGAATGCACCAGTGGATTCTTTGCGAAGTTTTGAGAAAAATGAGTATAAAATTGACTAGGTTCTAAAATTGTCACCTCCTCAAATTTTGTGCCACGACATTTCAAAATATTCCTAAAATATTCCCTTGGAATATTCCTTGAAATATGCTCAAAGTCCACCTCAGGGTTTGCACTTGTGTGATACCCCTTCTTGGCCTGCCACTGTTTGCTTTCTTTGTCTTCTCCTCTCTACACGATTGTGGCCTCCTCTTGCCATGCGAATGGGATGCTTTAAATACATATATGATGGGTGTACTTTACAAGAATATTATTAGGTGGATTGGTGTTATATTTATTAAATATGGTATGTTGGAGAGGTCTAAGGACCAAAATTGTGGGCCTCCCCTATTGGCTATATTACAAATTTCCAATTGTTCTTATGATGTGAGGACATGTGACATGCAATGGTGATGCCATGTGGCACATCTTGGTGATACCATGTGGCATGATTTTACTCGTCCAATACATTCCAAATTCACGAGACTCAGTATTGCAACAAGAATGTTGCAATTACCAAGACTACCAACTTAAATTATCAAATCGAGGTTCATACAAACTTAAGAGGTGTTGTCACTATATGTGCAACATACAATGTGTCCTTCTTTTGTTGATATGATGTAATGGAGTGAATTTCATGAAATAAAATCCTAAACAAATTGCATAAGTGGAAATGTTACTTTGAAAAGAAATTATTCCTAGGCAAGAACAACAATTTGTAATTTAAATCCTAAGAGCATGAATTCAAGTAAATAAGCCTAATCTACTTTGTTAAAAGGCATGTCCTAATTGGTGTTTATTCTTTCTAAATCATGAATTTAGAGCATAGGAGTCATGATTCAAGCCTAAGAGACAAAAGCCAATCTTTTGGAGCAAATATGGTGAAGTTTACACGTGTTGCAGGAGGTTTCTATAAGTGAAACAAAGTTACTATAGGCGAAACAAAATTGTTATAGGAGGAGATAATTCATCGAATGACAAAGTAAATCAAATTAAAATGGGATGGGACAATTTTTTTTATTAATTAGGATGTCTTAGGACCGTGTTACAAGTGGAATCATTCCAAAATACCCCTATTAGGATGTGCTAAAAAATAGCAGAAAATTACTGTCATGCGGAAAGAGTCGTTAGTGCGGACACAACCGACCTCCCTAGAAGCAAAAGCTTTCTAGTGACAAACAAGACAAATAAAGCTACTTTTCTCTAAACATGAATTGCAATTACAAGTAATCAGGGGACCTTTAACATACCTCTAGTCCAACACTTTGTAGTAGTCCAGCCTCGCCGATCCGGATGAGCTCCTCCTTCTCTTCGAAACCTGCATTCACTAACAAGCCAAAAGATTAAATAGCACCTGATAAACTCATAAAACAATACATATCTATCATATAGACCAAGGAGTATATGAAACAAACCATGAATAACAATCTGTTGAGAAAAATAAGTTCATCTGCATTAAAAGGTAACAAAAGGAACCATTACAACCTGAGCCTTGGTGTTGTGCAAGTCCCTCCTAGGGTCCAGCAAGAGTTTTCCTTTACTTTGATCAGCTCACCGACTCTCACATAAGGCTAGGAAAGGATGAGAATCTCTCCTCTCAAGCTTTACAAGGGAGTCCTAATTCCGGCAGCATCTACCCTTAGGAATGTTCAGCTTTCAACCTCCCCTCCCTCTGGCCCAATGCCTGTATTTATAGTGCTCTAGAGGAAGTTATTCAGGTCCACCATTAATGGGATAAGCCCCTCTTTGGATGGGATAGCTCCCCTCTTGATGGGATAAGTTCCTCTTTGGTAGAGATACATGAACCATCTGGAGGCGCTTCATACACGTCAAACAAGCTTCTAGAAGGCTCTAGAAATGACCACAAGTAACTTTTTTGGAGTGAAACTTGCACCTTTTGACCTTTACAGGAGTACGCACCCATTGCTTTACATACAGAGCGTACAAGTATGCAGGTATTTTGAACTTGGAGTGCGTACACGCAGGTAAGGCTAAGAGAAACTGCGTACCCAGAGATATATAGATTTTTAATGACTTTCTCTCTTTCTTGAAGTTTGACATGGAGAGCAGAGGTATGAGGCTTGCCAAGGAGGATAGTATGACAGTTGATGGAGCCATACTTACTGCAAATAGTCATGGTGACAAATTTTAGTGTAACAGATTGCCCCCTAAAGTGCGAAGCCTGTAGTAGATTAGGGTTTCATATCATCTAGGAAGGGTGAAGTACTTTATCATTTCAAGGATTATCTTGTGGAGAGCCCAGTCGGAACCTGCAAGTATTCAACACACAATACATATATAAGATCATATCATCGCTAAGGTAGGCATTCCCATACTTAGATTGAAAACTTTAACTAATTGACTATCTACTGCTCTGATACAAGAATGATTCTGTAGTACATCATAATCATAGACTTTTGTAGACACAGTATGGACGCAGCCATCTGTTTATGATTAGTCTATTGTACAATGAATACAAAACTCCTCGCAACCTGGATGGTGGAAACTAGATCCAGGGTCTTCATTTCTACTTCCCAAACATGTACGATTCTATCCATGCGAATAAATGAGTTGATGTCGAACATGGTAGAAACCACTTGATTACCAGTCAATGATGTAAACGGTTAACAAGAGTGAGAGAGACCACCAGTGATGTCAATGGTTCTCAAAGTACCCAGTACAATCCATGAGATGTGAATGAATGAGTTGAAGTCGAACATTTCACGGAATCCTTCGATCGAAAGTCAATTATGTAAACTGTCGTCAAAGGCGAGAAACCTGCCATTGATGCATGCAGACTTGAAGGTACTGACGATTCCTAGGTCATCTTTCTAGATAATGTGTTGATGTCGATAGAAAGCGACCCGTTGCAGGCAAGCCCACAACACGAAATCATAGATCAAGTTGAAGAAATGTAACTATAAGGACTGACTCAGGGATGGTCAAAATGGATGACGAGTATTTTGCAGATGAATGTTTATTGTAGAGACCTCTTGAACACATAACGACACGACAGATGGCTTGGTGACATTTGACCCAAAGTTAATACCTGGCTAAATACATTCAATGTGGTTTGATCAACTGTGAGGCAAAGGATTTCCCAACCCAGGTGAATGAAAGTGTCGTGTTCAAGAGTGGTAATAAGGCTTATTTTGAGATAAAGGATAACAAATGGGCTCATTTTTATCTCTTTTCCCCCACCATTTCTGGCAAGTACCTCTTTATTTTTTACAAGCTTGAGGAGGATAAAATATGCTTGATTATAAGCTCATCCTTCGGATGAGTCCAACTTAGTTTTGATTCGAACCCTAAGAAGGAGTGGTCCATTCCTATTTGTAATCGAACAGGTCCTTTACTGTGAAATTTTAACGAGTCCAGTATAGGAGAAACTCGGCGTTTTTCATTTTTAGAGAGTCTGAAAAAACTAAAGAAGACTCCAGGTTGAACTTTTTCGTAAAGTTGTGTCTCCCAAGCCCGAAAAAGTATAAAATGATACTTGAGAGAACGGCTTAGTCTTGCGACCAAGGAGTACTTTCATGATTAGTGCCTCTGACCTGAAAAGTAAAAAGCGATCAAGGACACGTCGTTTTATTTCCGTATCGAGTTTGAAATGACAAAAACCCATCAATCTTTTCATGTTTTTACGATCAGAAAAGAGCAATAAGGGGAACGTCTTTTAATTCCGTTTTAACGAGTGTAAAAGAAACGCTCAGCGATCTTTTCATGTTTTAGGAGTCAGAAAAGGGCTTAAAAGATGACTCTGATGTTTTGGTTTGTGAAAAATGATACTTTTCCTTGAAATTCCTATTGTCCTGCACAAACCGACACATTACTCATACTTGTTTAAGATAAGCAAAAATGCATTGAGAAATATCCTTCCATGGTAAAAAATAAACAAATTTAGCATTCATTTATCCAAAAAACCTATAAAAAGACATTTTACCATGTCATTTTTACCATTTTACTGTTGAAGGAGAGAAAAGGGCTTTTGGCAAGAAACTTCCCGTGGACTTTGCGGAGAATCCGACCGTCGGAATCGAGTGTCGTCTCTTTCAGGTATTTCACAACATCCTCCTCTTTGTTTTCATCCGTTTAGAATTTCATTTTAAGCCCTATTTTGATTTTTTGAGGGCTTTGGGGTTTTAGGATAGGAACCGCCTTTCGGGGTACGCAGGTGCCCAACGGGCGACCAGCGTACCCCGACATTTTCGTTAATGGGAAAATGGCCAGAGTACACAGCCTACCTTCAGAACAACTGTGTCCATACGCTCTGTTTCTGAACGCGGGGTGCGTACTCCGCGCAAAGCAATTTCAAAACCCTAAAACTCAAAACCAAACCATCAAATTTTGATTTAATGAATTCTAATGAATGTTTTCTGGTGTATAGATTGCCCACCATGCTTGATTTGCACGAAAGAGAACACGAAGATGTCGATTTGGCCGAAATAGATCATCAACCCTCCATTGATGCTTTGAAGGCATGCGGTCTCTACAAATACTGGGCCATACCTGGCATGAGGGCCCAGGTGCGATTCTTAGAATGGCTGGTTGAAAGGTGGAACGTCCAGGATCAATGCTTCTACATCGGAGGGCACCAGCTCGAGATAGAGCCCTCTGACATATATTTTCTCACTGGTTTGCCTAATAGGGGCGAGCAACTAACTCTGTCCGGGACTAGGCTGGGTGGCCAATCCCTTGCTAGCCTCCGGCTAGAGTGGTGCAACAATCAGAACCAGGAGAAAGGGATAGAAATCAAATACATATCCCTACCTGAACTTATGGTAATTGCCTTTACAGTTACCAGAGTTTGCGGGGCAGCCGCCTTGCACATTGCCACCGGGTCCCAAATGCGGATGGCGATAGATTGCTACCGAGGCACCATTTTCAATTGGTGTGACGCTGTGTTGGCCAATATGAAGGGCCAACTGACTAGGGCAAAGAACGGACAATTAAAGACCTTTGGGTATGGGCCTGTAGTTGTGAGCTTTGCCCTAGAGAGGGTTTCGATGCTGATTCCACAGCATCTCACTGTTCCAGCTGGGCCTCCTCGGGAGCCAAAGTTGATGCGATGGGTTACGGTGATGGCCCGACATCCTGATGAGGGAGCGGGAGTTGTTCGATTTCCTGCGGGTTACTTTCACTGGTTGGAGGACCAGGTCTTTGCGATTCAGGACTTTCCTTATGCCCGAGTATATTTTCGCGGTGATCCGGACATGGTTCTTCCACAGGGAGAACAATGGGACGACAGAGGTATTTCATTTTCATAAGTTTTTAAATTATTTAATTTTTTGTTTTTTTATCGTCTCAAAACTGACAGTGACAAATTTCAAAATGCAGATGTAGGTCCACAGCGTCCGGCCAATCTCCGGCCATTCGAGAGAAGAGTACTAGTTGCACCAGCACCGACCCCACAGGATGCGGCCGCAGAGACCTTAGCCGAGCTGGAACAGGACCTAGAGCGTCTCACGGCGGACATACCAGAGACGACTATAGACGATATTCCTATCCGACTTCAGTGCTATGTGGTTGCAGTCCCAGGACCTTTCAGGAGGTTCCTGTGTGGGGTAGCGTGGGCAGTGGTCTCGTATAGAGAGCACCACCAGTGATTGGCTAGTCACTTTTTGTAGACACATATGACATTTTTGGTTTTTTGTACTTATCATTTTTGCCGATCATGAGGTGTTTTTCAACCTATGATCGAAGACGATGTATATTTTTGACACACTCCTATCTATATATATCATTATTACCGGCTTATCTTGTTAAATATGTATGATGAAATGTTTTTAAATTTACATTTATGATTATCGCAAATGTCTGTCTAACATTCGAGAAGCAATTGCATCTGCTAATGTATTTAATGACCTTGGAATATGCTGATATTCAATGTAATCAAATTCACGTTCCAAGAGGCGCACTCTCAAAAATAACCTTAATAACACTGGATTTCTAATGGCATATACTCTATTAAGCTGTAATACAACGAGTTCATAATCTAACCTCACTATCAAACTCCGAATCCCAAACGAAACAGATTCAGATAATAACTCAATCACTGCACTGTATTCTGCAATGTTGTTTGTTGTTTGACCGAGGCTCACCCCATGCATAGAAACTAACTCGTCAGAGGGCGAATAGATAACCCAAGCTGTGGAAGAGATATTCCGTGCACTACGACAAACACCATCATCAAATCCAATGTACATTTGGAGAGGCGTCGACATCTGCAATATCAAGAGTAAAACCAAGATAAGCCAGAATAACGACGAAAAACACACTCTCTAAGCTAAGCACACTGTCTATACTAACAAACACACCAGCTAGAAAGAAAAACTACCCTAACTAAATCTCCATACCCATCATTTAAGCATAATACCTCTTTAGGTAAAGTCCATTTCTGGGCTTACCCAAAGAGTCCCCATCAAAATCTACTAGCTCATAGGCCCCTTTTGCTAGCTTTCGCTTGACAATGTAGGGCCCATGCCACAAAGGAACGAATTTACCAGCACCTAATTTATTGTTAGCTTGATCATATAATAGCACTAGGTCTCCTTCCGAAAAATTATGAGGGGTCACGTTGCGATCATACTGAGCTTTCATCCTTTTTGCGTGAGTCTCGATTGCCAATGCAGCGTCACGTCGAGTCTCATCTAATTTAGCTAAGTATAATAGACGCTTCTCCTCTTTGGAAGTAGCTGGAAGTAATTTGACAGCCATTTGAAGTGATGGGATTTCGCATTCAATGGGCAATACTGCTTCCAAACCATAAACTAGTTGGAAAGGAGTGAACCCTGTTGATGTTTTCACTGAGGTTCGGTACGCCCAAAGCGCTGAAAATAACATGTTGTGCCAATTCGACCGATGCATACCAATGATTTGTCGGATCATGATAACTAGAACTTTGTTGATGGACTCAACCAAACCATTTACTTGGGGATAATAAGGAGTAGAACTATCATGGCGTAAACCAAGCTGGCTTGTAAGTTTTGTCATCATAATGTTTCGAAAATGGCGCCCATGGTCAGTGATTATCGCTTGTGGGACACCAAACCTAGCAATAATATGATTGAATACGAAAATCGCAGCTGTCTTGCCGTCAGCCTCGAATGTAGGCAACGCCTCGGCCCACTTAGTAAAATAATCAACCGCAAGGATGATATACGCATGCCCCCCGGCCGAGTGAGGGTTACATGTAATAAAGTCGATACCCCATTTAGCAAAAGGGCCAACGACAATTATAGGGTGGAGAGGAGCAGGTGGTGCGCGCATCTTGCGATCAAACACTTGACAATTGTGGCATTTTCGGACCGCAATGATACAATCTTTAAACATGGACGGCCAGAAGTAGCCAGCACGCAACACCTTCTGAGCTGTGGCATACCCAGACATATGACTGCCACACGCTCCAGAATGACAGTCATTCATAACCCTTTCTGCCTCTTCATGACGACGAAAAACCAAATCTGCCCCACAACGATAAAGAGTATCTCCAATAATTTTGTACTGTTGGGACTAGAATCGAATTTTTCGGCGTTCCGGCTTTGAAGATTCGAGCCGAAAGGATTGGGTTTGGAGATAGACAATTATATCTCCATACCACGGATCTAAAGTGCTGATGAGAAACAGAGATTCGTCCGCAATGGGTTCTTCTGCCACAGTTTCCGTGTCAGCACGCGGGAAGTCACACATCAATTCTGCAAAAACTAAAGATTTCTTAGACTTAGATTTTTCAAACTCCAAGTCGAACTCTTGCAAGATAACAATCCATTTAGAGTACTTGCCCCCTAGAAATTGTTTAGTCAAAATGTAAATCATAGGGTTGCAATCCGAAATGACTGTAGTTTTACGGAGAAGAATGTAATGACGAAAACGCTGGACAGCCTGAACAGCTGCCAGGGCGAATTTCTCCACATGTGAATATTTTAGCTCAGTGGGATTTAACGTCCTACTAAGATAATATATCACATGTTCTGTGTCGAATCCATCTTCCTGTACTAAGACCATTCCAATAGTGGAATGAGTGGCGACGAGGTACAAAAAGTAATCCTGGTTGTAGTTGGAAGGATGCAACAACAGTGCATGGGTCAATGCGTGCTTTAGCGCATCAAAAGATTTCTGAGCTATCTCATCCCAAGAGAATTGAGCATTTTGTTTCAACAACCGGGTAAAACCCTTGGTATTCTCGGCATAGTTAGGAATGAATCGGTGTAAAAAATTTGCTTTCCCTTGCAAACTTTGGAGTTGGCACAAACTCGAAGGAGGAGGCAAATTGATGATAGCTTCAACCTTCGAGGGATCGACGCGAATGCCGGCTTTTGAAACTACAAATCCCAGCAATCGTCCCACTTCGATGCAGAAGACACATTTGTGTGGGTTCAACCATATACGATAATGCCTACATCTCATAAAAATTGCTCGTAAATGGACAAGGTGATCATCTCGACGTAAGGAGTGAGCGAGCAAATCATCGAGATACGGTTGCACAATGTTCTTGATGTCATGAAATGCATAAGACATCGCCCTTTGAAAAGTGGCTCCGGCATTCTTAAGCCCAAAAGGTAGTTTGCAATAAGCAAATGTCCCCCATGGACAAATGAAAGCCGTTTTTGGTTGATCGGCAGGTAGAATATTGATTTGGTTGTAACCGGAAAAACCGTCCATAAAGGAAAATATTTCACTGCCGGCACAATCATCAATTATTTGATCGATAGAGGGCATTGGATAGTTTTCCTTGGGACAAGCACGATTGATATCCCTATAGTCGATACATATTCTTATTGTTCCCTACTTTTTATTAACCGGAACAATATTCGATACCCAATCCATTAACGGGATCGGATAAATGAAACCTGCTTTCAACAGTTTCTCAACTTCTGCTTTGATTGCAGCCGCTTTCTGAGGGTGTATCTGACGCAGACGTTTCCGAACGGGTTTAGCGTCCGGGTAAGTCTTGATCTCATGAACAACAATGGAGGGATCAATTCCTGGCATTTCCTCATAGGACTAGGCAAACACGTCGCGGAATTCTTGAAATAGGGCCTTGTATGTTTGAATTTCGTCATCTGAACACGAGGCACCTATATGAATGTGTTCAACAATTCCAGGCTTCACTGAAATGTCAATGGGAATAGTGCGAGAAACATTTCCCAAATTCAGCTCTGAATCAGGATGTTTCATTGGACTCTGAGCGTATTTGACATATTCAGCTGTAAAAATTGACGAGAAATCGTTCTCAAAACGATCATCCTTAGGTAAAAACGAAGATCTATGATGGAGATCTTCCCATGGTAAATCGTCTACGCACAGGACTTCACAAAGTTGCTCGTCAGATAACACAACTTCGGGAAATGTTATTAACTCCGAGGATGACGCGAAAAGGGATTCCTCGCGGACCACATTCATTTGGTCGATTTGGGTTGAACTTGGGTCGAAAAAAGACTGCACGGCCTCATAAGCAATTTCATATGGACTCAAAGGCATTGCATCACCGAATGAGTCTATCTCAGATTCAGATGGGACAATCCAAGGATCATCATAAATAATAGTATCTGAAGTAATCATATGAATGGATGCGAATGAAGGGTCTGCGTTGATCGGAGGAAAAGGAAAAGTTCCCAGTAAACCGGAATCTTTAACTAATCCTACGCCAACATCCTTATAAGGGATAGTCGTTTTACCGACATGTTGGATACTCTCTGAAGAGGCTGGGTCGGATGAAAAATAAGCCAGCTGGTCTATTGTCACGATCTTTCCATTATGTGGAAACTTTATGACTCGGAAGACTGATGAAACGACCGCTGTCATAGCGTAAGACCAACTTCGACCCAAAAGAAGGTTGTAGTCTAGAGGGGCATCAACCACCTCCACATCTAGACTAACGGTTTTTCCTTCAACCCCTATAGGCAAATCCTGTAAAATGCCAAACGGATGGAACCCACGGCCATCAAAGGCCTTAAGAATTGTCGGGGATTGGTTCAGTGAAGGAGAACCAAGCGATATCCAACACTGAATCGAAATAATACACGTGGAAGCTCCCTCACCAATTACAGTCCGATGAATAGGCCTGTTTTTGACTATCACTAGAATCTGGAAAGCCATTTGATGAGGGAGACACGGTGTACTATTTTCTAGATCAAAGATTATCAGGTTCGGGTCCTAAACATCAACAGCTCCTATAGCCAACAAGAGTAATTTTCGCTATGCTGGGCATGATTGCAGCACTTCTAAAGCCGACATTGCTGAGGGTGAAACAGCTAAATCCTCAATAATGTTGTAATTCTGGGCCGCTCTCGCATGTGGATTGAAAGCAGACCTTCGAAGTACACCCTTGGCGGGCGATTTTATTACTAAGTCAGGGTTAGGTTTCTTGATCTGTAGTGGATCGGAACCGGGAGCTGAGGTTGATGGATTTAAACGAGAAGATTCTGCTTCTTTCGATCCATCAACAGGACTTTTACTACCATAATTGTGAGACCGAGTCGCAATCCTTACATGAGACATCATCAATATGGGTTCTTTAGTGGCACTCGAGGAAGAACCTATCATCTTACTCTCCTGCTTTGGAAATGGATCTTTCAAATGTTGGCATTATGATGCATGTGTTGTACTTGATGGCAACCCTCTCATAGAAGAATATCTCACTTATGTATAACTGGGTGAATCTTCAGAAGAGATATCAGATGTGACTGATGGAGGACAGCTCAAAGGAATCAGATGATGAATCTTCAGAAGAGATATCAGATGTGACTGATGGAGGACAGCTCAAAGGAATCAGATGATAGTTCTAAGTGTGACAAGTTAGCTTTGCCATCAAGTCCAAAGGGGGAGATTGTTGGCATTATGAGATAAGTGTTGTCCTTGATGGCAAACCTCACTGATGACAAATCATAGTACAGAAGGTCAGCAGCAAGGAATTGATGATCAGACAGAAGGTCAGCAGCAAGGAATTGATGATCAGACTATAAGAAGAAGAGAAAGTTCATACACGCAGGTTCGTTAAGCCCAAGTCGCGTGTACACGCTGGTTGGCTTCAGCAAAAGCGCGTGTATGTGGAAAAGTACCTTTGGTCCATGGCGGTTATTCCTTGGAAGTTGTGCCTATGGTTTTGGACCTTGGCGTCTCGGCGGACGTGTTGATCCCTAGTTTTGAAGTTGATGGTATTGAATCTCTATGGTTTTGGCCCTTGGTATTGAACAAGGCCTAAGGCTATATAAGGAGAAGGAAACCATTAGGCAAGCGTATCTGAAATGTCTTGAATATCTGATGAAGCATCAGATCCGGTATGCAGGGTTATGGGCTGATGACGCATTGCTTGATCTGAGCTAAGGAGAGATCTCATCGGTTGATGGAGAACTAGATCTAAGGAGAGATCGGGATCAAATGGTTTGAAATGAACTATCTTTATGATGCTTATTCTAGATCTACATACTGACGCATGTATTGTTCTATAAACATTATGAGTATGACTGATGTCTGGTACAGCTGCAAGTTATGAGAAATTATTTTTAGATCTGTACGCGGGTTGACTTTGGCAAAAGCGCGTATACACGCGGGTTTGATTCATCGAAGTAGCGTATACATTGTAAAGCTTGATATTTGAAGTTGCAGATGGATCTGATGGTTATTACAGAGTTCTGTGTCTGCTCTGTGTTCTGGTGACTGTTGTTAACAGGGTTTCAGTGATTCAGAGTTTGATGATAGTTTTGAGCTTCAATGATAGTTATGGGTCCAGTATGAAAATTGGATGAAAAGTGGCCTTGCAGATTATGTGTTGTGCTTCAGTGTATCCAGTCTGAAAATTGATGAAACGTGGTACCTGGAGGTGAGAAGATTGTAGGCAAGCACCTACGTACTAGTATCTAAGCTAGTACAAAAGCTAAAGGAGATCTTTGGAGCATTGTAGCAGGTAGCAGCCTGCGTACTAGTAAATGGATCGGCTAGTACAAGAGCAAAGGGGGTTGTAGCTCCCGTACTGGTATAAGACTGCACCAGTACAAATATTGTAAAAGGATTTTCTTATTAAGAAGAAGATTGAGATGACTTGCAGCAGGTGGTTTTCACCCACATTGGGTTTCCACCTTATATCTTTGTGTTCATGTGTGTGGCTCTTGTGTGATGTTCTGTTCTGTTATTCTGCACCTGTTTACTGTTAATATGCTTAATAATGATCTGATGCATTTACTGAAGATTAAGCTAACTGAATTATAAGATCTCTGGATATACGCGAGTTTCATTAGACACAGTAGCGTGTACACGCGGGTTCACTTAATTGAAGTAGCGTATATGTTTCTGAGTATGAAATTCAAAAGATTGATTGATCTGATAATACTGATTCACCCCCCCTCTCAGTATTATTTCCAACATCAAAACAGCAGGAGTTGAGGAACCTTTGACGATTTTCACAACCTCGGCCCGATCGGGGAAATCTCTTGTAAAATGATCCTCTTCACAAATTAGACAAGGATATCGAGGTTTGCGCTTTTCGTCATTGGATTCCGACTTTTCCGTTTTCTCCTTTGGAGTCTTGTCTACTTTACCCTTCTTCTTACCCTTCTTCTTCCCACCGTTTTTTGATTTAGCCGTAGATGACTCTACAGCGTGAATATCGGCAGAAATTTCAGGAGAAGACTCTCTTGTCGGGGAATCTGGTAAGGTTATAATGGGCGAAGAATTCTTTGAAGATTTCTTCTTGCTTTTAGTATTTACCGAACTAATCATGCCATCAGCAGCATGAGATCCCGAAGGAGCAGCAGCGATTTGATTTGACTTTGGAAGATCTGGGATCTTTTCATGTAACGTACCTGACTGAGTGTAAACTAAGTCAAGGTACTGCACTTGAGCAATTACTTGCTCTTCAGTAACTACTCCGGCCTTAGCTACATCTTCAGTAATCTTCGGTAATAATGATTTAACAAACCATTCAGCTAAGATTTGGTCCGGAATAAAAACTTTCATTAATCCCCGTCGACGTCTCCATTCATGTATATGATCGGAAATATAAGTGGATGTCAACTGTTTTAGTGAAGTTAGTGCGGAGTCGCCATTTTGTCATGCGGAAAGAGTCGTTAGTGGGGACACAACCGACCTCCCTAGAAGCAAAAGATTTCTAGTGACAAACAAGACAAATAAAGCTACTTTTCTCTAAACATGCATTGCAATTACAAGTAATCAGGGGATCTTTAACATACCTCTAGTCCAACGCTTTATAGTAGTCCAGCCTCGCCGATCCGGATGAGCTCCTCCTTCTCTTCGAAACCTGCATTCACTAACAAGCCAAAAGATTAAATAGCACCTGATAAACTCATAAAACAATACATATCTATCATATAGACCAAGGAGTATATGAAACAAACCATGAATAACAATCTGTTTAGAAAAATAAGTTCATTTGCATTAAAAGGTAACAAAAGGAACCATTACAACCTGAGCCTTGGTGTTGTGCAAGTCCCTCCTAGGGTCCAGCAAGAGTTTTCCTTTACTTTGATCAGCTCACCCACTCTCACATAAGGCTAGGAAAGGATGGGAATCTCTCCTCTCAAGCTTTACAAGGGAGTCCTAATTCCAGCAGCATCTACCATTAGGAATGTTCAGCTTTCAACCTCCCCTCCCTCTGGCCCAATGCCTGTATTTATAGTGCTCTAGAGGAAGTTATTCAGGTCCACCATCAATGGGATAAGCCCCTCTTTGGATGGGATAGCTCCCCTCTTGATGGGATAAGTTCCTCTTTGGTAGAGATACATGAACCATCTGGAGGCGCTTCATACACGTCAAACAAGCTTCTAGAAGGCTCTAGAAATGACCACAAGTAACTTTTTTGGAGTGAAACTTGCGCCTTTTGACCTTTACAGGAGTACACACCCATTGCTTTACATACAGAGCATACAAGTACGCAGGTATTGTGAACTTGGAGTGCGTACACGTAGGTAAGGCTAAGAGAAACTACGTACCCAGAGATATATAGATTTTTAATGACTTTCTCTCTTTCTTGAAGTTTGACATGGAGAGCAGAGGTATGAGGCTTGCCAAGGAGGATAGTATGACAGTTGATGGAGCCATACTTACTGCAAATAGTCATGGTGACAAATTTTAGTGTAACAATTACTACTCTAAAAACTAGAAATTCAAGAACTAGTGAGCTAGTTAGCCTATCAAATGCCTAACCTAATCAAGTGCAAATGCATTGGGGTAAATTTTTTTATTAACTTTAATTTTTTATGACATAATCTAAGTATAATCAAATTAATTGAAGCTCATTAACAAGTTCTAAAAGATAGTAGAAAAATACTAGTTTTTTCTACAAGGGACTTCCACAAATTCTAGATTCATGAACTAGTAACCAAACCCAAGTACCTCAATCATGAAGATGAATTTTAAAAGTTGTTGTAAGGATGCATCATGCATGTGACTATATATATATATATATATATATATATATATATATATATATATATATATATAACCTACAAAATAACTTAACTCAATCATTTAACCCCATCCTACAACAAACGAAACATCAATACTAAATGCAGAAATAGGAAAAACAAGAATAATAGATGCATGTGAATAAGAAGTGAAAAGAAGAAAAGAAAATGATATAAAAGGGATTGGAGGCTCCTGGGAAGGTCAATCCCAAGTATACTCAGAGTCCCATGAAAGGGACAAAGCTTTGGAAGCTAAAAAAGGAACCAAACTTCATTATTTGAATAAATCCAAGTACATCCTTGTTAGAAATGAAAGTGGAGCTACAAAAACAATAGTTTTCTCCACAAGAATACTAAGAAATACATGCCTGTAGAGGAAAATTTGAATTGGTACTTATAAAAAACAACGAGGAAGCATTTACCTTGAAAGGAGGAATCTTTCCCTTCCAAAATCCCTCAAATAGTGGATTTGGTTCCGAACACTAGGAATATGCATTAAATGATAGGGAACGCATTCCTAGATTTTCTCAATCACTGGAGCTCTAGAATTTGTCAATAATTTCATGATATTTTGTTCATTTATTATCCAATATTGATCCTCATGTAGTAGGGAGAAATTCCCTAGATTATCTCCTCCTCCAAATCTTCATAATCTGCCCAATATTCTACAAAAATAAATAATACTAGGCACAAATATGTAATTATCTCTAAATGTTTCTAATGAGGATATAAAATCTAAAAAAACATTATTAAGTGTAGAAGGAGACATTTGAAATAGATTTAATTTGCCTAAGAAAGGTTAGATGGGTTGTAATTTGTGTCTAATTTGGAGGCCCATCATACCCTGCTACTGAAATTGTTTCTCAACCTCTAAGTAACCTATTCACCCTCCTTGCCTTGTGGTTCTTCATGTATGTTGACCTGTTTCTTTCTCTATTTGTTGGTCCATATGTTGCTCCTCCTGTTGCTCTTCTTGCTACTCTTTTGTTTCAATTTCTTCCCCTATCTCAGTTTCCCATGGAACTTCTAATCTACGTTTAGGTTTCTTATTTCTCTCAGATGATTCTTAAATTGCAATGGTTTCTATTTGTGCGGGAAACACCTTACTTTTGGTTTGTCCTCTTGGTATTCCTCTGGAACTTCCCCTTATGAAAGTGAGGATTTCTTGGCATCCATTACCTTATTACTAATTTTATTCTCATTGAAGTCCAATCCTCTTACTGCTTATACAAATTCTTGGCCATGCCGCATCATACTATCCATCAAATTCTTATCAGAAAAACCTTAACTAGAAATCTAAATTATATTTGCTCATTAAATTTTGGGATTGAAAACACTTAAAATAGAGATATTTAATTACAAAGGGAGAAATGGTGGTCAATAAACTAAAGAAAAAGAAGGAAGTATGTGATGACCAAACTAGTGACTTGGATACTTGTCACCCTTGGAGAATTTACCATGTCTGTAGAAAATCTTTTGCAACTCTGTTGTGTTTCTTTGTACCTTGTAGCAATTAATTATCCAACACCCTAATAGGAAAAAAAAATTCCCGCTATCCCTATATTAATATCTTGTACCAATCTGTCTATCTTTATTAGTATCTTTGTTCCTTCCTATATAAAATTTATTCTTCTTGTAGAAGTTATGTTCCTCCTATAGTAGTTATGTTCCTCCTATAGAAGCTATGCTTTCTCCTATAGAAACCAACCCAAATCCTATAGAAGTTATTCCTTTCATTCCAAGAGGTGGTGGTTCCACCATTTTCTTCTTTTATTTTTATTTTTCTATTGATTTTTTCATTTTATTTTTTCAAAATTTTCTCTTTTTTCACTGCATGTAAAATAAACTCAAAGTGCTTTGAGTTAACTGAGTTGGCCCTCACATACCCCTTCACACTCCTTGTCTTCCATCATGAATAGATTATTACATCCCACTTTCTCAAGTCCTCTTCATTTATGTCTTTTCCTCTCCCCCATGTGCGTGTCTCTTGGTGGAAAAGTGAAGTTAAATTCTAGATAAGGCCAGGCTTCTCTGCTACTAAGTTTGGCTATAAAAAATATTTTCCTTTGTATACTTACATCATTTTTTTGAGGTAAAATAGGCCTATAGGAGAGGTTTTGAGGATTCCAGACTTGGGCCTTACCCTTGATGTATTTTTGCAAGTGATATTGAGGTTTTTGATATGATTGTTGAAGCCGCCTTTAGTGGTTCTAAAGTTGCTAGTGATGATCCTTTGATGGTTTCATGCTAGTTCTGAACAAAGGTATTGACTAATCTATTGGATTCTTTAGGTTTCATCTTATTATGTTTGTTTCTTCATGCATTGGCCTTGCCCTAAAAATTTTCTCTTAAAATGTGCTTGACTGCTCGAAGTTATCACTGTAGGTCTTGTTGATAGTGGATCAAGTTGTTGTTTGAAATGATTAATGAACCTGTAGTAGCCCTTTAGAATTTTTGTGGCTGCCCAATATCATGGAGATGATCCCTCAATGCTTCATGTTGGTGAATTCTTCATTCTAGTGCTTCCAAGTGCATTTGATTTTGGTTCTAGAGGGCTTGCACAAACTTCTATAGGATTGTGTGTCTTCATGTAGCAAAAATATAGAACCTTCTAGGAAATTTCTTTCCTTCAGGGGATACCTTTAAAAGTAATGATAATTGATGGGTAATCTTTTGACAAGGATCAAAGGCCTTTTTCATGGTAGAAGGGATGGAAGAAGGGGTGCAAATGGGTTCTTTTCATGGACAAGGATGAAAATGATAGTGGAGAAGAGGTCAAGTGGTGTGGAAAATGAATGATGAGGCTATGGTGGACCTATCTCAAAATTTCCTAAAGAATACATGACCTTTTTGCCTCTTTCTCCAATCGGATTTGCCTCCTGTAGCAATTTTGGTCCCCTTTGTAGTATTTTAGGACAACCTCCTGTAGTAGAATTATTTGATCCATATCTCTCCAACGCTATAATAGATTGACCTAATTTTCTTTTAGAATTTTACCATCATACTGTTGTGGCCACAACCACCACCCTATTAAAACCTGCTCTAGTAGAAAATTTTAATGGGTCCCCTAAAAGTTTGATCTTTCGTTTCTCTGAATGATAACTCTCTGAATGATCTGTTTTTATCCCAGAGAGTTTAACTCTCTGTCGAGTCAAATCTTCAAATTTTCATGGTTAAGACCCCCATGAATAAGTCTCTACAACATGATTCATTTATAACCCAGTCTAGCCCTTCATTCATATCCTTCATCGGGACTTTCTCAACCCCCAAAACCTTCTATCACACCTTTATTTCTATTATAACACTTTTGTAATAGAAATACTTTGCAAGCATATGTAACTTACCCTTTTTGCACTTCTCCGGTCCTTATACATTCCTTTATTGCTATCACAATCTCTCAAGTTCTGCGGTTACACTACATCATCCTCTTTTGCATGCGAAAAGTGAGGACCTTCCAGACTTCAAATGTAATTAATCACATCCATATCCTTTCGAGTCCGTCGTTACATCGCTTATCGCAATCGCTTGCCCACTCCCCCATCTCAAATCACAATCGGCGGAACCCAAGGCCCATACATAAGGCGTTTTGCGATATGGCCGACCTACAAAGATTTTTAAGTGCATCATATATGATTTCGAGTCAGAAACCCATCGCAAATCATAATCTACAGAATTCAAAGCTTATACATAAGGCATGATGCGATACAGCAAACCCAATGGGATGATTAGGCATAACACATACGATTTCGGGTCCGCTTCCGTTCTCAAATCACAATCTGTAGAGTTCATTGTTTATACATAAAGCGCGATGCGATATGGTGGACCCGCTGGAATTATTAACCATAGCACATATATTTTTCGGGTTCCGCCTATCGCAAATCACAATTTGTGAAGCCCAAGGCTTATACATAAGGCACAATGCGATATAGCGGACCTGCCGAGACTATTAAACGCAACTTATATATTTTCGGGTCTGGCCAATCGCAAATCATAATCAGCAGTCGCAGAAAGTGAAGCGACATGCGATATGCAAAGGGGTGATGAACAGACCCAATGATAATTATAGATCCGGGTGAATATTATTTGAAGTCCAACCTTGTGGTTCGACTATGCGCTTTCCCGTGTATTACCATGTGTTCCAATAAAGTGTTGTTGTCTGGGTTCTTAAAAGAAAATATGATAGAGTGAATGGCCCGCTTTAGAAGCATTGTCAAGCAATTCTTGAATAAAAATCAATATTAAGGGCAACGAGAATACATGTTACAATAGGGTCACTGGTTTAATAATTATAGTTTCCCTAATTAAATAGAAACTATGATTGAATGCAAGGTTTGTTTGTGAGCATGTTTTTCATATTTCTCATAATCATAACTAATATGAACTATTTCTGCAGGCGAGGATCAAGAGAAGAAAGGCGAAGTTCGAGTGGATCCGGTAACAGATAAATGAAATTTATATGAAGATGACACCTCTACACCACCGATGTTGATATTGCAAAAACACACTCTACAAGAAAGGGATACAAACCGCCATAGTGCATAATGGAGGCACACTTTACATCAAGAGGAAGCACTCATGACAACGCTGATCCATCAAGATGTTATTACCTCCAAGAACCCCATCAATCATTCCAGATGTGTGATGATGAGTGCAATGTCTTCAATTTCCTTTAGGAAATAATAGGGAATAACGTCCACTCAATACAGGTGTGAAGAGATGACATGTAGTCATTCTCTTTTGATCAACATTTATTCATTTCCCCCAAAAAATGAAGCGATCTAGCAGATATGCCCTCTATGTGTCAGCCATTTCACTTATCAATTCTACATCTATATATTTTAATGTGTATGTGGAAAAGAGCAGGAAGATGGAAAGTCGGGGTAGGGAGCGGAGGATGATTTTTTTCTCATAAGTATTACCTCTGGAGATTGGTAGAGGACTTTTTTGAGGCAGAACAGCTTTTGATTTATTATGCTAATAAAGAAGACTGTTTGGGTAAAGAAAGAGCCTTTTTTAGATTCATTTTCCTTTTTCTTTCATGTTTGGAATCACGGTGTTGTGACTGGCATGAGGATATATATGTTTTGTTTTTGTGCACAATGATAACAGACAGTTCGTGACTAGTCTTGGTTACTCAAATATAATTTGTTACCATGGTTAATTCATGAGTGGTTGTTGATTTGAAACCTTGTTAAACATCAGTTGCAAGTTCTATGTGTATGGAAAGTAATGTGCATTCATGTATGAGTAATTAGATTGCAATTAATATTTAATACAACCTTGTTCATTTGTGAACTAGTAATTTATTCATTTGGACTTGGAATCTATATATGATGTTTAATCTCTTTTTGTTATGCTCCTACAGGATAGATTAGAATAGTTAGGACTAGCATAAGTAGTTAGAATTAGTATACATAGGATCTGATAGATATAGGTTAGCTGTTTATTTTGTTGATTTAATGGAAGTCTTCCTTTTGTTGATTTGATGAAATATTGGATGACTTGCATGGATCAATTTACTTCACCAAGTTGGATCTTCATTCTGGATATCATCAAATCAGAATGAAGACTAAAGACATTCTGAAAACAACATTTAGAACTCATGAGGTTCATTATGAATTTTTGGTCATGCCTTTTGGCCTTAACAATGCACCTTCTATATTTCAAGGTTTGATGAATTCCATTTTCAAACCCTTGCTTAGAAAATTTTTGTTAGTATTTTTTGATGATATACTAATATACAACAAGCCTTGGAAGGATCATGTTGAACATGTTGACAAGGTGCTACAACTATTGGAGGAGAAACAATTATATGCAAAAAGATCCAAATGTTTCTTTGGAGTACAACACGTGGAATATCTGGGTCATATTGTATCTCATGAAGGAGTTAAGGTAGACCCTAGCAAAATTAAAGCCATTAAGGAATGGTAAATCCCCACATCCATAAAGCATCTGCGAGGATTTCTCAGTTGACAGGGTATTATCGCAAGTTTGTTAAGGATTATGGGAGAATAGCAGCACCTCTAACAACATTATTGAAGAAAGATGCATTTTCATGGAATCCAGAAGCAATAAAGGCCTTCGAACATCTTAAAGAGGCAATGTGCCAAGCACCAGTCTTAGCTACACCGGACTTCACAAAACATTTATTGTGGAATGTGATGCTGCAAGAAATGGAATTGGTGTTGTCTTAATTCAGGATGAAAGACCCATTGCTTTTGAAAGTCATCCAATCAAGGGAAAGTTTTTACACAAAACTATTTATGAGAAGGAAATGTTGGTAATACTACATGCACTTAAGAAATGGAGACCCTACCTAATGGGAAGGCACTTCAAGGTAAAAACAGATCATGATAGGCTTAAATACTTTTTAGAACAAAGGTTATCCTCTAAAGAGCAACAAAAGTGGGTCACAAAGATGTTGGGTTATGACTTTGAAATCATCTACAAAAAAGGGAAGCAAAATGTGGTGGTAGATGCACTCTCAAGAAAGGATGCGGATGTGGAAGCATTGTTTTGCACCATTTCTATTATCCAACTAGATAGGATAAATGAAGCAAGGGAGGAATGGAAGAATGATGAAGAAGTGTGGGCACTTATTCGAAATTTACAACACGATTCTAGTACATCTAATACATTTAGCTGGTAAAATGATTCGTTATGGTCCAAATATTGCTTATACCTCTGTAAGAATTCCCAACTAAAACAAAAGATTCTTACGGAATTGCACACTTTTCCCTTAGGAGGGAACTTAGGATTTTTAAAAACTTACCACAAGGTTAAGAAGGAATTTTTTTGGGATGGCCTTAAATCGGATATTCAAAAGTTTGTGGTGGAATGTTTGGTTTTCCAACAAAATAAAGTTGAAACAATTAAGAACCCATGTCTATTACAACCTTTATCCATTCCAAGCCAACGTTGGGAGGAGGCTTCAATGGACTTTATCACAAGTTTACCCAAGTCTGAGGGAAAGAGTGTCATCATGGTGGTAGTTGATAGACTTACCAAGTATGCACACTTTTGTTGTTATGAAACCAGCTCACAAAAGATAGAAAAGATAGATCAATGCCTCAGAATTCAACCTCTTCAAGGGAGCAACCTCATTTACATTACATAAATGAAAAGTTCTTGGATGATTCAAATGAAATAACCTCTTTTCTATATATAGGAGTCTATGGAGTCACAATATAACCCAGTTGACCTAACAATAATAATATAAGGGCACAAAAATAACAATAGAGCGATTCTATGGGGCACAGTAATAACAATATGCGGACAATAGGGGCACAACAATATTAATAAGGGATACAACTACAATAGTAACGGGGTAATCACTAGTATTATATGGACCCAACATGCCCCTCTCCTTCAAAAAAGTGTTTTCGTCAATGCTTGAGTAGTTCTGGATGCTTATATATAAAATTCTCATCCTCCCATGTGGAATCTTCAGAGGATAAGTTCTTCCACTTGATGAGATACTCCGAAATTGATCAATTTCATAGCTGTCGAGTTCTTGTTTCTGTGTCTGCTTCCGGTTCCAATATAATTTTTCCTTCCTTGTCAAATTCTGGTAATATTGTTTGAACTGGGAGCTTGTCGCCTATAATATTCTTTAAACATGAAACATGGAAAACTGGGTGCACTTGAGAAGCTACAGGAAGCTCCAATTTGTATGCCATAGTACCAATCTTTTGCAACACCTTGTATAGACCATAATACTTTGGTGATAATTTATTATCCTTCTTAGCTTGCTTGAGGGACATTTGTTTATATGGTTGTAGCTGTAGGAATACCCAATCACCTACATGAAAACTTCTTTCGTTGTGTTGTTGATCTGCCTGTTGTTTCATTCTATTCTTCACCGACATGAGGTTATCCTAAGAATTGGAGGACTTGTTGTTGATGCTCGATGTGATGTTCCACTTCTTTAACCTTAGAATTTTCTCTTAAATATGACGTGATGGATGGTGGCTGATATCCATAAAGTGCCATAAATGGGGTCATTATTGTTGTTGTACGGAAGGAAGTGTTATACCACCATTCAGCCAGAGGAAACCATTTGACCCGTTGTGTCTATTTATTAAATACAAAGTAATGAAGATATCCTTCCATTTCTCTTTTACTATCTCATTTTGCCCATTAGATTGAGGATGATAAGATGAGCTTTGAGCTAACTGAGTACCGAGACAAGAAAATAATTTTGTCGAAAAATTTCTAGTGAAAATGGGATCTTTGTCACTTACAATAATCTTTGGGTTTCCATGTAGCTTTTGAATTGTTTCCATAAATGAAGTAGAAACTGTACAAGCTTTAAAATGATGTGATAATGCACAAAAGCGTGCATATTTGGTAAGTCTATCAATTACCCCATAATGACACTCTTTCCCTCAAACTTGGCTAAACCTGTGATAAAATCCATTGAAACCTCCTCCCAACATTGGGTTGGAATGGATAAAGGTTGTAATAGACCCGAGGTCTTAATCGTTTCAACTTTATTTTGTTGGAAAACCAAACATTCCGCCACAAACTTTTGAATATCCGATTTAAGGCCATCCCAAAAAAAATTCCTTCTTAACCCTGTGGTAAGTTTTTAAAAATCCTGAGTGCCCTCCTAAGGGAGAAGTGTGCAATTCCATAAGAATATTTTGTTTGAGTTGGGAATTCTTACAGAGGTATAAGTGATATTTGTACCATAACGAATCATTTTTCTAGCTAAATGTATCAGATGTATTGGAATCTTGTTGTAACTTTCGAATAAGTGCCCACACTTCTTCGTCATTCTTCCATTTCTCCCTTTCTTCATTAATCCAATCTGGTTGGATAATAGAAATGATGCACAACAATGCTTCCACATCCTCATCCTTTCTTGAGAGTGCACCTGCCACCACATTTTGCTTCCCTTTTTTGTATATGATTTCAAAGTCATAACCCAACATCCTTGTGACCCACTTTTGTTTCTCTTCAGAGGATAATCTTTTTTCTAGAAAGTATTTAAGGCTATCATGATCCGTTTTTACCTTGAAGTGTCTCCAATTAGGTAGGGTCACCATTTCTTAAGTGCATGTGGTATTGCCAACATTTCCTTCTCATAAATAGCTTTGTGTAAAAACTTTCCCTTGATTGGACGACTTTCAAAAGTAATGGGTCTTTCATCTTGAATTAAAATAGCACCAATTCCATTTCCTAAAGCATCACATTCCACAATAAAGGTTTTTGTGAAGTCCGGTGTAGGTAAGACCGGTGCTTGGCACATTGCCTCTTTAAGATGTTCGAAGGCCTTTGTTGCTTCTGGAGTCCATCAAAATGCATCTTTCTTCAATAATGTTGTTAGAGGTGCTTCTATTCTCCCATAATTCTTAACAAACTTGCGATAATACCCTGTCAACTCGAGAAGCCCTCACAGATGCATTATGGATGTGGGGATTTTCCATTCCTTAATGGCTTTAATTTTGCTAGGGTCCACCTTAACTCCTTCATGAGATACAATATGACTCAGATATTCCACCTCTTGTACTCCAAAGAAACATTTGGATCTTTTTGCATATAATTGTTTCTCCTCCAATAGTTGTAGCACCCTGTCAACATGTTCAACATGATCCTTCGAAGACTTGCGGTAGATTAGTATATAATCAAAAAATACTAACACAAATTTTCTAAGGAAGGGTTTGAAAATGGAATTCATCAAACCTTGAAATGTAGAAGGTGCATTTGTAAGGCCAAAAGGCATGACCAAAATGTTATAATGACCATCATGAGTCCTAAATTTTGTTTTCGAAATGTCTTCAGTCTTCATTATGATTTTATGATATCCTGAACGAAGATCCAACTTGGTGAAGTAAATTGATCCATGCAATTCATCCAGTAATTCATTCAATTGGCTAAAAAAAGTGTTGCTTTTTGTATCCTCATAATGTGCTGTCAATTCTTCCATAAAAATTACCCAAGTGATAATTTGTTTACGAGAGCAAAGCCATTGATACCATATAAACTGATTTGGTTCCAAATATAAAGTTGCAATACGTACCTTTTGTGTGTTTTGCACATTATTGAGATTGAAAAATTGCTCCATTTGTAATATCCAGGTTGCGAGATCCTTGCCATCAAACTTCCTCATCGATTTTTGGAATATGGTGGGTCTTCGATCCAACATTAGAGTCTATGAAATCATGATTAACATTTCTTTTGTTCGCATCATGATTTTCCTTTACTACCCTTTCACCATTAGTAAGTATTTCTTGTAGAAAATTTGTCAATTATGTCCTCAAATCTGCCATGCCTGTCTTCAAATCTGTCTTCAAATCATCTATCTTAGCTTCTACACCCTTTATCTTAGATTCCATGCCATTTATTTTAGCTTCTATTAGCTTTTGTGAGAGTGACATTTGTTGCACTTGGTCTTGTCATTTTGATATATCATGTAGCATTTTTTCCTCTTCTTCATGAGTCATGCTAGAGCTTTCAGGTTGCTTTCTAGGTGTTTTCATTTTGTTTCCTGGGGGCATCAGTTACCTATAATAGTTCTCTACTATGCCCTTTGAATTCCTTCAAAATAATTTTTCAAACCAAGCTTAACCAAAAATTTAAAAAAAATCTACACACCATTTTTCACTTTGTAGGAGCTCGATATTGCCTCTGATGTATCTCTCTAATTTCGAATCATCCAATTCTAAAATTGTGATATGTAGTAGCCCTTTGTGTCCTCTTTCTAATTCCACCAGTCTGATCCAAATTGGATTCTCCAAGGAAGAGTTATGGGAAATCTCCCACAGTGACCTGATTATAGACTAGTTCAGTAGAGCGAACTTGTACGACGTCCAACGTCTCCCTGTTTTGACCTTTGGCTCTAAACAATATATACAAGAAACTACAGTCTGTTCTCTTTCTATACCTTCTTACGAAATTTCAATCTGACACTCAGAGACCAAGTTATGACGATTTTCCCCAGGTCACCTGTTTGGAATGTAATTTAGGAGTCTACAAAAAGACCAACTTCCTCAAATCATATCTCCGCAAATATAGCCCAAAAGGCTCTGAAATTTATACCCGAAGTTTAGTTTGATTTCATCTCACGTGGGTTTTTTTTCACTTCTGAAATGTCACAGAAAAAAATTAGAGCGAAAATGCCACAATGGCCTATTTGGAGCAGTGAAACCCTAGAATCCAAGGCTCTGATACCAAATGTTATGAAACCAGCTCACAAAAGATAGAAAATATAGATCAATGCCTTAGAATTCAGCCTCTTCGAGGGTGCAACCTCCTTTACATTACATAAATGAACAATTCTTGGATGATTCAAATGAAAAAACCTTCTTTCTATATATAGGAGTCTAAGGAGTCACAATATAACCCAGTTGACCTAACAATAATAATATAAAGGCACAAAAATAACAATAGAAGGATTCTACGGGGCACAGTAATAACATTATGGGGACAATAAGGGCACAACAATATTAATAAGGGATACAACTACAATAGTAATGGGGTAATCACTAGTATTATAGGGACCTAACATTTGTGCATTATCACATCCATTTAAAGACAGTACAGTTTCTGCTACATTTACGGAAACAATTCAAAAGCTACATGGAAACCCAAAGATTATTGTAAGTGACAGAGATCACGTTTTCACTGGAAATTTTTGGACAAAATTATTTTCTTGTCTCGGTACTCAGTTAGCTCATATGTCATCTTATCATCCTCAATTTGATGGGAAAACTGAGATAGTAAACAAATGTTTGGAAGGATATCTTCGTTGATTTGTATATGATAAATAGACAAAATGGGTCAAATGGTTGCCTCTTGCTGAATGGTGGTATAACACTTCCTTCCATATAGTAACAAAAATGGCCCCATTTATGGCACTTCATGGATATCAGCCACCATCCATCACATCATATTTAAGAGAAAATTATAAGGTTCAAGCAATGGAACATCACATCGAGCATCAACAAAAAGTCCTCCAACTCTTAAAGAATAACCTCGTGTTGGCTCAGAATAGAATGAAACAATAGGCAGATCAACATCGTAGCAAAATAAGTTTTGACGTAGGTGATTGGGTATTCCTACGGCTACAACCATATAAACAAATGTCCCTCAAGCAAGCTAAGAAGGATAATAAATTATCACCAAAGTATTATGGGGCTCTCGCATAGTCTCAGATCAATTTTCCATTTTGTGCAAAGCGTTCATGTTCTTCCTGTTCAGTCTGGAGTGTGGTAACTAGTTATGGTTCAAGTTGTGGCAGTGCACTCGGCCTCTATACCAATAGGTAAGCTCTACTTTTCTCTAGGTATAAAAATGTCAAGCGTGGGTTTCAAATGATGTCACAGTTCTCTCTTTATTTTTTTCATTGGGTCTGAAACCTCTACTAAGGGTTATCAACTTAGCTTCCTTTTCTACAAGAGTTTGCCGATGTGATATAGAGGTTAACAGGCGTCACTCATTTCGTTCTTTTTGAATGTAGCATTCGAGTGGTTCACCAGTTGAAATTACTGAGCTCCTCTTTCATTACCAGGTAACCGATTATTTATTTTCTTCCCTCACTATAACTACGAGTATTTACCAAAGTTACTTTGTCTTTCGGTATTTTCTAGACATAATATTTTACCTAGGCACCTCATTCAATCTCTACACAATTCATATCCTTTTTCTGAGCTAATACGGTTTTTTTTCTTTTTCCCTATGGCTTATTTTGATTGATGGCTTAGTGGTTCTATCCATTTGGGATTTTCATGCTCTCGTTCACTCTCACCCTTACAGGGGTATTCAAGTGCAGACTCCTTAAAGCCGTAGTCTCGACTTCTGGAAAAATAGATGCAAACTGCGCTCAGGGATTGATAAGTGGTTTGTGTTTTCTGTGGTTCTGGTAGTTTACACTGTTCACAGGTTTTTAAAGTTTTAATTCTGTGATTAGAGATTTCCATGGTTTACCCATCCTTTGTATTAATTTGACTGACCCTAACGTTCACCCCTTCATCTATTGCTTTGCAAGGGTGTGATTATGAGGAAGTGTACTCGGAAGCGCGCACCTTCTTCCGCGACATGTCATCCATGAACAAGGAAGTGTTTGTTAAGCCCTTGCTTCCTTTTGCTCTTTATTTTCTATACTAAATTTATTGTTTAACATTTGAGATTAAATTATGTAATGATAATGGCCAGACCCCCTTATTTTGGCAGGTGCACATTTCCCTTTTCAAGAGTCTCCTTCGTGTTCAGCTGAGAAGATACCGACTGAATTAGCAGGCAGTCTCTATGACATCCAGGTTGGTTCGTCTTCCTTCCCAAGGGCTCGAACTATTACAACACGTCATGATCTTTCTACGAAACGGTGTTAGAGTGTGTGTCCCTCCAATACATACCTCTTATGAGCAGTATACATATTATAATTTATCGGGTTATAAACGTTCTGTCATTTTTTCATGGGCGCAAACCTTGTTTGCTATGATATCCAACATGGTTCTCATGAAATGGATCTTATGTAATCAAGGATAGGAAAAATCCGTTCCTTTAGTATTGGTAAAGCATAAATTGTATTGGTGACTATGTTGTGATTTTGGCCTGCTCAAGGCAGTTTTGAGATGTAATTCTACTCGAGGTAGTTTTGAGATGTAATTCTACCCTCTAGATATTTACTTATGTTTATATATATTTAAGTATTTCAACTATATTAGTTGAGTTACCACTTCATATGTCAGTGACATTATTTCTGTTGAGTTGTTAATTTAGTATCTATAAGCCCCCCCCACCACCCACACATATATAACCACATATATATATCGGTAAACAAAAGAAGGAATTTTTAGTTCACTATCCATACGAGTGCATACCCTCTTTGTCTTATTTATTTCCTACCTAATGCTTCACGATGTTTCCATATTGCTAGTCATTCTATTTAGGTAAAGGCGGGTGAAATAGTCGTTATGTGTATGCAAAGGGAAATGAACTAGTCATTTATGTTGATATTATTTGATATTATTTGTTGACTCATTCCCTTTGGTAATCTTAGTCAGTGTTATTCTATTTTCGACGAGCAAGCCATTGTGGGTTGTGTTGAAATTTGACTAGTATCTTACTCTGTGAAGTAACTAGTAAGTAATTAAATGTAAGCCTAACTAGTGGTTTATGTAGTTCACTGAGTTTCGTTTCTAATAGGAAACTTGGTTACCATTGCTTAACACTCTATAAAACAAGTATTTATGATATTTTAAATTTCCAACACTCTAATAACAACATATCTCCAGGCTTTATATTACAGAACTCACTAGTTATTTTATGGTTAATCCTCTCAGTGGTAGCTTGTCATATCCCAAGACTATTGTAAATATTTTATTTACCTCAGTTAAAAAAAAAAACTAACTAAAGGATGATGATTATTACCTGTTGCATAAATTAATATTTTTTTCAGTAAATGGAAATGAGAAATAACTTCCTAGTAACAGGGATATCATGTAACTTCTGAGGAGAGAAGTTAATATATTAAAAAAAATAGTTGCAAAACCCTAACCACCCTTCCCCCTAACCGTGGAATGGTTTCCAGGAAAAGGAAGGGGAGAGGGAAAAAGGTTGTGCTGTAGAGGATAGGTAGTAGGAAAAAGGGGAGAGGGCTTACCACGTCTGGTGATGATCAGATGGTAAGGGCGCAGAGTGCGTGCAACTAGCAAAGACTGTAGTCTTTGAGCAAGCTAGGGGGGAGACTGGTCTCGAAAGATAGTCTCATGGACGGGTGGATGACTAGCTGCAGAGAGCAGAGGTGACCTTATCTCAGAACAGAAAAAGAAAGTACACTTACAGGAAGCGACACAGGTATGTGGCCCTGACTTGAAACAAAAAAAAATGTTTAATTTCTGAAGGTTGCAGTTCTTTAGAGAAGTATGAAAGAGTACAAAAAAAAAAGAAAGAAACAGAAAATAGGGAGGCCAGGTAGTTCTCTATATAAATTGTTATCCGGGTAGTAGTAGCAGTAAGTTGTCAAGAAGAGGGTCAAACCCAGAACTTTACAGTTAACCATCTCTGTTTAGACAATTTTCTTTCCTCAGACTTGAAACTAAAACATGTTGGTAACTTGGGCGTTAACAGTATTTGGTAAGGGCTGCGAGAATGAGTTTGTCGTGAGGAATCATACCACATGTGATAACCAGTTTCAGGCAACAGAGAATGAAAGAAAGTGAAACCCTTAGGAAGACAATGAAAATTGGGCCAACCGCTCTAGGGAACATTAATAAACAAAGTGAGAAAACACTGTGCAATGCATAGACAGACCCAAATATAGGAAAGTGTACAGAACCGATTAAAGACCAGTATTATTCTTTAGCTGGCTTGCAGCCTTTGGACTGAGCCTATTCTTTTAAAAAAGATATATATATATATATATATATAAGTAGAAAAGCCATCGTTTGCCTTGCTGCGAGTTGTATTAACCATGAAAAAAAAACACCAATCGAATGCAGAGACAATTGCAAGTCGTGATTTAGGGTGCCGCAGGAACGTTTTCCCTTGTATTAAGGTAGGGCCAAAAACAGTATGGCACAGCAGGAGATCCGCTCCATGAGCATTATGTAAACAGGTGGAAAAACCCCAAAAGAAAACTGGGTATTGAGCATGACAGAGAAAATAGGTTGGGTAGGGTTGCTATCCTTCCATGTTCAACTCTTCCACATCATAAAAAGATAAGAACTTAGTAGAAAAAAAGAGCTAAAGAGAAAGAAACTAAAAAGTTTTGTGGTTGGGGTGCAGGGTTCGGACCCTCTCGACACTGAAAGATGCACACATATGGAACAAGACCAACCACGAGTCGAATACATAAAACACTATATAAACTGGACATGTATCTGTATACTAAATAAAGAGCGTGACATAATTAAAAACTGTGCGATAACATGAATTATATAAAAAAGGAGGTTATACCTCCTGTACATAAAAGCTGCAGTGTGGTAATCCTTTTAACAAGCACAAATAACAAGACTACTCTGTCTATAAAAGCAATAGATCTTTGCAATAATTACAGTCCAGTAGGCAAGAGGATAAACATGTCCTAAGCAAAATGAGCACAGATGTGCATTAAAGTTTATATACAATCACAATGGTCCGAGTAGAGAAACTGTAGTCGGACGCCCAAATTCTAGTGTCTAAATTACATAAGTCATTTCAATGGAAAAACTAGAGTCTGGAGGGGACGAAAATACCCTCTACTCCCTTGTTCATCAAATATGAAATAGACTAGAAGGATTACCCTCCTTTAAACATAAGAGAACCTCTAAAACAAACAGACAAGGCCACAGCTGGTAGGTTTCCCCATACCTGGAACTCTGGACAGGAAGAAGGTGAGGTTTCCCTTCGTCGAGTCTAGGGCACTGTGTGAGGGACAGGTGCCCAACCTGTACAAGAGGAACCCACGCAACACAAGTTAGACAACGGTGGAAGAAATGCGAGCTGCAGTAAAAATTCAAAAGAAATTATCCTCGTTCTTTGCCAAAGAAACTTACCCTCTAAAGGAAAAACTCTAGCCAATGAATGAACAACTCTCGTTTCGGTGCTGTAGAATGCCTCCATTGTCAAACCAACCTGTAGATGCATGATACATGAGCAAAACAAGAATTCTTTAGTAAAACGAAGGAGTGCATAGCCAAAAGGAAGCAGAAGGAACATGACTCTGTTTCGTTTGGTTACCTGAAGGGTTTGGTGACAAATCCACTGGCATTCAAGCAGGGTCTGTAAGTTTGGCTCTCTGGGGCTGAATGCATGGGCTGAACTAGAGCAGGCCGCAGAAAGAGTTGCCTAACCAAATGAGCCCGTCACCCAAAGCAATCGATAGATTAGGTCGGCAGCCCGTGAAAGTCTGCCACCGTTGGATAGCAAGGGGCGTTCTCCACTGTAGATGAGGGGAGGAATACCATGCAAGACGAGAGATTGGACAGCCTGTCGGCCTCGTACAACATGGAGCAGGGCAGGAATTAATACACACGGTAGCAGATAAGGAATTCCATGTGATGGCGAGAGGAAAATGAAAAGTTACCTCCTGTCTGGATGCCATGTGGATAACATGCGTGATACCATACAGAGTATTCAATAAAATCTAAAACCAGTACATCAGCACATAAATCAAACCATTTCCGTATGTTAAGTGGTATGCATATGGTGATATGAGGTGATTAATCATAGGCAAATGGTAAATATAATCCAAAAAGGTAACCACGGGTACATTAAACCTTATATATGAATTATTAATTTTTTTACTTAGAAATGGAGACATGACAAGTGGTATCAGAGCCAAGTTACAAAAACTATGGCCTCTGGGAACTGAAAACTGTCAACAGATTGTGCACATACAACTTATTTCATCTCTATTGAGTAATTAAAGAAATAGATAATGTGATGACCCTTCCACTATTACTTGTCGTGTGGTAAGCACAGGAAAACAGAGGACTGACAATATGAGGAGAACAGACAGTGCGTCACACAGGTTTGTGGTGGGTTAGGGACCTACAATGGGTCCTGGAAATAGTCCCGAATTATGGGTATAGTTGGGAGAGGAGGCGCGTAATGCCAATATGGAAATTTTGGAGACAGTACAAGCACTCAAAAATGAAATGGCCCGATTACGGGAAGATAATGCAAGGTTAACTATGGAACAGGAGAGGATCATAAAAAAACCTATCCGATAGACAGAATTAGTAGCCACCGAATCCCAGTGCTGAGCAACAAAGAATGTTAGGAGAATAGAATCACCACATAGAACTCGAAGAGTCAGAAGGAATGGAGGAGGAATGCTCAGATAATGCTTCAGAACAGTAGAAGTCGAAAAGGAAACTAATAGATTTGCAAGGGGAATTCCATAACATCAAGCCACCACACTTTGATGGAGAACAGGAGGAAGTAGCTAACACCTAGTTGATTAATATGAACAAATACTTCCAGCTATATGAATACGATCACAACGTCAAGGCACGGTTGGCCACTTTCCAAATACAGGGAAAGGCCACCTTGTGGTGGGAAGAGGTTAAGATGGTAAGAGGAGTAAGTGAACAGAATATCACTTGGAAGAAATTTCAAAGATACTTTAAGGAAAGGTACGTGACCGAGCACTTCTATGACGAGAAGGCAAGGGAATTTCATGACCTACATTTGGGGCAGCAAACTATGGAGGAATTTATCACTCGTTTTATTTCCTTACTCCTTTATGTGCCCTATATACGGGAAGGAAAAGCTAAAGTACAGAGGTTTGTCAGTAGTTTACCCTTGAGTATGAGGGAAATAATCGAATTTGACAACCCAAAGCCCGAATTTTCTACCAGCAGAGTAAGCAGAAGGGAGAAATCCTGAGTAAGAGACAGGTCGATAATAAAAGCAACAAGATGGCTAGAAGTACTAAAGGAAATCGCGGTGGTGGTAACAAAGGATTCACCAAAGGGAAAATCAGCAGAAACTCACAAATGAATTCACTCTGATTGAAGCCCCCCAATGAGTACAGAACCAATGATCAACCCAGAAAATAGACCACGAAAGGACAACAAGGCCCCCAGTGCAATGTTGGGGCTGTGGTTGACCCCATTACGTGAAAAAATATCCCCAGCGAAAAGGAGCTAAACAGGTTTTCCAGGTCTACGAAGCCTCTATAGTTGGCGATGTAGGACAGAGTCTGCCAAAGATTAATGTCGCTTTGGAAGATCACCACGGGGAGTACCAGCTAAACATGGTGGAATTTGAAGGTAAACTCTTAGACCTTGTTGTAGCTGTTTTAATTGACCCTGGTGCAACATTAAGTTATATTAGTCCTAGAATTTTGCAGCATTGTAAGTTACAACGTGTTAAGTTTAGGGACCCTTGGCTAATTCAGTTGGCAACAGGGGTAAAAAGACGAGTAATGGCTAAGGTCAAAAACTACCCTTTAAAAATAGCAGGACAGTCAGTTACAGTAGATTTAAATATGCTTCCCCTTGGCTCGTATGATATATTGATTGGTATGGACTGGTTAGAAAAACACTGGTCCATAATTAATTGTAAAACCAAGACTATCAGTTATAAGGATGAGCTTGGAATAAAACAAGAGATGCAGGGGATTAAGCGGCCAGTGCAGATTCAACCCATAATTGCCACACAGTTAGCAAAATGCATTAGAAAAGGATGTCAGATTTATGCCATCCAAGTGGGGTATGCCAATTCAAAAGATAAAATAGCCACATTGGAGAATATTCTTGTGATACAAGAATTTGCCGATGTGTTTCCAAAAGAGATTCCTGTATTGCCACCCAAAAGAGACATAGATTTTACCATCGAATTGGTGCCAAGAGCAGCCCCAGTCTCTCGAGCACCCTACAGAATGAGCATACCAGAATTGACGGAGCTGAAAATGCAATTACACGAGCTATTGGACAAAAAGTACATTCGCCCCAGTGTGTCCCCTTGGGGAGCCCCGGTATTGTTCGTTAAGAAAAAGGATGGGAACCTCTACGTGTGTATGGAATACTGTCAATTAAACAAATTGACAATAAAAAACAAGTACCGTCTACCCCGCATTGATGAACTGTTTGACTAGGTGAAAGGAGCAACAATTTTCTCAAAGATTGATTTGCAATCAGGGTATCACCAAATCCATATTAAAGAGGAAGACATAGCTAAGACAGCTTTTAGAACTCAGTATGGCCACTATGAGTTTGTGGTGTTACCCTTCGGGTTGACCAACGCCCCCACCACCTTTATGTGTCTAATGAACAGTGTGTTTCATCGGTATTTAGATAAATTTGTGCTGATTTTTATTGAAGATATATTGATTTACTCTCGGACTATGGAGGAGCATCAGGAGCACCTCAGGTTAGTATTGCAAACTCTCCAAGAATACCAATTATACGCTAAGTTTAGTAAATGTGAATTCTTTAAAGAGCAGATACAATATTTGGGGCATATCATCACTAAAGAAGGGATCGCAGTGGATCCTGAAAAGATACAGACCATTATGGAATGGCTGATACCCAAAGATGTGGTGGACATCCGATCCTTCATGGGATTGGCAGGCTATTACAGACAGTTTGTAGAGGGATTTTCAAAATTAGCTTATCCAATCACATCCTTATAGAAAAAGGGAAGAACCTTAAGGTGGACCCCTGAATGTCAAAAAAGTTTCGAACAACTCAAATACTTAGTCACCATGGCACCCATTCTAAGCATAGCCGATCGTAGTAAGGATTATGTGGTGTGCACTGACACTAGTAAGGAAAGGGTAGGAGGAGTGTTAATGCAGGAAGGAAAAGTGATAGCATACGAATCAAGAAAGTTAAAAGAGCATGAGCAGTTTCTTACAATCTAGAATTGGCAGCTGTGATTCATGCCCTAAAAATGTGGTGACATTACCTTATGGGAAGAAAATTTCTGTTATTGATAGATCACCATAGTCTGACCAATTATTTTAGCTAGCCCACTCTAAATGCAAGGCAAGCACGGTGGGTGGATTTCCTAAGTGGTTTTGATTTTGAGATCAATCATTTAAAAGGGAAGGAGAATTGGGTGGCAGATGCTTTGAGTCGGAAATTGCAATTCCTATACAAGATTTATTGCAGTGAAAGGAAAAGCCCCTTCGGGGAAATGATTAAAAAGGCAGCTGAAAAAGATGCTATTTATCAGCAAATAAAGCAGCAAGTTCAGCAACCGACCAACAAAGAAAAATAGCTGGATTATGCTTTGGATGTTGTTAGAATGTTTTATTACAAAGGAAGGTTGTACGTGCCCAATCAAAACAATATTAAAAATCTGATATTGGATGAGTATCATAAGAGTCATTATGCTGGACACCCAAGTTATCAAAAGATGATCACTACACTTCGGAAAGAATATTATTGGCTGGGTATGAAGAAAGATGTGGCTGGTTATTTGGCACGATGTCTAGAATGTCAACAAATTAAAGCAGAACACCAACATCCTGCAGGTTTATTACAACCATTACCCATCTTGGAATGGAAGTGGGAAACCATCTCTCTAGATTTTATAACAGGTTTTCCTAAGTTAAAGAAAAATAACGACTCCATCATGGTGGTGGTGGACAAGCTATGTAAGTCAGCACATTTTATACCGGTGCAATCTACCTACAAAGTTGTGCAGATCGCCCATGTTTTCATGCAAAATATATTTAAGCTGCATGGGTTACCGAAGACAATAATTTTAGACCGTGATGTGGAATTTACATCGGTTTTTTCGAAACAATTGTTTGAAGAATTAGGGACTCAATTGAACTTTAGCATGGCTTATCACCCTCAAACTGACGGGCAAACCGAATGGGTGAACCAGGTGGTGGAAGATATGTTAAGGGCATATGTGATGCAGCAACCAACCAAGTGGGAGGACTATCTACACTTGGTTGAATTCACATACAATAATGGCTACCACACATCATTGCTAATGAGCCCTTTTGACGTGTTGTATGGGTAGAAGTGTTGCACCCCCTCGAGTTGGAGTGGACCGGAAGACAGATTGATGTTAGGTCCTGAAATACTTAAGGAGATGGAGGAATTGGTTTAAAATGTGCATTCTAACCTGAAGGTAGCTCAGGATAGACAAAAGAACTTCGCTGACCGGAAAAGGAGGTTTAAGGAGTATCAAGTCGGTGATCATGTGTATGTGAGAATTCGAGAAAAAAGAGCACATTACAGTGGAGCGGGTGCACTAAGTTGGCACCTCGATACTGTGGACCATTCCATATCTTAGAAAGAATTGGGCCAATGGCTTACCAGCTCACTTTGCCAAGTCACATACGAGTCCACAATGTCTTTCATGTCTCCGTGTTAAAAAAATATGTTTATGATCCTAAACATGTGATAAAATGGCAAGATATTCAGGTGAAAATTATCACCGATAGATCAGTCTAAATGTTTTCTTTTAAAAGAAAATTGACTTAGGATGTTGCATATTGCAGGTAGAACTGGAAGGAGAAATCCGAGTCGAACCATTGAGCATCCTCGACCAGAGAGAAGTAATGTTGCGGAAGCGAGATATTACCCAAGTTAAAGTGCAGTGGCAGCACTTTGGGCCTAATGAGGCCACTTGGGAGGATGAAGAACTCATGAAACAAGATTACCCAGGGCTTTTTATAACTGAAGGACATTGGGACGATGTCTAATTTCAGGAGGGGGAGATGTCATATCCCAAGACTATTGTAAATATTTTATTTACCTCATTTAAAAAAAAAAAATTAAAGGATGATGATTATTACTTGTTGCATAAATTAATATTTTTTTTAGTAAATGGAAATGGGAAATAACTTTCTACTAACAAGGATATCATGTAACTTCTGAGGAGAGAAGTTAATATATTAACTAAAAAACAATTGTAAAACCCTAACCGCCCTTACCCCTAATCGTTGAATGGTTTCCAGGAAAAGGAGGGGAAGAGGGAAAAAGGTTGTGTTGTAGAGGACAGGCAGTAGGAAAAAGGGGAGAGGGCTTACCAAGTCTGGTGATGATCAGATGGTAAGGGTGTAGAGCGCGTGCAACTAGCAGAGACTGTAGTCTTTGAGCAAGCTAGGGGGGGGACTGGTCTCGAAAGACAGTCTCATGGATGGGTGGATGACTAGCTATAGAGAGAAGAGGTGACCTTATCTCAGAACAAAAAAAGAAAGTACACTTATAGGAAGCGACACAGGTATGTGGCCCTGACTTGAAACAAAAGAAAAAAATGTTCAATTTCTGAAGGTTGCAGTTCTTTAGAGAAGTATGAAAGAGTACAAAAGGAAAGAAATAAATAGAAAATACGGAGGCCAGGTAGTTCTCTATATAAATTTTTATCTGGGTAGTAGTAGCAGTACGCTGTCAAGAAGAGGGTCAAACCCAGAAATTTATTTTTAACCGTCTTTTTTTAGACAGTTTTCTTTCCTCAGACTTGAAACTAAAACATGTTGGTAACTTGGGCATTAAGAGTTTTGGGTAAGAGCTGCCAAAATGAGTTTGTCGTGCGGAATCATACCACATGTGATAACCATTTTCAGGCAACAGAGAATGAAAGAAAGTGAAACCCTTAGGAAGACAAAGAAAATTGGTCCAACCGCTCTAAGGAACATTAATAAACAAGGTGAGAAAACACTGTGCAATGCATAGACAGACCCAAATATAGGAAAGTGTACAGAAGCGATTAAAGACCAGTATTATTCTTTAGCTGGCTCACAACCTTTGGACTGAGCCTATTCTTTTAAAAAAGGCATATATATATATATATATATATATATATATATATATATATATATATGTCTTTTTATATGTAAGTAGAAAAGCCATCGTTTGCCTTGCCGCGAGCTATATTAACCATGAAAAAAAAAACACCAATCGAATGTAGAGACAATTGCAAGTCGTGATTTAGGGTGCCACAAGAACGTTTTCCCTTGTATTAAGGTAGGGCCAGAAAACAATATGGCATGGTAGGAGATCCGCTCCATGAGCATTATGTAAACAGGTGGAAAAACCCCAAAAGAAAACTAGGTATTGAGCATGACGGAGCAAATAGGTTGGGTAGGGTTGCTATCCTTCCGCGTTCAACTCTTCCACATCATACAAAGATAAGAACTTAGTAGCAAACAAGAGCTAAAGAGAAAGAAACTAAAGAAAACTGTGGTTGGGGTGCAGGGTTCAGACCCTCTCGACACTGAAAGATGCACGCATATGGAACAAGACCAACCACAAGTCAAATACATAAAACACTATATAAACTGTACATGTATTTTCATACTAAACAAAGAGTGTGACATAATTAAATGTTGTGCGAGACCATGAATTATAAAAAAAAAGGAGGTTATACCTCCTGTACAGAAAAGTCGCGGTGCGGTAATCCTTTTAACAAGCATAAACAAGGAGACTACTCTGTCTATAAAAGCAATAGATCTTCACAATAATTACAGTCCAGTAGGCAAGAGGATAAACATGCCGTAAGCAAAATGAGCACAGATGTGCATTAAAGTTTATATACAATCACAATGGTCCGAGCAGAGAAACTGTAGTCGAACGCCCAAATTCTAGTGTCTAAATTACATAAGTCATTTCAATGGAAAAATTGGAGTCTGGAGGGGACGAAAATACCCTCTACTCCCTTGTTCATGAAATATGAAATAGACTAGAAGGATTACCCTCCTTTAAACATAAGAGAACCTCTGAAACAAATAGACAAGGCCACAGCCGGTAGGTTTCCCCATACCTGGAACTCTGGATAGGAAGAAGGTGGGGTTTCCCTTAGTCGAGTCTAGGCCATCGTGTGAGGGACAGGCGCCCAACCTGTACGAGAGCAACCCACACAACACAAGTTAGACAGTGGTGGAAGAAATGTAAGCTGCAATAAAAATTCAAAAGAAATTATCCTTGTTATTTGCGAAAGAAACTTACCCTCTAAAGGAAAAACTCCGACCAACGAATGAACAACTCTTGCTTCGGTGCTGTAGAATGCCTCCATTGTTGAACCAACCTGCAGATTCATGATACATGAGAAAAACAAGAATTCTTTAGTAAAACGAACGAGTGCATAGCCAAAAGGAAGCAGAAGGAACATGACTCTATTTCATTTGGTTACCTGAAGGGTTTGGTGACAAATTTGTCGGCATTCGAGCAGAGTCTGTAAGTTTGGCCCTCTAGGGTTGAATGCATGGGCTGAACCAGAGCAGGCTGCAGAAAGAGTTGCCTAACCAAATGAGCCCGTCACCCAAAGCAATCGATAGATTAGGTCGGCAGCCCGTGAAAGTCTACCACCGTTGGATAGCAAGGGGCGTTCTCCACCGTAGATGAGGGGGGGAATACCATGCAAGACGAGAGATTGGACAGCCTGCCAGCCTCGCACAACATTGAGCAGGGAAGTAATTAATACACATGGTAGCAGATAAGGAATGCCATGTGATGGCGAGAGGAAAACGGAAATTTAAATCCTTTCTGGACGCTGCATGGATAACATGCGTGATACCCTACAGAGTATTCAATAAAATCTAAAACCAGTACATTAGCACATAAATCAAACCATTGTCGTATGTTAAGTGGTATGCATATGGTGATATGAGGTGATTCATCATAGGCAAATGGTAAATATAATCCAAAAAGGTAACCACGGGTACGTTTAAACCTTACATATAATTTTTTATTTTTTTTTACTTAGAAATGGAGACATGACATAGCTATCCCCAATCTGGTTCGTTTTCGACCAGTACAACTATCAAATAGCTACCTCACATACATATAATAGTTACGTCTTAAGCATATAATTGATAGAAGAAAATAACTTAATTCCTATAGATGTCAAATACTACACTCAAAGCACTAGATTTATCTTTATCTTTCATTTTTCTCTTTATCTACATTAGCATACACAATCAAACAATTATAATATCTGCCCCTTTCCTAGGATTTACAAATTAACCCACTAATAATAGCTACATGCTTTGTAATAACAGAGTTAGAGTTCTATTTCATATAGCTAAATTTTAATATAGCAAGGTACATGCATTTCAAAACAACAGAAAAGTCAATTTCTAAGCGGATTCACATTTCAGTACACAAAATTATATTTCATATAACCAAATACCTGCATCTCTATGATAGATCCAATCCTCTATAACTAAGTTTATACAACTAAGAACTCTAGAGTACATAATACAACATCTACGTTAAGCAACTCCTAATAAGAAGATAAAATAACAACTAATACAAATAGATTTAAAATAACAACTAATACAAATAGATTTACCAAGAGAGGTACTTGGGAATTTCACACTTTTTTCTATTTTATCTAGAGTTGCAATCATCTAGTTTACCTCTTGAGCTAGTTAGTTCTTTTTAGGGTATCAAAAATTTCTATTAATCTCTTCAATATGTATTTTATACCTTTCTTTCATGATAAAATTTTCTTTAGGGGTGTTCCTTTTTTGTGGTCCTTAATATCTCACTTGCTTAGGCTTTTTCTTAAAAGTCCACTTTTCTCTCCTCGACGCTTTATGCTTATCCAGGCCTAGCATCTTTCCCCAGCTAAGCAATTTAATAGATTTTCTCTCCTATCTTTTAAAACTTTTCTAGAATCATGAAATAACTTTCTGAAGCCCATTTACCAATGAAATTTTTGTTTTTCTTTTTTGGCAAGAATCTCATATTATTTATCTATTGACATAACATTTCAATGTGTTTCATGGATTTTTCACCATTCCTACTAACATTATTCAGTCTAAATAAAGAAAAAACACCACAACAATTAAGGGATATTACAATTGAAAAATCTCATCTTTCATACATTTGATTGTACAATAACTTTGAGGTCTTATTGCCTCAAAAAATTTTGCCATAATTTTTAGATGTAGTTGCAATATTTATTCCATGATTTTTTAAATATTTGTGCAATGATTTTTCATTGTTGTTTATGTTTTTTTTAACACTTTAACATATAAGAGTAAAAGTGTAAATTTGCAAACTTAATATTCATTACTATCCACAAAAAAGTTATGCAAGTCCTTATCCTTTAGTAGGAAATTAAAGAATAAAGGCTTTTCTTGTTTGTACATAAACAATTTTTATTCTATATTATATATATTATATAATTATTTTAAAAATATAAAAAAAAAAAATATTATGTTCATATATTTAAAACAACACCTCTCCTCCAAACAAATAAACTCAACAACTATGCTACATGGTTTGTTGAAGTAGTAACATCCAACAACCCTTGTCTTACAATTTTAAACAGTTTCCCTAATTATTTGGATTTATATTTTTCTTTGGCTTTTCTTTGTGTTTCTGATTATTAAATTGCACTTAATGTTATTATCACTGCAAAATATTTAATTCTTCATTAATAGGAGGTATTGATATAAATATGTCATTATGGAATTTTGCAATTTTTATTAAACATTTTAAATATTTTGGGTTGTTTCATTTTATATGCTGTTGTAATTTGTTAATCTCTCTATCTCATAACAATTTTTGAGAGTTCCTTCCTATATGGTTTAGGGTTGTTTTCGTTGTGTAATTTGTTTGATTGTTTAATCACAGTTTTGGTTTCTATAAGCATTTGTGTTTAAATAGGTGTTTCATCTATCCTTATTATAAAATAAAAGAATTTAAGGTATCCTATGAACAAGATGAAGAAAACTTTTATTTGAAGAAAAATATTTTCATTTCTTAGATTGCAATGTCGATGCAAATAACATATCTAACGTTATCTTTATCTTATAATAATAAAAAAACGTTATTTACACATCCAACGCCTTGTAAATTAGACTTTGTAGAAACTCTTATCATGATTCTTTCATAATATTTCTTTCTTAAAAAAAGCTGTTGAACAGAATGTAAATATACTTCAAAACTTATGAATATAAATATACTTCAAAACTTATAAATAGCATGCGAATATATTTTAAACTAGCATTTGCACCTAATGTTGCAAAGGAAACGCCGTAAGGCATAGTGTGTGGAAGAATATTGAAATGTGAATGGGCTTTTGTGGGCTTTTTTGAAAGCAAGGGTCGATGATTCTGAGTTTTAATTTGAGGAAGCCATGCCGAAAACCGTTTTTGGGGGTTAAAGTGGCTACGAAATGGAATGCAAGTAGGCATAAATATCCATTGAACTTGTTTAGAGACCTTTGTTTGTATTTGGTAAAAATTGCGTAGTTGAATGTGAAGGTAAACGAATGAATTCACGTGAACAACAACCGGGTATCCATATTGATTTGGATAGGGTTATTTAAGAAATCATTATTCAAACGGGAAATTAAATTAATATGAAGATATATTGAAAACATGTATTATATTCATTAAAATCAATTGATTTTGTTAACAAAATATGTTAAAACCCATTGACAATGAATTGGTTGTGAAGACATAAACTATCAAAATGGTATTTGATCTTGAAACTTCCTTTTTTAAGTTTCAAATGGAAAATACAAATAGTGAATTGTAACAAAAGAGATTTGAGAAGCAATATAATATTCTAAAGAGCATTGTGCTTGTCATTCCATATTTGAAGTTGTATCAAAACATGTCGGAAGCATCGAAGACCTGAAGAAGCAGTAATGGACCTGCAAAATATTTATTTTGTTAGAATTAGTAATATGTAAATCAGTTGTGGAAATTTATTAGTAATACTTTGCAGGTGAGTTGTGTTAAAATGAATTTGGAAAGAATGGAAATGAAGTTACCTTTGGTGGTTTTGTTTTAGCAGAATAGACAGCATCCTCTAACAGCAGTAAAGTTAAATTGCCAATCAAACAGGAATAAAGTTTAAATAATCAAGAAAGCATAAGATCCCTTTGCCAAATCCTCGACAGTGGAAAGTGGATAAAAAGATCGATTCAAACAAGGAGCAAAAAGCAATGTCTGGTTGGTGGTTTTGTTTTAGCAGAATATACAGCGTCCTCTAACAGCAGTAAAGATAAATTGCCAATCAAAGAGGAATAAAGTTTAAATAATCAAGAAAGCATATATATAACTGAATCAATTCAATTGGGAATTAATTTTGAATCAAAATTATAAGACTCTGTATCTGCTCTGTGGCTAATGTACAATTCATGGCAGAGTGGACATTCTCTAACAAGGTGGGGACTGTACTGAGCATTCATGTGTAATATCCATCTGACGCTGGGAAAACTTTTCCAAAAAAGGCACTCTTGGAAACCTGGAAACTATTCAGAATGAAAACATAGTACAAATTCATGCAGCTTTCTGGCCCACAGGCATACAATCTAGGGCCAATCAAGACTTTTAATAGCCTGGATAAATGAAAGCAAGATTCCTGAGCTATATAATAATAAATGCAGAATACAATTATGTTGCTGCCCTTTTAGAAAATGTCATATCAGTCGTCATTAAAGTGGGGCTATGCTCCTGAGGGTCAGAGACAAAATGCTTGTGTGAGCTTGAAATCTCCCCCATTTTGTTGAACTGGAAATACATATCTTGACTTTCTTCACTGTCCATGTTTTAACATGATTTGACCACAGGATGGTCTGTGTCAACAAGTAGTGAGACAACACCTACAGATTAGAGTGTTAAGGCAAGGGATCTAATATACATAATGCATATAAAAGAAGGAACTGTTTGGTCTGGCTCAGATTATTGCTGAAACCAATTTCATGACCCAAAAAGTATCTAAACAATTCTGAGTTTTTAAACAATTCACACTCAGTGGAAATGACAAAAGGGTTTCTGTAATGAAAGTACACTTGGTGGAAGTATAAAACAAATAAAACTTGCAGGAAATAGATGTTACAAGTGGCTCAAGAGGATTTCAATTTTTTGGATTCGGTTGGTTAGCACCTAATTCAACTATGAACGTATGAGAGATACTTACAATGAAATTATGCTTAATGGTTCAATGCCTCACGCATGTACACTTTACTATTGGTTGGTACCCCTTGCAAGATTCAAGTAATTTTTTACCAATGTTTATCTCAGGTATTATAGACCAACGAGGAGAGTAAAATCTTCAATTGCACCTAAACATGCGTAGAACTGTCAACAAAGGTATGCCTCATAGGGTTGACCTAGATTTGAAAGGATCTCAATGAACCCAGCGAGATGACTATGGAAGTACAATCTTCAAATGCAAACTCTGCCAAGATGCAGGCCGTCTAATGACAGGCTGCACAAAAAAGGTATAGCAAGTGGAAGGACATTCAGAGCCATAATAGATCTTCCATAGATGGCCTGCTGTGGGATCCAAAAAGTTGAGAGGACGAAAATAAGACCCGGTTAGATTAGAAGACAACCAAAAGGAAACGAACCAAAATTATAGAAACAACAGATACAGAGAAGGCCCATGAACAAGGAAGAAAACTCCTACAGACTCTCGAGTCTCAGCACAGGAGAAGACCACATTTGAGAACAGGAATGCTTCTTGAGGTTGGTTCGCAGCTCTAAAAGGGGCATTGTCTGAGATGGTGGACTTGGGAGGTGATTTGCTGCTTTTGACGCAAAAAAAGAAACATACACAGTCGTTAAGCAAATAGTAAATGTAATATGCAACCACTGATCTATGCACAGTAATGAACCAAAGTTCATGAGACAAAACTTAACAGGTATTGCACATATAGCAACAGTTTCACACACCCATTCTGTCTATGAGCAAGATATCCAGAGGTATCTCTCACATGAGACAGTGAAGTAACAGGCATTTCAGATAACAGTAGTTTAAAAAATCGATTATGCACATGAGCAAAATATCTAGAGGAACCTCTCACATGAGATAATAATAATGCATACCCGAAAAATCTTGTAGGGCTTTCTCCTTACGCAGAGTAGAATCAATCCTCCATACACCTGCAGGTTTTCACGAACAGCAAAGATAAAGTAAAATTTAAGATAACAGTGACCCAAATATATATAAAACCTCATAACTACCACCATAATAGGCAGAGGGCGAGGGCAAAACGATCTGCAGGAAAAACGGCCTACGTGGCCCTCATGCAGCGAAGAAAGTCGCCTCGTCCTCTGCGACCCTCGTCGAAACCCTTCTCCCTTCTCTGCAGGTTTGTCACCCTCCTCTGCAGCAACTCCACTGCGCCATCCTCAACACCCCCGCCCTCCTCTGCATCAAACGCGGATATCCGCGGGCAGGACGGGTTTAGTGAGGTCGTTAGGGTAAAGTTTGGTACGTAACAGAAACCGATTTATTAACTAAAACCGACTTATTAACAAAACTGATTTATTAATGTATTAGTTACTAGCAATTGTCCCAAAAGGTACAAAGAGAGGCCGATAGGATTATTAAACTAGAATTGTTGAATTTTTCTAGAAGAGTTAATTGGTTTGTGGAAAACCTTGTTTTCTTGGAGTGGATCATTGTGCAATTACTTTTCTTTAGATGTTTTGTTTATATCTATATTACAAAGAACACATTGAATGTCTTATTTCATTTCTATTATCCTTACTAATATCCTTTCCGTGCTTTTTCTTGATCAATTTGATGAAATATTCCATTATCCTTTGGTAACGCTCGCTGGCTAGCTGGACCATGTAACTCTCGCATTTTAATGCAGTGAACGATCTTCGAATCCCCTGGAACTTCATTACTTTGCTCATGATTTATGACCAACCTTGGAACTTCATTACTTTGCTCATGATTTACGATCAACTTTCATCAAATAAAATTATGAAATATCGCATTTTCTTTTAACAAGGTGGAAAAACCTATCATAATTCAGCTGTCAAACCAGCAGTGAGGACAACTATCTTTGGCTGTTAACAGTTAATGCATCGCTCTTATTCAAGGAAAACCACGCCCCAACTGGAATGACCTGCTGGTGGTCAGTAAGGGGGCAGATTTCACACCTGCCAGATGTCTCTGGGTCTTGGGCCTTAGACACGCAGAAACAGTATTAGGGCATTGAAACATTGTTATGACAGCAATGTGCAACATTTATTTTTTATCAAACAAAAAAGCAATGAACCTCTTGAAACAAATTGAACATCTTTTATAGTTGAAGGAAAAAGTGAGATTGTTGATATTAACCTCTTCAAAAAAAATGAACCTCTTTTATAGTTTAAGGAAAGAGTGAGATCGCTGATATTAAGTAGTTCACAGTGTTTTTCTTACATCTTAAGTTATTATAACAATATTTATTAATATATCAAAGCTCAACATGGTATTTACATAGATCTGAACCACCAGCCAGCTCATAGTTATACTCAAGAGTGTTTCTCTGGCGCTGTAAGCCATTACAATAATATTCATCAAGATATCAAAGCTGAAGATTTGAACCTGGATGAGAAAGATAACAATCATTTCACCCAACCACCGGTCAGCCTACAATTATACTTGAACACGTTATAACAAAAATCATCAAAATATCAAAACTCAACCTGTCATTGGTGGAGACTTAAACCTAGATGGAAAAGATAACAATGATAACAATCATTCCACCAAATTAAATAACCACTATCAAGAAAATCCAAAATATTGTTAATCACTGTATCAAATAAAACTCTGATGAATAGATAAATTGGCTCTGGCCCACATTTAAGTCAACTTTATAATAAAACAAAGATGCTTCAAAGCTCAACATGTCTTTGGTAAAGATTTAAATCCACATGGAAAGATAACAATCATTCCATCCAATTAAATAACCGCAAATATGTAAATTTAATCAGCCTTACATGATTTATTCGATGGATATAACTGTTAACTTAATGTGGATATAACTGTTAAGGCGTTTCGAACACAGGCAATGGAATCTTCTGTGTAGTGTCGTCTTTAGTTAGTAGTCGGTCATTTTCGTGGATAAAGCAAACGCACCACCCAGGTATTGTGGTGGTGGTGGGTGCTGCGTAGTAGTAGCGTTATATGCGGCGTCTATGGCTTTTGAAAAATGCACGACTTTACACATTTGAGATGCTGAAAGGTAAGGCTGTCCCCTATCCAACCAGAAACAAATGCATGTGTCATCTATGATTAAAGTTTTTGTCTCATCCTTTGTCCAGTTCACAAATATTTTGTCCATATCCATCCTGGCCCATCTCCTTTCCTGCTTCAGAATCCCACATATACATTTCACTTAATTTGGGAGTTTGTTTTTTAAGAAAAGACTCACTCTCTGCCCAGAGGATAACAAATATGAGAAAAATAACAAATATTTCTCTTTTTCAATTGGGTACAAACATCAACATGGATGGAAAAAGGAGAAAAATTGTCTATTAGCATTAATCAATTTTTTCACTTTAATGTTGTTTTTCACTGTTTTGGTGTATTGCTATGTAAACCTTACAGTGTAATCTCTGTTCAAATCATATTGTAATTGATATTTATGTGACCTAAGAAGTTTTCATCTGTGCTTGCAAGTAGGATTTAAAAATCATAATAATAGTAGTTGTTAGGTTATAGTGGTGGTAGTTGAAATTAACTCCATGTCACCAAAAAGTGAGAAGTAAGAGACCAATAGATTCTTCTCAATAAAAACCAAAAACATCATCTTTTCTTATTATATTCCATCACATTATTTAGTGTAATATTTTATGGTTATTGTTCATGTAATGTTACAAGTTATCTTTTTCTTATTCTTCTTATTATTATTCATACATTTGATGTTATAAGTGATCTTGGAATATTTCTATGTTAGAGATTTTGTTCTGACATTTATAATCACCTTCTTCTCAATGAATTGTATTTTCCTAATAAAACCATCGTTTTATATTCACCAGGCCAATATGAAACATCATACATCGTAACAAAGAGGTAACAAGAAGGTGGATGATGATATTATAAGCATCAATTTTCATTAAAGCTCTGAGCTTCGCTGGCTTGGAGAGTAAATTGAAAAAGTTTCTCATCTCTGTGAAATACCGTTATTACACCTCAAAATAGATTTAACAATGCCACATTAAAAATGCTCTGAACAAAGTCTATGTTCGAAAAAGCTAAAACCTCTCTGACACACATAGGTAGGCAGTGCAGGCTTCCCTAGTGACAATGAAAAACACAAGTGTCTAATAAACAGACAGTCAGTGCTCTGTGTTTCCCAAGTCTAGAATCAAACATAGGTACCTAAAAAACAGAGAGTTATAGCTCTATGTTTCTCTTGCCCTATATCAAAAACATCGTCTACAAATTATTAGGCTGATTTTATAATTAAGAGGCTTTCCTCCTTGAACAGTATGGGTATTAATCTTCCTGAGGTGTAGGCAGGGGAGAACACTTGTGGTATTAGTAATGGGAGTTTGATCTTGTCCAGTAATGGCAGATGCAATAATCTGGTTGTTGATCTGCAGTTTTTGGCAAGCTAAGTGGTTTCAGTTTGATAGACACCTCAGTGATCCTGTTTAGAAGCCCAGTTTGTATATGTAATCTTATATAGTGTTTTTTCATTTTAAATTACCCATCCATCTATTGCAGGCTCTAGGCCCATCATTTACCAGCCAACTTTAGGAGGCTTTCCCCCTTGAACAGTACGGGTATTAATCTTCCTGAGGTGTAGGCAGGGGAAGACAGTTGTGGTATCGTAATGGGAGTTTGATCCTGTCCAGTCATGGCAGATGCAATAATCTGGTTGTTGATCTGTAGTTTTTGGCAAGCTAAGTGATTTCAGTGTGATAGACACCTCAGTTATCCTGTTTAGAAGCTCAGTTTGTATATTTAATCTTATATAGTGTTTTTTCATTGTAAAATTACCCATTCATCTATTGCAGGCTCTAGGTCCATCATTTCCCCGCTAAGCTTTAGGAGGCTTTCCCCTTGAATAGTATGGGTATTAATCTTCCTAAGGTGTAGGCAGGGGAGGACAGCTTTGGTATTAGTATTGTGAGTTATTCCTGTCCAGTAATGGCAGATGCAATAATCTGGTTCTTGATCTGCGGTAATTGGCAAGCTAAGTGGTTTCAGTGTGATAGACACCTCAGTTATCCTGTTTAGAAGCCCAGGTTGTACATGTAATCTTATATAGTGTTTTTCATTGTCACGTTTTTTGATCTTCATCTCAGATAATGAAGGCATCCCTATCTCCTGATTCATAAAATTGTGCAAAATTGTAAGCACAGAATTCCAAATTTTGAGGGATCCATACTCGGTTTCCCTTATGGTGCTAATTTACTCATTTGTTGTTGCAGGTTGACTGTTGGTCAGGAGACTGCAGCTTTTCTGGCTTCATGCGAAATACCGTTGAATGCTTGGGAAGAGTCAGGTCGTGCAAACTGATTACAAATTTTACCACATACTTCCATTGAGAGAAAAACTTCCACAAAACTGAAATACATCCTAATATAATCAACTTAAACATAAACAGTTTACAATAATGACTATTGATTTCTCCGTATAGTTATCTTCATTCATCCATTGCTCATGTAGCCATGATTTCTCCATATACTTATCTTCATTGATCCATTGCTCATCTAGTCATGCTAACTACTTATACATTTCACCACATACATATACATTTCACCACATACATACTTCCATTGGAGTCTTGCAAGGAATATTCCCAGCAAGCTAGCTTTTAGTGGTCACATAACAACAACCGGGCATACTAAAAAAACTTTGAATCGCCTTTTTTTTTTTAAACTGTACACTCTTGACATATTGCCAGTGTATCAGTCATCTCCAGTATACTCCACAATATGGTGATTTGTGTCTACTTGATTCCCTGAAAAAACACATATATCATTTATAAGCACCAGTTTCGAGTGTGGCACCTTAACAAGCCCTTTAATTCTTTGGTGGCATTCATTGCCCAATAAAATCTTTTGAACAACCTAAAAATATGGAAATCCATGAATATATATTGGATATAAATTCCATAATAATTGGGATGACAATTGTGTGACACTGTCGAAGTCACAAAGAGTAATTTCTTGTCCATCTGTTGCAATATCAGACCAGCTGCAACTTCAAGCTTTGCCAAAATGTCCGCAACCTAGGCTAGTCAATCCATGATGCACCGACCACTTTGGCCATGAATGCATATCTGTCTGCTGCTTCGTCAATCTGCAGTTGGAAAAGTGTTATATTTAGTATGAAACGGACATTTCTGCAACCTACAACACACATGAACAGAGTAAATCGAGTTCTAATCCTTGCCTGGAACACAATGTCATTCACAGGTGTGGAATAGTAAATACGCTTTGAAAATCAGAACTTTACAAACAATTAGACACAGCTAGCTGTCTACAGATTTTATTTCTTACAAGCAAATCAGTGAAATCACTGAAAAATTGCATATAGAAAAAGCATATTACGAAAAAATAATAACTCACCAGCTTTTGGGTTGGCCTTCCTGCACCATGGCCAGATTTGGTATCAATTCGGCCAATAATGGGGTTGGTCTGTGGACTATTCTCCATGCTCTTACATAGAACATATTGCATCGTCTATATACACAAGAAGTTCAAAATCGATATAAACAAATTAGCTATGGATTTAAAATAAATTACAATAAAACACGAATCACACATATGTTATGTCTGTTTGTGAAAATAGGGACGGAAAAGAGCCACCAATGGTTTGTGCATCAATAGTTGCCTATAAGCTTCAACATTCAAATATCAAATATTAGTTGACATTTCATGCAGGGCCAGAGCCATATCAAGTACTCACTGCTAGCAGCTTCAAAGAGTGGAGTGGCACAACACGGTCGTCATGATCTGCTGTCAATAACATTATAGCAGGATACTGTAAATTCTGTCCCGGTTTGTCCCATGGTGTCTTTACATTATGCAATGGTGAGTATCTGCAGCAATGAAGAATGTGTTATACGAACAGTTGATGATGCCTTTTTCAAAAAGCAAGAAGTTCAAGCAAATAGCCCTAAGGGTTAGCTCAAGTGGTCTAGAGCCAGACATGAAGTTCTTAGATTGTTGCTGAGCACAAGTTCGACTCTCCTTGATTCCCTTGGGGCGAGACCCCATATTCAGGGCCGACGGTTTACCCAGTTACCATCCATGAAATGTGGGAAAGTACTCCAGGATTTCCGGTGGAGCTTTCATTCCAAGTAAATAAAAAATAAAAACAAAACAAAACAAAAAAAACTAATAGAGCACTTTTTGATAGGGTGAATAGAAAAAGAAAAAACATTTTATCTTCATTTCAGATCACTAACAGTTTGAATATTATTTAAATTTTAGACACTGCTACTTATTAGTTAGAGAGACAGGCTCCATTTGTCCTCTTACTTAATCAGCCAATGAAATTCGTCTTCCTTATCTGAAGAGCCATAATCAGTAGTCCACGCATGGCCTGCAGATTTCAGCACAAGTTCCATCATCAGTTGCCCTGCAGATGCCTACGTCTAGAGATTACCCTAACCAGAGGGGGAGAAGTAGTTGAATATTATTATGACAGTAAAACTTACCAACAGTAAATTTATGAAAACGCAACATGTCCATAACACCCACATGAGCCAGTGTGCAACCAAATAGGTCAGGTCTCTGTTTAAACGCAGAATTAACAATCAAAACCTCTTATTTCACCGAAAAACGATCTGCTAAATGCTCCCTACATTTCTTTTTGAATAAGTTTTAGAAAAACCGATACAGAGAACAACATTTTCTTTGGGATAAACAACTTTTTCGATCGGATTCTACATTGAAACGAAAGGAGGAAGGATTGAAGCAAGCAACTGGTTTATACAGGACCTTTATTTAACCACACATCTTATCATCAAATACATGGAAATACCTGATTTGTGCAAGCTGCAACAAGAAGTCCACCATTACTGCCTCCTTCAATACATAACTTTTTAGGTTGTGTATATCCCTCTGACACAAGGAACTCGGCGGCAGATATGAAATCATCAAAGCAATTTTGTTTTTTGGCAAGAGAGCCTGCTTTATGCCATTCTTCTCCATATTCACCACCACCACGAATATTTGCAATTGCAAAAACTGCCCCTAGATGTCTTGAAATGACAATACGACCAACACTGAAGTTTGGAGTGATGCTAATGTTAAAGCCCCCATAACCATAAAATAGAGCTGGATGAGAACCATCAAGAGCAATGTCTTTCTTGGATACAATGAACATTGGTATCTGAGTTCCATCCTTGCTGGTTATGAAAACCTGACAACAATCGAGACGGATCAGTAACAATATTATATTAGAAAACAGTCACATCAGTAGTCAATCCAGATGGACTGCATGATATTGCCCATTAGTATTAAGTATTCCAATTGAGGAGAATAGAAACATCCAAGTGAGGAGAATAGAAACATCTATCTTGTAGCAAGAAATTAAATGATTCTAATGTGAAACACTGAAACCTATTGCTTTTACAATCAGATTACTTGTTTAAAACATTCAATAGAGAAGATTTTCTCCCTAAAGATAGCCAAGCAAAAATTTGTAGAAGCAAAAAATAGTAAAAATAACCGTTACCTGTTTAGCCTCAAACTCTGTCCGATCAAAGCCTGGAACAACAGTCTCTCTGAAAACAACTAACTCGGGTTTTTCCACATAGGTTGCATCGAGAGATAATGCCAGGGGTAAGAAAGCTTGTAAAACCAATAAATATCTCCTTGTCTTTACGCCTTCCTGATATTCCAGAAACTGACCCAATATCTATTGGCATATTATGAAGCAAATTTCCAGATTGCAAGTCTCGTATTTGCAAAACATACTTGACATCGCTTAAATAGCTTAATAGAAGTCGATTTCCATTGACACAGCAAGCTGATTCAAGCACGTCCTTCTCAGATTCTCCAATAACGTCACTGCAAGCTTCCGGCTGCAAAAGGTCTACACGAACCAATTTATACCTAGGAGCATTTTTATAGTGTTTTTCATTGTACATGTAATCTTATATAGTGTTTTTCATTGTCACGTTTTTTGATCTTCATCTCAGATAATGAAGGCATCCCTATCTCCTGATTCATAAAAATGTGCAAAATTGTATGCACAGAATTCCAAATTTTGAGGGATCCATACTCGGTTTCCCTTACGGTGCTAATTTACTCATTTGTTGTTGCAGGTTGACTGTTGGTCAGGAGACTGCAGCTTTTCTGGCTTCATGCGAAATACCGTTGAATGCTTGGGAAGAGTCAGGTCGTGCAAACTGATTACAAATTTTACCACATACTTCCATTGAGAGAAAAACTTCCACAAAACTGAAATACATCCTAATATAATCAACTTAAACATAAACAGTTTACAATAATGACTATTGATTTCTCCGTATAGTTATCTTCATTCATCCATTGCTCATGTAGCCATGATTTCTCCATATACTTATCTTCATTGATCCATTGCTCATCTAGTCATGCTAACTACTTATACATTTCACCACATACATATACATTTCACCACATACATACTTCCATTGGAATCTTGCAAGGAATATTCCCAGCAAGCTAGCTTTTAGTGGTCACATAACAACAACCGGGCATATTAAAAAAACTTTGAATCGCCTTTTTTTTTTTAAACTGTACACTCTTGACATATTGCCAGTGTATCAGTCATCTCCAGTATACTCCACAATATGGTGATTTGTGTCTACTTGATTCCCTGAAAAAACACATATATCTTTCATAAGCACCAGTTTCGAGTCTGGCACCTTAACAAGCCCTTTAATTCTTTGGTGGCATTCATTGCCAAATAAAATCTTTTGAACAACCTAAAAATATGGAAATCCATGAATATATATTGGATATAAATTCCATAATAATTGGGATGACAATTGTGTGACACTATCGAAGTCACAAAGAGTAATTTCTTGTCCATCTGTTGCAATATAAGACCAGCTGCAACTTCAAGCTTTGCCAAAATGTCCGCAACCTAGGCTAGTCAATCCAAGCTTTGCCAAAATGTCCGCAACCTAGGTTAGTCAATCCATGATGCACCGACCACTTTGGCCATGAATGCATATCTGTCTGCTGCTTCGTCAATCTGCAGTTGGAAAAGTGTTATATTTAGTATGAAACGGACATTTCTGCAACCTACAACACACATGAACAGAGCAAATCGAGTTCTAATCCTTGCCTGGAACACAATGTCATTCACAGGTGTGGAATAGTAAATACGCTTTGAAAATCAGAACTTTACAAACAATTAGACACAGCTAGCTGTCTACAGATTTTATTTCTTACAAGCAAATCAGTGAAATCACTGAAAAATTGCATATAGAAAAAGCATATTACGAAAAAATAATAACTCACCAGCTTTTGGGTTGGCCTTCCTGCACCATGGCCAGATTTGGTATCAATTCGGCCAATAATGGGGTTGGTCTGTGGACTATTCTCCATGCTCTTACATAGAACATATTGCATCGTCTATATACACAAGAAGTTCAAAATAGATATAAACAAATTAGCTATGGATTTAAAATAAATTACAATAAAAAACGAATCACACATACGTTATGTCTGTTTGTGAAAATAGGGACGGAAAAGAGCCACCAATGGTTTGTGCATCAATAGTTGCCTATAAGCTTCAACATTCAAATATCAAATATTAGTTGACATTTCATGCAGGGCCAGAGCCATATCAAGTACTCACTGCTAGCAGCTTCAAAGAGTGGAGTGGCACAACACGGTCGTCATGATCTGCTGTCAATAACATTATAGCAGGATACTGTAAATTCTGTCCCGGTTTGTCCCATGGTGTCTTTACATTATGCAATGGTGAGTATCTGCAGCAATGAAGAATGTGTTATATGAACAGTTGATGATGCCTTTTTCAAAAAGCAAGAAGTTCAAGCAAATAGCCCTAAGGGTTAGCTCAAGTGGTCTAGAGCCAGACATGAAGTTCTTAGATTGTTGCTGATCACAAGTTCGACTCTCCTTGATTCCCTTGGGGCGAGACCCCATATTCAGGGCCGACGGTTTACCCAGTTACCATCCATAAAATGTGGGAAAGTACTCCAAGATTTCCGGTGGAGCTTTCATTCCAAGTAAATAAAAAATAAAAACAAAACAAAACAAAAAAAACTAATAGAGCACTTTTTGATAGGGTGAATAGAAAAAGAAAAAACATTTTATCTTCATTTCAGATCACTAACAGTTTGAATATTATTTAAATTTTAGACACTGCTACTTATTAGTTAGAGAGACAGGCTGCATTTGACCTCTTACTTAATCAGCCAATGAAATTCGTCTTCCTTATCTGAAGAGCCATAATCAGTAGTCCACGCATGGCCTGCAGATTTCAGCACAAGTTCCATCATCAGTTGCCCTGCAGATGCCTACGTCTAGAGATTACCCTAACCAGAGGGGGAGAAGTAGTTGAATATTATTATGACAGTAAAACTTACCAACAGTAAATTTATGAAAACACAACATGTCCATAACACCCACATGAGCCAGTGTGCAACCAAATAGGTCAGGTCTCTGTTTAAACGCAGAATTAACAATCAAAACCTCTTATTTCACCGAAAAACGATCTGCTAAATGCTCCCTACATTTCTGTTTGAATAAGTTTTAGAAAAACCGATACAGAGAACAACATTTTCTTTGGGATAAACAACTTTTTCGATCGGATTCTACATTGAAACGAAAGGAGGAAGGATTGAAGCAAGCAACTGGTTTATACAGGACCTTTATTTAACCACACATCTTATCATCAAATACATGGAAATACCTGATTTGTGCAAGCTGCAACAAGAAGTCCACCATTACTGCCTCCTTCAATACATAACCTTTTAGGTTGTGTATATCCCTCTGACACAAGGAACTCGGCGGCAGATATGAAATCATCAAAGCAATTTTGTTTTTTTGGCAAGAGGGCCTGCTTTATGCCATTCTTCTCCATATTCACCACCACCACGAATATTTGCAATTGCAAAAACTGCCCCTAGATGTCTTGAAATGACAATACGACCAACACTGAAGTTTGGAGTGATGCTAATGTTAAAGCCCCCATAACCATATAATAGAGCTGGATGAGAACCATCAAGAGCAATCTCCTTCTTGGATACAATGAACATTGGTATCTGAGTTCCATCCTTGCTGGTTATGAAAACCTGACAACAACCGAGACGGATCAGTAACAATATTATATTAGAAAACAGTAACATCAGTAGTCAATCCAGATGGACTGCATGATATTGCCCATTAGTATTAAGTATTCCAATTGAGGAGAATAGAAACATCCAAGTGAGGAGAATAGAAACATCTATCTTGTAGCAAGAAATTAAATGAATTCTAATGTGAAACACTGAAACCTATTGCTTTTACAATCAGATTACTTGTTTAAAACATTCAATAGAGAAGAAAACATTTTATCTTCATTTCAGATCACTAACAGTTTGAATATTATTTAAATTTTAGACACTGCTACTTATTAGTTAGAGAGACAGGCTACATTTGACCTCTTACTTAATCAGCCAATGAAATTCGTCTTCCTTATCTGAAGAGCCATAATCAGTAGTCCACGCATGGCCTGCAGATTTCAGCACAAGTTCCATCATCAGTTGCCCTGCAGATGCCTACGTCTAGAGATTACCCTAACCAGAGGGGGAGAAGTAGTTGAATATTATTATGACAGTAAAACTTACCAACAGTAAATTTATGAAAACACAACATGTCCACAACACCCACATGAGCCAGTGTGCAACCAAATAGGTCAGGTCTCTGTTTAAACGCAGAATTAACAATCAAAACCTCTTATTTCACCGAAAAACGATCTGCTAAATGCTCCCTACATTTCTGTTTGAATAAGTTTTAGAAAAACCAATACAGAGAACAACATTTTCTTTGGGATAAACAACTTTTTCGATCGGATTCTACATTGAAACGAAAGGAGGAAGGATTGAAGCAAGCAACTGGTTTATACAGGACCTTTATTTAACCACACATCTTATCATCAAATACATGGAAATACCTGATTTGTGCAAGCTGCAACAAGAAGTCCACCATTACTGCCTCCTTCAATACATAACCTTTTAGGTTGTGTATACCCCTCTGACACAAGGAACTCGGCGGCAGATATGAAATCATCAAAGCAATTTTGTTTTTTTGGCAAGAGGGCCTGCTTTATGCCATTCTTCTCCATATTCACCACCACCACGAATATTTGCAATTGCAAAAACTGCCCCTAGATGTCTTGAAATGACAATACGACCAACACTGAAGTTTGGAGTGATGCTAATGTTAAAGCCCCCATAACCATATAATAGAGCTGGATGAGAACCATCAAGAGCAATGTCTTTCTTGGATACAATGAACATTGGTATCTGAGTTCCATCCTTGCTGGTTATGAAAACCTGACAACAACCGAGACGGATCAGTAACAATATTATATTAGAAAACAGTCACATCAGTAGTCAATCCAGATGGACTGCATGATATTGCCCATTAGTATTAAGTATTCCAATTGAGGAGAATAGAAACATCCAAGTGAGGAGAATAGAAACATCTATCTTGTAGCAAGAAATTAAATGAATTCTAATGTGAAACACTGAAACCTATTGCTTTTACAATCAGATTACTTGTTTAAAACATTCAATAGAGAAGATTTTCTCCCTAAAGATAGCCAAGCAAAAATTTGTAGAAGCAAAAAATAGTAAAAATAACCGTTACCTGTTTAGCCTCAAACTCTGTCCGATCAAAGCCTGGAACAACAGTCTCTCTGAAAACAACTAACTCTGGTTTTTCCACATAGGTTGCATCGATAGATAATGCCAGGGGTAAGAAAGCTTGTAAAACCAATAAATATCTCCTTGTCTTTACGCCTTCCTGATATTCCAGAAACTGACCCAATATCTATTGGCATATTATGAAGCAAATTTCCAGATTGCAAGTCTCGTATTTGCAAAACATACTTGACATCGCTTAAATAGCTTAATAGAAGTTGATTTCCATTGACACAGCAAGCTGATTCAAGCACGTCCTTCTCAGATTCTCCAATAACGTCACTGCAAGCTTCCGGCTGCAAAAGGTCTACACGAACCAATTTATACCTAGGAGCATTTTTATTGGTTCGAAAAGTGAACAAAGTGCCATCATTTGCAACAAGATCATACTGTGCTTCAGCTCCCTGATGTTCAGATCGAAGGGGATCGAGGCGCCTCAGATTGCTGTCCTCTCTCATCCATCCACAGACGCTTGGCCTCTCATCCATCCACAGACTCTTGGCCTCTCTTCGCTGACGCTTGGTTTCTAAAAAGGCCGATGATCTAATGGTTGGAGTTTATTCCATCGTCTAACAATCGATCTAAGGGCCCATAACGAGACACTGCGGCACGGAGGGGAGTTCCTCTCAGAGGGAACGCCTTACGGCGTAAACATTATTTAATTATCTTATATTTTGATTTTTTTCATTAAAATTGGATAATATGATTGAAATATATTATATATTTTAAAAATATTTTAACCATGTATTTTAGATTATTTGCATTTTACAAATTACACAATTTATTTTTCCAAACAAAATTAATTGAAAAATATAATTAGACAACCTCCCTAAAATAATTCTTATTACACCTTCGAGGAAGGCATTCGTTTGTCTTAAATTATTCTGTTTCTGGGTTCTCGATTACATTGGGTAGGCTCTCAGTTACATCAATACCCTGTGGACGTGGAGCCAGAAATAAGATATTTTAGCGGATATTTTGTGTTGAGAGGATTTATAGTGATGTCAAATGGAGCGCTGGATGATATTGAAGGAGCTTGTCTTGCTTTCTTTTGCTGGACAACGCTCATATTAAGGTGGGAACATTTCGTTTTCAGTAGGATCCGTGTAGGTACATTATGAAACGTCACTCACACGTAATTCTTAAGTCTAGTTATGTTATGTTATGTTATATTTATATTTATAATTCTTAAGTCTAGTTATGTTATGTTATGTTATATTTATATTTATATTTATATTTGTATTTATATTTATATTTATATTTATATTTATATTTATTTATTTATTTATTGTTTTTATATTATTATAGATTTATTTTAACTATTGATTTAACATAAGTTGAGAGGTATAAATTTGTTGTTACACTATAAAATACAATGTGTTATTTTTTGTTGTTTAAATTGTATTTGTGAATGCTAAATAGAATATATACTACTTTCAAGAAATAAACGTTTTAAGTATAAAAGCTTAATTTTTTCAAGATATATACATCTTAAGTACTAATCTAGCATGAATGAGAGAGATCAAATATCTTAAGGTGTAAACTATTTTAGAGCTCAAAATACAATGTGTAATTTTTTATTGTTTAAATTGTATTTTTTGAATGCTATATGGGTTTATATTTTATCAAATACATGTTTTATCCATAATTTTAATTTTTTATGATATATACATCTTACTCACACATTTTGTTTACTTCATTCATTTTTTTTTTCTATTTAAAGCCTAATTTATTTTTATTTTTATTTCAATTTGATGTGTAGACACACAAACTTACACATCCCTCATACTGAGTTGTAGAATGATAATGATTTTGAATAATTTAATTACATTAAAATATTTGACCTTATAATATAAAATTCAAAGGGATCAAATTTAACTTGAAAAAATATTTGCACTTCAAAAGAATTAGCCTTTTTGGATTTTAATAAATTTTGATTTAACATGAATTTGCATCTCGTGTGTGTGCCAATTGAAGTTATCTTAATATATATTATTTTCCTCACCTAAATTCAAATATTCAGAATGAATATTTGTGTGTGTATACACCATATATCAATTCCATCTTACATAACTCATTTATTTTGAGCAATGCACAAATAAAATGAAATTGCAATAAGTCTTCCTTATACTAAAAGCACACACACTCTCTATATATATGTATGTTCCATTTAAAATAAAAGTAAATATTCTCTAAATAAAAAATAAAAATGAATAAACATATTATTTTCTAAATAAAAAATAATACATGTTATAATAAGAAAACAAAATTGAATATACATATTTAATTTTAATTAAAAACATCTTAAAAAACCAATAAGTTCACACTAATTAACTCATTATGTTTGTTTGGTTAGTTGTTGAAGTTACAACCAAATATTAATGAGATGTGGTAAAAATATATCTCATTCTCTACCATAAATAAAATATTTCAATTTCCTTGTTTATTAACAATTTTATATAAACTTAAAAAAATGATGAAATAAAATAAAATTAATTCATTAAAATGTTCTTATATTTTCACTTAAAAACATTGCATTCCTTATAAAAATATGTCATTACAAGACTAAAACACTATTTAAGTATCTATATTAACTTATTTTGATATCAAATTTGGACGGAAAAAGGTATTTAAAAAAAAAAAAATATTAACCATGATAAAGTATTTCAACATTAAAAAAAATAAATAATAAAAGGTAATTTACTTAGATATGTATGTTATCTAATTTATTTTAATATAAATTTCCTATATAAGTGTGTTTTGAAACTATGGTAAATAATTTTAATATCTAAAAAAAATTAGTATCTAAAAAGTAAAATAAATTATTTAATAAGAATAGTAAAAAAAAAATGTGTACGGCATTCAATTTTTAATATATAATTTATGTGCAACATTAAAAATAATAATAACAACAAATTCAATATAAGTTATAAATATAAAATATTCCAATATATCATATGAAAGAATATTGATGTTTATTTAAAAATATATAAACAACAAAAAAACAATTTAATGTGGATATTGTAATGCATAACTACTTAAATCAAATATTTCAATGTGAGTGATGTATGGATCATATATATTTAAATCAAATATTTCAATGTGAGTGATGTATGGATCATATATATTTAAAATATTTCAAGTTGTTGTACTAAGTTATATTTTTAGATCAATTTTACCTAAAATCCAACAAATATTTAATTTGTGTACTTTACATAATCGAAGTACATAAGAAAAATTTGAAAGCATGTAATTCATTTACGTGTTAAAAATATAATATATATATATATATATATTAAACATGGATTTGTCAAATGTTGTCAGGGAAATATTTCATTGTAAAAATAATTACACTTTGAAGGAGATTTGCGCCTCAAGAAATTTGATCCATCTCTATAATTAAAAGATGAACCGTTAAAATAGGTTTATATTGGTTAATATTTTTTAAATACTACAAATCAAAATGATTGAATTTTTTAATTACCTATATCCAATTGATATAAAATTAATCTATTTGAAATGGACATTAAAATGTTTTATTTACTATAATGATCATCATCATCATCATTAACCAAAATATTAATTTCTATCTTAAATTTGTGTTGGGACCCCTATGTACATAGTTGTTCATCCAAAAAAGGGTTCTTTGTAGGCATATACCTTACATAATTGTTCCCCTATACAAAATTTACAACTAGTTTTTCCACTAATCGAAACTAAAGATGAAACTATCCATGTCGTAACACATATTACTACACCAACTATCAACAAAAAAAAAAAAAAATTACACAACGAAACTTTATCTATTCAAAATTAATAACTAAACCTTCAGATATATCGTTATGTATTTTTTGGAATTCTAAACATACCTGACAGGTCTCAGTACTATGGTTTAATGGCACTCTTAAAATGAATTAACTTGAGCAGCTCAGCTCCGAGTACACGTTGCTTATCCAATTAATATTCCGGTGTTTGACACTAGAAGGATCTTGTAGCTCGAGATGCTTGGCGATGTTTTCTACCTGCGATTTGGGTTTGGAGATCCAACGGTCCACGACATCCAGGGTTGATTGAGGTAATCGTTCCTCCTACCTTCTGCTGCGAATGGATTTATTTGGGTTATGTCATTCCTTTGGTTTTCTGCTCTACAACTCAGCAATGCCATCTCTGCGACAAAGAGGGTTTTAGTCCATCCAAGCTCAGTTTGATGGAGAGCTGTAATAAACGCCACCCTTTAGGTACTCCGTGATCTTTTCCTTTCTCCTCGGTTTGGATTCTTTCTTCAGTATTCTCATCTGTCTTGAAGGTGCACAAGCAATATTTTTTTGTTCATTCGGTCTATTGTGTAGGGAATGGTTGCTTCCGTCGGCTTGCAACTCTAAATGGAGGTGAATTCGGTGACCTTCGTGCTCACAGAAGTAATGATAGGTTAAACAAGGTTTTGGGTTTTCATGCTCTTAATCTCAGCGATTGGTAACTCAGTATGAGGGTTTATGGCACAGGTGGGCTTCATAATTTCAACGACTTCTCTAACGTACTTTTCAACTCTTCCGAGAAATGATTTGATTTAATGTTAAGGGTTTTTCTTTTTAACGATGCTTACTTTCAATTATCAACCCCTACTGAATACTGAAATCCTCCCCTTGCATATGTGCTGGTCTCAAAGGCATCATACTCATGCATGGTTATCACCTTCTAGTTTTCAGTTTGGTTTCACTGCTAAACCCCATGGCGGCTTACCTCTCTGATATATTTTCATTTGTTTTGTGGCTACACCTGAAATCGCTCCACTGGATGCTACCCTCGCTTTTTTGGGTGAAAGAGCAAAGATTGGCAGCAGCTACAAGCCTGCCATGATTTACAACTAAATTCTTTGTGATTAAAATAGGTTTTGGGTACTCAGCGAACCGAGATGTTCCAAATTCCTCATGGCATTTATATATATAGGCCCTGTTGAGGCTTTGACATTGGTTTGTTTCATGAGGGGTTTGTATAATTTGGTTTGTAAATCTTTCGAGAGTTTGAATATGGTGTCGATGGTAGTATTTAACATTTTCATTGTTTAATATCCCTTTCGGTTTTTAGCTTGGCTTCATATATTGAAGCTTATTTGTCTTGAATACATTTGACTCTATGGATTCTATACATGGATCATTTTATTTTGGTTAAGTTATGAATGCATGGACTGTGATAAGTCATTTTACCAGAATTTGGATGAGTGTTTCTCGACCTTTAAATTCGATAGTGAGTGATTTCTTTCCAGTTTTAAAATTTAGAAAAACTACCTTCGCTCTTAGAATTATTAAAATTTTCATGTATATAAATTTAATTCTCTATTCTTGTGACTCTTTGGAAAAATATGTTAGGTTTTTACTTGTGATTGTCACACAGTAGAATTTGGGCAAGTGTTTCTCGACCTTTAAATTTGATAGTGAGTGCTTTCTTTCCAATTTTTAAATTTAGAAAAAACTACCTTCGCTCTTAGCATTGTCAAAATTTTCATGTATATAAATTTAATTCTCTATTCTTGTGATTGTTTGGAAAAATATGTGAGGTTTTTACTTGTGATTGTCACACATTTTATAATTGGGTATTGCATTCAGCTAGGCCCTTTCATATACATAGTATTAACAATTCTCTCTCTTAATATAAATGTTATTCTCCATTTAAACATAATGTTAAAAGTTCTATATATATATATATATATATATATATATATTCTATGTAATATGAACAGTTCTTTATTTAAATATATCACAATTCTATGTTCTCTGATTAAATATGTAAGCTATTTCATACTAGCTTATGACAAATAACAAAATTTCTTGGAATACCTAGCACAAGCACAATCGTGACAATAATTCATATGTTATTATCCATCAATCACTCTAGAATCATTATTCTAAATCTCGTCAATCATTAATAGCACCATTATTCCAATAGTCATTAATTTAAAGAGTTTTACTACCTATTTGTTCACCAGCTTGTAGTTATGTACTTCCTCTTCAGGAATATCTCACCACCTAGCCGTGGGTCTGGCAATTACGTCCAGACTCTCCCCCAAGCTCTTCCTCCTCTGAATAGTAAAATGAGTCTGTTGTAGTCAGGTATCTTGGGCATCAAGAATCACTGTCCAACCTCAAGTCACATACCTCTCTAACTGTACTCAAGGTTTTCCCATTGGTTTATTCCACCTAGCTCAAGGAATTCTAGTTATCAATATTCTGCTCCCTTGACCCATCCAATATTCTATTCTTTTTGTCTTCTCTAGCCCCCTATGCCTTCCTTGAATTCCTCTTTTGAGGAGATAGATGAGTAACCACTTTAACTGTCTCAGGAGGTTAACAACTATTTCTTTTAGTTCTTGTCAAAATACTTTCTCTTAATATTCATTAATTAAATAATAAATATGTTATGGCCTTCCAACCATAGTTGTTTAATATTCTCTGTGAAGTATTTGATGAAAAAGTAAAAAGATAAAGTAATAAGTTAAACATGGTAACCCAAATTAAATCTCTATGCAATGTGGGCTGTTACATCCCCCCCCCCCCTTATGAGGAACATCGTTCGTGGTGTTCTTCCTTGTTTATGAAAATAATGCCAGATAAGCTTTCTGCATAAAATTATCTTCTTCCTACGTGGCCTCTTATGGGCCAAAGTGCTTCCATTGCACTTTAACTTGGGCGATGGATCATTTTTGCAAGGTGGTTTCTCTCTGATCGAGAATACGAAGAGGTTCTACCATAAACTCTCCTTCTGATTCATCGTGTACATTTTACAACCTACTATCAGAAACTTTTCAAAACAACAAATTATACTTCATTTGTTCTATTAACTTATTACCTGTACATTTTCCAAATTAATTATATGCTTAGGGTTGTACACATATTTTTTTAACAAGGAGACATGGAAGACATTGTGGACCCGGATATGGCTTGGTAATGCGAGTTTGTACGCTACAAGTCCAATCTGTTCCAAAAATTGAAAAGGACCACACTATTGAGGTGCTAACTTAGCACAACCCCTCAATTGCAAGGTGTTTTTTCTTGGCTTTACTCTCAAGTAAAAATGATCCACTACCTGGAATTCTCTACATGTTCTTCTTTTATCTGCATTAACCTTTTGTCTGTCCTAGGCATCTTTAAAATTCTGACAACTTTTCTTAATTGTCTCCTGCATCTTGGCTAACATATCAGGACCCAATGTTAGTCTATTGATAGGGCTATTCCAATCTATGGGCACCCTACACTTTCTTCCTTACAACACCTCAAAGGGGCTCATGCCAAACGACTCATGGTATCTGTTATTATAGGAAAAATCCACTAAATGGAGACAATCTTCCCACTTATGCGGTTGTTACATTACAAACATTCTTCACATATCCTCTAGAATTCGATTCACTCACTTCGTCTATGGGTGGTATGAGGTACTAAATTGAATCTGTGTACCCAATCCAGAAACGAGCATTTTCCAAAAAGTGGATGTAAATTTTACATCCCTATCAAAAATTACCACCTTGGGTATCCCGTGTAATTTGAAAATTTCTCTCATAAACATGTCTGTAATTTCAATAGTTTTGTAAGTGGATTTTACCAGTATGAAATGTGCAGTTTTGCGTAGATTATCAACCACCATCATAATTGAGTCGCGTTGCTTCTTGGTGCGAGGTAAACCAATGATGTAATCTAGGGTAATTGTCTCCCATTTCCACTAACGGATGGGCAACGGTTGCAATAGCCCAATGGGATGATGATGTTCTGCCTTCACTAACTGACACTCCAAACATTTAGTTAGGTATGCAGTAATATATTTTCTTAAACTTGGCTAGAAATAACCTTTCCTAATGGCGGAAAGTAATTTCTGGTACCCTGGGTGGGAAGCATATGGTTTCCTGTGAAATTCATCTAATATCAATTGTTTGACAGAATTTTGATTAGGAACATAAATTCAGTTTCTGAAAGTTAGCATTTTATCCAGATTTATACCATATTCAGACTTTTCCCCCTTCCTTTGGGCATCAATTGCCTATTGCCAAAGAAAGGCATACTCTGGATCCTTAAGGGATGCTTCTTTAATTATATCAGGGACGTTTGATCGTACTTGGTTGAATTGCACCTCATAAATACAATGCAATTTTCTGCTTAATGCATCGGCTACCCGATTTTCCTTTCCCTTAAGGTGCTTCATTTCAATGTCAAATTCACTCAAGAATGCTGTCCATCTGGCCTATTGGGTGTTTAGGCTAGATTGGTTAAAGAAATTTGTAAGACTACTATGATCTGTTAATAACATAAATTTCTTTTGTAGTAGGTAGTGTTGCTGCATTTTAAGCGCATTCACTACTGCTGTTAATTCAAGATTGTAGGTAGAATATCGTTGCTCATATTCTTTCAATTTGTGGGATTCATAAGCTATAATTGTCCCTTATTGCATTAATACTCTGCCAACACCTTCCTTACTTGCATCTGTGCAATCTGCAAAATATTTTTCTGTGTCTGCTACTTTTAATACAGGTGCAGTAGTAAGTAAATGTTTCAATCATCCAAATCTCTGCTGGCTTTCAGCTGTCCACCAAAAAGTTCACCCTTTTTTCCGTAACGAGGTGATGGGAAAGAAACTTTCGAGAATCCTTCAATGAATTGATAGTAATAATTGGCTAAGCCCAAGAAGGATCTCATATCAACAACATTCTTCGGGGTGGCCCATTCCATAATGGTTTTAATCTTTTCCAGATCCACCGCTATAACCTCTACTGATATGACATGAACCAGATACTGTATCTAGATTTTGTAGAAGTCACACTTGTTATACTTAGCATATAACTAATTATCTCGCAGAGTCTGCAACACCATTCTCAAATTTTTTTCATGTTCCACCTGATTCTTAGAGTAAATCAGTATATCATCAATAAAAATCAACAAAAACTTATCTAAGTATTGCTACAAAATACCATGCATCAGACTCATAAAAGTGGTTGGGGAATTTGTAAGGCTGAAGGGTACTACTAAGAACTCGTAATGACCATAACGAGTTTGAAACCCAGTTTTACAAATATCTTCTTCCTTTATCCTTATTTGATGTAGCCAGACGTTAGATCAATTTTTGAGAACACACTAGTTCCTCAAACTTGATCAAATAAATCATCAATGTGTGGTAAAGGGTATTTATTTTTTATAGTCAGTTTTTTCAACTGGTGATAATCAATGCACAATCTTAAAGTTTCTTCCTTTTCCATACGAATATTACGGGGGCTCCCCAGGGGGACACACTAGGGTGAATGTAACCTTTATCAAGAAGTTCTTGTAGTTGCATTTTGAGTTTTGTTAACTTAGCTATGCTCATGTGATAAGGAGTTCTAGAAGCAGGAGCTGCACTAGGGACTAATTCAATCGTAAAATCAATATCACATTTAGGTGGTATTCCATGAATGGATTCAGGAAACACATCAACAAAGTCTTGAATGACGAGAATATTTTCCAAGGAAGTCATTTTACTCTTGGAATTTTTGTATCCTACCTGGCCAACATAAATATGACAACATTTTCTAATGCATTTCCCCAGCTGGTTAGCAATAATAAGATGCAACTTAATGTTTTTATTGATACTTGTATTTCCTCTCTCTGTCCCGACTCAGTAAGGTAGCTAACATATTTTTCCTTGTAATCAACTAAGGACCAACATCCTTCCAACCAATCCCTCCCTATGAGTGCATCATATGAACCCAAAGGGAGTATATTTAGATTAACATAAATATGTTGTCCTAAATTAGTTACAGGACAACACTTTGTTTTTGCAGCTACCCTTCTCTTTGCCCCTATGATTAGTTAAACTAACCAAGGTTTTTGAAATTTATTGCTTTGCAGTTGACATCTCTCTACAACCTTAAGACTAACATAGCTTAAGCTATCACCCAGATCAATCAAAATAGAGACAGGTTGATTAGCGATCATACCTTCACACTTAATCATGGTGGGTTGGTACTCTGTTTGATGGTTGTCAAGAGTAGCATTAATTCTAGGCATACTCCTCGCCACCTCTCCAACGGTGGAAGCTTCTTGCATGTTTGAAAATTGTTCCATTCTTTCCCTATGCGGGCAACTTTTGTAATAATGGGGTTCTCCACATCCCCAACACTGCAGGGGATATTTCTGTTGTTGATCATGGCTGAGTTTATTAATACCTTCCGTCTATCTGTTTTTAGTGGATGCTAGGACCTTTGATTGATTCCTTGCTAGAAATTTACTTAAGGGTCTTTGTTATACATTCCTTCCATTGGTAGCTTTTGTCTATTTGTTTGGGGTTAAATTTCTCGCCTTCTGGCTCAATCCTCCTTTTGATCCTTCACTCTTCTGTTTCATTTGTTGATAACAGATACAGTCTTATTGCACTGCATCATCCATTGTTCTTGGGTAATCAAATTCTAGCTTTTCCTTCATAAAGTTAGGTAGACTACTAATAAAATGTTGAATCTTGGCCTTTTCTTCCTGCATATACGGTACATACCATAATAGGGAGGTAAATCATTTCACATATTCATCCATGGTCAAGGCTCCCAACCTTATATCATGGAATTCCTTTGCTTTTTCATCATAATAATGCTCCGTTAAGTATTTATCCTTGAAATACTTTTGAAATCCTTTCCATGTAACCTGCTCTTCGTCAAATTTCTTATAGTTTTTATTTCCTCCCACCAAAGGGTCGCCTTACCTCTTAATTGATAAACTGCCAACCGTGCTTTAAGTTTATCATTGTAGTCATAGATCTGAAAGTATTTACTCATGTCGATTAACCATGCTTCTATTGCTTCCTCAGAATCTCCTTCAAAGAGTGATGGTTTTATCTTTTTGAATTCCCCTTGTAACTCCAAGTTTTGTCTTTTTGTTTTCCACTGGTTGGGAACATTATCAAAAATTCCTTCTTTATCCTCCTCATGTCTTTTTCTCAACTTAGCATTATTTTCCCCTTGATGGACCGTCATGGTTTTGTCCCCATTACGAGTGCTCAATTCTGGTCCCCATTGATTATGTTGGTCAGACAAAATTTTAATTATTCTCTCTTGCTCTCTGTAATCATTCATTATCTGTCCTTAAATTTATCATCTCAACACGTATCTGTTGAACAGTTTCAAGTAGGAAGCATTGCCTTGTCGAGATTCTCCTCCCAGTTGTATCCACATGTCAAAGTTGGCCCCTACATAAGTTTCTTCTGGTTGGTTCAGTGGTTTGGGACCCCTCTACATTATGCTCCTTGGTGCCGATCACTATGTTCACATTCACAGTCACTCTGTTTGTTTATTTTATATTATGTGTATCCCTGAAGCCTCAGTGTGCAGACCGGGCTCTAATACCACTTGTAACATATATTACTACACCAACTATTAAATTATAAAAAATTTCATACAACCAAACTTTATTTATTCAAAATTAAGAACCAAAACTTTTGATATATCGTTATGTATTTTTTGAAATTATAAACAGAATTGATAGATATCAGTACTATGATTTAATCACACTCTTAACATGAGTTAACTCAACTCCCAGTACACATTTCTTATCCAATTAATATTTTGATGTCAGACACCAGAAGGATCTGGTAGCTTGAGACACTTGGCAATGTTTTCTCCCTTCAATTTGGGTTTGGAGATCCGACGGTCCTCGATGTCTAGGGTTTTCTCAGGTAACCATTCGCTTTGTCTCCTGTTGTGAATGGATTCATTTGGTTTATCTCATTCCTCCGATTTTCTGCTCTGTAACTAAGAAATGCCATCTCTGCGATAAAAAGGGTTTTAGTCTGTCTAAGCTCGATTTGATGGAGAGATGTAACATACACCACCCTTCAGGTACTCCATGCCCTTTTCGCTTCTCCTCGGTTTTTATTCTTTCTTCTAGTCTTCTTCTTTGTCTTGAAGGTGAAAAAGAAATATTTTCTGTTCATTCGATCTACTGTGTAGGGAATGCTTGTTCCACAGGCTTGCCCTTTTGGATGGATGTGAATTCGGTGACCTTTGTGCTCAGAGAGGTAAAGATAGCTTAAACATGATTTTGGTTTTTTCATTCTCTTAACCTGAGCAGTTGCTAACTCATTGTGAGGGTTTATGGCACAAGTGGGCTTCATAATTTCAACACCGACTTCTCTCAGCTACCTTTCCTCTCTTCTAAGCGATAATTTGAGTTTAATGTTAAGGGTTTCTCTTTTTAACAATTCTTACTTTGAAATTCAGGTATCAACCCCTACCGAAACCATCCCCTTGCAGACGTGCTGGTCTCAAAGGAATCATACTCATGCATGGTTATCACCTTTTGGTTTTCAGTTTGGTTTCACTGCTGAACCCCATGGTGTCTCATCTCTCTAAGATATTTTTGTTTGTTTTATGGCTACACTTGCAATCACTCCACTGGATGCTACCCTGGCTTTTCTAGGTGAAAGCGTGAAGATTAGCGGAGGCTACAAGTTAGTCATGATTTTCAATTAAATTATTTGTGATTAAAATAGGTTTGGGTACTCGACGAATCGAGATTTTTCAAATCCCTGATGGCATAGTTATATATATATTTTGTCCCTGTTGAGGGTTCGACATTGATCTATTTCATGATGGGTCTATATAATTTGGTTTAAACATTTCAAGGGTTTGAATATGGTGACGATGGCAATATTTAATGTTTTCATTATTTATTATCCCTTTCAGTTTTTAGCTTGGCTTCTTATATTGAAGCTTTTTTGTCTTGGATACATTTGACTCTATGGAGTCTGTACATGGATCATTTTATTTTGATTATGTTATGAATGCATGGACTGTGATAATTTGTTTTACCAGAATTTGATCGAGTGTTGGTCGACCTTTAAATTCGATAGTGAGTGCTTTCTTTCGAGTTATTAAATTTAGAAAAACTAGCTTCTTTCTTAGGATTATTACAATTTTCATGTATGTAAAGTTAATTCTCTATTCTTATTATTGTTTGGAAATATATGTTGGGCTTTTACTTGTGATTGTCACACATTTTATAAGTTTGTACTAGATTCAGCTAGGCCATTGCATATACATAGTATTAACAATTCTTTGTCGCAGTATTTAGGTTGTTCTCGGTTTAAACATAATGTTAACACACACACACACACACACACAGATATATATAGATATATATAGATATATATCTATATATATCTATATATATATATATATCCATATATATATATATATATATATATATATATATATATATATATATATATATATATATATATATGTTCTCTATTCTGTGTGTAATATGAACAATTATCTATTTAAATATATCACAATTCTCTTTCTCTAATTAAATATGTAAGCTATTTCATACTATCTTATGACATAGAATAGAAAATTTCGGAATACCTAGCACAAGCACAATCCTGACAATAATTCATTCCATTAATCACTGTAGAATCATTATTCTAATTCTCATCAATCATTAATAGCATCATTATTCCAATAGTTATTAAGTTAAAGAGTTTGATTACTTATCTGTTCACCGCCTTGTAGTTCTATAGTTCCTCTTTCGGAAGATATCACCACCTAGACGTGAGTATGGAAAGTACATCTAGACTCTCCCCCAAGCTCGTCCTCCTCCGAACAGTTAAATGATTCTGTTGCAGTTAGGTATCTTGGGCATCAAGAATCACTATCGAGCCTCAAGTCACATACCTCTATGACTGTACTCGAGGTTTTCCCATTAGTTTATTCCACTCAGCTCAAGGAATTATGGGTAGTTATGTATCCCTTGACTCATCTCATATTCTATTCTCTCTATCTTCTCCACCCCCCTAGGACTTCCTTGACCTTCCTTGAATTCCTCTTTTGAGGAGATAGATGAGTAACCACTTTAACTGTCTCTAGAGGTTAAAAATTGTTTCTTTCGGTTCTTGTCAAAATACTTTAACTCTTAATTTTCATTAATTAAATAATAAATATGTTCTCGCCTTGGAGCCATATTTCTTTAATATTCTATGTCAAGTGTTGGATGACAAAGTAAAAAGATAAAGTAATAAGTAAATCATGTTAACCCCAATGAAATGTTTGTGTAATGTGAGGTGTTACACATGTGCTCAGTTGTGGGGTGTTACACATGAGCTCGGTTGGCTCATTCAAGATCTAACAACTTATTTGGTGTAGGGTTAGCTCATTCAGATCTAACAACTTATTGGTGATGGTGCTCTAGAGTTGGTGGATGCATTCTCTATTTTTCTTAATTTTCTAGGGGATCCACGAACTTTATCTGCAATTCCTCATTTCGGTGATGCACAACCATAGTTTCATTACATTTTGTTGATACCCAGCCATAGTTTCATTATCCTTATTTGCTAAATAACCATCTATTTAAAAGCATGATCTGTAAAAATATTCTTGAATCAAAATGAAAACATAAATTAGTAAAAACCACCACTACTATTCATTTATGTATGGACATTCTGAAAAAGTTACAATATAGTAAGGGCGACATTTTACCCTAAATATGAATTTTTCTATCTTCGTTCCTACAAGGACATTAACTTTTGCCTCAAATCCTTCTTATCCAATTATGATAAATACTTATCTTCCAATCTCCACGCCCTCATGGCCATCCTTGATTGATATCATCCTTCTGTTTCCATAATTTTTAAATATGGCCCTCATGGTCATTCTTGATTAATATTATCCTTCTATTGCCATGATTTTTCAATATTTATGCAATGATTTTCATTGTTAAGTTTGATAGGAAAACCACTTTAATTAAAATCTTTGAAAATATATCATACTCACGTAAATAACCTATTTACCTTCATAATTTAGGCAAGTATTTACATAAAAATTGAATATGAACAAATATACCTACCAGAGTTACTGTGTATGATTATTTATGTTTTGTTTTCTTCATTCCTTTAACATGTAAGAGTAAAAGTGTAAATGTGAAAATTTATCAGTTACTACCTATGATTTTATGTCCAATTTAACATGTAGGAGTAAAAATATAAATGTGCATAACTTTTCCACTTCATATACCAAATTGTAATTTTTCCAAAAACATAACATCTTGCCTTAACACTTGTTTTTACCTATCATTTGAGTGTGTCATATTAAGTAATAAAAGAATTACATATATCTTAGTGATATTAAAAGGTATTTTTTTTTATTTTTTATTATCAATTACTTTATCTCACTACATAAAATTTGATGTAAAATAAAGGTGAAATTGAAGTGTTTTATTTATGGTCCACATTGATTTTTTTTTATTAATAATTTTCAATTTGTTACATTCCATTTGTCAACTTCATATTAAGTAATGAAGGAATTATATATCTCCCTCATACTAAGAAGTTAATTATTATGTTTAACTTTCAATCATTTATCCATCATTATTAGGTGAATATCCATGTAATATTTTATAATATTCTTAGCAGTAGTCATGAATCATAGGTTGTGAAAAAAATGTATTATGGACATGTGTCACATGAATATAAGTTATGGTTTTTTGTTCATGTGGCATTAGTAAGTCATGGTATTGTCCCATAGTATTATAAAAAACCTATTTAGAAGTTAAAAATCTCCATGGTAAAGTGAGGTGAATCTGAGTGGTTAAGAACCTTTCTTATATATATATATATATATATATATATATATATATATATATATATATATATATATATATATATATATATATATAATAACTAAGGTAAATGTTATAATTTTTAAATCTTAGTAATGTGAGATTATAATGATGTAAGTGTTCTCATGCCTATCAACATTTATTAGTCATTTAATTCATTTGATTGAGCTAGTTTTTAATTAAATTAAAAAGGAAAAAGAGCATACATATTTCTGAGATAAATATCAACCTCTATCTTTTATCATGAAGATGTATAATGATGCGTCTTTGGATGTCTATCAACATTTAGTCATTTAATTGATCTCATTGAGTTAGTTTTTTATTAAATTTAAAAGAAAAAAGGGCATACATATTTTTGAGATAAATCTCAACCTCTATCCTCTATCATGATTGTTACTAAAAATATTGGTTGCATATTCCATAAAGTTTAAATCACTACCATCCATCTATTAATTATGCCCACGTATCTATAAGAAATTTAATTTAATTATCAATAATTATTAGGTGAATTTTAGGGATTTAAACTCTATGGAATATTGTAGAATATATTCATATTAGTAGTCACATATCATAGAAGGACCACACCACACGTTGAGAATAATTGAACTATGACCTCTCAATGCCAAGAAGATCTCTCAATGGAGAAGATATTTTAACAAGGAGACCTCCACCAAAGAATTGAACATGTGACCTCTCAATGAGAAGGAGATTTTAACAATGAGAACTCCACCAATGAAGCTAACCCGGAGGATTTATTTTTATAATTAATAGTAATGATAATAATAATAATTTAAAATAAATTGATAATTTATTTATGGTTTTTAAATTTTGATGCTTATGGACATTTAAGAACCATTTAATTTATGTGTAGTCTTACTTATAGACTAAATAAAATTTGTATTGCTAGATTTGGGGGAAAAGTACTTTTTTCAATAAGTTAGATTATTCATTTAGTTTATATGACCATGTTAATTAAATTAAAATTTTGAAAAGTACTTTTTTCAATAAGTTAGATTATTCATTTAGTTTATATGACCATGATAATTAAATTAAAATTTTAGAATCCCTATTCTGAAATAGACATGCATAATTAAGGGCTAATCTAATTTTGAGATAAATCTCAAGTGTTTAGTGGCTCATAAATTCCTACCATCTACCTAATAATCATTAATAATTAAATTTAAACATCAACTGCTACTAAGTATGTTCTGTAATATTTAGTGGCCCATAAATTCCTAGTATCTACCTAGTAATCATTAATAATTAAAATTATATCATGGAAGCCTTATTCCAAAATTTACATCCACAACAAATAGTAAGTAACAACAAAGGATAAATGTGCATTAGTGACATGAAATGAATGTGAGAAACAATAATTGGTCAAATTGATGGTTGATTTTTGCATCTAGAATTGGAAAACAATAAATGGTTTATAGTTTTGTTATCACTATTTATTGAGTGCTATGGTTGGAGGAAAAGAGTGTGTGAAGTTTAATTCATTGTTGAGTTCTCTATGAGGGAATTTTTAAGGGGAAATTTTTCAAGAATTGACTATTTTTTAGACATTTTCTAAAAAGAATATTCACCCTTTTGGTTACCAATTCTAATAGTGAGTTACACATTTTTTGTTGGATATTCACCTATGTTCTATATGTATGATTTTTCAAACAATATTAGTCACCTAGAATACTATATATATATGAATAATATTTGAATCTTTAAAATATAGGGTTTTAATCTAATCATGATTTGAGTGAGACTTTTGAAAGAATGAAATATTGTTGTAGAGAAATGAAAAGTAGAAATGGAGATGTTTAATGGCGCTAACTTTGAGTTATGGAAGCTTAAGATGGAGGATCTTGTCATGTATATATACCCATGGGTTGTAGCATCTAGAATCAAACCCATTAGTATGAAATATGAAGAGAAAATGGTGTTGGAGAGAAATGAAAGAAACCCTATTAGGTTATGTTTGGATGATTCAATATTATTGTGCATTTATAAATTAAAAAAACAAAGAAAATATTCCAAAGAATGTGTGGGATGTTAAAAATCTAGCTAATATACAATTTCTCTACAAAACGTTGTTTTCCTTGAGAATGGGTCATGGTAATTCTATTTATTTTTTTTAGTGTGGTTCATGAACACCCTCGTTAGCGAGTGGTCGTTATGTCCACAGAAAAATATGGGCTAATCACCCCCTTGGCCTACAGGCAAGACCTAACCCCAAGCACTTTGGGCAGAATTGACCTTGTGACCTCCTGATGGCGAGGCACAGTTTTTTACCAAATGAGCTAACCCTTGGGGCTGGTCATGGTAATTCTATATTTGACTACCTAATTTCATTTACTATTATTGTCATTTAATTGATCTCAATTGATGTGATGATTGATGATGAGGATGATTGTATCACCATTTTGTGTTATTTGCGAGATTCATGGGACAACCTAGTAATGACTATTAGAAGCATTGTAGGATGAAAATCCTTTGAATCCACTAACCGGGAATTTTTTGTTCATGGAATATAGAATGAGAAGGGTGAGAGAGAAAAGGGAAGATGAAAATACCATGCGAGACATGTCTCCTAAAATTTTCAGGGCAAAATTTTGGAACTAAGAAAAGGCTGACATTTCAAAAGAGATTACAAGGTAGTGAAAAAGAAGAGTAAGAAGGAAATGAATTATTTAGATGACGAGTTTGAAAATTATTCTTAGGAGGATGGTGTAGATGCTTTTGTTGAAACTTTGATAATCCATTCAAGACAACGTGTGTGGTTGATATAATTTGAAGGCTCCTTCCTTCTGGCTTCCCATTGGCATTGATTTTCAATCTATGAGACATATGACAGTCGGATGGTAATCTTAATGATGACCCTCCTCTGAGCATAGTTTTGTAAGATAGAGTCTTGATCAAATTCTATGATGGTAGAGTGAACAAGATCAATGGATTTTTGCACATTCTAGGTCCATCACAAAACCTATTTTGAATAAGAATGTTTAATTATGTAAAAGCGTCAGTTGCTTTTAATGACAAAAGGTGTGAGGTGACCAAAGGAAATTTAGTTCTCGCTAAAAGTGTTTATGTGGGAAATTTATTCTATCTTGGCTTTTCCACCATTCATTGAAATAGTTCAAATTCTCTAATACAAATATTTATAGGAAAGTTTTATAAGAATTAGAAGAAAAAAAAAAATCTTGTGGATGGATTAAATGATTTTTCTCTTGAGTTTGGTTTTTGTGAGTTTCGTATATATATAATCATGTTCAATTTTATTCTAGTTCCCACAAATATTCTTGGTTGTTGGAATTAATTCATTTTGATTTATTTGGTTCAACTGAAGTTCCTTTGATTTCTACAAATATGGATTTGTATCATTTGTTTTTTATTAATCTAGGACAAGCATATTTTATTTAAACTAAGTCAATGTTTTTTAGTTAGTTCAAGGAGTTTAAATATCTCTTGGAAACATATAATAGTAGGAAGAATAATGTGTGAGCAATAATAATGTTGGTGAGTGTTACATGCAAATTCCATCCATTGATATGGATACCACTTACCTAATGGTAAATCCAATTACAACTTGTTTCATAGCTTGACACAAGGAAGAAGCTACCCACACATGAAATGGTCTTATCTCTAAGGTAGTGAAAAGAGGAAGGAGAGGTAAGAACTTGATGGCAATATTTCTTTGGGCCACTGATATTTGATATTTTCCTCCACCAACTACTAGGATGGTTGAAATAGTTGGCAAGTGATTTTTGTGTGCAAGGTGTATAAAAGTGAGCTTGTTGATTTTTGTACCGAAAAAATAAAAGAAGAAAACATCAAGTTTCTCACTCCCTAGATTTTAAAAGATGATTTAAGCTAGTTACCATAGAAACTTGAGGTTTAAAACAATTATCTAGTGGATAGTTTATGAAAATGTAAGAAAATTAAAAGAAAATAACTTTAGAAAATGAATATTTCCATTTAATATCACTAGAAATTAGGAAACATACTTTCTTATATACAAAATGGCTTGAAAACATGCCCAAAATTGATTGGAATTTCTTGAAAATTGGTTTGAGTAAGTTTAAATGAGGTTTGTGTATAAAATTTTGAGTCTAAAAACTTAATTCCAACCCCTTAATATGCTAATAAAATTATGGAAAAATATGTAAATCATTGCTAAATAAAGTTTGCTAAGGTGTCGGTTAACGAATGTATGGTTTGAGTACTATAACCATATTTTATTTTTATATTTTAATTTAGTTAACCAATAAGTAAGAATACACTCCATTTTTATCTTGTAATTGTTATGCCTAATATAAAATGTGTGAGCTCATACATTTCTTGGTTAGAACAATGAGTTCTCATGCAATTTAGTAAATAAAGTATTAATCAAGCCAAAATACATCTTGTGATACACATATGTGCCATAATATGAATTATTTAAGGTGGTTCTATGAGAATTTGAATATTTGATGGCTATTGATTGTATCTTGAGAAGCCATCTAGAAGTGATATCATTTGGGCACCAAAAACATGTTGGAGAATCTCATCCATAGGTGGGAAAATCTAATTATATGTTAAGGACGCCTTGTTCATATCTATAAAATCAAATAGCAACCAAATATCCACACTTTTCATCCAAATTTGAGCCAAATTGGAAACCTACTATGAGTAATGAATAAGGTATATGACTGTTGCTACTTCCATCTTCTCTAACTCAACCCTAACTATTTGTTCCAAAGAAGAATTTTTCTTCCTTTGTTTCTATATATATGGTTCTAAATCAAGTATTATAAGTATGGAATGAACTATTTCTTATATATTAAATACTTTGAGATCCTTGTAGGAATAAGAAAAAACATCCTTGGAACTCTATTAAGAGTTTTGTGAATTTATTAACTTATGAGTAGAATATTGTGACCTTATATACACCATGTTTGAATGGTTTTACATTTCCATATTTATCTTAGGTAGTTCCTTGCACCATTTTAACATATTCACTATGAATACTAGGTGTAGAGGTATATGCCTGATGAGAATTACATATAGATTCCAATTTAGATATATACACCATGATTGAATGGTTTTACATTTCCATATTTATCTCGGTAGTTTCTTGCACCATTTTAACCTATTCACTGTGAATACTAGGTGTAGAGGTAGATGTATCATGAGAATTACATATAGATTCCTATTTAGATATTGTAGGAGGAACTTTATTTGTTTTTAGTTGGATTATATCCTCGATTTTTCCCAAATACAATGAAGAAACAATGTTTCCAAAATACAAAGAACAATTTTATTCCATATTTAGTCATGAGAAGAGATTTTCTTATGGAATATACCTGGGTTTAATTCTTTTGAAACGTTCCAAGGGTGAAATCCGAGGAGAATGATGTACGTTGTATTTAATATGCGCGTATGGAATTGTAAATAACTTCAATTTTTTACCATGTCCCAAATGCTTCTCTCTTTTTTATCGGTTTATTTTAAGAGGAGAATTTCTCGCGTCTATAGAGGATTAGAGAAGGGGAAATATTGAAGATATGCTTTGCATATTTAGGATTGACATGAAAAATATGGAAAATGGAATGATCTTTGAAACAAGTTTGAAACCTCACGTATAAATCTTATGACATGTTAGTGCTTTCCTCTGAACCAACCGCTAGAGAAAATGGGAGACCTTAGGCCATACGTTTTTCTTCCATATTTCTTGTTTAGGGAGGTGGGAATTCTTTACCGCTAAGTTGTCGGATTCTTTCACCATGAATGTTCCTTTCCCCGTCTAATGTTTGAATTTTTCCTCCGAATTTAATATGTGTCTCTATCACAAATATTGCTAGAAGTTAATCCAAACAATGGATATAGAAATTGAAGTGTTCCTCTGAAATTAATATGTCTCTATCACAAATATTGCTATAAGTTAACCCAAACAATGGATATAGAAATGGAAGGGCATGAAGATTTTGGAAGCCACTTTCTCCATTGATTTTCTTATATTTACTATTACCAATAGTCAACCACGATTTGGAAATTCCTAGAGAGCATGCTCATCCAAATATCCTAAAGTGATTTTTGTGCATTAATATGGGAAATTTATTCCAAGAGTCAACCCAAAATGGTGTTCTTTTCCAATTTCTTACCTCTTAGAAATTTTTTTTATCATATAATATGTTTATTAATTGTAGCAAGATTCCATATTGAAAAAAATTAGATAGAATGTTTGATCTAGGTTGATATTGGTGGCCAGCCACCAAGTCCACTTGGACCCCCACATTGTTTCTTTCAGCTTTTTAGTTTCCTTAATTGTAGCGTAATTTACTATTTTTAGTAGTTTTTCGAGTCCTAAACTTCTAGAGCCGTTTTGAGGCCCTAAACGACATTTTTTGGGAAAAATAGGAGCAATATGGGTCCATAGATTGATGTTGCTCTTTCCAAAGTTGTAGTTCCCAGATAGATCTTTCTAACGAGATATTGTGTGAATCAAACAGAGATTGTATGCCAAAGTTATGATTCCGGGAAGTTGATGTACAAATTTACCCAAACGAGTCCCAAAATTTGGCATTTCATCTTCTAGGGCTAGGTTTTTGGATGTTTAGGGTTTTCCATTGTTTCTCAACAATAAATGGGCCTTTGAGCTTCATTGTAACACAGTTTAGAGGCATGTAGCCGCCACATCTCTTCTCAGAGATAAGCTACCATTGCCCTAGCTAGTTTATTTCCATTTCTGTTTGTAAGCATATTTCAGTATTTTATGGTAATGAAATAAAGTATTATTTTTGTTACATATCTGTATGTATGTTTATATCTGTAACTTTTTTTTGTTCCTGCTTAAATCTAGATCGATGGTATAAGAGTGGTATGCTCTTTCTCTGTCTTTCCTTGCATGTCCCCAATGAGGTTGGGATATAAGGAGTTAGGGCTTGAACTGGTCGAACCTTTGCAAGGCTAGCCTCACAAATCTTGACGGCTTCCCATGGTGGATGAAAAGAAAGATGAGGGGGCAGGAGATCCTATCAAAATCTTACTCGAAGAGGCCCTCGAGTGACAAATGAACGCCATGATGGACAACTTTGCCCAGATCCTTCAGCGGCTACCCAGAGGCGACACATCTACTTCCAACAGTTAGTTGTCCAAATCCTTCAGCGGCTACCCAGAGGCGACAGATCTACTTCCAACAGTTACTCTAAAAGCATCACACCCTTTAAGGTACAAGTTAAATTTGACATTCCCATATCTGAGGGTCGGATAGATGCAAACATTGTAGATAAATGGTTAAATTTGCTAGAAGGGTATTTTTCTGTTCATAATTTTTCCAGCTGGGAAAAGATTACCTTCGCCCTTCTGAAAGTCACCCCCCACGTCAAGGACTAGCGGGAAAGCTATTGTGAGCAGAAGGATGAAAGTACGACCTCACTATTTTCAGTTGCACCCACTTGGAATTCATTCCAGACTACCATCAAGGAGTAGTACTACCCTGTCGAAAGCTATGAGGATCAATACATAAAGTGGACCACGTTGCAATAGGGAAGGGACCAAGACTTGCCGAAGTTTACCAATATTTTCCATATCCTTGACACAAAGTTGGGTATCAAAGATTCAGAGCAACATTTGGTACTCAAATACCGTGGCTGCCTACACAAGTACATCCAGGAAGAAATATAATTCCTGAACATCTCCTCACTCAGCACGGCATACCGATATGCCATAAAGATCGAGCAAACGTTTAAACAGAAGAAATGAGACTTTGTATCTGCGAATCTGAAGCAAGGGAAAGGTACCTCCAAACTGCTGAACAAAGTATAAAGCCCAGGCAAGTTTACCCAAGACAACCTGCCAAAGCTGCAAGAAAATAATGGCACCGAGAAGCCGAAAAAGTACATGGGAAAGTGGTGTGAGTTCCATAAGAGCTCAACTCACAACAAAAATTAGTGTCGGGCCAAGTAGTCACTAGTGGCCAAGCTAAGGGTTTCAGAATCGGATCCATGTTCCAACTTTGAGTCAGAACCCGACAAGGGAAATGACAAAGGGAAGTAGATTATCGATGCAGATCCTAATGCCACTGTTGCCACCACAAAGATCCAGAAGGAGGAAATTGACGATCCAGAGGAGGAGGACCATATCTTCCACTCCCAGATTTGGGTAAAAGGCTCCCCAATATAGTTCATTGTCGACAGCGGGAGCCAAAAGAACCTCATTTCGACAGAGGTTGTGCACCGGCTGGGCTTACCGACCACAACACATCCACAACCTTACACCATTAGGTGGCTTCACCAAGGACGAGATCTTCACATAAGCCAGCAGTGTTTCCTTCCATAAAACATCAAGCCCTTCACAGATGATGTATTGTGTGACATTACTCCCCTTGATGTTTGTGATATATTATTAGGACAAAAATACTTATGGAAGCAACATGCTGTGTATGAATCAAGGCCCCGTGCTATTATTGTTACTTTGGGAAATAAGTTGTACAGGATACTGGAGGTAGCACTGCCTACCGCCATCTGTTTTCTTACTGCAAAACAATGCAATAAGCTCATTTCCAAAACTGGGAAATTTTTTTTCCTGATGATACGCCCTCAAGGAAAGAAGAAGATGGTGGCCACAACCTCTAGATAGGACCCCTCTGCATGACAACTACAGATGGAAAAGGTCGTGGACGAGTATGATGACATCTTCACCTCCCCCGCGGGGGTTCCTTTGCACTATCAGGTCAAGCACTCCATCGATCTGACCCCAAGTGCGTTGATGCCCAATGGACTAATCTATTGGTGCTCTGTGCTGGAGAACGATGAAATCAAGAGGAAGATTCAAGAGCTGTTGCAGAAAGGTCACATCTGTCCGCATTCATCGCCCTGTGGGAGCCCGATCTTGTTGGTGCAGAAGAAGGATGGGACTTGGAGACTCTGTATTGACTATCTGGCGCTGAACAAGATCACTATCCATAATAGGTACCCAATCCCATGGATTGATAACCTCCTGGACCAATTGAAGGGGGGAAATATTTTAGCAAGATCGATTTGAATTCAGGATATCACCAAGTACCAATCGAACCATCCGATGTGTGGAAGACTGCCTTCAAAGCCAAGGAGGGCCTTTTCGAATGGTTGGTTATGCCTTTCATATTGACGAATGCTCCTGCAACCTTCATGAGGATAATGGATGACATCTTGCGGCCATTCACCAACTCATTTGTAGTGGTATACTTGGATGACATCCTGATCTTTAGCCAGAGTTGGGAAGAGCACCTCCACCACATTTGACAGGTTCTCCAAACATTGTGACAACACAAGTTATGCGCCAATTTGGAGAAATTTAGTTTTAGCATGACTCAAGTTCAGTATCTGGGATACATTATTGATGAATGGGGGGTGCATGTGGATCCAACCAAAATCCAAGTCATTCAGGATTGGCCATCTCCAACCACTTTGATAGAGCTCCGCAACTTTCTAGGTCTTGCCAACTTCTACCACAGGTTCATGTTGGGATTTTTTCATATCACTTGGCCCTTGAGTCAAGACACCAAGGGAGGAGCGAAAGAAAAATTATTTTGGTCTGAATCTCAATAAAAGGCATTCATAGAGTTGAAATATTGCCTCTTCTCGACATCAGTGCTCGCATTACTAGACTTGTAATAACCATTTAAGGTCAAGACAAATGCCTATGACTATGCTATTAGGGCAGTCCTTACTCAACACGGGCATCCAGTGGCATATCACAATGAGACACATTTAGACACAATCCGAAAGTACCCCATTTATGACAAAGAGATGTGTTCCATTGTGTAGGCTTGTCAACAATGGAAGCATTACTTTTTGGGGAAGGAAACGATCATCCACACAGAACACTGACCCCTGTAGTTCATAGAGACCTAAGGGAAATTGCAGAATGATCGCCATCAGAAGTGGTCCACATCCCTACAATAGTTCCATTTGAATATCAATTATAAGAAGGGTAGCACCAATAATGTTGCATATTGTCTCAGTAAACCACCAATCATGGCGTTAAACACCATGCTCAACTCTTGTGGGCACGAGACTTTCGATTGGCCACTTCTCTACAAAAGTGACCCAGAATTCAGGCACACATAGCAGACACTCTTGGAGGGTCAGCATGTTCCATATTTTCACCTCCAGGATGTCCTATTATGCCACCTGGGTCACCTTTGTGTTCCTTCAAGCGAGCATGCCAAGATGATTTGGGAAGCAGAGTACAGTCAGGCCGCTGGGAATTTCAGGGTCGAGAAAATGGTGGCAGTACCACAGAATTATTTCTATTGGCCGAATCTTCGACAAGATTTCGGAAACTACATCATTTCATGCACTGCCTGCGCAATTTCCAAACTGACCATCAAGAAGCAAGGCCTCTATACCCCGCTTCCTACCCTTAGTCGACCTTGGGAATCCATTTCCATGGATTACATCTTGGGCTTGCCTTCTACTAAGCATGGAAATGACTATGTTTTTGTGATCATCAACAGGTTCTCGAAGATGGCCATTATGGCGGCCTACAAGAAGAATATCATATCATAAGTCACCGCTAAAATATTCTTTGAATGAGTGTGGGTACACTTTGGGATCCCACAGTCTACCATCTTAGATCGGGATAGTAGGTTCCTCAATACATTTTGGTCTAGTCTCTGGTCGATGCTGGGCACCAAAGTCACTAAGTCCATAGCCTTCCATCCTCAAACTAATGGCTAGACAGAGGTTGTGAACAGGATGATCATACACATTCTGCTCATGTACAACTAAAAGAATCCACGCACATGGGACGAGAGCCTTCCCTATGTTTAGCACAACTACAATCAGGCTCTCCATAAATTGACTGGACATAGCCCTTTTCAGGTGGGCTTGGGATTCCAGATACTATGCCCCATTGATGTGGCCATGCCAAATGCATCTACTCACACAAATTTAGTTCATGTCCAGTCCGAAATAGATAAGGAAAACAACTTCATTGAGAACATCCAACACATTTGCCAGTAGGTCCATGACATTATGGAGAAATCAAATGCCAAGTACAAGCAACAACATGATCAATGTCGAGTGTCACACAAGTTTAAAGTGAGCGACAAAGTTTGGTTGCATTTGCAAAAGGAACGCCTTACCGGAGCCTATCAAAAACTCAGAACACTCTGATATGGTCCTTACACCATTACCAAGGCTATGGGAGACAATTCATTTGAGCTCAATATTCCCCCATTCCTTGGCCTACACCTAGTGTTCAATGTGGACCACCTTCGGCCATACTTTCCACCATTACTAGACACATCCGATATTGCAGAATAGGAATGCTCTCCCACACGATGATCCGTTATTAAACATACTGCCATACGATAGACGCTCCTCGATCTCTCTTTGGTTGATCGAGTGGCTTTTCGCTCCTCGATCCGATCAATGCAAGCTAGTATGCACGGTTCACGGCCCGCGAGCTTATCCCTTTCCCATCCCTTCATCGGTTGACCCCTAAGTAATAAATATAGGGCCCTCTCCTCTCCTCTCCCTTATGGTCAAGCACCTAAAGGTCCTTAACAATCGAGCACCTAAAGGTCCTTGATAGTTGAGTGTGCTAACACACCCTAAAGGTTCAATTTACTTATTGGGTGGCCCCTCTCAAATAAGTCAAAAAAAGGACCCTTACTTCTTAGGGGTCACTCACTATTCATATGGTGAGGGCCTTTCACACCCACAGAGTTAAATCCAGATTGCATGGAACAAGCTGCAACTGATCAGATCATAGACACACATATCAAGCACACTTTCCAGTAGAATATCCAATTGTATCAAATTATCAAAGTAAGCCAACTCCTTCACTAGGGCAAGTGGCTCACGAGGGACCAAGTTCAACAGAAGTTTCCTCATCTCATTGAGGAACTCAATGCAATGAGGACCATTGCTTCTTAAGGGGGGAGGAATGATCCAGGTGGATATTGGTGGCCACCCGCCAAGTCCACTTGGACCCCCACCATTGTTTCTTTTAGCTTTTCAATTTCCTTAATTGTAGCATATTTTATTAGTTTTAGCAGTTTTTTGAGTCTTGAACTTTTAGAGCTGTTTTGAGGCCCTAAACAACGTTTTTTAGGAATGCTGGGAGCCATATTGGTCTATGGTGTGTTGTTGCTCTTCCAAAATTGTAGTTCTCAGATAGATATTTCTAACGAGACATTGTGTGCGTCAAATAGAGATTGTATGCCAAAGTTACGACCCAGGCAAGTTGATGTACCAATTTACCCAAACAAGGCCCACAGTTTGGAATTCATCTTCTAGGGTTAGGTTTTTGGATGTTTAGGGTTATCCATTATTACTCAACAATAAATAGGCCTTTGAGCCTCATTGTAACATAGTTCAGAGGCATGTAGCAGCCACATCTCTTCTCAGAGATAAGCTACCATTGCCGTAGCAAGTTTATTTCCATTTCTGTTTGTAAGCATATTTCAGTATTTTACGGTAATGAAATGAAGTATTATTTCTACTACATCTCTAATATATGGTTATATCTGTAATTTTTTGAGTTCCTGTTTAAATCAGGATCATTGTTGTATTCTTACTCTTTGGTAAGGACCGATGCTTTTTCAATATTTTAAGCTCTAGATTTGATGCCATAGTTCCTTTCTCTCTTAGAGTTAGCAAAACCAAATTTTTTCTCTCAAGACTACACTTAGTGTTTTTCAGGTTGCAGAGGCCAAGGCCTTCCTAACGCTTGGGTAAATAGAGTTTGTCTTAAGATACTGAGGAAAATTTTCTTTCTCAAGAAGAACCCCCCACTAAAGAGAGCACTAGAAGGCTACAATTGGGATTGAGGATGCATTTAGGGGTAGCAAGAGCAAAAAAGAGGTAGATGGAGAGATTCTAAAGGACAAATTTTGGGAGCACCAACTGACTTGCAATGTTAAGAGATGAAACATCTATCTATCAAAATTGTAGGCCATATTTTGAAGAAAGTCAATTTAATATGTGGACATTAAATAATTTTATATTGCACAAGTGCAGAGATATTTATCATGAAAGAAACAATGATTATATACAAGCAAGAGATATGGCTTTAGACTACTAGGGGTATTGAAGAAGAATATTTGGAACTTTGAATGATTGATGAAGGTTCCCAAGGAAGCCATGAAATCATCAAGATCTAAGGATAAAAGTAAATCTTACTATAAGGTAAAGGTACCCATTAACTTGGTGTCATCAACAAATTGTTGATGGGAAGGAGGCACAGACCTTTCATTTTTCCATTTGAAATTGTAACCTTTAAAGCCCTCCTAAGCCCCTCCGCTGTAAGGATAAATAGGAAAGGGGAGAGAGGTTCTCCCTAACAGATACATCTGGAAGTATTAAATTTAATAAAGGGGGACATATTGATAAGGATTAAAAATTATGGTGAATATATTAACAAGTCAATCCAATTAGACCAAGAAACAAAACACCCAAAAATAAGCAAAATTTGATAAATAAAATGGCAACTTAGTTTTTCAAAAAATTTATATAAATCAACTGTAGTGACCATACCTTCTTTATTGGATTTCTTGAGGGAGTGGATGCATCATGGGTTACCAATATACCATCAAGAAACTAATTCCCTTCAACAAACCATGTTCTCTTAGCAAGAATTTAGGAGGGAAAAAGGGCTTAAGATGTTTAGTAATGACCTTATAAATAATATTATATATTACACTATAAAGGGATATGGGGTGGATGCATTCCAAATTATCCAACATTTCAAATTTATGGGCCAAGGTAAAGGAGGACCAAAGTTGATTTTCCTTATTATACCACTAGTTCTAGAATTTCACCTCCCATGAAAGGATAACAATATTGAAAGAAATCAGTGGTCAAGCCACCATGACTAATTCCTTGTTTTTGGGCATGCCTTTGACAACAAATTCCACTTCTTATAAGGATACTTATCTCATCAACACTTCCTTTTGATCTTGGGTCAGTAGAGGTGGAATCTGCCTTCAAAATTTTCATTTGTCTACCATTTTGTTTTTTTTGTTTTTTGTTTTGAAGTTATGAAAGGAGTGAGCAATAATATTTTACTAGATCTACTTCAATACCATGGTGATTTGAGATATTTCTATCCTCAAAATCCTTGAGGGAGGAAATATCATTTTAGTGGCAGTGGTGCACAATCAGTTTGTGGAAAGAAATTGTACTTTCTCCCTCCTTGAACCACCTAAATTGTGATCTTTATTGCAAGAATATTTCCCCTAAACTCTACACTCTTTGAGGTCAGTGAGAAATTCTACTTCTTTAGCCGAAAAATCCTAAGAATATACCTCAAGGATAACCCTTTTATGAAGTGAACACATGTGATACTCTAATTATTGTTTAGCCTTAAATATGTTTCCAAATTTCTCCCTATCACTTTTCTTTAGCTTGGAATTGCCATCTTTTATTTTTTGTTGAAATTTGTACATGGTTGTTCCTCCTATGAAATTTGATTCATTCCACCAACACTTGGCCTTTTCTGGGAGGGCCAGATCCAAAAGCGAGAAAATTTCAAACATAAAAGGATTCCTTGTGGGAGAAATTTAGTTGTTCACATCTAATCAAATGAGCCAATGATCTGAACCACCACTTGGCAAGATGCCTGAAGGAAAATGTCCTTCTCTAGAAGTGATTCAAAGATGAAGAAGTAGTCGAAACATGACACAATATGATGTGGATCACCTCCTCAATTATTCCATGTGAATATATCATTTATTATTTCCACATCCTTCAGGCTTAGTTTCCTTAATATATTCCTAATTTGATTCGTATCAGAGTCTAATTGCTTCAATTCTCCTCTTTTATGTTCAAAGGACATGATAAGATTGAAATCCCATCCCACTATTGATATAACAATTGAAAAAAGTAGACTTAGAATAATCATATATTGAAGGCATTTAATTTTATCCCTCACCATATGTGTCCCATAAACATTGGAAATGAATCCTACCTTCTCTACTCTGATCAGTTGGAATTTTGTAGTGAGAATATGTGGGGAAGCAAAGATATTTGAAATAGTCATATCCTCTGAGTTCCACAATGTAGTTATTCCTCCTTCTTTACCAATAACATCAATTACAGTGGATTTGTAACATTACCAAAAACAAGAGGCAATCATCGTCACCTTTTCACCGACACGTTTGGAATCCTATAAAATTGCAATGGTTGGATGTTACTTATGAGTTATTTCTTTAATAATCCTTGGATTTTCATTACAATTAATTCCCATGGTATTCTATGAGATAATATTCATTGATGTTTGGGTGTATCAAAGGATAATGAATCTATCATAATAATAATTCTTCTTTATTTAACCAACAGTTCTTCTAATCATTGATTTGGACTCTTATTGCTCCTTAATCAACCAACATTTCACCCAATTCCTAGATGTAACACTCCATCCAACCCCCTTAATGTATCTTAGGCTATGGGAGTTGTTACCTATTTTCTTTAACCCAACTTGCAAGGGATCTTATCAAGATGGTGTTGCAAAACCCTCTTTATCCAAAGTCTTCAAACCTGAAAACAAATGTTGTGATTATGTTAAGCTTGTTAAGATATTTCTGGTGATAATTTTTTTAAGTCAATATGAATCTTGGATTAGAAGTTACACCCTTATGAGTTTTAGTCATTTATATAGAGCCACATAAGCATTGAACTACCACATGCTGTCCACATGGCCCACATGGCATTACCATGTCACTCGAATAGGGTTTCATGCGATAAACATTGGTCCCTAGGTCGCATCCACATGTCCATTGGTAGGTCCCCATGGCATTGCCAAATCAACTTGGCCGTGAGGTCCCACCAAGTCTTCTTCCTTCATGTTTTGTATCCATTCCCCATTATATCCTGATTCACAACAAATATAGTGTTATGACACAATTTTTCCCTTTAGGACTTTTAGACCCCTTTATCTATGGGTCCACACTAGTTTGAGGGAAAATAAAACCCAACGAAAATTCAAGCCTTCATAGGTGTGTGCACCCTCTACTACCCCTAGAACCTAGGTACTTGGATCCCCTTTCACATGTAATTTCATTTGACACTCCCACATCTGGGCCTTTTCATGTGGTGATGACCACTACCATTACGAGATCCCAAATACTCAGATCCACTTTAGCTTGATAATAAATCTAGTAATTTGGCCTTTCAAACTTGTGTCCACCAACTCCACCATCAAACCCCCTGGATCCTAAGATCCTCATCACAATGATTGTGGCACCACCACATCGCCCACATCTATGTTATGTCCACGTGGCATCACCACATCACTAGTGTTCAAGACATCTACACATGGCACTGCTATACCAACATATAAGTGGGTCACATCATCTTTCTATTTCCACATAGACTCCATGTGGGCTCAAACCTAGCCCATGTGGCTATACCATGAGCTTATGTTTGGCACTCTACAGGTCCTCCCCCTTAGTGTTTTGTTAGGTTATCTGTTAAATTTTGTTTTGGTATAAATCGATTCCACCATGCCCTTAACATTATATCCATCCCTACCATCCTAAGAGCCCAAATCTACATATGCAATTATGTTAAAGTTGATCCAGCCCACATACATTAGACCCTTCCAACACTGTGACTACCCTTACTCGCCAAAGCCTAGATACCAAATGAAAAGAAACAAGGAATAGAGTATCCTACTCTAGATGACATCCATGCCTTCAGATGGTATTGAACTTCGCCAAAACTATATCACCAAATGTGAAAGAATATTTAGTGTGGAATATCTGGTCCATGGGCATCCGACCTCCACATGATGATGTTAGCCTTGACCATTCCTAGATGCTTCATATTACTTTATTTGGTTGCAAGAGAACTAAAGAGAAGGGAACAATGGAGAATGCATGAATTTCTTTAGGTAGGGATATATGCCTACAAAAATAAATTTTCGAAAGGAGATGGCCAAGACCTAAACATTAGCCTTCGATAGGAGAAACGAGATTGCAACTCAATTCTTGATGGTTTTTATGCATTCTCTAAATATGGTGGACTCTAAGTGAGTACTTCCAATTTATCTTCCAAGCAATCAGAAACAAGGAAATATTTTAGAGATTTACAACTTTCACGCATTTTCACAAGATATGAACATATCATTTTATCTGCATAGGCACTCAACTACATGCATACAAATAACTAATAACTCATAAGAAAAATATCAGCTCCATGGTGCTATTAATCATTGAAAACATAATATCCAAAATAACCAACAATACGTTTAATAACAATTTTCAACATCCAACATGAATATGCGTGATCATAGAACATTTATTACAAAACAAGGATATCATAGCTTGGAATCCAAATATGTAAAATATTATTCCTATCTGAGTGAATTAAGATGGTTGACAACTGAAGAAGGGACTTCAACTCTCCACCCAACCATAGTCTAGCTACACTGCAACATATCCTCCAATTGACCACCTACAAGCCATATCTAGAGTCTCAGGGAATATTTTCTTGAGGGAAATTCACACAAAAGGCTTGGTCAAACTCTCAAAATAAAGATTCCATTGTCCAAGTTGTTTTTCAACTACTCTATAGCGACAAGCACCATAATGACTCTCTTACTCCATGATATCAATCACAAGGCTTCACCCAAGACCCGACTGGGGCATTTCTTGGTTCTCAGAGGCTGAATCCACTATTTAGGTGGTTTCTCCTATTTTTTTTTAGGCAAACACTGAAAGAACCTATAACCCAATCTCAATGTGGTTTAGTAGATCCTCTAGTAAGAACCTCAGTGGCTAATATTATTTTTTCAAGTGGTTTATCTTCTTTATAGCAATAACCCAAGTGGCTTATTAGCTTATTCAACAATAACTAAGTGATCCAATCCTCCACTAGGCCTCCCACTAGTAAATTAGGCTCAAGAGCATAGTTTAGGACCTTCTCATCATAACGCAGTGGATGACACCTCAATTCTCAAAGAAATAGCTCGGGGAAATTTTGGTTTAACTCAATCTTCTTCCCTTGTCCTTTGAAAACCCATTTTTCTACTAAGTCTTGTTTGACGTTTCTCTACTGCCAATCCCTCTCTCCACAAGATTTTATCCCTATTCATTGTTAATATTTGTGTTTTAACTTAGCCTGTTATGTATGTGTTCTCATTTTTCTTATGTTGTTTTCTCTTCCTATATCCACGCTATTTTTTTCCATTTTATGTTGACCTCTCTTTCCTTACCCAAAACACCCTTCTTTTCCTCAACCCACGATGAGTGTACAGGAATGGTATTGTCCTTGCCCCCATGTTTCCCACTTAGGGATTTCATTGTTTATCATTGAAAGCAACCAATGACCAGGTGGGTAAGAAAAAGAGTTAATGTGGGTGGTTCAAGCTTCTTTTTGGCACACCATTCGAACCCTCCCCCTACCTCCCCCAGAATCTCTAAATTTGTGTCCCTCTCTTAAGTTAAACTAGTAGTTAATTTTTTACAAAAAGTTACACAATGACATTTAAATATATGGGATGCTGTAAAAAAGGTTATTATACTAGAGTAGTTGATTTTTTCTCCTCCTTCCTCCTTTCCTTTCATCTTTCTATATATTGGGAGGATGTTTAAAAGAGAGTATGAATTCCCAATGAGGTTTAGATGATCTTTTTCCTAAGGAATTGCGGGTTTGTTAATTAATGGTTTTTAGAAGTGCCTCACAAAGAAAATGCACTTGATGTTCCAATATTAAGGGAGGATCCTTTCCTTGTTAGGCCAATATCATTGTTGGGAGATCAAGGTCATCTAGCTCCATATGTTTAAGATTTTCTTGTGTATTTTCATTCATTACCTCATTCTTTACTTCTTTGCTAGTCAAAGGGTTTGGCTTGTTTTTTTCTTTTAACTTCTTTTCCTTCTATAGATAATTGTGATTTAGGTTATGATCCTTTATCTAAATCGTCATCCTTTCGAACCTCCTAATGAGAGTCATAGGTTTTGGGATATTAAAAGGAAGCCATATCCTCTAAGTTTTTATGAATGTTTGAGATCAATTATAGAAGTTGGAGGAGGTTGGGAAACATGGTTCCTCCTTCCAGAAGGGGGTTTTCAAAAGGCATTCTCTAATTTTTTAGGGGGTTAGGGACTAGAGGGGATTTTTTGGGGTTGAAGGGGAAATGATGTAATAGACTATTGTTAATGTTAGTGCATCCACTTGACATATATTATTCGATGGCCCAAATTAAATTCAATAAAACCCCTTAATCCTACTTCAATCTCATATCCGTGGGATTTTAATAATCCCCTTAATCTTGACTATCTATTGGTTCTAAAATTTAGGTAGTATGATCAACGTGTTCCATGACCACATATAATATCACAAACTTATGAAATCCTCAAATTACTAAGCCCTTAACATTGAGACTCGTAGACTTAAAACCATATTTCTAGCGTCGTGATCAAGCGTTTAACCAAAATAAATTAAGCCCTATCAACCTCAGTCGATTGGCTTTTCAATGTTATAAGAAAATCAATATTCCTCGTGATATTTTGAAACCCCAAAATATTGGATCATATCATAATATGAGATTCTGATGGGTTTATTGTAGCTCACAAAGCGGAGATTTGGAAATAGCTAACAATTCCTTATAGCTATTGATCCGTAGATTCAGTTGATGTGGATGATACTTATAGTCATGATCGACTATTGACCTATATAATTCTTTCAATCTAGATATCTGTTTCGATCTAGATTTCTCTTTCTATTAGGCTTTCGCTTTGGATGAAATATCTCGGATCTAGCATAAAATTATGGTTGCACTACCATTCAACCTCAACTTCTAGATTTATGGATTAACGATTATGCGAAACACAAATTTCCATTTTTTCCAACTAATATCATAGCTTTGGAATATTATATTTTCACTAGAATAAGATACAAAGGGTTTGGTTGCAATGCCACTAAGCTTGGGTTGGAACCATGCAAGGGTGGAACCCTAACTGAACATATGCTTGTTGACAACAAACTTCTCGTCACATAAATACTAAGTTTTTGTCTCATGATGATGAGCCTCGGTATTGCAACAAGAATGCTACAACTCCCAAGACTACCGACTTTAATTATCAACCCAGGGTTCGTACAAACTTAAGAGGTATTGACACTATATGTGCAACATACAATGTGTACTTCCTTTGTTGTCATTATGTAATGGAGTGCATGTATTGAAGTCAAATCCTCAACTAATTTCAGAAAATGAAATGTTCGAAATGGAACCTTAACCTATTGAGAGAAAGAAAGTATAAGGAAATATACTGAAATCAAATGTTAAAACACAACATTTTCTAACTAACTGCTAAGAGAATTTTCTTTAAAATAATTCTAAGTTAACATGTATTCTATCCTACTTTCCTAAGCATGCAGCTTCAAATGACAAAACCTTCTACTGTTTTGCATGTAAATGAATAAAATAATTCTATTTTTCTTTTTGTCTTTTTTTCATCTGAGAGTGTGAAAGGTAATCTCTTTTGGCAACGTGGAAGGTGGCTTGGATATTATGGTGGATGGTTGTAAGGCTTGGACTACCCTTAGGTTACATTGTGTGGCTTCCTGGAGGTTTTCCTTCAATTCGGCCTCAAAACAAGCTACTACAGGAAAACCTACATGATCCCCTGAAACCCTACAGGATCCCCTGAAAACCTATAGGATATAGCTGAGAGCCAAATGATGGATGTTGAAGGTGATGGATGTAATGAGTCAAGGGAGTGCCTAGGACCACTTCAGAATTCAAAACCAAAGTTGGGAGATGGTTGGATTTGCTCAAAAACCTTGGAGAAGTTTCCTTGTGAAATGATGAAATTGGTGAGGGTTTAATGACCAAGAAAATCAAATCCAAATTGGATGGGACAAATTTTGCCATTAACTAGGATGTCGTAGGTCCCTATTACAAGTGGAATCACTCAAAAATACCTTTGTTAACCCATGCAAAAAAAAAAAAAACATTAGTAGTCAAAAGTTGAGAAATTCGAGAACTAGTGAGTTAGTAAATCTAAAAAATGCCTAGCCAAATCAAGTGCAAATGCAATGGGGTAATTTTTTTTATGAACTAGAACAATTTTTCTGATCTAATGCAAGTGGAACCAACTCGATTGAAGCTTGTTAGCATGCTCTAAAAAATATAATAAATTTACTATTCTTTGCTAAAAAGGAAGTCCAACAATCTAGATTCGGTAACAAGAAGACTAATCCAACCAGTTCAATGATTATTATGAACTTCCAAAGATTTTCAAAGGATGCAATAGTGCTTGTGATCCTGCAAGATAACTTAAATCAACTATTTAACTTAATCATACAATAATAAATCTTTAATACTAAGTGCAGAAATAGAAAGAAATGAAAATTAGAGATGCATGTGAATACGCAGTGAAAAGAAGGAAAGAAAATGATACAAAAGGGATCTAAGGTTCCTAGGAGGGCCAAGCCCAAGGAAACTTAAAGAACTATGTAGGAGAACAATATTTAGAAGCCGAATATGACACCAATCTTCATTATTTTCATCAATAGAATTACATCCCTGCAAGAAAATACAATGGAGTTGCTGAAATATGAGTTCTATCCACAAGAACACTAATGAAAATCTTCCTGGAGGAAAATTTGACTTGGTACATATACAAAATGATTAGGAATCATTCCCCATGAATGGAGGAAGTTTTCTCGACCAAAATCCCTTGATTAATGGATTTGGTCCCTTTATTAGTGGAACACATTCCTAGATTTTCTCAATCATTGGACTTCCACAATCTGTGCCATAATTCCATAATGTCTTGTTGATGTATTATTTATTATTGATCCTCCTTTAGTAGGGAACAAGTCCCTAAATTATCTCCTCCAAATCTTCATAATCCACCCAATATTCCCAGAATATTCCACAAAAATAAATAATATTAGGCACAAATATCCAATTATTCAAAAACCTTCCTGATGAATATATTAAAGTTAAAAATAAATTATATAATGCAAAAATAGAGGTTTAATGTGCTGAAGGATGGTCATAGGACTTAATTTATGTTTAATTTAGAGGCATGGGCCTTAATTTATGTCTAATTTAGAGGCCCATCATAGCCCCATGCTAAAAGTGTTTCTCATCATCTAAGCGAATTAGTGACCTCATTGTGCCTCACTCATGGCCCTGGTGGCCTGTCTCTTGCGCATTAAGAATATTGGATGTAAGTTATATAAGTACAAGCCCAAAAACATATTTGTACAATGAAAATCAATGTTTCTTGAGACCATTATATTGATTTATTTATTCAAGATGAGTTCTTCAATATTTTTCAGTTTTGCAAGGTCTTCCACACCCTTATCAACCTTTTTCTACCTTGTTCCGCCATTTGGACACCTCTAACACCTTCAAAATGCATTTAGATGAGAACTAGGACATCCTATAATAATTACTATCAAAACTATAGGAAACCTATATGAAACCCTGTTAAAACTACATGATACCCTTTTTTAGCATAAATGATAGTCTGAGGTTAAGGCAGACCCTTACCTGACTTCCGTGCTTTTCTCCCATTTTTATAACATCTTTTAGGCCTTGGACAAAAGCAAGAAATAGATTAGATACCTCTTGGAGACCCTCTTTTTTATCGCTACAGTTTGAGTTTTGTTTTCATGGTGAATGCCTCATTTCATTTTGTTGCCTTCTTCTTCTCTCTTATGGCCTAGATTATTGCCTAATGGCATTGGAGTTTTGTATTTTGATTAAGTCTCTCTTCAGCTTTTCCATCTTGGGGTTTAGCATAATTTGTTCATTTCTTCCTTCTTGTAGCAACATTCTACCTTCCTGTAGTAGTCATTCCTCCTCTTTCAAGGTCTTCTAATTGTATGGGAGTGAAATGATGAAGAGGGATTGGATGATGATGCTAGGGCTCAAAGGGAGTAGTGTAGGTTTGTGAAAATGGAGAGGACGCTCTGTTTATTTTCGTTTTTTCAAGAATGAAATGGGATTGATGAATGATGAAATGGGAGTAGTGTAGGGCTTGGAGTGCTATGGTGACTTGGCCTTTGTAATAATTTCTTCTTTTAACTGATGTCCTCATTCCTTGAAATTGTCACCCTTCATAACTTGAATTTTCAACATTGCATGAGTGAAGGAGTGAGTTCCAATTAACTAGTTGAAAGCGGCTGAGACTATTGCCCCATCCTTAGCCTATAAAACCTCATCTCTGATGCATTGAAAATAAATCTCTAACTATAATATGCTCAAGAGAAGAGGTCAAGAATATTGCATACCTGTATCTACCTAATGGTTGTTGGAGAGACCTGCATGCTACTGCTGAGTTGACATTGATGTGTAGGTGTTGTTCTGTATCCTGTAGGATCTTAGGGAATCATGTAGGTTTTTAGGACAGCAACTTGTTTTATCCATATCTCCCAAACGGTAGAATGGATTAACCTAAAACTTTCTAAGCATGTTTCCATCGTCATTATGCACCTCCCCATAAGACAATTTTGGTCAATGGATGAATGTGATAGAGGAAAATTTATTGGAAACCGTGCACTAGAATTTGCTGAAGTTTCTTGGGAATGTTACCATAATTCATATGCATATCTCCATGAAATAAATTTTTAAATGGATGCATGAATATCATGAAAATACAAAAATGGTTGTAGGTGATGGACGCTGATTTCGCGAAAATTGTGCACTCAAATTTGTTGAAATTGCTTAATCATGTTACCATCATCCGTATGCATCTCCTGCTAAAACAACTTGGCAAATGGATGCACGGTTTTCAAGTTATGGAAAAAACAATTTTCTTCTCTATGTATTTTTATGTCATGTAGTAAAGTAGAGCATCCTATAGTTTTTTTAGGACAACAAGAAAATTGAATGGTAGAAGCTTGAGGATGATGGGTGGATGGTGAAAATAGATGAAGGAGATGGATTGGCATGGCCTTGGCCTTGTTGGAGCATTTGATCAAAGAAGGAGAAAGTCAAAATTTGACTTTTTTTGACTAGGCTTGACCAATTTTCCTTTTGGTACCAACTTGTTCTCGTTGCTTGGAGATGTTGGAGAGTACATGCATTCATCATAGAGATACGTAAAGTGAATATTTTTTTATTTTTTTCTCTTTTTTTCTTCTAGGCCTACTAGCTACCTCAAGCAGGTTTTCAACTAGTAGGTCTGCCTAGGTGCCTCAAAGGAGGTTTTCACCTAGTGTCTTTTTTTTCTCTTTTTTTCTTTTTTCCCAACCCAGTGATTGCCTCATGGAGGTTTTCAATCAATGACCCAATCTCGGGCACCTCCAAGGAGGTTTTCACCTAAGATTTTTATTTTTTTCATCATTTTTTCTTTCTTCTTCTACACTAAACCCTACTCAAAAAACAAAATCACTTTCAAGTATAAGAATACTTCCAATTGAGCCATGTGCACGTCAAGATGACAAAAAAAATGTCGTGGAGGCTTGAAATGTATGCTTTGACATGTACCTGGATTTGAAAGATCAAATGATTTGATTTTGATGATATCAAAAACATTTGAAGAAGAGGGTATTGATGCAACTTAATTACTATCTAGAACCATATTTCAATATAATTGTGATGCCCCTGGTCCACTTGCTGATTTGGATCATCTTGGATGTCTTCTTCTTTCATGACCTTCAAATCTTCTTATTTTTCCTGATTGTTCTCTTGAACACATGGAGGACTTGATGATAACCATGAGGGAGCTTTCTCAATATCTAATTTTGATGTCTGCTCTTCCTAAAGTGCAACCCATGATTCTTTAATCGCCTCTTTCGAATCTTCTTCTTTTGGATGTAATCCTTCAATGATATCAAGAGAATCTCTTTTTTGCAATACTCTTCCTGAGTTACAGTGAATACCATTGAGCTCAAGAGGATAAGTTTGGAAGTGTTGTATCTCAACATTGTAAGTGGGTTGAGATACTTCAATGTGTGGGTATGGAAATGGTGGTACATGTAGTTGAGTGGGAGTGTATATTTGAGATGGATGTGGATGGGGTTTTGGTTGTGGTGGAGGTGAAAGGTAGGAATAACATGGATTTTGGTATGGAGGATATTAAAGAAAATAATGAGGATATTGTGGATGGCTCCCATAAGTTCCTTGCCAACATTGTTGCCAAGATTGGGGGTGAGATAGCCAATGTTTCCAAGGAAAAGGTGTGTTCCAATTACTTTGAGGTGGATATGCATAACCTTGAAATTTTGAATTGGGCTCTTGCATCATATTAGGCTGAATAGGCTATGGTGGTCCTCTTGGAACTACATAGCATTATTGCATTGGCATTTGACTTGCTCCATTGTCCTCTTGGTGAATTTCCTTCAACCTTGGTAATGAGGAGTAACATTTAACATCATGTGATTCTGCAATACAAATATCAACATTTTCTTTTCCTTCATCTTGAATTCTTAACATTTCTACTTTTTGTGTTAGATTTCTAAGAATTTCTGTTTTAAAATCATCAAACATATTTCCAAGTTTAGCTTGACTTACCGATCTTGATGTTGATTTACTTATTCTTTCCTTGCCTTTTGATATGTGTTTGCATGTTTCATAAATTTCTTCGAATGATAATTGGTATACATCACCTCTACTCATGAGATCAAGGAGATCAATCCACTCATCCCCAATTTTTCTAAGTAAGAGGGTTTTTAGTGTGTCGAATCATAAACGATGTAGTTTTCCCCTCTTAAAATTATACATGAACCTCTCTATTAGATCCCCAAGTCTTTCATCTTCTCTTTGATTCATTCTAAATATTTCTTCCTTAAGATCATGATCTTTATATTTTTCTATAAATAGCTTTTGCATATCATTCCATGATCTTATTGAATTAGTCCCTAAACTCATGAACCCTTTAAGAGCTCTATCCTTCAAAGTTGCTAGAAAAAATCTCAGTTTTTGAGTTTTTCATAAGTAACCATAAGATCTACAAACAATTTCAAATTCAAAGAGAAAGGTTTCTGAATCCTCTAACATTAGACCATGAAATTTTAGAAGAAAATATGGAGGGATGTTCCTCATGTGCACATTAACATTAGTATCTTGAATGGGAAATCCTAGAGAATCTTCCTCATTGTCATCATCTACACCCATTTCTTCTACATTATTTGCCATATTTTCTTCTTCTTCTACCTGTAAAAGTGGATGGTTATATGGCTCTTACTGCACCATGTGATCAAATGGCAGGGTGGGTTGGTGTTGGATAATATTTTTTTTTTGTTTTTATCATTGAATGAAAATAATAATGCAATGCACTTTCCTATTTTTGAAATGAAATATGCCTAATGCAATTATTTTTTTTGTTTTTTGCAAAAAGTAAAAAATAAATGAATCAACTAGGGAAGAAAACAATGCATACTTTGACACCTCCCCAGAAACAGCGCCATAAAGTGATGAGCCTCGGTATTGCAACAAGAATGCTGCAACTCCCAAGGCTACTGACTTTAATTATAAACCCGGGGTTCATACAAACTTAAGAGGTATCAACACTATATGTGCAACATAGAAAGTGCCCTTCATTTTCTGTCATGATGTAATGGAGTGCATGTATTGAATTCAAATCCTAAACTAATTGCAGAAAATGAAGTGTTCGAAATGGAACCTTAACCTATTGAGAGAAAGAAAGTACAAGGAAAGAGACTAAAATCAAATGCTAAAAGACACCATTTTCTAACTAACTGCTAAGATGCTTTGCCTAAAAATAATTCTAAGTTAACATGAATGCAATCCTATAGTCCTAAGCATGTAGATTCAAACCATAAAACCTTCTAGTGATGTTCATGTAAATGAATAAAATAAATTTTTCATTTTGTCTTTTTATTCACCTGAGAGTGTGAAAGATAATCTCTTTTGGTGGTGTGGGAGGTGGCTTAGAGATGATGGTGGATGGTTGGAAGTCTTGGAAGACCCTTAGGTGACCTTGTGTGTCTTCCTAGAGGTTTTCCCTCAATTCGGCCTCAAAACAGGTCACTACAGGAAAACCTACAGGATGTACTAAAAACCTACAAGATCCCTTGAAAACCTACAAGATACAACCGAGAGTAAAATGATGGATGTTGAAGGTGATGGAAAGATTAGGGAAGGTGGTTGGTGGATGGAATGAGTCAAGGGAGTGCCTATGACCACTTTAGAACTCAAAACCAAAGTTGGGAGATGGATGGATTTGTTCGAAAAGCTTGGAGAACTTTCCTTGTGAAATGATGAAATTAGTGAGGGTTTAATGACCAATCAAATCAAATCCAAATTGAATGGGACAGATTTTTTTATTAACTAGAATGTATTAGGTCCCTATTCCAAGTAGAATCACTCAAAAATACCTCTGTTAACCCATGCAAAAAAAATAAAATAAAAAATTACTAGTTGAAAATCTAGAAATTCGAGAATTAGTGAGCTAGTAAATCTAAAAAATGTCCAACAAAATCAAGTGCAACTTCAATGGGGTGATTTTTTTTATGAACTAAAATGCTTTTGTGATCTAATGCAAGTGGAACCAACTCGATTAAAGATTGTTAGCATGATCTAAAAAATAGCATAAATTTACTATTCTTTACTAAAAAGGAGATCCAACAATCTAGATTTGGGAATAAGAAGACTAATCCAACCAACTCAATGATTACTATGAACTTCCAACTCTTTTCCAAGGATTAAATAATCCTTGTGATCCTGCAAAATAACTTACATCAACCATTTAACTCAATCCTACAACAAACAATTATTAATACTAAATGTAGAAGTAGAAAGAAATGAAAATTGGAGATGCATGTGAATAAGCAGTGAACAGAAGAAAATAAAATGATACAAAAGAGCTCTGAGGTTCCTAGGATGGCCAATCCCAAGGAAACTCAAAGACCTATGGAGGAGAACAAGATTTAGAAGCTGAACATGACACCAATCTTCATTATTTTCATTAATAGAATTACATCCCTGCAAGAAAATACAATGGAGCTACTGAAATATGAGTTCTCTCCACAAGAACACTAATGAAAATCTCCCTAGAGGAAAATTCGACTTGGTACTTATAAAAAATGATTAGGAATCATTCGCCATTAATGGAGGAAGCTTTCTACACCAAAATCCCTTAATTAGTGGATCTGGTCCCTTGATTAGTGGAATACATTCCTAGATTTTCTCAATCATTGGAGTTCCACAATCTATGCCATAATTCCATAATATATTGTTGATTCATTATTTATTATTGATCTTCATGTAGTAGGGAACAAGTCCCTAAATTATCTCCACCTCCAAATCTTCATAATTTGCCCAATATTCTCATAATATTCCACAAAAATAAAAAAAAATTGGCACAAATATCCAATTATTCATAAACCTTCCTAATGAATATATTAAAGCTAAAAATAAATTATCTAATGCAAAAAGAGAGGTTTAATGTGCTAAAGGATGGTCATAGGCCTTAATTTATGTTCAATTTAGAAGCATGAGCCTTAATTTATGTCTAATTTAGAGGCCCAACACACGGGCTTTTCCTTTCAATAAAAAAAAATGACCCTTTTCAAAAACTTTGCACTTAAAGTCTAAATCATAACCTCACATGACGCTACTACTCTCTCACTTTAATGCTTAATCTTCTAATATTGATAAAAAATCTAAATCATAACACCGCATCACATGGCACTATGACTAGTGTATTGAGGTGTTTTACGAGTATGTTGTACAAGCATGTATCTAGCCAGAGAAGTGTGAGCTTTTTGTGTTGCGTATTACCATTGAGCATTTGTGAGGCATGCTCCTAGCCTTATATATAATTGATCGTAAGTAAATCTTTTTACAAGCAGGCTTTAAGATTTTCTTTTTCGGTGGATTGAGTTGTGTAAAGTTTCAAAAAATTCTTTTCTAGAATGGCTTATCCTCTAGAAAAAGGTTATTTAAATGAGGAAAATAAATTAGATAGATCCAATTATGTAAATCGAATTTTTTAATGGAAGGCTACAATGTGTATTTTATAGTAATTCAAGAGGATGGGGAGCCAGATGTCATTACATGTGCAACAACCATGTCAACACAATATTGGGAAAAAAGGGAGAATAAGGAAAAAGTGTTGTTAAAGATGTCCATAAAAGATAATATCATTCGCCATATTTAAGATTGTAAAGCCCCTATTTGTATGAGTCTAGAAATATAAATCGAGTCCTCTTTAAAATATAAGATTCTCTACATTAAGATGGAAGAAAATGAAAAAATTAATATTTTTGTTTCAAAATTTAATATATGAAAGAGAAGGTTGGAGACATCAAAGAATCCTATCTAGCACTAATATTGTAATTGTAACTTTAAATGGAATGTTAGATGAATACTAGACGTTCATTACAGGTCTTGTACCAAGGGTGAAAGCTCCTACTTTTGATGAGTTGGTGGGTATACTAAAGCATTAGGAAGAAGGCAAAGAAACCTAAGGCCTCAGAAATTAGATCTCACATTGATGGCGAAGGTAAAACAACCTTCCAAGGGAAAACTATGGGAAGGAAGCAAAGGAGGAAAGCCACAAGAAAAAACCACATCATTTGGAAAACCATCTTATGCAAATCCTTAACAAGGTATGATACTTTCTAAGGTTGATGTTAGAATGAGATGTTATTACCATGCAAGGCTTGGACATCATTCTAGAGATTGTATTAAAATAAAGTATGATGAACCTAAATATAGAAATAGAAGGTACATAAGTTATTTTGTTGATGGAGAAGAAGTTATGAATAATGACTTTATGAATCTTAAATTATTTGTTTCAAATGTTGCAATGTTTATTGAAACTCATGATTCAAATGCACGGTTGGTTGACTCTGGAGCCTCTATTCACATGTCATATGATAAAAACTAGTTTGAATTCATGAAACCAATAGTTGTACAAATATATATCTTGTTGATGATCCTTCACACCAAATTTAAGGTTATGGTGATGTGCTTGTAACATTAGAAATAGTTGTTTTAAACAAATTCATAATGTGATGTATGTAGCTAATACTAAGAAGAATTTAACCTATGTTTCTACAATAATTGACTTGAATTTGAAGGTAGAATTTCTAACGTCGTACTATTTTGTGAAATATATGCAAGATCACTTCAAGGTTGGTGCAATAGCTCTGAAAGTTGGAGGTCTATATAAGCTATATGTGACAAGAAAAATTCATCAAGTGTTGGCATCCACAACCATGACAACAAAAGGTCTTTGGCACTAAAGGGATGGCCACCTTAATTATCATGACTTGTCATTACTTCAGAAAGAAACAATGGTAGAGGGAATTCCACTATTAAAGAATGTATATTATGCATGTGAAAGGTGTGCATTAGGAAAAATTCATGGGGAAGAGTTCCCTACTCATATAGATAGGAGAAAAATGGATGTTCTTGAACTTGTGCATACAGATGTGTGTGGGCCTACATGCACTAGATCATTAGGAGGAGCATATTCTTTCTTAATTCTCATTGATAATTGCACAAAATATACATGGGTTTATTTCAGGAGAAAAAAGAGTGATGTATTTGAATATTTCAAAGAGTTTAAAAATATGGTTGAGAATAAAACATGAAAATACATCAAAATCCTTTAATTTGATCAAAGGGGAGAATATAGATTGGGTGCATTTGAAAAAAATTCAAATCCCATGGATTTTTACAATTGTACACGGTACCACATACTCCACAACAGAACGGAGTAGTTGAAAGGAAGAACAAAGCCTTAGCGGAATGTGCGAGGAGCATGATGCAAGGAAAAAATATTACTAATATTTTTGGGACTAATGTTATTTGTACTCCTATATATTTAAAAAATATAAGTCCAACAAAAATTTTGAACCATAAGACTCCATTTGCAGCTCATTATGGTTATAAACCAACAATAAACCATTTAATAATATTTGGAAGCAAAGCCTTTTCTCATGTCCCAAAAGAAGATATGAGAAACTTGATACAAAAACTATAAGGTGTAGTTTTATTAGTTAGTGTTGTGATTATGAGGCACATAATATGTTTGATTTATATACACATAAAGTCTTTGCAAGTAGAGATGTTTTGTTTCATGAACATTCAGATGAAGGTCGTAGGGATGAAAACTATAATGCATGGCATATTCCTAATAAATTTGTTGATGTGAAAGAAGAAGTTGATGAAAAACAAGAGAAAAAAAGAAAGGAAGAATCTAGTGATATGGGCACCTCAAGTAGTGAAAGCACCCTAGAGGATGAGGTGAGTCACGACAAAGTAGGAGAAGGGATGAAAGAAGTGAACTACCAGGTCATCACACCATATTCAACCACTTGTAAGGTATAAATATTATGAATTAATGACTAAAATGATAAATGTGATAGAGCCTTTGAACTTTAAAGAAGCTAATGAAAATGTAGAATGGATGAATTCAATGAAGGAAGAATACGTTTCAAGAATAAGAAATGATACTTGGGAATTAAATGAATTGCCTAAAAATAAAGTGCCCATAGGATGTAAATGGTTGTTCAAACCCAAAAATAAAGTTGATGGAAATGTGGATAAATACAAAGCTAGATTGGTTACTAAATGTTATTCACGAAAATAGGGAATTGACTATGTTGAAACTTTTGCACCTGTAGCTAAGTTAAATATAATTAGGTTGATGATTTCCTTAGCAAAAAAACATCAATGGAAACTTCATTAGCTAGATGTTAAGTCTTCTTTCTTGTATGGGGAATTAAAAGAAGAAGTATACCTTGTTCATATAGATGGTTTGTTAAAAATGATCAAGCAAACCTTGATTGTAAATTAAATAGCGCTTTATACGGGTTGAAACGGGGACCAAGATCATGGTATGAAAAGATTGGTTCTTTCTTTCTTCAGAGGAATTTTATGAAAATTAAAAACGGTCCTAATTTTTCTATCAAAATAGATCATAAGGGGCATGTTGTTTTGATTTCCCTATATGTTGATGATATTATAATAACAAGAAATGCTTATAAATTTATTGATGAAGTTAAAGGGTGGTTGCCACGGGGATTTGAAATGAGAGACCTTGGTGAATAAAACTATTATTTAGGTCTCAATATATGGAGAGAAGTTGGAGAAACATTGGTGACACAGAGTAAATATACCTTAGAGTCACACAAAAGATTCAAAATAAATCAATGTAAAGCAACATAACTACCTTTAGAATAGAATTCCAAACTTTACTGTGATGATAGCATAAGAGAGGTGGATGACACATTGTATCATCAATTCGTGGGGAGTTTGAACTATATCACTACAACCATGTTGAATATTGCATAATCTAGTATGTTGAGTCAGTTCAAGGCCAAGCCTCTTGAAAGCCATTGGAAAGAAACAAAGATGGTCCATTGATATTTTAACGGGATTGTTAATTATAGTATTAAATATATTGATGCTTTTGATGTTGAGTTGATAGGGTATTCTGATTCAGATTGGGTTAGGAACCCTAATGTCAGAACATCAACTTTAGGATATACATTCAACATTGGATATGAGATCATGGCATGCAACAGCAAGAAAGAACTAATTGTTTCTTTATCATCAACTAGAGGTGAATATAAAGCTTTGTGTAGTACTACATGTGAAGCAATTTGGTTTTGACTACTCCTTAAAGTTATTGGATAAGAACAGAAAAATCCAACTATTATCAAGTGTTATAATCAAAGCTCAATTAAATTGGCCAACAATCTTGTGTACCATGCAAGGTCAAAACATATTGAGACCGATTACCATTTTGATGGGGAAAAGATGTATTCTAAAGAAATTAATTTATTTTATTATAATATGAGTGATAATGCGGCTGACATCTTTACAAAGATTCTTGGAAAGGAAAAGTATGAATCATTTACAACTATGTTAGGTGATCTAGATCTATTTAGCTACCATTATTGTCTAATATCTTTTACTTCTGCGATGTTAATATAATTTCATTTCAAAAATCATAAAAGAATCGCATGTGCATGCTTAAACAAGAGGAAACATAATGACAATCAACAAATCAAGAACACAACACATTTACTAACATAGTTCACCCACTGTGGCTTACATATCTGGGCTCAGTGTCGAGAGTGTGGAGACCACTTCATTGAATGTCGCAAATGATGATGATGTACATGGAATATTCTTTGTCATGACAAGGACAGATACCCTCAACAAGAGTGTCTTGTCTCTCCACGAGACATTATCCCTACATGATCTCTCACTCAAAATGGGTCTTCCTTCACCATGACAAGATAATAAACTCTCACAATAATGTGGCAACAATCATCAAAATCTCACAATAATGTGATAAAAATCATCCCTCAACATATTGTCAAACAAGGATCTCCAAAATGACACATCATCATGGAAATAACAAAAGGAAACACAATATGAATGCATATTGTACCTCCAGTTCTGAGGATGGATTCAAAATGAAAGGATCAGCTATTGAAACTAACTGCACCATTGAATTTACGGTGACGAGTAGTGTAAAATTGATTGTCAACTTGTCCGATTCTGACATTGTCAAATTCTAGGCCTTTGGGAATCTTGAAGATTCTCCAAAGATTACTCTCCACTAGCTGGCTAGAGATCTGCTACTCATATTGCAAATATGCTCTTGCAATCATGACCCTTGCGAAATTATGAGAAGAAAGAGTATAAAATCGGTCACATTCCAACAGTGGAAAAATTTAGCCTCTAAGGGAATTTAAAGATTCCTCAAGATTCTCTAAAGATTTTTTGTTGTGGGACACCTGCAATTATACTACTCATATGGAAAATATACCTTCACCATCATGCTCCCTGTGAACATTTGACAAAAATGACTATAAAAATGATAACATTCTGACAATGTTAAAATTTACCTCCTAGGGAATCCTTTTGATTCCTCTCTGCATCAAGGAATATTCTTTGGAAAGATTCCATCTCAAAATCCGTGCAGGAATAATTCCACCTTGGCATCCATGTCAAGGTTATTCTATGCCATTCATGGTTCCAGTCAACATTGTAAAAATTCACTCGGCACCCCACCCCAGCCCCCTTCGTGCAAATGGAAGTCGAGTTTATATGGTGTAATTATGGCAGAGTTTTCAAGAGGAGGCCCCATGGGTTGTTGGTGTGAAGCCACAATTGACTGGTTGGAGGTTCCAAGTCCTAACCCCCCACCCACTAGGCAACAACTTTTTTGCGTGTTAAATTTCTTTAAAGCAGCGGTTAACTCTTAACATAGCCGACGGTTTGGGTTGGATTTTGTTATAAGTTTAAATATTGTGTGGCTTGTGCATTTTGTTGCATGTATTGTGGGGCAACCCATTGGGGGCCATCCCACATGGGCCGGGTGGGTTCAATCCTCACCGACCCCATCAATGCTTTTAACAATATATATATATATATATATATATATATATGGTTGTTGGGGGTTGGTGGGGTTGGTGGCTCGCCACCGAATAATTTTTTATTTTTTATTTTCTATTTTTCTATTTTTATATTTTTGTTATACCATACAGTCGTTTTGTCAAATTGGATGAAAATAGGGGTCATTAAACAAATTAGGCATTCGACAAATTTACCCGTTTTCTGGAGCCAAGTCCCATGCCTCGAACTCGGTCAATTTGTAGGATCATTAAACCTAGCCCACATGCCCACTTTGACCAAAAATTTGACCAGCTCTATCTTCTTCATACAAACTCGGATTGGAGTGTCATTCACACCATTGGAATGAGGGTGACACACATTTTGCTCTGGCTCTGGTTCAAGAGAAATATGACCACTTTGAATTTTAAGCTATTATAAGCCCTCTTTGACCTTTGAGTGTGTATGGAGCCACTTGGATCATTTAGGTCTTGAGATATGGAGAGAAGTTGGACAGACATTGGTGAAACAGAGTAAATATACCAGAGAATTACTCAAAAGAGTCAAAATGAATCGATGTAAAGAAACATCACTACCTTTAGAATATAATTCCAAACTTTATAGTGATGATAACACAAGAGAGGTGGATGACACATTGTATCATCAATTAGTGGGGAGTTTGAACTATATCGCTATAACTAGGCTGGATATTACATATTCCATTAGTATGTTGAGTCAGTGCATGGCCAAGCCTCTTGAAATCCATTGGAAAGCAGCAAAGAGGGTCCTTTGATATTTTAAGTGCCCTGTTAGTTATGGTATTAAATATATTGATGATTTTTATGTTGAGTTGATAAATTATTCTGATTCAGGTTGGGTCGGGAACCCTAATGTTGGAATATCAACTTCAGGATATACATTCAGCATTGGATCTGAGATTGTGTCATGGAGCAGCAAGAAACAGCTAATTGTTTCTTTATCATCAACTGAAGTTGAATATAAAGCTTTGTGTAGTACTACATGTGAAGCAATTTGGTTGTGACTAATTCTTAAAGTTGTTGGATAAGAACATAAAATGCCAACTATTATCAAGTGTGATAATCAAAGCTCAATCAAATTGGCCAACAATCTTGTGTATCATGCAAGATCAAAACATATTGAGATTGATTACCATTTTGTTGGGGAAAAGATGTAGTCTAAAGAATTTACTTTAATTTATTATAATATGAGCGATAATGCGACTGACATCTTTACAAAGATTCTTGGAAAGGAAAAGTATGAATCATTTACAACTATGTTAGGTGTAGTGGAAAACACATTTCTCCATCAAGAGAGAGAATTTGAATAATGGAAAATTATAGAATATTCTAGATTATTTTATTATTAGTCTCTTGTTGTGTCTATTTAAAATTTTGTGGATTTTAATTAGCTTCTAGATCCTATTTATAAGAAGGTTGTTCAAACTCCTCAAATAATTTATAATTCTATAAATGTATATATTTTATGACTAAATGACTCAAGTTATGAGTGCAAACACCTCCAGCATGACTTTGGCCTCACTTATAGTTACATCTCTCTTCTTCCATGTTTTGTTTCATTAAATTTTCCGTAACAGTTAATTTAGAATTATATTTAATATATAATTTAAATGATGAAAATTATTAGAAATAATAACTAAATTAAAACAAGTCTTTTAATATTAAAGTTTATGGCATGAGATTTATGATTGTGTATAGTGAAATGATTTATTCTCTCAGTAAATAATATTTTATAATAAAAAAATAAAATAAATAACCTTATTTATTTTTTAATGTTTTTATAAAAATAGATAATGAAAATTTTATTGTGAAAGAAGTATTTTTAATGTAATATATATATATATATATATATATTAATATTAATATTAATGATTATTAAAAAATGGATTTTTTTTATACCTATAATAATTATTAAAAAATAGAATTTGTGATGATTATTATGAAATCGTTTAATTATAATTAGGAAGGAATAAAAATTTGAGGAATTTACATTTGCCAGGAAAAAATAACCTTTCAACGGTTTAATCTGATAAGATAAAGAGGAAGATTGAGATGTGAACGGTTTAATTTGATAAGATAAGGTTTAATTTGATAATATAAGAGAAAAGGCCATGGAAAAAGATTATATTTGTGGAAGTTTATTATTGTAGTCTAATGTTTGTGGTGATATGGAAGCGTCTTAAACCTCTTCACACAAAAAAGGAAAAAGCTTATTTATCTTTGTGAATTAACGTATTTAGTAATTGATAAATGATGTTATATTTGTGATGATTAATATAAAAGTTAAAAAAAAAAAAAAAAATTGATTTCTTATAAAAGAAAGAGAAGCAATAATTATCTTTATAATCTAACATTTGGTTCGTGAAATATTAAGTTAAACTCTGAGTTTAACTTAACTCACTTAACGTCATCTTGATTAGTTTGTTTGTATGGATTTCCATTACAATTCACTCTATAGTTAACTTTAACTAAACATTCGTATAGTTAACTTTCCGTGCGATGCATCAGGATAATTAATATTGATTAAAATGGTTTCGCCACTTGTAAATTACGGACTGGTTTCGCCTCTTGCCTTTAATGGACTGGGGTTCCTCAGACCTCGGCGAACCTCTAACGAACCTCAAGCAAACCTCTTGCCTCACAGATACTACCTCAACAGAGAGTTTTAACACATAAAAAATGTACTCAAGTGGAATGTATCATGCTCCGAAAATGGATACTCATATATTTATGCAGAAGTTTCTTTACAAATTCAGAGAGAATTTTTGAAGCTCCTCTCCAGAGATAGACTATCTAAGCATTTATCGAATGTTGTGACCTTTCAAGCAAGAAGCTATCTGAAGGCTTCCTAGCCTTTCACAGACTTTGTCTTAGAACTTGAATTCTTCTAAGAACATACAGACTTCAAAAACCTAAGAATCTAGCCACTTTAGGTTCTCACCAGAGCTCTCACTCTGATGCGCAGGCTTCTCGGATCCGAATCTAAAGAGATGGAAGCAAGAACTTCCTCCACAGACTCAAAAGCTCAAAAACACACCAGAATCACACTCACACTCCAAATGCCCAGAATGAGCCTTACTCCTTCCTTATATAGGAAAATGAGGGGACAAACATCTCACAGTCAGGCAGATAGATTCAGTACTATCTTTCGTCAATCGAAGAGATGTGTCTCAAAGCTCACCAAAAGTCGGAGAAGTGCTCCGAGTCTTGTGACTGAAGAATCTTCGTAATAAGTTACATTGTGGAAGATTTGAACAAATCCCACAGAAAACATTGTACTGTAAATAACTTTTACATAGTGGATACCTTTAAACAGAAAAGCCCACGAGAAAATTGGTCACATTTAGTCTCGTGACTAGACATCATTATTACATTGTGGAAGCTTTAAGGATAAGCCCACGAGAACCATTATTCCCCCAAGGGTGTGGCCCCTAGAAATCTTAACTGAGAATATCTACAAGAATCCCAAGACTTTGTATAAAGTATTCATACAATCATAGGCTTTCTTCAGACAATTGGGTGTTTAATCTTAGTCATGACTAGCCATTCATGGTGTCTTTCCATAAAATAACCAAGAATTTGACCGTCTTGATAATTATTGACATCTCCAACAGTTTTACATGGAGAATGCTAGCATTGAGTTAAAAATCCACAAATGTCACATTCATATCAAAAGTCACGCTGGAAGAAAAGAGGATCCATATCAGTCTTGTTGAGGCCAAAATCGTTCCACCATTGTTGAAGCCATGGTCCTTGTCATTGTCTTTGTGTGGTCCCTGTGGCCCCAAATTTCACTCTTGTTTCATGAGTTTCATTTTTTCCATCTACATTCATGATGTCCCACCACAACTTTTTGTAGTCTAAAAAGTTGTAAATGGTATCCGGGAAAATAATGCTTGGATTACCATGTGGACACATTTCTGGCATGTCGTACCATCTTGTCCATCTGGTTCGATTTATGGCAAGATATTTGTGGAAGATTCTCCTCTGGTTGCTTCCTTCTATCCAGATCATAGTGATATCTCTAAAATTTTGGCTTAGGGATTCTTCAACCAAACGTGTGGCCATCATACTCCTCTAATACACCATGTCGTGTATCCATTTGCTACCTTTGGGGTAGACTTTCCTTTCAGGTACTAAGTGCTGAATATCTGAATGAGGTTGCAAATTTGCATCGAGCACTTTTGTGTTTCTTAGCTGCCATGTTGGTTTCCATTTGGAACAATATTCTTCCCAATTCTGTGTTTCAGAAATACTTCTTAGGGTCTCTGTATGTTGGGAAGGGTCCCATTTTTTTACTATCACCATGGTAATGTCTTTCTGATTTAAATATTCTCTGCTTAGGAAGTCAAGTAGACAATTATTTTCGCCTTTGATGTGTTCGACTTCAAAGTCAAAATTTGCAAATAGAGCCTGTCACCTTGTGAACTTAGCTTCTCATGCTTTCTTTATAGCTTTACGAAGGATGATATTTAGTGCAGAGGCATCTGTTCTTAAGAGAAACTTTTTGTGTATCAAGTGGATATCAAATTTATCAATGCAGTTCCATGCTGCTTTGACATCTTTTTCTATAGTAGAATAGTTTTTCTTAGGTGGGCTCCAAGTCCCTGAGACAAACTGAACTATTTGTTCTTTTCCTTCTTTCTTTTGCTTCAAAATTCCTCCCCACCCTTCATTGCTGGCATTTGTTTCAACAATTTTGAAAGAATCTTCATGAGCGATATGAAGAATAGGAAGAGTTTTTACCTTCATTTTAATTCTTCTTACACCTTCAGTGTGGGCATGAGACCAAGGTTCTAGATATTTTTGCAGTCTTCTATTGAGTAATAATCTATCTTTGGTGCAATCTTTGTAAAAGCTGCTTACATAGTTTAAACATCCCAAGAATCTCTGTGATTGAGTTTTGTCAATGATAATATTTGGAAATTTATCAGCAAATTCCAGAGCATGTTTTTGAAAAGTGATCTACACATTTTTAATTGCATGGCCAAGAAACTTGACACTTTTCTGAAATAATTCAATATTTTTCTTGCTAAGAACCAATCCATTGGTTTTGACAAGTTGTACAAATTTCTAAATATGCTTAAAGTGATCATGAACGTTTTTAGAAAATATAAGTATATCATCGATGTATACTAGTAACGAATCAAAATATGGCTTGAAAATATTATCCATAACCTTTTGGAATTTGGAGGGGGCATGTTTTAGTCTGAAAGGCATGATGTTCCATTCATACTATCCTGTTGGGACACTGAAAGCTGTCTTAAACTTATCATCTTCAAGCACATCAAGGATATTTTACAACTACACATTCAAACAACAGAGTTTGATATGAATAAAAAGAGAAATAATATTTCCATTCAAACTCGTGGTTGTTTTAGACACACAAATACACTCTATCCTGCAGTTCTCCATGCTCCTAGCAAAGAATCCAAATCTAGTGTGGTGGTTCTAACAGATACCCAGAATCAAAAGATAGAACATCAGATTATTAAGTGGGAGGACTTAAGTTTCCCAGAACATTGGGTTGTTGATAACACAAAACCTCCAACATTGTAAAATATTACTTCTGCTAATATATAAGAAGGGCCATCATCTGCTGTAGTATCCTTTCCTAGAAGATCTACAATAGATCAGAGAAGAACCAATTTAGCTTGCAAATAATCATCCATGTATATTGATCCACAAGTAGTAGATACTGCCAGTTCTTTTACACCATTTGTAAATTTCCCTCGTATAGATCTATTTGAATATGCCGAGATTGTAAAATTTTCATCCCTGCAAGTCATTTTCCCAATCCGTAATCAAAAGGTAAATCTCAGTAGCCTTACTAATTATATCATACATCAAAACCACCATCCAAGGACAGGAGTAACTCCCCCTACAACTTCTCTCACTCTGTGTCCAAATCCTAAGTGTTCTGAAATACCTTTCCCTCATGATACTGATCATATATTAATGATTCATGAGCTTCCATCTTTGGAAAATGAAGACCCCCGCCTCAAAGACATGTTTAGAAAAATGCGTCCTAATGGTATTCCTCGTTATGGTCTAGGATATCTAGAACAACTTGATGAAATAATCTGTCAATCTAGATTTGACAACTTTGTTCCTTCTAATTGTAAAAATCCGTTAAAACCAGAAATGCACAAGTTCTTTTTGGTTATGGAAGGATGTAAGAAGCATACAATTGATCTTCAATGGATGAAAAATATGCTTAATTGTGATTGATACACTCATCCCGAGGCTAAAAGTTTTGACCTTACCACTCCATACCAAAAAAAAATCAGATTATCCCATGAATGGAAAACATACATGCAGAAGAACAATGTCTTGTTGTCTATTTATGAATGGAAGAGGAAGGAAGAAAGTACAGATGTACAAATAGCAGATGTTGAATCATCCTCAGTAAAAAATTCTTGGACTCTCATAGATGGTAGTAAAATTGAAACTCCTACCACCTTCCCTCCTTACAAAGGCATTGTATTAGGAGAAGCACAAAACGGTGCTAAAGCCATTCCACTGGTCATAAAATATGACAATTCCCTTGGCATTGATGGTAGGATACAGAAAGCGAGTGAACATATAAACTAGACAAATACAACAGTTAAAGGGCTAGAAATGAATTGTGCAAAGTCTGTTGAAGTTAAAAAAGATTTTGATAGTATACAAGTCTCTGTAAATAGTATTAATAGAACTCTAAATGATGTGAACTATTCCACTATTGTATTGAAAGGTTTTGTTAAGGAATCCTTAACAAGGATAGAAGATGTTGAAAGGAAAGTAGATATGGGAAAACAATCTACTCAGGAATCTATTGAAGAACTGTCTGAAAAAACTGATAAACTTCATATAGCCCCAAAAGATAAATCGATTCCTATTTTTCTCTATTCAAGAGATCTGTAAATATTCAGCATCCTATTAAGCCTGTTGATAGATTTCCTTCTCTCTTCCCTAAAGAAATGGCCAAAGAAAAATCTGAGTCAATGACTATCTCCTCACTATTTAAGGAAGTAGAGCAACTTGGAAGTTCAAAACCACATATTTTCCCTATCTATGAGCATCTCCAAAGTCAATATACTAGGTATCCAACACTTGATCTCAGTGGAAAAGGGAACTTCCAGAAACACATAACTTCCATCGTGAATCACATAGAGAATGGAATATTGACAATCTAGGTGTTGCTCAGATACGACAAATGATAGATCTTATGTTTACATAATACAAGCTCATGTGCCTAAGGGGAAAAAATGAAATAGAGGCTTATAAATCTATTGTTCAGTGCTTTATTGGAACTTTGTTGAGATGGTGGGAAAAAGAGTCATCACTAACAATAGTGGCAAAAATGGAAAATGAAATCTTGAAAGGAAGCGAGAGATATCATTCATAATGTTGATGGAGATCCACAAAGCAATATGATTGGGGCACTAAATTCATTCATTTTAGAACACTGGTGTGGAGGAGAACTTGAACTTGCCAATAAGCATGAGATAATTCTCATTAATATTAAATGTAATAAAATGTATCATTATGAAGATTTTCATAGAGACTTGATTCAAAGAATATATGAGGTTAAAGATAGCAAAAATATCTTGTGGAAACAAATATACTTAGTAGCATTGCCTTCAAAATTTGTAGATTACCTAAGACAACAAGATGCTTTTCAGATGCCTTTTGAATCCTTTACTTGGGGAGAAATATACAACATCATAAAAAAAGTTCTGGTAAGTTTATGCACTAGTATGAAAGTTAATAAATCTCTATAGAAGATGTCAAGATTACCAGACAACAAATCCATCTGTAACAACTATGGTATTGCTATAAATGACCCCATAGTAAAAAGAAGAAAAGCTAAAAATAAGTCCAAGAAAGAAAAAAAGACAAGAATACAGAAAATATCCATAGAGGAAAAGAAAAGGGACCATGAAAGGATACTATAGATATGTGCCAAAAACACATTACTATGAACCCAAGGATATTCATTTGTAGAAACATAAGAAATATCAGTGGAATAAATTGATTGTTGGCTCTATTTCCAAACTGGACATACCTCCAGTTGCTGTCCTTTATCAGAAGAATCTAAGAGAAATAGAGAAAAGAAATCCTTTAAAGTTGCAAAGAAGAAAAGGATAGTAAAAATAGAAGGCACGGTGTGAACCCTATGTTATAAATGTGGTTCTAAGAATCACAAATTTGATAATTATCCAAACATATCATTTGAATCCTCTGAAATTTCTTCTTCAAAATGCTCTAATGAAGAATTAAATATGCACATGAACGAATGTGACTGCACTGATTCAAACAACTGTCGTGTGAATTGAGAACTGAATCAGAAATCTCATCTGATGAAGACCATGTTTCTCAGCCAAAAGAGAAGGCTCTCATGGCACAAACCATGGATGATGTAGAAACAAAGCTACTTTCCTAGATCAGAACATTGGGAGAAGGAGAAATGAACGAAAAGTTACTAAAAACTTTTCTAAGCACAATGCACAAAAATCAGGGGAGCAGTAGTAAGACTGCCTCTAAAACTGAACCAAAGGAATTATTCGTCGATGCCTCATTTGAAAGAAATACAATATCTTTCCAATGAAGCCAATAGAACTCTAAGACCAGAGCCCCCACATTAGGAGAGGTTAGCCAAGAGATTCATCATCTCAAAAAAGAGATCGTCTCTCAGGTGATTGGGTTAGGAAACAAAGGCCTACTGTATGAAGTCCCTTAGGCCTCTATTTGCTTCAAAGAGCATTGCATCAAATTAAAATTTTCTATTGCAGACATTCCTATTCACTGTATTTTGGGGAATGTATTTTTAGTAGCTGTGGAGCCACATGGATCAGCCAAATTGAAAATGGGAAGGCTGGTTATTTTATATCTGTACCAAGCCCAGATGGAAAATTACAAACAATCAAGTTACCCTTTGTCTCCACTCCTAGAGTATCTACTATGGTACAAGCAATGTAGTAGATCAAAAAGGCAAAAAATAAAATTGAAGAGCTCAAGGAGCTAAAGACCACCATAAAGATAGGAGACTAGCTTTAGACTCCTATAATTAAACTAAGGATCTCAACTCTGAAATCACAGATAGAAAAAGAATGCTATGCTGAAGAACCAAATGTGCTTTGGCATAGGAAACAACACTGTGTAAAATTCCCCTACAAAGATAAGTATGAAGGGAAACCCTGTAAGAGCAGAGAAATATCTATGAAAAAGGAATATCGAGATCTCTCTCAAAAAGAGATACAAAGCCTCTTGGAAAGAAGATTGATTAGAGAATCCAACAGTCCTTGGAACTGCTATGGTTTTTATGTTAATGAACATTCAAAATAGTTAAGAGGTATCCCAAGATTGGTCATAAACTATAAACCTCTAAATATTATCCTCTCAAATGATACTTACTCCATTTCTCACAAAGGAAATCTTTTAGCAAGAATAGCAGGGGCTAAAGTATTTTCTAAATTTGATATGAAATCAGGATTTCGGTAGATGGAAATTAATGAAGATGATAAGTTTAAGATTTCTTTCAGCGTCACGGCAAGACACTATGAATGGAACGTCATGCCCTTTGGACTAAAGCATGCCCCCTCCAAATTCGAAAAGGTTATGGATAATATTTTCAAGCCATATTTTGATTGGTTATTAGTATACATTGATGATATACTTATATTTTCTAAAAATGTCCATGATCACTTTAAACATATCCAAGAATTTGTACAACTTGTCAAAACCAATGGATTGGTTCTTAGTAAGAAAAAGATTGAATTGTTTCAGACAAGTATCAAGTTTCTTGGCCATACAATTAAAAATGGGCAGATCACTCTATAAAAGCATGCTCTAGAATTTGTTGATAAATTTCCAGATATTATCATTGACAAAACTCAATTACAGAGATTCTTGGGATGTTTAAACTATGTAAGAAACTTTTATAAAGATTGCGCCAAATATAGAGTATTACACAACAGAAGGCTGCAGAAACATCCAGAACCTTGGTCTAAGGCCCACACTGAAGCTGTCAGAAGAATTAAAATGAAGGTAAAAACTCTTCCTATTCTTCATATCATTGATGAAGATTCTTTCAAAATTATTGAAACGGATGCCAGAAATGAAGGGTGGGGAGGAATTTTGAAGCAAAAGAAAGAATGAAAAGAACAAATAGTTCAGTTTGCCTCAGGGACTTGGACCCACCTGAGAATAACTATTCTACTATAGAAAAAGAGGTCAAAGCGGCATGGAACTGCATTGATAAATTTGATATGCACCTGATACACAAAAAGTTTCTCTTAAGAACAGATCCCTCTGCATTCAAGAAAGTCGTTAGTAAAGCTATATAGAAAGCAGGAGAAGCTAAGTTCGCAAGGTGGTAGGCTCTATTTGCAAATTTTCACTTTGAAGTTGAACACATCAAAGGAAAAAATAATTTTCTGCCTGACCTCCTAAGAAGAGAATATTTAAATCAGAAAGACACTGCCATGGTAATAGTAACAGAATGGGACCCTTCCCAACATACATAGAGTCTGAGAAGTATTTCTGAAACACAGAACTGGGAAGAATATTGTTCCAAATGGAAACCAAGATGGCAGCTAAGAAACACAAAAGTGCTCAATGCAAATTTGCAACCTCATTAAGATATTCAGCACTTAGTACCTGAAAGGAAAGTCTACCCCAAAGGTAGCAAATGGATACATGACATGGTGTATCAGAGGAGTATGATGGTCGCACATTTGGCTGAAGAATACCTAAGCCAAAATTTTAGAGATATGACTATGATCTAGATAGAAGGAAGCAACCAGAGGAGAATCTTCCACAAATATCTTGCCATAAATCGGGTCAGATGGTCGGGATGGTGCGACATGCCAGAAATGTGGCCACAGGGTAATCCAAGCATTACCTTCCCGGATACCATTTACAACATTTCAAACTACAAAAAGTTGTGGTGGGACATCATGAATTTAGATGGAAGAAATGAAACTCACTACACAAGACTGAAATTTGGGGCCATAGGGACCACACAAAGATAACAGCAAGGACCATGGCTTCAACAATGGTGGAACAATTTCAGCCTCAACAAGACTGCTATGGATCCTCTTTTCTTCCATCGTGACTTTCGATATGAATGTGACACTTGTGGATTTTTAACTCTGAATGTTGGTATTCTCCATGTAAAACTCTTGGAGATGTCAATAATTATCAAGACAGTCAAATTCTTGGTTATTTTATGAAAGGACACCATGAATGGCTAGTAATGACTAAGATTAAACACCAAATCATCTTAAGAAATCCTATAATTGTACGAAGAATTTATACAAAGGCTTGGGATTCTTGTAGATATTCTCAGTGAAGATTTCCAGGGGCCACACCCTTGGGGGACTAATGGTTCTTGTGGGCTTGTCCTTAAAGTTTCCACAGTGTAATAATGATGTCTAGTCACAAGACTAAATGTGACCAGTTTTCTCGTGGGATTTTCTGTTTGAAAGTATCCACTATGTAAAAGTTATTTATAGTACAATGTTTTCCATGGGATTTGTTCAAATATTCCACAATGTAACTCAGTACAAAGATTCTTCAGTCACGAGACTCGAAGAACTTCTCTGACTTTTGGTGAGGTTTGAGCCACATCTCTTCGATAGACGAAAGATAGTATTGAATCTGTCTGCCTGATTGTGAGATGTTTGTCCGATCATTTTCCTATATAAGGAAGGAATAAGGCTCATTCTGGGCATTCAGAGTGTGAGTGTGATTTTGGTTATGTTTTTGAGTCTGAGGAGGGAGTTCTTGGTTCCATCTCTTTAGAGTTGGATCTGAGAAGCCTGTGCATCAGAGTGAGAGCTCCGATGAGAACCTAAACTGTCCAAATTCTTAGGTTTTTGAAGTCTGTATATTCGCAGAAGAATTCAAGTTGTAAGATAGAGTCTGTGAAAGGCCAGGAAGCCTTCAAATAGCTTCTTGCTTAACAAGTCGTAACATCTGATAAATGCCTAAACAGTCTATCTCTGGAAAGGAGCTTTAGAAATTCTCTCTGAATTTGTAAAGAAACTTCTGCATAAATATATGAGTATCCATTTTCTGAGCATGATACGTTCCGCTTGAGTACGTTTTTTATGTGTTAACGCTGTCCGTTGAGGTAGTATATGTGAGACAAGAGGTTCGCTTGAAGTTCGCTATAGTCATAAGGTTTGGTGATTTATTATTATTATTATTATTATTATTTAAAAATATAATTAGAGTTAAAATTTTCTAAAATTATGCAATTAATAGTTATTTAAATTAATTTAAATGTTTATAGAGTTAAAAATATCCAAAACCAGATATATAATATATATATTACATAATATTTATAAATCTCAATTTAAAATAATTTTATATATAATATTATATTTATATGTCTTAGAATTATTATTATTATTATTATTATTATTATTATTATATAATAAAAAGGTTGTACTAAAAATTAATAATATATCAATTTTGAAATGCAACATCAATATTTTTCATATAAAAAACATAAACAAGAAATAAATTAAAAAATATCTAACTAAATTATATTTAAAAAAAAATAGATGGTTTATGCAAATAAATTAATTTAAATAAATATTTTAACTTAAAAATATGTTCTTCTTTATTTTATATTAAATTCATTATCCAATTATTAATTAAAATATTAAAAAGGGTCAATTAAAAATAATATAATATAATATATTAGTGACTATATTTATTGTCTTGTACATTTTTATTAGTAAAATTATATTGTAAAAATAAATATTGAAAAAATTAGGTGTGAAAATAAATTACTAAGCATAAATATCTAAATTTGATAGGTGTATTCTTTATTAAATGCTATGACACTTGATTTGGTTCTTGACAATTCATTTTCATAAATGTGTATTTTTGATAAGTGTATTATTTATTAAATGTTATGACACTTATTGCATACAAGATTTTTTTTTAATTATTTTTAATTCGTTTTTTCTTGTGACAATTCAATTTTAAACACCATGAAATTAGTCATTTCATATAAATGAACCAATCAGAAAATAGAAATTAAATTTAAAAAATTTCAAATTTATTTTTGATTTTCAAAATATTTAGTTTACTATTTATTTTTTTCAAAACTTTAATCAACTTTATAAAACCTATTTAGAAATTTCAAAACTAATTGAAAATCAAATCTTTTTTACTCAAAATAAAAACAATATAACATGCTTTTAGCATGTATAAAAAAAATATAAACGACAGCACATAAAAAAATCATAGACATGTGCATCGGTTTATATATATATAGTCTTATGGTTAAAGGTTGTAAACAAATGTTAATATCTAACCATGTATAATTTAAATGCTGCATCCACATAACAACCATTTCAATACTTTTGAATTGTGCTTAACATTGTTTATTCATAGCATTACAACTAGCACTTCATCAGTTGTATACTCATTCAAATATGGTTTACACATACCTTGGTTGAGATTGGAAACTTTTGGAGACTAACTCTTCACCACACACTTGGTAATAAAACTCTCGAGATCAGAGTAAGATCCATGGTCCTCCATTCACCTTAGGAGATCGACAACGGTGAATGAAGGTTGGGTTTTGATGGTAACTACCTACCCTTCTCGCACCTTCCGAGTCTGATTTGGCTCATTCATCGCAGGGGTTTTGTTGTACACCCTATTAGGGTTTCATATTTTTTCACAAGGAAAATTTCTCATTCGAAAGGCTTCAAGGAGGAATTTTTCCAAGTAGATTGTGCGCTTGACTACTTTAGGCTCTCACTGTGGAAACCACAAGGTCTTTAATAGATCTTGTGCTAAGGTAATCCTTCCTTTCTCCTGAATATATAAAGTTTAAGGTTTCATACCCACCCTCCATAAATTTACAGTGTTAACTTCTACGGCATGACTCTAGCTCCATCCTGTTTTCCACAGATGTCAACAGTGTGCACCTATTCATTCGCTCATGGTAATTCCTAGATCCCTTCACTCAGAAGTGGAGGTTTTTCCTAGTTGATTTTCATGTACTTACTACATTAATACGAGTCTCTGTCTTTTTTCGGGGGTACATAGATGCAAGGAGTGAGGTTGCTTCAGCTCAGGTTGGTACTTTCATATTTTCGTTAGCATCTCCACTATTTCATCCATCTATGTTTACAATAGGCTTTATATTGATTTAATGATGGTGCTATGTCTCATGCTCGCGGGTACCCCAATTTTCTACTAATATTTATTGCATTTTCAAAATCTGGAAAGCATACTAAGGGTTCATCTCTCTGCTTCTCCAGCTATGATTGTGGCTTCTCACCTCTACAGTAATGGGATTTTTCTCCCTCGAGAAACTATATGTATGATTTGATTGTCAATTCATGGAAGGAGTCGGTTTCGGCAACCAGTAGTTTTGCGGAAATCATTTTTCAGGTTAGTTACCAAGATAGTTGCGCAATTGCTCTCCAAGCTCTGATAGTTATAGTCATGTTTTTAATTTTACTACATTTGAGAGTATACTTTTAAGAAAAATTGTCTCAAAACTTTTTCCTCTCACTGTGACGGGTTTTAAGCTACATGATTTCGTGATAGACATACTCTTTACTTGAACATATCTTATTTGTAAGCAACTATTATTTTATGCCACTTTTTTTCTTAAATGAAAAAAATATAGACATACTCTTTACTTGAACATATCTTATTTGTAAGCAACTATTATTTTATGCCACATTTTTTCTTAAATGAAAAAAATTCTGTTAATTTTCCAGGCTCAATTTAGAACTAGTTTTCATTCTTTGAATTGTATATATTTTTCTAGGTTACTGGTACTTGGTAACTCTTGGTGTGTCAGTTATTTTTAATCTTTATTTAGTTGTTTCATAGTCAAAGAAAAGGCACTGTGAATTGATTAATGTCACTTCAGTTATGCTTTGATATGCATGATTATTCTTTAAAGTCTGGACAATATCTTTCATTTTTGGGGTTTCAATTATCTAAATTGGTGTATAGTTGTAATATTGCATGTCTCGTTAGATAACCAGTCAATGGACAGAGGGACTGTCTAGAGGTTGTTGTAACGGCTCGACCAGGATACTAATCTTGAACTCCTTCTAGATGAGAAATTAATATTTGATATTTTTAGCATACATTTTCATCCTATCTATGGATCATTCCTTTGTCTTCTTTGAATTTTACTGTCTATACACAGACTTAACTGCCCTTTTTGTTGAGTTGACAATTGATCTAGACTACATAGTCTTTGTTGAGTTGACAATTGATCTAGACTACATAGTCTTTCACAGGACTCTGCCTAATTACTTACCAAGAACTTTTAACATCATACACTTAAAAATATAGCTAATTCTTCAATGAATATTACTTTGTTCAGTATTTACCAGTAAGTATCAAGAATTTATTTAAAGAAAATAATAATAACGAGTAAAGCACAACACTTATTTGTTGCCTCAATCGATTCACACAAGAATCATGCCACAACACAGAAAGTAATGTTTTTCCTCCCAACCAATCGAGATCAATATCAATATTGCATCTCCCCCTCAGCTATCTTCACAACAGGGTGTTTCCTTGTAGACAATACTGTATAGAGAAAATACTTCAATGACTATTTGGTCCCTACTAGACTTCGATGTGAGCAGTTATATTGTTTACACAAATCCATTTGGCCAACTAGCATGGGTCCACTTTTGTATCCTTCTTTCCACTATACTTGCAGTTCTTCTCCTTCAGGTCATCCCAGGTTCCTTCTACCCCCTTGGTTTCCTTTTTTAAGAATTTTATTTCTCAAGTAGAAGTTATGGGCAGGTAACCGCCTGACCCATAAGTGTCCATATACCCTGACATTGTGAGACCCTTCCCAACATTACTTCATGTTATGAATTATTCATAATACTTGCCTAACATTCATATGTTTCATAAGTAAAATTAACTATTTCTTAATTATTGTTTGACCTTTACAAGCTTTGTAAAGTATCATAATTTATTTAATTGTAATAATTTAATATTTATAAGTTACTAGGGGATGCGTTGACGGTGTTGAACCTGCCAAAATTCAAGGTGATCTCCCCAGTAAGAAGTCCCAACTAGACGTCAAACTGTTTAGAGTAGGAGTCCCAATAGTAGGTGGTAATGTAATGCCTTGACCATGATAGAGTGCAGAGATAAGCATGATAGCTTTGGGTTGAAGCAAGTATGTGACTTTGCAATGAGTCAAGGTAGATGCATGGGGGTTCTAACACACAGATGGGAAAAAGTAGTGTTCCCCTTAGAAGCCTGTAATAGTACGCAACCTAAAAGCAACACACGAGTAGAATGACATCTGAAGTTGAAATGTGGACTGGTACACAAATCACAGTGACAGGTTAATCCAACAACATGCCTTCAACAAGATCCATACAATTGCATACAAAGTAGTTTATAATAAAATGTGTAAGTTAAACAATATACATCGCTAAAGATACCAAAATAGTCCAACTACAATAATAACATATGCATGAAAACGTGTTGTCATTATTAATATTATTATAAGTGAAAGTTCCATCTATACATACACCATTGGAAACTACTAGCCCCAATAGTGGAACATTACAATCAAGAACACTTATTCCTCCAAAGAAGTATATTCTCTCAATGCTCTGGAGAAGCCAAGGCTCATCACAATACTCCCAAGCCTTTTATAAGCCTAACCCTAGCCAAAATTTTGGCTCCCAAAAGCCTCTTCTAAAAGCTACGAGGCTCTATTTATAATAAAGGGTCGAGTGACCTTTGACATTCCCTTTTATGACTCTTTGACTACCCTCATGACTCTTCATCTTCTTTTCAAATAACTCATTACATAATATGATGACCTTTCATATTGTACTAATGACACTTCGAATTTTACTTACAACATACTCACAAATAAAATTACATTTTCCACATGTACCCATGTGAGAAAAAATAGGCTAGAGATAGCCTAACAAGACAAAACACTATGACTCCAAAGTTTGGGGAAAGACCAACTCGACAACCTCCACTTGATGCTTCTCGATCATGTACTCATGCCAAGCTTGGTACTGTGAGATGATGTCCCCAAACTGCTTGATGGTGTCTTTTCGATAGCAAACACTTGCATCCATAGCATCTGGTTATATGGTCTTGGAACTTGTGTCCAACTCATCCTGAAGCATGTGCAATGTGGTGTTGACCATGACAGGACCACCAATGTACTTCTGCATGTTATGTGCACTGAGCTCCAAGTCATCATGGGTGGCCTCTCGCCTTAGCTTCTCCATGTACCTGTCAATCTCTAGTGAGACTTCGTTCTTGTGCTTATCTTCGGTGAGGTGATCGATTGAAGGGATCCTGTGTGTTCTCACCATAACATCCAAACTCTTGTACAATTATGCATATGAGGCTTGTATGCTAGTGACAGATGGAGCGAGATTCTCATAGTTCTAGATCAACATTCTGACCTTTACTATCCCCAGCTCTGCCTGAGGCTTCATCATCTTTGGCAAGTGAAGTGGGGCCCCTTTGTACCTCATTGTCCACTCTTGCACATGGACCATGGCAGCATATATGTCCCTGAGAGTTTGTACAAACTTCTTGCTCCGCTGTTGTAGGCCATGCACATGGAAAACTTCTTTATGCACAGTGATAGATATGTCATAGAACTTATGCATGGTAGTCTCAAGTATCTCTTTCCTCATTTCTTACATTGCGGAAATTGTGCTCTACTCTCTGAGTTGTTCTACCTCATTCCTGGCCGCTTGTAAGTTATTTTCCATTTGTTCATTCTTCGCCAACAATAACTTAACATTATAGCTTTTGGCTTCTACATAGGCCAAGTGGAATTGGCAATGGAAGGTGTATGTTGTCTGGCATCTTACACTATCACCCTTTCCTTCCTAAATGCAGATGATGTGTGATCATCTGGAAAGTGTTTTCTCTGTGCCTGTACAATATTATTCTACAACTCATCAAATGAAAGATTTTACACATCCATCACAGGATCATCATCAAGGATAACAACTTATCCTTGCTAGCTCGAGACTCGTTCTGATACTGGATGTGGAGGAGATTGAGAGGAAGCCTTGGGTGCTCTTGGCATGAGGTCAGTGTCTTCATTTTGTGGCTCATCCCGCAACTCCATATCTGTCACTTCAATCTATTACTCAATATGTTAAGCAAGATCCTGATCCTGCATCTGTTCACCCTCTTCTTCAGTTGTCGGTTGTTCCGACTCCTCAACCTGTATGGGCGTTGTTTTCTCTGTCATCGCACCTTGCCTTTCTTCTTCATATTGTTTCTACTTCTCTTCCCTTTCTATCCTTCTTATCTATTTCTCTTCCTTCAAATTCTTGTCCATTTCGTACAGCTCTCATTCTGCTTCCTCCAGCTTTTGCTTTTATTTCTTCCTTCGCTGTACCCTCTTCATCTGTTGCTACCTCTTTACCTTCATTACCAAAGTTGATTTCTCAGTGATGGGGTTTTCTCTCATATTGTAGCTTTGCTCATCCTCTGGTTTCTTGGAAATATTCCTCTTTCCTTTGTCCTGCACCAGATTACCATTGGTTTTTTTACTTCCTATGTTGTTGTTTCCTGCAGAGCAGCCTTCCAAGTTGTGGCTATACTGACGGGCTCTTGGAGCTCGGAGTTATTGTAATAATATCTTTAAGGATCCTCTTATTAACAATGGAATGTCTCGTGGATCCATGGGTAGTACACCTTGGCACAATGGTTCTTTCAAATATTGTGCAGATCATACAAATTGAAGTCTTTGGTGCTGAACTCGAACTTCAATATCTCATTAGCTTTGACATCAACATATTTCAACCTCTTAATCTCGTACAATATGATCCGCAAAGGAAGGGCAAGCCATGGTGCCTTCTTTTTCCTGTGTAGTCCTGATGATAACCCTGTGGAGAGGTGATATGAGACCTCTTACACAACTAGCTTGTCTGTGGAATACCTTGGTATAACATGCAGAGGCTTCTCTTTTCCAAACACTTTGACGAAGGTGCCATAAGGTGAGGCATACCAATCTACAATGTTAAGTATCGCCTCCGTCACTTATTGGGACATTCAAGGTGGATCATGCTCAAAGATCATCTTGTACAATAGGATGCTGAAATGGTCAATAAGCCTTTTCATTATTCCTCGATAACTGTAGTTAGAAAGAAACTTGCAATAAATATTGACAGGAGTATCTTTCGGTGTCCATGTCTATCTCATGCCAGGAAATTGTTGATGGTCACAGGTTGCACCCATTAAGTATGCGGACATGTAGAATATCACTTGCTCATCCTTGGGTGGATTCTAGGTGTTGGTCACCTGGACTTTCAATTGAAGAACCAACAAATCCGACAAGTTGAATGACCTTTCATCATTCACAAACTGTTCCAACACGACAAACCAACCTTTCGGAAATGTCTCTATTCTCTCTTGACAGTATAATCGACATGCAAAGATGATCAAGAAATGGTAGGCCTTCCTAAGAAACTTTTTCTTATAAACATGATTGGGTGTCGCTCTAAACTTTGATGACTCTTTCATCCAACCCTTGACAATATCTCTGATGTTCACTTGGCTGTGGTTGGTATAGAAAAGTGTGTCGATGTGCCTTGTTGACTGAGTTAAATGATACATCAGATGATAGTTCTTCAACCTAAAAGTAGGAAGCTCTATTCCACTGGCACTACTCAATGTCATAGTTTTTGGATTTGTGTGTGAGGCAATCTAGCTTATAATGTCCGCACATGGGATGGTGGGGTATCTTCATGTAACCTTGTAAATTCCTAACTGCTAGATAGTGATATAAACCTGTCAGTCCTCTTAATGCTCCTTGAAGCCTTATGCAAAGGTATCCCTAATTTGCTGCCATGCCAACTTCATGCCATTCTTAATGAACAAGTCAGCGTCTGCATAAACTGGCAAGTTAACTGACACTTGCTCAAGTTCTTCCCTAGTACTACTCTTGATAGTTTCCTATGACACAACTCTCTTCGAAGCCACGTTAACTATAACTTCTCGAGATATGCTCAACAACTGTTGTACCTAGAGACAGAAATGACATTGATGGCATGCAAAATGTTATCTTAAAAATAAAATCACTTCGAGACAAGATCAAAAAACAAACTGGGAAACTTCTAGGAGGGATTGCACAATCTTGGTTCATAGAGGTGAACGTCTTCTTATTGGACCTACGCATTGTACTTTCCCAGAAGTTAGTGGGAAGGTCTTGCTGACTAGAATTGTGCAAAGCATAATTCATTCTAGGCATAGGCTAGGAAAGATTGTGCATTGTGCAGTCTCAGTGGCCAAGGCTTGGGGACTCGCTCCTAGAAGTGCACAATGCATAGTTGGAGCCAGGTCTAGGCTACCTCTACATAATTCCATAAGCCAAGGCTGGGCCTTGATCTCCAAAAATGTGTAGCGCATGCAAAGGGAAGTCGAGATCCGGGAAAGAGAAGCCTAAATCTGCCCAAGAGGAGCATGAAAATGAGCATATCTGAAGGATTATTAGATGTTGAGTGAAAATATTATTGAGTGATTATGCATGCAAGTGAAACAAGTGCAGGAGTCAATCAAATTAAAGAAAAATGGAGCATGTGGAGAGAGTCACCGTAACGACAACCGTTAGTGCAAAAATGGGGTACTGCATGCGACACTTAGGAATGGTAATGCAAAACTTAAAAGAACACTCCTACAAGCTAAAAAAGGTTACAACATCAGTGGTCGTTCAACAAAACGAGCGAAACAACACTTTCACAACATAAATAAACAAAAGCGACAGAAAAAGAAGCAAAAGACTAGAAAAGCAACACTTACCCGGAAAAAAAACGATGATCACACCGAAGGTTCCTTGATCTCCGCGGGAATGCCAGAGCTCTAGGATCGAGTGTGCAAGTGATCTCTAGCTGCATTGATTAAATATATTTGTCCAATTTAGGGTTTATGATGTGAAGGCCAAAAATCAAGGAAAAAGCAACACTTGATGATAGTTTCCAAAATAACTCAAGTGTCACCTTTGGGCTACTAAAAATATATCCCTATTTTCTTGGGGGTGATTTTTCACTTTTTTATTTTTACTTTTTTTTGGGAAAATATGCCATGCATTTCCTGGAGAGATTGCACATTTGGGAAGGATTGGGAAACTCATTGGCTTATGCACTAAGTAGTTTATGAGGGAGAAGCCTCTCCTTAATTTTTGGGTTGAGTGGATCTGAGCTACCCCTTAGGTTCTACACATTTCCCCAACTAAAGGTTGGTTGTCAACTGGCTCTCTAAAATTTTGGAGATGAAGGCTCACTGTCAGCTTCGACAACACAATTCCCAAGATCAATGTTGGTTTCTCTCAAGGATTGCATAGTTCACTTAGGTAAGCCTAGAACCGGGTGAAGACCAAATCAAGAGATCGGCTTGTGGATTAGCTAGTAAGCGAAGTAAGAAAACACAACCCCTAATGCAAAGGATGAAACTCAATCAAAGCACAAGTACCTAGGTCAATGCGAGATGAGTTGTTGTAGTTTAAAAGGGAGATTCCAAAACAAAGCATAGGCAAAATTTTGGAGGGTGGTTGTAGCCACTACAACAAGACGTTACACTAATATTATCAAGATAAGTAAAATTAATCATTTCCTAATTATTGTTTGACCTTTACAAGGTTTGTAAAGTATCATAATGTATTTAATTGTAGTAATTTAATATTTACAACTTATTAGGGGTTGTTACGCTAATCTTATAAAGAATGGCACATATGCATTGGTCATCCTTATTTTCTATTTTGTAGTCTTCAAGAAAAACCATGAGATTTTTTAACATAGATTGATAACTTTCAATGCAAGAGAAATCACTAAGATTTAAATAAATTAATTGGTTTTCAAGTTGGTGGTCTCGAATTTCATTTTGTTTACGAAATATGGTTTCCATCTTTTACCAAGTTTCATCTGAGTCATAAGTTCCTTAAATAAAAAATTATAAACCATTAGAGATGAATATTGAATAATCCATGTGATTCATCCTTTTTATTATCCCATTTGAATTTCTTTAAATTATTAATGGGGCTAGTTTATATGTCGATCATCCCTGCACAATATCCATGTGAAGTAGTTTAAACGGTCGAGCAAAGATAATTTAGACTAGCTATATTAAAATATGTAAGTAATATGTCTTTAAAAGTGTAAACTAACTAAATAGACGTAAAAGTTTTGAATAGTAAGGAATTTCAAAATACATCACTAAAAATCAACTTTAGATGTCAAATTTATTATTTTTTAGAAAATACATTAAGGAAATCAAAATACCGCATAAAAAGTAGAGATTGGTCGATAGGGTGATGGATAAACAATAAACCCGCTCAATATAAAAATTTCTTTGGTTTTTTAATATTTCTTATAACTTCACTTTTACAAATAGATTATTTTTAATTTGAAATAATTTATAAGCACAAATCAATCTTACCTTGATGTTGCTTTATAAATTAAAATGGCACACAAAAGAATAAATTAAAATTAATTTAGAAATATTCACATTTACAATTTAAGTGAAATATGCTTTTATAACTTAAGGTTACACTATAACTAAAATTTGAATGAACTTTTTAAAGCAACTTAACGAAAAGAAAGATTTGAATTCATGAACTTTTATATAAATAACTTTCGATGAAGTGAAGTCATGAAAAATATATAACAAATTTTATGAAGGGATTTACTTTTTACGATTCCCCTCAAATTACGTGTTTACCCTCGAAAGTCCCTTTTTCTTCTCTCAAAAATATTCAATACAACTACATACCCAAAAGGGGAAAATAAATTTTAGAAAAACAAATAAACAATTCAAAATTAATAAGATTATAATTATATATCGTGGAGTCTATGCATAAATGCAAATTTTTCATTATCTGTAACATGTTGAGATGATATATATTCTAACTAATAGAATAACTAATAGAATAGGCTGAAAATAAAATATTTCCCAATTTTAAAGATTAAACACTGTTATTCTATATATATAGATATAGATTTGACAAAGTAGCTATATATTTGGTTAAGAGAAACCTTTTTCAATTAAGAAAAATGTGTTATTAATCAAAATAGTGCTACAAACACATTAGAACAAATCACTTAACCTAGAAATGCACATACATTCAAAAATCCTTTTATTAAAGTGTTGAGCTATAGAGTCTCGATGAACATAGAGAGTGTCTTCGTAAAGCTATATTGCCATGTTGGACAAAAAGGGTACTTTCAAATAGGTTAAACATATTAAGTAATTGCTCTGGGATACTTTCAGATAGGTTAAACACTTCAAGTAATTAATTTCTTTTGGATACTTTCAGATATGTTAAACATTTCAAGTAATTGCTCAAGTAAATAGATCAAAGGTTGATATACTAGTTTTTTAGATGGTCAAATTTCAAGGAAGTCCCACGGCCCAATTTAATGTGACAAAAATATTAATGCAATTATATATATATATATATATATATATATATATATTTTGCATTTGATCATTAATAAACAACTTTCCAGGTCGTTTAAATAAACATCATGTATCAATCAAATGTTGTGTCAATGTTTAATATATAATTAGTATATAGGAAAATATGGACTATTGAAACTTTTAATGTTTAATGATTATCACATTGTATAAACATAAATAAATAAATCGAAATGCATATTAATGAAACATATTAATAAAAAATATTTTAAGTAAAGATATATTATATCAAGTTGATTTTAACTAATTTTTATGTATCTAAATAGTCTAACAGTTTGTGAGTGAGAAGAGATTAACCATAACAATGTGTTTCCAAAGTGTAAACAAAGTTTTTTTTAACATTGTATCCATTTCAAATTTCCTTCAACATTCCATTCTCTAATTTCAAAAATATATTATTATAAATAAAAATAAAGTTTAAAGTAGATCAATGTCCAATGCTATGTTCTTCAATTTTCAAACTTTCATCTTATGGATTACTTTTTTAGTCTAGTGCTCATAGATTGTGTATATGGAAACATTATTTGTTCTCATCTCCACCTAGGTTTGTAATTCTAACAAGTGACATGTTGGCCCATTGCAATAAGTTTATAAAGGTAGGCAACCCGAAGGATGGAAGTTCACTTTGATGTTCCCCAAGATGTCTAACCCTTTCTAGGTTACAAGTATTTGGTATATCTACCTTGCGGGTTGTTAGATAATATTATTGGGTTATAGTGATAGCTAGCAGGTTTTACCTTACTCCTAGCCTAGATCACTCTAATAGGTCCCTAATTCTCCTCGTGAAAAATTCATAAATAAATCAAGAGAAAGTTAATAAGTGACCAACTCAACCTTTTTTTATTGATATTTTGTGGGATGTCATATTTTTATTTGAGAACTTTGAGTATAGAATTTTGTTTCAATTTTTTTTGGCTTATTTCGAAATGAATTTAAGTACGTAAATTTTAAAAAGTTAAGTGAATCAATTACGATCTCAATCAACAACGAGAATGGGTCTTCATAAATCTCTTTTAACATGTTAAAGAAATGGGGTAGTTCCACATAGGTCAAACACCTTAAGTAATTTCTTGCACAATCATATTAGAGATCAATACAATAGTGCATTTCATGGTTAAATGTGAGGGAAACTATATTTCACAATCCCACTCAACTTAACATGAGGCAATATATTAATGCAAAATGAAAATTACATAAAGGTTTTTCATAATTAATTATTTATAAACAAGTCTCAAAGATTTTTAAATAAATTCCATGGACTGACTAAGTGTCAAGCCATGAATATTTATAATCATTATTATTGAGGAGAATATGAGTTTTTTGATCACTTAATGTCTAGTGACTATTGGATTGCATTACTATAAATTCATATTAATGCATACTAAGTAAACACACTAAAGAATTGAATTAATATTAATATACATTAGATTAAGTTCATCCTAACTAGCTCATAGGTGTCTAAATATCATGTAACACTTTATGGCTAAATTGAGTTTTTTTAACAATGTGTCTACCCAAAATTTCCTTTCACAATTTATTCGCAAATTTCAATAGTATGTTATTATAAATAGAAAATAATTCTTTAAGTGGATCAAATCTCACTCTACATCCTTCAAGTTCTGTAGTGTCATTTCATTGATCAATTTTGTAGTCTAAGGTTCATAGGTAGTTTGGTTGGGTAGACTATTTGTTCTCCTCCTCACCTAAGTTTAATTCCCACAAGTGACATATTAGCCCATCGTAATAGATTATAAAATTAAGTTCCCTCATAGATAAAGTCTACTTCTATATAACTTAGACATCTTAGCCTTATATAATTCACAAGTATTTCATATATCCAAATTTCACTCCAATGAATAAGGAGAAAGTTAATAAATAGTAAATTCAATATTTTTTTAATAAATCTATGTGGAATGTATTATTTTTATATGGGATTTTTTTAGTAGAGAACATTGTTTCTAGGTATTTTAAATTGTTTTAAAATGAATTTCAATAATAAATTAAGAAAATTAAAATATAAATTTATTACATTAAAAAAATATAAACATATAAAAAAAATTGAATAATTAATTTAATTTAATTTTATAATTAATATATAACTTGAACCATAAAAATGATTGAAAATGAATAAATAAATTGAAAACAAGATTTTTAATATTAAATTTTACGGTATGAAATTTATGATACTCGATGAAATTCATGATAATGAAAAAATAAAAAAAAATTAATTTAATTTTATACTCAAAATATAATTTAAACAATAAAAAATCATTGAAAATAATAATTAAATTGAAAATAGAACTTTTAATATTAAACTTTATAGTATGAAATTCATGATAGTGTATAATGAAAATGATTTAATCTCCTTATGAATAATATTTTATAAATAAAAATAAATAAAATTGATAATATTTCTTTCTTTCATGTTTTTAAAATTATGAATAAAACTTATAAAGAATAGTTTTATTTTCAAATATTTTTGAGGTTTTTTTTATCTCATATGCAATATGGTATTGGAAAAAAAATAGTTTATCTTTGTAGTATGATATTTATGGTGATTGATGTAGTTTAATTTTCTACACAAGAAAGATGAAAAGATTATCCTTATGATTATCCTTATTATGGATATAGTTTAATTGTATAATGGACAAAATTATAGTTTAATTGTATAATGGACAAAATGAAATTTGTGATGATTATTATGGAAATGGTTTAATTGTATAAAGAAAGTAATGAGAAATTGAAAAATTATTCAAAAGGAAATATATATTTTTATAAGAGAAAAGCAAAAAAAAAATGTTATATTTGACATGGAAATGGTTTAATCTTGTAAGAGAAAAGAGAAGAAAAGAAAATTCTATTTATGGAGGTTTATCTTTGTGATATGATATTTGTGGTGATTGATATGGAAGTGTTCTAATCCTCTTCCAGCACAAAAAGGAAAGGATTGTCTTGTGATTTGACATATGTGGTAATTGATAGATAATATCTGTAACACCTTTCCTAGTTATATAACTTGAAAATAATGGAGAAAAATATAGTTAAGTTGTTTGGATTTTGGTTGTATTTAAGAATTAGATCTTATTTCTTAGGAGATTGTTTCATATCCCTAACTAAATACATTTGTACAAGATATGTATTATTTGATTTTCTTATTCAATGAGAAATCCCATGTTACGGCAGCCAGCCTTGGGGGCTCCTCACTTGAGGAATGTAAATTTCATTCATTTGTTTGTCTTCCTATTTTTTATTTGGTATTAGAGCACCAGGGAAGAGTTGAAATTTGGGTGAGGCCGTCTGGAGTTTTTTTCTTATTACTTGATCGGTTGTTGAGTAAGTTGAACGTCAGCGAGTTAAGAGTCATGGCATTATGAGGTAGTTGAATATTAAACATGTGGTTGAGCTGTAACATAGACTCATGAGAGAGGAACTTCGTTGCTTATTGAAGCTACTACATACCGGAGGCACTGATCAGAGAAGTTTCGTGAGTCTGAAGGTGACATGATTGAAGCAGGATTGGTAGTGCTAGAAAGTAGAACTACAGCGCATTGGTGAGTTATTTGACATGTTGTAAGTCGACTAGTGAGAGACACTGAGTCACACGATTAGACGTAGAGATATTAAGTCGCATGATTGGAAGATTTTTGGTGTGGTTTTCACAATCTTCTTCTTGTGAATGACAAAGAGCGATAAATTGTGCATAAACTGAATCTGCATTTGGTATCATCAAACCTTGTTTGACTCTTTCTACATCAAAACAATGGCATGTTGTGGAAGAAATCATGCGTGCAGTGGTATCTACGGATGCGACACTGGTTGCAATGGATATAAAGGAACCCTTTACCTTTCTTTAAGTTGAAATACAATAGTATAGCCACTATGTTTCGCAGCCATTACCGACTTGCAGAATTTTTATGGTTCAATTGTTGCAGGAGAGAGTGGGTGGTATGCATCTGGTGGTTGCAAGTGTGGAACCAACTATAGCTGCAACCCTTGCAATTCCAAATGATTGGAGACAGGGAATGGATAGCCATAGCGAATAAGAAGATGAGTGGTCACTGCTCCCTTTAGTAAAGTGTGAAATGCGCTAACAGAGGGTAAAATTCAACTTTGAAAATATTTTCTTTACAGCGCTCCCTATGATGAATCGGGAGGTGCACTACCCGTAGAGACAAGTGTTGCCCATAGATTGCATTATAAAAAATAAGAGTAGCCACCATGATTCTTTAGAAGGGAGTTAACCCACGCTTAAAGATTTGTATTGAATTTGTTTTGAATGATTTGTGAATGAGTTATGTATCCAAGGAGAAAGTGAAGAGGTGAAGTCATTTTTTCAAGTGGCCATCTATCCTCTGATTTTTTCTTTTATTAAATTTATCAGAGAGGTTGGAACTAGTTCCGGAAAGGTTCTAATATATGGTCTAAATTTTTCAAGGCCCCTTTTTTGAGTTGTTTTGCATATATATATATATATATATAGCAATCAATGGTGCTTGTGAAGCATGATACTATTGTAAATTGGGCTTATTGTAAAGATGGAAAATCAACTTGTAGAAACATACATGAATGAGGCTAATAAGTTGGATGATACCAATCATTTCAATTGGAAATTCAAGTTGCAAACAATGTTGGAATGTTATGGCATTTGGACCATCATGAAGGGAGAAGAAGCAAAACCTATTGTAGGATTGACAATTGCATGGATTCAAGACTAGGAGAAGCGGGAGAACAAAGCAAAGGTATTATTAAGAATGTCCGTGAAAGATAATATAATTCCTTATATTCATGATTGTCAGACCTCTAATGCGATCTGGAATGCATTGAAGGAGCTGTATGAAACTAAAAATACAAATTGAGTCCTTTTTATGAAGAGTAAGCTTCTGTATATTAAAATGGAAGAGAATGAATTTGTTAGTGCCTTTATTTCCATAATTAAAGACTTGAAAGATAAGTTGGGAGATATAGGAGAATCAATACATGTTATTGATCTTGTGACAATCACCTTAAATGGAATGTTAGAGGACTATCAGATGTTTATTACATGTCTTGGAGCAAGGGAGAAAGTGCCAAATTTTAAGGAATTGATAGGTATACTATTGCAGGAAGAAGAGAGGCGCAAAAATTTGAAGCCTCAGAATCCATATTTGGAACTTGTGGCGAAGAAGAAATAATTCAAAGGGAAACAAGGAGGAGAAAGTAAAGGTGGAATCTCATATCAAAAAAGGACATTTCTAAAATCAAATCAAGGTATGTCATTTGTTAAAAATGACTTTGTAATGAAATGTTTTAATTTTGGTAGAAGTGGGCATCTAGCGAGAAATTGTTATAAGAAGAAAAGTGATGAAACTAGGCATAATAAACACATAAGACATTCAAGACATTTTGTAGGAGAAGGCCTGAATTCTAATCTCAAAAATCTTAAGTTGTTTATGTCTAATGTTATGTTGTCTGTTGAAATGGATGATGTTAATGCTTGGTTTTTGGACTTTGGAGCTTCCATCCACATGACATGCAATAAGGACTAGTATGAAAACTTCAAGGAAATAAGAAATGGTAGTAACATCTATCTTGGTGATGATCATGCACATCAGATCATGGGATATGGAGATATTCCAATGACCTTGTAAAATGGTAGTGTCACATGAACTCATAATGTTATGTATGTACCCCAGATCAAGAATAATTTGATTTTTGTGTCCAAAATAACATATCAGAATCTCAAGGTTGAATTCTTCAAAACACACACTACATAATGAAAGATCTACTAGATCACTGCGAACATGTTTTTTTAGGAGTAAGGGTTGGAGGATTGTACAAAATTGATGTCACTAGTAAGAGTCATAAAGCACTGACTTCTATAGTTTTTTCATTAGAGGTATGGTCATATCAGTTATCATGATTTGTTGTTGTTGCAAAAACAAAGAATGGTTGAAGGACTCCCTATGTTAAAGAATGATTATGCTCCTTGTGAAGGTTGTGCATTAAGAAAAATTCACAGAGATGAATTCCCCTCTAATTCTGATAAGAGAAGAAGATATGTATTAGAAATTATGCATTCTGATGTTTATGGACCAATGAAGACCAGATATCCAGGAGGTGCTTATTATTTTATGTTGTTTATTGATGATTTCACAAAGTACACTTGGGTGTACTTCCTTAGGAAAAAGAGTGATGTTTTTGAGTATTTTAAAGAATTCAAAAACATGGCAAAGAAGAAAATAGGGAAGTTTATAAAGATCCTTCGTTCATATCAATGGGGAGAGTATATGTTGGGGAACTTCAACAAGTATCGCAAGGATCATGGAATAGTGTAGCGATGCACAGTATCCTACACTCCATAATAAAATGGTGTTGTAGAAAGGAAAAATATGACAGTGGTTAAGTGTGCTTGGATTATGATCAAAGTTAATAACCTCTCAAATGCTTTTTGGGAAGAAGCCATTAGTACTACTGTTTATGTAAAGAATAGAAGTCTGATAAGGTAACTTTATCTCAACACCCCATTCGAAGACTTGTATGGTTTTAAACCAACAATTTATCATTGGAGGGTATTTGGGTGTCAGGCCTTTGCACACATACTGAAGGAGAATAGAAAGAAGCTTGATGTTAAAGCTATTAAATGAATTTTTGTGGGATATTGTTTAGAATTTAAATCTTATAAAATGTTTGATCCCTCTACTCACAAATTTTTTGCAAGTAGCGATGAAATTTTCCATGAGCAAGAAAATGAAGGCAACAAAAACAATAGTTATGAAAAGTGGCACATGCTTCCTGAAGATGAAGACAATAAAGCAGAAGAAAAAGCAGAAGATAGTGAGCAACAAAATCTTAGCGAAGAATTCAGTGATATGGGCATCACTAGTAGTCATAGCGAACTCAGAGGTGGAGGATTACCTTCATAGAACATGGGTGAATACAGTGAAGTGCGAATGAGGTCTACTTGATAGATTCAACTACCTAAAAGGTATAAGGACTATGCCGTGATGACTAGTGTTTTGAATGTGAGATAACCCATGAGTTTTAATGAAGCTAATGAATAAATGGAGGAATAATAATAATCTATAATTAAAAAAAAAAAAACATTGGAATTGATAGAATTTCCTAAAGGAAAATAGCCCATAGGATGTAAATGGGTGTACAAACCCATGTTTAAAACAGATGGCAGTATAGATAAATATAAAGGTAGATTGGTGGAAAAAGGGTACTCACAAAGGGGAGCATTAATTATGCATAAACATTTTCACCTGTAGCTAAAAAAAGTACTATTATACTGTTAATTACATTAGCTACAAAGAACCATTGGAATTTTCACAAATTAGATGCAGAAAAAAAATGAATGGTGATTTAAAAGAGGAGGTGTATTTGACACAACCTGAAGGGTTTGTAAAAAAGGGACATGAAAATTTAGTTTGTAGATTAAAGAAACCTTTGTATGGGCTGCAGCAGGAACCTAGGTCATGGTATGAGAAGTTAGATTCCTTATTTCTTCACCAAGGTTTTATAAGAAGTCAAAGTGATCTAAATTTGTATACCAAATTTGATGCAAAGGGGCATGTAGTACTACTGATTTCTTTCTATGTTGATGACTTAATTATTACATAAGATTTAGTCAAACTAACTGATGGAATTAAGGTGCATATTTCACAAGAATTTGAGATGAAATATCTTGGCACGTTACATTATTTTTTAGGTCTTGAAGTGTGGACAGATGTTGGCCAGAATTTTGTCTCTAAGGATAAGTATGTTAGAGAAGTGCTTAAAAGGTTTAAAATGGATCAGGACAAAGTTTCTTTTGTTCCAATGCAACAAACTATGAAACTTCATTTTGATGATGGCTCAAATGAAGTAGACAGTGCATTGTATAGACAATTGGTGGTAAGATTGAATTATCTTACTATAACCGTACTTGATTTAACATAATATGTTAGCGTGTTAAGTCAATTTATGTCGATACATCTAGAAATCCATTGGAAAGAAGAAAAAATAGTAATCATGCATATTAAAGGAACAATTTATTTTGGTCTTAATTATAATAATTCATTTTATTTTTTGTTGATAAAATACTCAGATTTAGATCGGGCTAGCAATCCAGATGATATGATATCTGCTACAATTTATTCAATCAGTATTGGATCCAGGATTGTTTAATGGAGCAGAAAGAAGCATCCTATTATATCTTTGTCATACATAGAGGTAGAGTATAAAGCTTTGTGTGCATGAAATTGTGAAGTTGCTTGGTTGAGGCAAATTCTTCAAGATGTTGGAGAAGAACACAAGAAGGCTACAATGATCAAATGTGACAACCAAAGCTCGATCAACTTGGAAAATAATTCAATATTTCATGTAAGGAAAAAGCATGTTGATGCTCAATTTCATTTTATAGAGAGAAGATAATGTCTAAATATTTTTTTCTTGAATATTGTAATACTTGTGAAAATGTTGCTGGTATTTTCACAAAGCCCCTTGGGAAGATAAAATTTGAAATTTTTAGGGATATGTTAGGTGTGGAAATCAATCCTTTGTCCATTAATGGGGAAACCTGAAAATAATGGAGAAACGAATAGTTAGGTTGTTTGGATTTTTGTTATAATTAGGAATTAGATCCTATTTCTTAGGAGGTTATTTCGTCTACCTAACTAAATGCATTTGTATAAGATATGTATTGTTTGATTTGTTTATTCAATGAGAAAGCCAATGTTGTGGTATCCTCAGGGGCTGCTTAAGTGAGGACTGCAAATTTCATTCATCTGTTTGTCTTCCTATTTTTTAGTGTATAAATAGTTTTCATTTATTTTACTATGCAAAGACTTGGTAAATTATAGATTACGAAAACTATAAAAAATGACTCTAGACGTTAAATATTGTTGTTTGTTTACTTAGAAAATAAATGTTATGCTAAATGATGGAATTACAAGAGAAGACCTAAATGAAAATCTTGAATTTTCTAAGTAGTTGCGATAGTTACATCCTCCTCCTTTTGAGATGAAAGCTTCTCAGTTTGGAAATCCAAGGAATGCATAACAAGAGATAGGATGGAGGTGACAAGAGAGAGAGAGAGGAAAAGACCTTGAGTAGGAAGTTGCCACAGAAAATACATTGTTGGGGTATTCTTGAGCTGGTTAGGTGCCAATGGAAATGTTGAAGCTAGAGAGTTCTTGGCTAGACTAAGAATCTTGAGGTCCAAGAAGCAAAATTGTCCGATAACCAACTCCGAAAAATTTATAGGAGGCTCAGGGGGGATTTGGATGTAATTGTTAATCTTTCTAGTTGGATGAAATAGTCTTTTATCACGGTTAATTCCCTGATAGGTTTAAGTTTACAGATAAGTACCAGAACTTTTAAATTGAAATGTCATTATGTTCAAATAACAATGTTTTATATGTTTCATGTAATAAAGAATCAGAGTACTGGGTCTTGAATTAACTGTTTTGCAGAAATATTGTTTGGAATACTCTTTTAATATAATTCTACTTTTTTAAGATATATTTCTGAGTAAGACATGTGATAACATAATTCTAGAGTATGTTTTGGAGAGGGTTCTAGCGCAAATCCTATTGTTGTAGGAAGAGAGTTGATTTTTCCGTGTTAAAGGAAAAGGCACGTGTAATAAACTTGGTTATTCTTGGAATTATATTCTTTATTATCAAGCCCACATTCTAAGTGGTATGGGTAAAGATAAGCATCTGAACGTGATAAAAGAACTAGTGTTAAAAAGGAAACAATTCTAGTTCCTGCTTCTTTTAGAAACAAACGGAACCTTAAACAAGCAAATCACATTACTACAATTTTTAATTCATAATGTCATTTGGGTATTTTGGTTATAGTGTCTTAACATATTTAAGATACAAATTAAGTAAGTTAGTCCCATACATAGAGCCAAGGTGTTCGTTTTGAGGACAGTCCCACTCACAAAAACATGTATAAAACCAGAGGCGATATGGACAGAGCCCAATGGGGGTTAGGCTCCATCTACCTTACTGGAACCATTAATAACTACCGTGATAAGAAAAATATAAATGATCTCACAACTATATATCAGTTCTAGAACAAAAAAATTATGAGGAACTAATCAAAAGAAGTCGTCGGAGAGATAATTGCGAACCTCTTTTTCTAAATAGAATTATACTAATTCAAGGATTCGTGCAAGACAACAGATGAGAAACCAAATTCTAAACCAAGCATCCATATTGTAATACCAAACCAATATTTTTCAATGATGAATAATAACCAGCACAAAACGAATGAGAACCTAAAAATTACAGGAGTAAACTTTGTATCAGAACTGACAAAATTAAGTCATTAATAAAAGTAGCTTGATAAGTAAAACAACTCTTGATAAATACATATACAAAAGAATTATGGCTAAGACAGACATATGGAATAAAAATAATCCTTTCAAGGAATTATAATTACATATTTAGGTGTTAAACTCTCAGTTTGTAGAAAAGGAACCAAAGAAAAACCTTGGGGTGAGCATAGACCCCTAATAAAAGAGGACTGATCTATAGTTTTAATATTTAACCCTGACAGGATCATTGCAGCACAGAAATAGAACATCGGAGTAGGCAGTATGAGGCTTTCGACCCTTAAAAACTATACAAGGTAGAGTACTCCAGATAAGGAATGGCACCCAGAAGATAAAAAGGTGCATGAGTTGGATGTTGCATGATTGCATGTTAACAACCCCATAGTAATAGAAAATTTGAGGCAAGGTGAGAACCATTTACTTGCAGAAAATAGGTTGAAACATTCCCTACAATTAGCCTTTTATATACATCTAAGGGGGAAACCAAAATAGGAAAAGAGAATGACTCCAGTGAAATGGAAATATTAGGTTCAAGAAAAACTCGTACCTGACATGAAATGATGGGTTACGGTGCATCCCAGTTGAAGCCCTATTTCAAACAAAAAAAAAAACCAAATTATGATTCGAACCCTGTAGGAACAATTGAAACACCGAAAGAATGTATGGAAATAAAAACAAAAAACATAACCTTAAGTGTACCTGGGAGGTTGTTAGAGAGCTTGGAAAAAGTGAATATTGAAGTTCTTTGTAGACAAACCCTCCATGTGAACTAGAACCCGCACTAAAGCCAGAGAAAATTTTGTAAGCACTATTAAAAGTATCATAACCAATAATAGAACCAAAGAATGGATTTTATGATACTAACCATGGAATTATAGTTGAAATATCGAACCGAAACCCTTGATGCCACAGGTTTTGGTTGAGAGTGGTAGAAGTGAAAAGGTGGAATAATGATGCAGACGAGGAGACTGGAGGAAAGGTGGTTACCCTTAACCATCCCTGCAAATCCTAGATCATCTAATCGATACCTAGAATGATAAAGGGAAACCAAGAAACCAAGTGTCCCATACAGAGTAAATTTGAGTTAATGCTGAGAGCGCTAGGTGGAGGGTTGAGAGACTTCTCCAATGTGACAAATATGCTATTCTGTGAAAACTAAGAGACAGGTGTGCATAATAATATTGTTACATGTTAAAACACTCAATACTTCATTGAAATTACACACAAATGAATACTATATATTTATGACAATTGTACCCAAAAAAGCTATTTAAATATATGCTTTGTTACTAAGGTGGAAAGAGAAACCTTAGAGTTTATAATTTAATTGCTAACCATGGAACAAATTGTTAACCTGATATGAGATACCACATATTAATAAGTGGTAAATCAAGCAGAATATTAAAAAAATTATGTTTGGATGTCGATAGATGTTACAAGTTGTATTAGATTCAGGTTGAAAAAATTGTTGCAAAAGTTGAGATATGTGGAATGGACAAGGATGAAGAGAAAGAGAGACATGGGGGCACAAAGATAGGGGCGAGAGAGAGAGAGAGAGAGAGAGAGAGAGAGAGAGAGAGAGAGAGATGGGGGGGAGAGACAGAGGGAGATGGGAGAGAAAGGGAGAGAGAATGATAGAGAGATGGAGTTGTAGGGGAGGGGAGAGGGAAGGAAGAAGAAATGCATAGAGGGATAAAGGTAGAGGGAGAGAGAGGGAGTGCAAAGGGAGCAATGGAGAGAGACTGAGGGAGAGAGGAGGGTGGGAGGGAAGAGAGAGATGCAGAGAGGAAGAGGGACGGAGAGAGAGAGATAGATATGGAGAGAGAGTGTGTATGTTTGGGGGCGAGATAGAGAGAGGGAATAAGAAAGAGACATATAAATAAAAATATAGATATTATATATTATTATATAACTAGCCTAGATCCATCTTAACCTGGATCTATCAAGCACTGAGAGGGATCAAATATCTCAAGATGCAAAAGTCTCCTCAAGTTTTGCATTCAAAAAAAGGGTTTTCACCTCGAGGGATTGGATCCCTCTCGACACTTGATAGATCAAGGTTAAGATATATCTAGGTTGGTTTTTATAAGAATTAGATACAATACCTAAGACATGTAATTTATGGTGAAAGAGTAGTTATTGATCTTGAGAAAATCAAAACTATCATGGAGTGGTCTATTCCTTGTAACATTGTTGATATTCAATATTTTATGGGTTTGTCTAGATATTATTATTGTTTTATTAAGGGGTTCTCTAGAATAACCTATCCTATATCTTCTTTTTAGAAAAAAGGGAGAGATTTTAAGTGGAATATTGAATTTCAGTGCAACTTTGAACAATCAAAACAACTGTTGTCTTTAGCCCTCATGCTAAAGGTAGCATATCAAGAGAAGGAGTTCATCATTTGCACTGATGCATGTAAGGAAGGAGTGGGAGGAGTATTGATGCAAGATGAAAATGTAACTACTTATGGCTCTCTAAAAATAAAAGAACATGAAATAAGGTACTCTTACTATGATTTGGAAAGAACTACTACGTACATGCTTTAAAATTATGGAGACATTATTTATTGGGTAGAAAGTTTGTATTGATGACCAACCATAGCAATTTAACTAATTTCTTTAAGAAACCTAACCTTAATGCACAACAAGGACAATGGACAACCTTCTTAAGTGAGTTTGATTTTGATATTAGAGATATAAAAGGGAATGAAAACCATGTGGCTGATGCATTAAGTAGAAAAGTACATTATATATATGAAATTTCTTATAGTGAGATAGAGTTGGATTTTTCAAATCAGATCAAGGAGGCTACAATTAAAGATCCATAACATATGTTCTTATGGAAACAAATTAACTATTAAACAACCCAAAAAATCAGATGGAATATGACATAAATAAAGATAGTTTCTTGAATTTTAGGGCACGGGTTTATGTCCCTAATCAAATGGTTGTTAGGAAGTTAATGTCGGATGAGTTTCATACAAATCCCTATGCTACCCACCCCGAGTATCAAAAATTATTTTCTGCTATAAAAAGAAATTATTTTTGGCCTAGAATGAGGAAACACATTGTTGAATAGTTAGCTAAATGTCTGGAATATCAGTAGGTTAAGGCTGAGCACCAACATCCATATGGTTTGGTCCACCCATTACCCATTCCAGAGTGGAAATGGAAAGTTATCACATTAGACTTCATAACCGGTCTGCCAAAAACTAAGAAACAAAATGACTCAATCATGGTAGTAGTTTATAAACTGAGTAAAATAGCTCATTTCATCCTTGTTAATTCCACATACAAAACTGTGCAAATTGCAAACATATCTATGCAGGAAATATTTATATTGCATGGGATGTCGAAGGTAATGATTTTGGATAGAGATGTGAAGTTCACATCATCATTTTGGAAAACTATTTTCACTAGTTTAGGCACATAGGTTTAGTTTAGTACAAAATACCACTCGCAGACAGATGGTCAAATTGAATGGGTGAATCAAGTACTAGAGGATATGTTAAGTATGTATGTGATGCAAAAAATGAGTAAGTGGGTGGGTATACATTCATTTGGTGATGTTTTCTTATAACGAAAATTATCATGAATCACTTAATATGATCCTTTTTAAGTCCTATACAAGAGAAGGTGGAAAACATTGGTCAATTGGAACATCCCAAAGGATAAACTACTTCTAGGACCAGACATGCTAGCAAAAATAGAAAAACCTTTGAGGAAAGTCTGACAAAATTTGAAAGTTGTCCAAGATAGGCAAAAATCATATGTGGATAGGAAAAGGACCTACAAAGAATATCAAGTAGGAGTCCATGTATACATTTGGGTAAAACCAAGAAAAATAACTCTATTGTGGGGCGAGCATACAAAATTAGCCCTCTAGTATTGTGGACTTGATCAAAAATGGATCTTGGATAGACTTCTAAGTCTAAAGTGTTCCTCACAGAGGACAATGGAAGTCCAAGGATGTTCCTAGAAATAGCCCCATTGCAGAGATTTTTTCCTTCTGAATCTATTGCAACTTGAATGGGCTAAAATGGATTGGGGAGGCAGAAGTTATCGCAGAAAGAAGTTGCCCTTTGTTCTTTGGAAAAAGAGGCAAAATCTTCAAAATGGAAAAAAAAAACTTATAAAGGGAAATCACAGTGGAGATGGGTCGAGAGGAGGACTTAACGCGGAGGTAGAAGGAACCTTGGACTGCAACCTCCGACTTATCGATCGTAGGTAAGTCTTCACCTCATGATGGGACCTCGGGCCAATGCGACATGCAACTATGATGATCGACAGATCGATGTCGGTGATGCCACGAGGTAATGGAAGGACCCCCAGTGTCACGCCCCTACACCTGCGGTAGTCTTCCAACCGCTTCTAGCAAGGTGCGGCACCATCGAATGCTTTCTTTTCACCAATACTAACATTTGTGGACTACGCCTACTTTCACATTAACATTATTTAGCTTTTGTTTCGCAACCAAGTAAACTTACAATTATCCTTTATACTTAATGAAGCCCATACTCATTCATTATCATCATGCAATTATACCAAGAACAACAACAATTGCAACAAGTATAAAGGGGAGGGGCAACTCCCCGTAATGTGAGTCTGCCCGACAATATATTAAGAATATCAGTTTTACAATGTACAAGTGTGCCTTGCCAAACCAAGTCTACACCTAGCCAAATATTACAACAGAGAGGTAACCCTGCCTTTTACAATACATGTGCACCCTTGCACAAAGAGTAGTGCTCACCCGAGCCACTTAAATCCTCTTCACCAAGTCCTGCACAAATCTGCACATATACCGAACCCCGGGCACACTTTTCCCACACCTCAACCGGCACAAGACAGCTTCAAAACTGCACCTTAGATAGTGCGCATGAGCTATGCGCAGCTCCTATCCAAATCTGTGCAGTTCTGTTTTACCCCTTCCTCTTATGCGTAGAGAAGTGATGAGAATTCGATGGTTGAAATGAGCCTCAAGCCTCATACATATATACACTTCATGCGTTGGTTTTACATGGGGTGTGCAGCCCCTTGGCCGACCCCAACATCCGCCCACAACACCACTTCAAGTTGGCTTGCAAGCTTTTATTCCATCGCATATATATTCGTTCAACACTTAGTCGCATTCTAAGTGTCTCCCTTTCGTCACATATATTGTCGCATATTGTCGCATTGTCGTTTGTCTGCACCCGTGCACCCGCTTGCGTGCCCGCACGCGCGGCTGCGCCGCCACCCACGCGCCTGCCCCCGCACCCTCATGCACGTCCTCACCGGCACCTGTCGCACCCACAACTCGAAGGCCTTACATCCTCCTCCACCTGAAATCATTGTCGTCCTCGACAACATCCCATCCCGGTAGCCCTCCACCAAGATCATCATCATCCATGATGTCAACTCCTCCACATAAGGCAAACATCCCTGCAACATATGTAGAGCCTCATCTCCATCATGCCTCGACTTAGTGACCAACTGCCACCAAGCTCACCATACTAAGGTATGTACCTCAACGGTATGCACTCCATCAGATATCATCTCGATCCATGATCATCGATCCCTCTGCCACAATCTCCACTGCAACATCTCGTGTCGACCTCATCATTTGTCCCTCCTCCATGTAGTCTCCCTGTCATATGCCAACACATATGTGCTACCATGTCTTGACTAATGCCAACATATCTCTACACATTGGTACCCCTCATGACTCAAACTAGTTGGGTGATCAGTCCAACCATACACCCAAACCATAAGAATGCACATCCTTATGCCATCACAAGTCTTCCCCTGATTTTTGCTACATCTCGGACTCATCAAGAATCTATCAATCATCCCATGCTCAGGTCCATGGAAAGTCCATCCCATCTGCAACATGCTCCATATAACCAACCTGTTGTCCATGACTCTAGTTGTCCATGATGTCCAACCCATGTAGACTCCATCCCAACCTCTGGCCATCTTCATCCAAGTCTGCACCTGTCATAAAGAAGCCTCCTCCAAGGCCCCCTGTATAGTTGGTGTGGTTCCTCCCTATCAAGGCCTCCACACCAACCTTCCTCCAAGGTTATCTATAGAGAAAGGAAAGCCAAGAAGTTTCCTCCCTGACTCTCATCCACCCATGTGTCAGATTGATGTTTTGTCCTCAGGTATCTATGCATAGCCTCAATCTCCTCACATGTACATCCAAGCTCACCTAGCTTGTCCTTTATCAACTGAAAGTCATATATGCCCATAGCATATCTACAAAAGTCCACTATCCCGGCAGGATCTCTACCTCCATAATCCTCATCAACCACTGCCTCTGAAGTAGCACTCGAGCACCCTTCACTTGTAGCTCCATTGTGAAGATCATCAGTAGAAGATGCTCCAACCAAGTGTCTCCATGTTCGTGAGGTTTTCTTCTCACTTCCTTCATTCTTCTTTCCAGCTCTTGCAATGAAGTCAACAAGCTTCCTTTCCTTCATTGTTTGAGTCACACTCCCAGGTCCTCTTTGCTCCACTTCCTCATGCTTCACATTCGGGTGTTTCGGATACAAAGTCATAGAAGCCATCCTTGGTCTATACCCCAAGCAACTTCTTCTATTCATTGGTACCATCATGGTCTTCCCTTGAGTTTTGATCAAGAGAATGTCCCGGTCCACCATTGGTATGGCTTGTGCAAGCTCCATAAAGTCCAGCCCCAACTCCATAGAATGATCATCCATGTCCACAACCCTCAAGTCCAACTTTCCAAACCATGATCCCACTTTCACCTGAGTGTCCTTCAACACCCCATCAACAGCTCTAATGGTAGAGTTGACTACTTTGAATGAACTCCATTCCCTCTCCATCTTTGCTTTCTTCCCAAAAGACTTTGTTGCCTTCCTTCTTAAGAAGCTATGAGTAGCCCCTGTATCCACCAAAGCTGCAAATCTCTTGCCCTTCACGGTCGCCTGCACAAAACTTAGCTTCAAGGAATCACCTCCCTTTGTTGGCTTCGTCTTGTGCCTTACATCAACAACCTTCTTCAAGAATTCGGCCTCAGAACTGTCAATTAGCTCATGCTCCACCTTGACATTCCTCCTAAGGTACTTCACCTCCTTGCTTGGCTCCTCTAAGCAACCCGATCCTGGTCCAGCTTGACTCCCTTCAAGCTTGCCCTTCATCACATCTTGCTCAAGTGCACCAACCAAGTGTCCACTGACCAAGTTCATAGAAATAAACTTCCGAATGTCCTCTGGATGCTCTTGGTAGTGAGTTCCCAACCTGTCAATGTAGTCGAGCTCTTCCTGCTCAATCACAACAACCTTCTTACCAAGAAGCTTCTTCTTTATCTCTTCCTCAATTTGCTTGATTTCGGCTTCCACCCTGGCACTTTCCTTCCTCAACCGGGCTCTTTCATCAAAGAGCTCTTGAAGATCAAGACCACTTCATTGGATCTCCTCATCAAGTTCATTGAGTTCAACATTTGTCGTACTTCCGCATTGGCTCTTGAGTTCTTCAAGTTCCCTCTTTAGTTCTGAATAGCTCTCTCGAATCTTCATGTTCTCGGCCTTCATCGAAACCCATTCAGAACTCCATCGACTCATATGTTCCAACACTTCGTACCGGAGAGCCTTAACTGCACTATGGCTAGATTCACCTTTCGTAGGTTCATCTACCATCACTGCCTTTTCAGCCTTCTCCATATTCACCAAGTCACCTGCAACCCGAACCAACCCTTGTTCCACTTGTGTGAAACAGTTTCCTTCACCTGCAAGTACCTGTCACGAGCAACCCTGCTCAACAGCTCTAGACCGAGCTCTGATACCACCTGTCATGCCCCTACACCTACGGTAGTCTTCCAACCGCTTGTAGCAAGGTGCGACACCATCGAACTCTTTCTTTTCACCAATACTAACATTCATGGACTATGCCTACTTTCACATTAACATTACTTAGCTTGTGTTTCGCAACCAAGTAAACTTGCAATTATCCTTTATACTTAATGAATCTCATACTCATTCATTATCATCATGCAATTATACCAAGAACAACAACAATTGCAACAAGTATAAAGGGGAGGGGAAACTCCCCGTAATGTGAGTTTTCCCGACAATATATTAAGAATATCAGTTTTACAATGTACAAGTGTGCCTTGCCAAACCAAGTCTACACTTAGCCAAATATTACAACAGAGAGGTAACCCTGCCTTTTACAATACATGTGCACCCTTGCACAAAGAGTAGTGCTCACCTGAGCCACTTAAATCCTCTTCACCAAGTCCTGCACAAATCTGCACATATACCGAACCCCGGCACACTTTACCCACACCTCAACCGGCACAAGACAGCTTCAAAACTGCACCTTAGATAGTGCGCATGAGCTATGAGCAGCTCCTATCCAAATCTGCGCAGTTCTCACTTTACCCCTTCCTCTTATGCGTAGAGAGTGATGAGAATTCGATGGTGAAATGAGCCTCAAGGCTCATACATATATACACTTCATACGTTGGTTTTACATGGACGTGTGCAGCCCCTTGGCCGACCCCAACATCCACCCACAACTACCACTTCAAGTCGGCTTGCAAGCTTTTAGTCCATCGCATATATATTCGTTCAACACTTAGTCGCATTCTAAGTGTCTCCCTTTCATCGCATATATCGTTGCATATTGTCGCATTGTCATTTGTCCGCGCCCGTGCGCCCGTCTGCGCACCCGCCCGTGCACCCACCCACGTGCCCTCGTGAACGTCCTCACCGGTGCCCGTCGCACCCGCAACTCGAAGGCCTTACACCCAGGGTGGTGTGACATGTGATTATGACATATCACATCACATCATTGCATTACAACAATATAAAGGGGTGATAACATGTGACTTACGATCGCCGGACCCGACAGATTTTATAAGCGTAATTTATAAATTTTGAGTTTTGATAAAAGGGTATTTGTTGGGTTTTCTTTGTATCAGTGGATTTTGATAGAAAAGTCGAAATACAAAGGAAAATGCCCTTAAGTGATAAAGTCATACCCGAAAGGAATTTAGAAGTGGCCCTATATTATTTCAATTTCGTAAGCGGGATTTCGGGCGAGCCTTAGGCGGTAAGTGGTATTGGGCTGGCTCCACCCATTTCCATATAATGGCTGACACGTGGCTGGAGAAGGAGGGAGAGAAACCGCCTTTTCAGGCAGGTAACCTCCGTACTCCTTAGCCACTCGAAAATAAATATCAACCGTTGGATTGGAGATCGCACAAATCAACGATGGGACTTGTGATAATGATCGAAGGCAGACCCAATATGATTATAAGGTAGATGCGATAATATTTGAAGTCCGATAGAAAGCATTTTGATGGGTTTTTCTGTGTTTTCCCATGTATTTGGGGTTTTTCCCAATCCACCTATGCGATGTGATATGCTGCCTAATGGAGGACCCGATAGTATTTTTAGGGATGATTTGATGGAATTTCATGTCTGGAATTCATGCCCGACATTGTATTTTCCAGTAACTCTCTGTGTATTTGATTTTTCTCCATTTTAATATTTTTGCTTGAAAAACAGCCCCGATTCCTTGTAACAACTTCTGATCATCATGGCACCCTGCAAGCAAGCCGTTTTGGCAGGAAATGATGTGTTGGAAGCCACAGAGCCCCAGAGCTAGATGGAAGTCGAATAAACAACACACAGAGAAGCCGCAGGGCTGCAGAGGGATGATAACATGCGGAGAAACAACTGGGGAAGCCAGAGAGCTGGGAAAATGCCTCAAAGGAGCCAGAGAGCATAACTGAGAGCATAGGAAGGCATATGCAGGTAGCACAGATAGTTTCAAGAGTCACTTGGAGGTCAGGTGAACCAAAAAGCTCAATTGACAGTAGCAGAGATTGTTGAAGGCCGCTAGAAGGTTGCTAAAGGGTGCTTGGAGGTCAAGAAATCCATTGATGCACACAGAGGCTGAAAAAGAGCTCAGAGAAGCGAGAGCTGAGACCCAAGAGCTAGAGTAAGAGCCAAAGCTAGAGCTAGAGCTAAAGCCACAAGCTGGAGCCAAGAGCCAAAGCTAGAGCCAGAGCCAGAGCCAGAGCCAGAGCTAGAAAGCCTAAGAGCTTCAGAGCCAGGGATGAGATGGTGTTCTGAGCCCATTGTTTCTGTGTAATATAGTGGAGTTGAGCGTGGAGATTGTAAAAGGACCTTTCCATAATCTCAGAGATCCTAGTCGAGTTGACTAGAGCTCAAGGAGATGTAGCCCAAGAGTTTTGGGTGAACTCCATATTATATTGTTGTGTTATGTGTTTGTTATTTGCTACATTGTTCCACTGTTATATGCTTTATATCAGTTTGAGCAAATTATCTTACAACACATACATAAATAGTTTTAAAATAAACACAAGCATAAACCTATTTTCAAGCATATTTAATTACGTAATTGGTTAATCATAATATCTTGGGAATATTTAAGATTTGGAAGTGAGAGAGGTTCTTGTAAGCTTGAAAACAAGCCTTCAACGCCCCATTTTCAGGTCAGGTGGTATCAGAGCTTGAGATTGATGGATCCCACCTTCAAAGAAGGTTATATCAGAATGCTTGATTGACAGAGCAAAGATTGCTTGTTTGAGAGGTGTTTAGGCAATCAAGGATTGATTGTATGCTTGTTTGTAGACTGACTATTGTTTGAGTTTGCAGAGGTGAAGGGAAGGCTATTGATAGCTCAGTCTAGGAAGGACAAGAAGGAAGAAGGGATGAAGGCATTCTTCTTATCCCAAAGGACCTCAAGACAATCATTGAAGCACAAGAGGTTTGTTGCAAAAGGTTGCTTGAATAAGCTCTTTGTTTTTCTTGTTTGAAGTTCTTTTATTCATTGGCATAATGACTACTTTTGCAAGTGAATCCTCATATTCTTCTTTCTTCACAAGAGTCTTTGATGAATACATGAAGGAAGACTTGTCCACCATGATGGATATGGTGAGAGAAATGTATGAGGATGGAAGGAAGAGTAGCATACTTAGAGAGCAGTTGAATTTCGTGGAGGAAAAGAAGCAGTTGCTTTCTGACAAATTACAGGAAATGGAAAGGCAACTTCATATTGAAAATATGAACTTCAAAAGGATGCATGAGTTGGAGGCACAACTCTTTGTTGCCAAAGAAGCCTTAGTCAAGTATCAACTTGAAGAAGAGTTAAATAGTTCATGTTTATCTTCAAATTCTTCTAAGAATGCTTATATTGGTTCTTTTGAAAAACATACCCGAGGCATAGGCTCCAAGCTAATGTCCAAGATGGGATATGAAGGAAAAGGCTTGGGTAAACATGCACAAGGTACTATTGAACCAATAAAGTTTGAGGAAAGGCATAAGTATTTGGGTCTTGGCTATGGACAGTAATATGGAGAAAGTTCCAAAGCTGCCAAGAAGGCCATTGAAATAGTTCCAAGAAGGAGTTTCATTTTAGGTCCTCTACCTCAAGAGTGTGAAGATTGTATTAAGGAGGATTGCAATAGCTTGAAACATCATTTGCAGGATGCAGGTGTTTAGAAGCACACAATTGAACTAGAGAGTTATGGAGACTCTAACAGACTTGAAGAGATTTATGGTGTTCCAAAGGGAGCTACTTCTTCATTTGATTCACCTCCTTATGAAGGCAATAAAGGTGAAAGAGAAAGGTATAAATCTGGTTCTATTCATCTTCCTTTTGATTTTACAAAGCATGATAAATTTCCACATAGATATGGGAAAATAATTGCTTGTTCCTTTTGTGGGTTGGATAACCATAATGTTTCTACATGTTGGAAGAGAATGTCCACATACCAGAAACTTTTGAAAAAAAGGAAGCAAGAAGCCAAAGGTCCATTGGACAAGGCAAGTCATGCTGTCAAGAGGATGCACATGCAGTGCACTTACTGTCATAAGCAAGGGAATCTTGCTGAAAGGTGTTGGACTCTGAATCCAACAATTCTTCCTCAAAAGCTGAAGAAGGTGGAAAGAGAAGATGGTAAAAATGGAAAGGAAGATTCCATGATTGATGTGTTTCAGGATGATTCACATGTTGGTGCCGATGTGCAGACAAAGGTAGTACCTTTGAAAGGGATTGGTGAGAAATGTTTAGAGTTCTTGTCCAATTAAGATTGCATGTCTATTGATGCATCTATTTGCATTTCTTTGCTAATGGAATGCAAGTTGCAGGGTTTTAATAAGAAGGTTAATGGATAAGTCGAGTAGGAGGTTCACTTTGTTGCTGCAACATTATATTTCATTTCAGCTTCGAAAGTACATTGTGTTTAAGTGAAAGTTGAAGGATGAAATGCATGCATGAGCTTGATGTGCATGAACATAGGGATGCTGATGATTTCCTTATTTCTTAACATGTGTATGTAATTAACTTGAAGGGTTGATTGCTTTGTTGTAACATGCATGTAATATTGACTTGAGAAAAGTTGATGTGGTCTCCAAGATGGAGATAATGATGAAGTATCCTAATGGTATTTTTCTACATGCTTGACTTGAAGGGTCATTTGTTTTAAAGGCATGTTCTTGGGCTTGTTATCTAGTCCATCATTTGTATGTAGATGTAAGACATGGAGGTGTTCACAAGATGTGAAATCTGTTTGTTTTTTTGAAGTAGGAGTTTAGGCCATCCAGTTGTTGTCTGTATTTATGTTGTTGTTAACAGTTGTTGTTGACAGCTTGTCAAACATGTACAAATGAAAGTTTTGTGGATCAGATCTACTTCACATTTGTTTGAGCCACCTTGGATCAATGATCAAGGTAGAGAAGTTAAAACTACATTCTATGACCATTTCAATAGGAGTTCTGTAGGAAGGCAAGGAGGAAGGCATTTCTTCCCAAGAGGACCAGCACATACAGGAAGGAGAGTGGTCAAAGGCTTTGGTTCAGAGGCACTATGCAAGGAAAGTGTATGGAGGCTAAAATAAGATGGTGATGTTACTTCCATTTACTATTCAGATCAGTATGTCAGTCTTTTGGAGACCAAAAGTTCTTTAGTGGGAAAACGTGATCCAAAATGGATCTTGGATACACTTCTAAGTCTAAAGTGTTCCTCACAAAGGAAAATGAAAGTCCAAAGATGTTCCTGGAAATAGTCCCATTGCAGAGATATTTTTCTTCTGAATCTACTACAATTTGAATGGGCTAAAATGGACTTCAGAGGCAGAAGTTATCGTAGAAAGAAGTTGCCCTTTGTTCTTTCGAAAAAGAGGCAAAATATTCAAAAATGGATAAAAAACCCTTATAAATGGAAAATGCTTCAGAGATCGGTTGAGACGAGGAATTAATGCAGAGGTGGAAGGAACCTCCTACTGCAACCTCCGACTTATTGCCTCGGACGTAAGCCTTCGCCTGATGACGGGACCCCAGGCCAATGCGACATGCGACTGCGATGATTGACCGATTGGTGTCGGCGATGCCACAAGGTAAGGGAAGGACCCCCGAGGCAATGCGACATGCAATTGTGATATATCACATCGCATAATCGCATCACATCGATATAAAGGGGCGATAACATGCGAGTTGCAATCATCGGACCTGATGGATTTTATAAGTGCAGTTTATAAATTTTGAGTTCCGATAAAAGGGTATTTGTTGGGTTTTCTAAGTATTAGCGAATTTCGATAGAAAAGTCAAAATACAAATGAAAATGCCCTGAAGCAATAAATCCAGACCCGAAAGGAATTTTAGAAGTGGCCCTATATTATTTGAGTTCCGTAAGCGCGATTTCAGGCGGGCCTTAGGCGGTAAGTGGTATTGGGCTGGCACCACTTGATCCCATACAATAGCCGACGCGTGGCTGGCGGAGGAGAGAGAAACCGCATTTTTGGGCAGGTAACCTCCGTACTCCTAAGCCACCCAAAAATAAATATCAACCATTGGATCGGAGATCACACAGATCAACGGTGGGGCTTGCGATAGTGACCGAAGGTGGACTCAATATGATTATAGGGTGGATGCGATAATATTTGAAGTCCAATAGAAAGCATTTTGACGGGTTTTTTGGTGTTTTCCTGTGTATTCGGGGTTTTGCCCAATCCACCTATGCAATATGATATGCTGCCTAAAGGCAGACCCTATAGGGTTTTTAGGGACGATTTGATGGAATTTCACGTTCAAAATTCATGCCTGACAATGTATTTTTTAGTAACTCTCTATGTATTGGATTTTTCTCCATTTTTGGGTTTTTATGTGAAAAAAAGCCCCGATCCCTTGTAACAACGCCTGATCATCATTCCATGCTACAAGTGGGTGTTTTTGGCAGGCAATGATGCGTTTGAAGATACAAAGCCCCAGAGCCAGATGGCAGTCGAACAGATAACGTGAAGAGAAGCTGCAGGGCTGCAGAGGGATGATAACACACAAAGAAATGGTTGGGGAAGCCAGAGAGCCTAGAAAATGCCTCAAAGGAGCTTGAGAGCATGATTGAGAGTATAGGAAGATATAAGCAGGTAGCGCAAAGAGTTTCAAGAGTCACTTGGAAGTTGAGTGAACCAGAAAGCTCAACTGACAGTCGCAGAGATTGTTGAAGTCCACTAGAAGGTTGCTAAAGGATGATTAGAGGTCAAGCGATCCATTAATGCACGCAGAGGTCGAAAAAGAGCTCATAAAAGCCAAAGCCGAGAGCCAAGAGCGAGAGCGAGAGCCAGAAAGCCTGAGAGCTTCAAAGCCAGGGATGAGATGGTGTTCTAAGCCCATTGTTTCTGTGTAATACAATGGAGTTGAGCGTGGAGCTTGTAAAAGGACCTTGCCATAATCCCAGAGAGCCTGGTGGAGTTGACTAGAGCTCAAGGAGACATAGCCCAAGAGTTTTGGGTGAACTCCATATTATATTGTTGTCTTATGTGTTTGCTATTTGCTGCATTGTTACACTGTTATGTGCTTTATATCAGTTTAAGCAAATCATCTTACAACACATAAACAATTTTAAAATAAAAACAAGCATACACCTATTTTCAAGCATATTTAATTCCACAATTGGTTAATCATAATATCTTTGGAATATTTAAGCTTTGGAAGTGGGATAGGTTCTTGTAAGCTTGACAATAAGCCTTCAGTTCCCCATTTTCAGATCAGGACCCTTCCAAATCTTGGAAAGGATTGGACTTGTTGCATATCAAATTGCATTACACATCCATATGAAAATTCAAAATGTGTTTCATGTCTCCTTGTTAAAGAAGTATGTATATGACTCTAGGCATGTTATTAACTAGTAAGATGTTGATCTTGATCTTTTAACTTCAAGGATGCATACATAATTGCATATAAAAGAGAATGTTAACCAAGTAACTTAAACACATGGAAAAGGAGTGGAAATCATAAAGAAACCATGAGATCAAAGACGCAAAATAATTTTATTACAATGTTCACCCAATGTGGGATACGTCTCCATGTCCCACTCAAACTGGGCATACCTCTTTCATTAAATGGCAGAAAAATGAATTATAATAAACTTTACATTAATGACCCTTATACCTCCAATTTTCTTCATGGACGAAAAGTGCAAAGCTCAAATGCATAAACAGACATTACCATTGGATTAGTGGCATGAAGTCGTGTCAAATGACTATAAACTTGACCATATTATGAGCAAGTGACCTCTGAAATCAGGTTTGTGTCCCTTCACAATCCTTATAGACTGCATCACTGATTCTATGTTTGATTTAGAGCCTGCCCAAATCCATGAGCATATCCCGTACCACCTGCTTGCTCAGCCTCCCTTGATGTTTTATATATCCCTCTCCCCCCTCGCTCATCCCAGATCTCCTCCCCCCTTCCAGAAGCAAAGCAGAGGAGCAGTGTTGGGCTTTCCGCTCCCGGAAGTCCGCAGCAATAGTGGTAGTCAGCAGCCCTGTTCCCCTAAGTTTCAAATCTTTTCCCTCCTTGCCCATCTCAGATCTTCTCCTCCTCTTCAGCAGCAAAGGAAAGGAACAGTCCTTGGCATCCAGCCTCAGGAGTTTGGCAGCAACAGTGGTCGATTCCAGCACATTTCTCCAGCGAGATCGTCATTTGCAATCTTCAGAGGTATATTCAGCATTTCGCAGTTTCGGTTGTTTTATCATAACCAGTCCTCCTTTAATTTGGTTCTCTTCAGAGATTGGCCGATCTCTCCTAGCGCTGACACCCGCCTTCAACCCCTCTGCTCTCCCATTTCTCGTTCTCCTCTCTCTCTCAGAGCTCCTTCTCTTCGTTCTTTCTCTCTTAACATCACCTCTGAGATGGCCTCAAATCCGGAAAATGATGAACATGCCGAGAATCCTTTGGACAGAGTAATCACGAACAGCTCTTGTACGCTCTGTAAGGCTCATTGTTTTATGATAGCTCGGTTTGTGAAACATTTCAACGAGCTCAAAGAAGATTTTCAGGCAGACAGTAGATCTAAGAGAAAGAAGTTGGAAAAACAGAAAGTGGAAATTGAAGAATTAAAGGAAAAATGTAAACACATGGAGGAAGCAATCGCCCACATCAAAACGCTCACTCAAAGTATGCAAGCAGAGAACTCTACCAGAGCCAGCGCAAAGCATGAACTGCAGTATGATGATTCGGTCAACCAGCATGAGTAATTTATCTAATGTCTTGTAAATTTTGTCTCTTAGCAGGTTTATATGTAAGGCAATATAGTCGTTTCCTTTTCAATCTGTATTTCAATTCAAGCAACAAGGAGCCAGGGTCTGCGAACCCATTTTGGAATTCTCCTTCTCCTCTTTCTCTTCTCTTCCCAGATGTAATAGGACTTGGTCCCAACAGTTTTTATAATATACTTCTCAATTTTTGTGCTTGCCTGGGTTTAGTTTAGGCTGTGACACTCCTAGTTCAACCTGCAAAAACTCAACTTCTGCTCCTTGGTTTGCCACGTCTCCATTTGGATGAGAAAATGTGGAGATTTTTATATTAAAATGAGGGTGGAGTTAACAACATATGAGTCGTGGCTTGTTGGTGGCGAAGGCGAATATGGTGGGAGCGGGCCAGTTTCAAAACCTGTTGTGCTCCAATTAAATGTCCATTGTTTTATATAGCAACATTTTGTTTTGAACTGTCGACAGTTGTGATTTGAATAATGAGAATGGTTTATATTTGTGGTTGCTTGTTGGTGATATGACCCACATGATTCGGGCAGGTTCCAACCCCACTAGGCTCGTAACACATGGTGCCTTTGTGTTGAAAGATTAGACAGGTCCGTTGATGGGTGACTTGCCCACCGGATTATATTCAATATATATATGCAATTTTGTTGAGGGGTGGTGGGTCAGGTGGGTTCGAACCCCGTCGGCCTCCTAACACATGACGCCTTTGTGTTGAATGGTTGGATGGGTCTACTGGTGGGTGGACCTCCCAATGTATTATACTCGATGTATATATGCAATTTCATTGAGGGGTGGTGGCCCACCACCCCATTTTTATTTTATTTTATAGAATAATGGTTAAAATTTTGGATCTGGTTTTTAAGGGTCAATAGGAAAAATAAATAGGTGACACATTTTCCCTTTTCAACCATTGTTTTCCATGTGGAATCCCTTCGCGCAATATGTTGCTTCGTTAGTGACTGCCACTTGGCTTAGTTTGACCAAAAATTTGACCGACTATATCTTGAGCATAAAAAACTCAATTTTGAGTTCCATTCGCACCATTGGAATCAGGGCGACAAGCACTACGATCTGGTCCATTTCTATTTCTGGAGCCACCTGGATCATTCCTTTGCACTAATGAAATTTTGGGCCACCAAAATATTTATCAGTCAATTAGCAAGTGAGGGAATTTCTCCCTCACTTTCTCCTTTTAAATCCATTGGGCCTTACTTAGATGCATTCGTTTGAAACCAATACAAAGGTACTCTACCTCTCCCCATTGTGAAGTCCTAGTCTTCCTATCAAGAATGATGTCCTTAGGTAGCTTGTCTAGGTATTCAAGTGAAAAATCATCCACTATAGGAACCTTCCCAACCTCTTTGGTGTCCATGATTAAAGGAGGCTCATAAAGCTTCAAGTTTTCAATGTTCACCACTGAGCACATCTGCATGTACACTGTCAAATCGAGATGAAAAGCATTGTCTCAAATCTTCTCTAATATGATGAATGAGCCATATCAAATTGGTCTCAACTTATTTTCTTCCCCTTTCATTTTGTGTTTTCTTATGTGGAGCCACACTTTGCCTCCAACCTAGAATTGGTGATCAACTCGATGCTTGTCATGTCAAGCTTTGTATTGATATTGACTTTTCTCCAACTTCTTTGCACTATTTGGTGAATCATCTAAATTTGTAGAATGAACTTCCATGCTTTGTCTTTGTCATATTTCCCACTGGAATATTCATGTCTCACAAAGAATATGTCTCATTAGTGGCATTTTGAAGTCTAAAATGGGCCTCCTAAGGAAATTGTAAAATAATAGCGGAAACAATAAAATAATATTAGATTGGGGTTACTTAAATCTCTATTAGAAACACTCGTTGCATGAATAATTTTATTCCTCATCCCAGGAATAACCATGTTGCATACTTTTGATGGATCCTGCTACAAGAAAAATGAGAACTGCATGAAAAATGTGATTGCAATCACATTTTTCATTTATTTCTCATTTTTCATGTAGCTGGGTCCATTGAAAGTATGCAACATGGGAACTCCTTGGATGAGGGATTAAATTTTACATCCAACGAGTACTCCCTCTCGAAATTTGACTAAAATGTTAGGGAGATAAGTTGAAAATACGAGTTGAAAAAGTATTTTTATTATTTTATTGTTTTTTAATCTTTCTACTTTTTTACTCCGAAAATGGTGAATTATCCCCCATGGTTGACATCATCATATTGAATCCTATTAGTTCTTATAAAGTTTATTTTGGTTGTATATTTTTCTAAGGAGGCCCATTGTAGACCTCAAAATTTCGCTAGTGAAGGGGTCCTTTAGCAAATATCCAAAACATGTCTTGAATAGTGAGCTATGAGTAGATGAATTCACTACTCTATTGTATGCATGTTGTTCATAGGGAAGTTTCTTATCCCACAACTTGGGATGCTTGCCACAATAGCCTTGGAGTAAATGTATCACTGTGCGATTGACATCCTATGTTTGTTTGTCGGTCTGCAGATGAAATGTCGTGCTCCTCTTCAACTTGGTGTCCATCATTCTTCACAAACCTTTCCAAAAATCTCCAAGAAAGCGAGAGTATCAATCATACACAATGGATGTGGGTAGCCCAAAGTCGACCCATATAAATTGGAAGAAGAGATGAGCAACCTGCTTTGTAGTGACCCGCTTTTTATAAGGCATTAATACACACATTTTTTTAAATCTATCCACAACAATATACAAATAGTCATCACCTCTCCTAGACAAAGGAAAGCCCCCTACAAAATTTATTGACACACTTTCCCATGGATGATTCGGAATAGGGAGTGGTGTGTAGAGCCCCAATTTTCTATTAGTGAGCTTTCTAATTAAACACAACACACATACCTTTACATATTGAGTTACAACATTTTTCATGTGAGGCCAATAACACAACTTGTGCAAATGACACAAAGTTTTCCCTACACTAAAATGACCTAACACAAGAGAGGCATGTGCCTCTTTGATTGCATGTATTCTCTCATTTATGGGAATACAAATTTTTCGAAGGTGTACCACAAATTTCCCTACAAATGGTAATTGTCCACCTATGATTCATGAGTCATCTTTGCATAAATCGCCTTGAAATCATCATCATCAACATACTGTTGAGAATAAATTTCAAAAGGCAAATAAGAATTTTGCAAAACTATTGATGCAAAAATAAGAGGGAGAGAAAGCATATCTACCACTTTGTTGTCGATGCCCTTATTGTATTTCATTACCAAGTGAAATTGTTGAAGGAATCCCATTCATCTGAAATCAAATGCTTGTTGAAGCTTGGTCTACAACTCAAGGTACTGTAAGGGTTTGTGATTAGTGTGAATGATGGTCTCCTTGCCAGTCAAATAGTTCTTACACTTCTTCACGCTTTGAAACAAGGCATACAACTCCTTTTCATATGTGGGATAGTTCACAACATCTTAGGAGAATGTATTCGAATGGAAACATACAAGTTTCCTATGTTGCATCAATATTGCTCCCATGGAGTATCCACTGGCATCTGTCTCGATCTCAAAAGGTTTTTGGAGGCCTGGTAAGGCCAAAACTGGTGCGGTATTGATCTTCTCTTTCAATGTATAAAAGGTTGTCTATTGCTTTCCTCCCTACTAAAATATTTGCTTCACACTTGTCAATGCATGTAAGGGGGATGAAATGAAGGAGAAGTTGGCAATGAACCTTCTCGAGTATTGTACTACACCTAGAAAGCTACGAACCTTTGTAAAAAAGGTTGGTTTAGGCCACTTTATAATCACATCAATTTTACAAGGATTTATTTTTAATTTTCCACCTATGACAATGTGACCCAAGTAAACCATAGAGGTCTTACAAAATTCAAAGTTAGAAATTTTGACATACGATTTCTATTTTTGCAAAACATCAAGCACCTTCTTAACATGACTCACATGATCTTCCCATGTCCTACTAAAAAAAAGAATGTTATCAATATACAAAAATCCAAAATCATCAAGAAAAGGTTTGAAAATATCATTCATCACCGTCATAAATGTGGTCGGAGAATTGCATAGTTCGAATGACATCACTAGCCATTCAAACAACCCCTGTTTCATCTTGAATGTAGTCTTCCATACATCTTGTTCTGCAATCTTGACTTAATGATAGCCATTGTGCAAGTCCATTTTTGTGAAATAGACAACTTTTTTCAATTTATATTACAAATCATCAATGCGAGGGAGAGGGTACCAATTCTTCACTGTTATTTTGTTGAGTGCTCTGTAGTCCACGCACATTCTCCATGAGCCATCCTTCTTTGGCACAAACATGATAGGTGAGCTACACGGAGAATAAATTGGCCTTATAACCCCTTGGTTCGGAATTTCCTACACCTTCTTCTTTATCTCCTCCATCTCAATGGTTGAAAACCTGTACATACCAATGTTGCGTAAAGGAGCATCTTGCAACCCACTTGGTTCCTGAAAAATCCCACTATAGTTAGAAAAAATTTCATAAAATTCCTTTTATGAGTGGGATAACAACCTTCGAAAGCTTCAGATGTCTCAACATCCTTTGCTCTCACAACCATGAGCATGCATCCTTTGCTGGAATTAATTAATCTCTTCATCTGACTTGCACTTACATGACTGGAAATGATTTTTTCACGATGAGATCTAACAATGTATTCTGCCTCATTTTTCGTGACATGATACTTGTTTTCATGGCAAAATAAAACTTCTTTCATGCCATACAAATATGGACTCCTTAGTACAATACCACAAATATATAAGGGTACAACATCAAGATCATCCTCATCTACTAGTTTGCATGCAATCACAATTATAGCTCTACACTGCTTGGTTACATGTAATTTGCCTTTATCACACACCCAAATTGGAGGGTAGGGTTTCATATGAGGCTTGGTCTCTAATCATAACCTTTTACCCAAGGATTCTAAAATCAATTTTTCTTGTGAGCTAATATCAAACAAGGTTTCCACTTTAGTATGTTTCATTACGACTCTAATGTGGAACAATTCAATCCTCTTTAGTTCATTACCAACAGACTCATTTGAATAACTTGTACTTGCATTGAATTCATAATTTTCATTAGCATGAAAAGAAAGAGTACCTTGTATGCCTACTGTTGTGATCTATGTCTCGTCACCGGAATCGGATCCAAGGTCTTGATGTGCGGTTGCCACTATCTTTTCCTTGTTGTTACCACCAAATATCTTTGGTTTCAACTCCGGATGTAACTTCCAATAGTGTTCATCATCATCATCTTCCTTCTTGCAATATGTAAAACATGGCTTTCCTCCTTCATCCTTCTTGGCTGTATCTACCTTATCATCCTTTCCATTGCCTTTTCCTTTGAACTCAACATTTTGAGGTTTGAAAGATGATTTCTTTGGTTTCTATTCTTTATCATTCTTGCCCTTGATTTCAAGGTGAATGGCCTTTACACTGGCCGCATCAATAGTAATAGGCTCAAATAACAACAAAGAATTCCTGATGTAACTATGTTAATCACTAATATACTTTGTTATAGTTTTGGGTGATTCAAGTGAAATGCCCAAATTCAATGCTTGTTTTCTAAACTCTTTTGTGAAGCTTTGTACATGTTGACCATTTCCTTATCACAAATATTTCCATTCCATTAAAGCCTTTTGTTGATAACCTAAAGGATAAAACTGATCTTTTAATTAAAAAAAAAAATTGGACCAGGAAAAAAGGAGATTACCCAAGTTTTTGCTACCTTTTTGCAACTTTCTCTCCCACTAGATGAGAGCAGTGCCACTTAGGCGAAGATATGCTAATTGGATCTTGCCGTCATCTTCCTTGATACGTTGAATCTGGCAGTAAGCTTTGATATGCCTAATCCAATTGTTTAGTTTCTCTGCATTACATTCTCCATTATATGTGGGCAAATCAAACTTTACATCTAGCTTAAAAATGACTTCTTAAATGTATTCCTATGATTTTTGTTAGAGTGATGAGAAGAAGAAAAATAAATGTGGCTAAGGATGGAGATGATGGTTCAGAAGGATCTCCTCTTCCACCTTCATGATTTACCAATGGATGCTCATCTGGTTCTTTCTTCTTAGGCTTGATTGTCTTCTCATTTTCTGCAAACAACTCGTCAGCTTTCTCTACCATGGTAAAGAAGATCTTGCAATATTTTTCTCCTCCTCAATTCGAGCTTCCTCAATTACCATGTTCCATATTCGTTGTGCATGCCCTGCTTCAGGATCAAAATATTTGAGTTTTCCTTCTCCTCTTTGGAGCTTGTTCATAGTTAACATTCACTCATGCAACTTGCATTAAGAAGGCTTTCTCTGATACCAAACTTGATCCAAATCTTTTAACTTCAAGGATGCATACATAATTGCATATAAAAGAGCATGTTAATAAAGTAACTTAAACACATGGAAAAGAAGTCGAAATCATAAAGGAACCATGAGATGAAAGGCACAAAGTTGGGAGGCCTCTTTCATTAAATGACAACAAAAATGAATTACAATAAACTTTATATAAATGACCCTTATACCTCAAATTTATGTCATGGATGAAAAATACAAAGTTAAAATGCAGAAGCGAACATCACCATTGGATTCATGGTGCAAAATCATGTCAAACAACTATAAAATTGACCATATTATGAGAAACAGACCTCTAAAGCTCAAAGGAAGCTTTAGATTCCCTCAAGATTCCCTTCAAGAATATTCTCCCAAGATTCGTTCAAAATATTTCTCAGTTTCCATGCCCACCTATGTGTGTTTCTGGCCTAGGCGCTTCTGTTTGCACTTGCAAAAAATCAAATTCTTCTCCTTGGTATACCATGCCTTCGTTCTGATGAGCAAATTTTGAGGTTTTTATATTAAAATGAGGGCGAAGTTAACAGCTTATGTTCCATGGCGCGCTGGCGAAGAAGGCGACTATGGTGGGGTGGGTTGGGTTCAAAACATGTCGCACCACAATTAAAGGTTCATTGTTTTATATGGCGACATTTTGTTTTTAACCATCCATAGTTGTGATTTGAATAACAATAATGGTTTGTATTTGGAGCCACCTGTTGGTGAGCCAACCCACATGGGTCGGCGGGGTTCGAACACATGGCGCCTTTCTGTTGAAGGGTTGGGCGGGTCCACCATTGGGTGGCCCACCCAATTTATTGTATTCAATATATATATGCAATGTCGTTGTGGGGTGAAACCCAAAATTTTAGGTTTCATTTTTATTTTTATAGAATAATAGTTAAAATTTTGGATCCAATTTTTAAGCGTCACTCGACGAATTAAAGAGGCAAAAAATTCTCCGTTTCTGACCATCATTTTTTGTGCGTAGTCTGTTCGCCAAATTGTTGCCTCGTTAGTGATCGCCACTTGGCCTAGTTTAACCAGAAATTTGACCAACTATATCTTGAGCATATGAACTCATATTTGAGTGTCATTCACATCATTGGAATCAAGGCAAAAAGCACTACAATCTGGTCCTAGTTTCATTTCCATCTGATGACTTTTATTTTTAAGTTTTTTCAAGGCCACTTCTATTTTTGGAGCCACCTGGATCAGATGTGTAGGTCAAACTGAATGGATAATTATTGATAAAACCCTTGTGGAGAGAAACAACATTACAAAGATGATTTATCTCCCAGGTTAGTGGAGGCACTTTAGTCCGAAAGAGGTCACTTGGGAGGATGAAAGCTTCATGCGGAAATCATACCCAGACATGTTCCAAAGACATGTATGAACATCAAGGATGGTGATTTGCTCAAGGATGGGGGAGATGTAGCATCCTCCTTGGCTGTATAAATATTTGTCATATTTGTCATTTACTTTATTATGTAAAGACTTGGTAATTATAGGTTAGTTAAAATTTAAAAAAATGGACTCTAGAAGTTAAATATTATTGTTTTTTTTCATAAAAAAGAAATGTTATGCTAAATCATGGAGAGGATACCTAAAAGAAAATCTTGAAATTTCCAAGTTGTTGGGACATTTACATCCTCCTCCCTTAGATATGAAAGCATCTTAGTTTGGAGAGGCAAGAAGGAAAAATGAGAGAGAGGAAAATACCTTGATCAGGACATTGCCAAGGAAAATACATTGTTGGGATATTATTGAGTTGGTCATGTGCTACTCGAAACCCTAAACCTAGAGAGTTCTTGGCTAGAAAGGGACTCTTGAGGTCCAAGAAACAATAATTTCTACTAACCAACTCTGGAAAATTTACAAGAGGCTCGGGGGAGGTTTAGATGTAATTTCCAATCTTGGTGGTTGGGTGGGAAATTATTCTATCACGGTTAATTCCCTGGTAGATTTAAGTTTACAAATAAGTGCCCGAACTTTTAAATTGATATGCCATTATGTTCAAATAGCAATGTTTTATATGTTTCTTTGTAATAAAGAATCAAAGTATTGGGTTTTGAATTAATGGTTTGGAATTAACTATTCTGTAGAAATATTGGTTGGAGTACTCTTGTAATATAATCTATTTTTTTAAGATATCTTTTTAAGTAAGAAATGTGGTAACAAAATTCACAGTATGTTCTGGAGAGGGTTTTGGCGGAGGTGATTTTTCTTTGTTAAAGAAATAGACACTTACAGTAAACTTGTTTATTCTTGGAATCATATTCGTTAATTATAAACCCCACATCGTTAATTATAAACCCCACAATCTAATGGTCTAAGTAAAGATAATAATCCAAATGAGATAAAAGAGCTAGTGTTAAAAAGGAAACAAATCTAGTTCCTTCGTTTAGAAATAAACAAAACCTTAAACATGCAAACCGAATTACTACAATTTGTAATCCATAATGTCATTAGGTTATTTTGGTTATAGTTTCTTGCTGCAAGTAAGATACAAAGGGACTAGGTTAGTCCCACTCCCAATACATGTATAAAAGCAGAGACCATATGGGCAGAGCCCAATGGGGTCAAGCTCCGTCTACCTTACCAGAACCATTAGTAACTACCCTGATAAGAAAAATATAAATTATCACTCAACTATATATCAGTGCTCGAACAAAACAAGTCATAAGGAACTAATCAAAAAGAAGTTGTCAATAGAAAATTGTGAATCCCTCTTTATAAATAGAATTATATTTACTAATTAAAAGATTCGTGCAAGGAAACATATGAGAAACCAAATTGTGAACCAAGCATCCATATTGTAATTCCAAACCAAGATTTGTCAATTATGAATAGTAGCTAACAAAAAACAACTATGAACCTAAAAATTACAGGAGTAAACCTTGTAATGGAACCGAGAAAGTTATGTCATTAACAAGGAGAGTTGCACGGCAACTAGTCCCTGCGTTAAGTGGGAGAAACAGGGAGCAGGTAGTTCATGCCTTCAGCGGTGGTTGAGAACTTCATAGATTGACTTTGAACTTAGAGATGTTGTGCGTGATTTTAGTCTTCAAACCACCTATGCCAAACATTCCAGACATGAGTTCTCAAAGATAGAATTCATACAGATAAGTTTCCCAACAGCATCATAGGTTCCATCAATGGATTTCATGGATGAGACATAGTCAAGAGTTTTATGAGATCCACTGTCCTGCAGTACCAAATGCCATGTTTTGCAAAACGATTCAGAGAGTGTTAACTAAGTTGAAATTATAAAAAGATAGATATATTTCTATAAATTCAGTTCTCTGAAAAATAAAATAGTTGAATTACTTCAAATTCAATGACCTAAAGCAAAAAACACAAAGATTGAATCTACATGTATTCACGACATGAAAAGACAAATATATATGTATAAATTCAGTTCCCTAAAAAAAAATACTTAAATTACTTCAAATTCAATGACCTAAAGCAATTGAAGTAGCAAAGCAATTGAAGTAGAACCCGTTGAAATGCCATTGAAGTTCACCTAAGAGTTGCATCCATTGAACCAGTTGTCGACCTAGAATCCCTGATCCAGTTGCTTAGTCACCGGTCCCAGTGGTTGGGTGATATAGGTAGTTGGGAGATATGGATCATGTGTCAATACACTGAATGAAAGTTGATTCTGCAAAGGCAGGTGCAGAGAAAAAGGGTATGGCCTGTTCTAGATTCTTTCCTGGCCCCCAAGCTTGCAGAGGCAAAGATGGATGGAAGAGAAAAAGAAGCACCTTCAACAATATTGCCATCATTAGTGGAAGCACTAATAACAATCAAATAGAGTAAAATAATAGCATATTCTAGTCTTCTCATAACAGGGCATATAAACTCAAAATGCTTTGAAGTTTGGATGAAAGTTCACAGATATTATATTATTCGGTCTCATTAATTTTTTTATTATCATTTAAGTTAAATATGCAAGTTTTTATTTTATTTTACATGGCTTTTATCATACTTCGCTTGCCTTGGCCCAACCTGTTTGGTCTCGCCCCAACACAACATACCTTTAAGAAATAACTCTCTATTTGGCTAATTCTCCCACACATATGAAAAGTTGTCTAGGCTGAACTATAGCTCGTTGATTGAAATATAATATGCTCTCCACATACTCCTCCGCAATCAACGACGCAGTTTGCAATGCCCGTGGAGAAACAAGTAAAATTCACAGCTCGTGAACTTCGATTTTTTTATTGAAAATGGAGCAACAAAAATTTCTTTTTTATTTTTTTATTGAAAATGGAGCAACAACAATTTCTTTTTGCGTAGAATTGTTGCTACAACGTTTTTAACTGTGTAAATAAAATTACAAATAAATGGAAAGTATGAATTTGTTTTTTAATTTTCATGTAATATAGATGAGTGGGTGGAATCACACTTGTCATTAGTGGGAAAGTATCCTTGGAAAGAGATCCATGTTTTATTTTGCATGGACTCCGCATGTTGTCAACTGATAGATGCAGGTTTATTCACATATTTTCACGAACATGTTGTTTATTCACATATATTTTCACGAATATTTTCACGAACATCCTCAAGCTTTTCAACTGCGACTCTTAAATTTCTCAAAAATGGTTGCCATAACTGTAATGATGGCCTGCTATATGTGTGGACTGATGGAATTAGAGGAGAGAGATTGATATAGCACCCCAAACGGGTGCCTTTGTTGTAGATTGTCATTCATGGCCGCCTTCTTTCTGCCAAAGAAAGAGCCAGTTTGGGCTTGCCCTCATTGCTATAGTTACAATACAGTAGAATTTCCCTTGCAGGTTCGAATTCCTTCCACTGACATGCGAATATTTTCTCTGGCGTTGAATTTTAAACTTACTGTAGAAGTTCCCTTGCAGGTTCGAATTCCTGCCACTGACATGCGAGTTCACCCCAAAGGCGTGGAATGCTCTAGCTCCGCTGCATTGTCTCATTTCCACTTGTCTACTCTCTAAAGATTCTAGGTGAGCAAGAAAATGAAGGGCGGTAAACAACGCTGATAAGGCAGCCGGATGGATCTATGTTGAGCTGTGGAGGGCGTCCGAAGGTCTGCGTTAAGGATTCAGAAGCAGATTTTAGGCTTGAAAGAGTACATGGAGGAGATAGAGGCTGCTACAGGCGGCTTTAAGGTTACTACTGAAGATATTTTTAGAAACTGCCTTCAGATGGCCTTACTGCTCAGATGGGGACCCACTAAGCTTCAGAGCAAGAGACAAAAAAAGAACGAATGCTTGCAACATAAAGGGTAAGGAATGCGACTGAATAAAGTACATTCAATCTATGACAATATTTCGACATGCATTTTACGGCAATATTTAGACATGCATTTTGACAGATGTCATTTAGTAACGTTAAACATATTATTTCCTATCATTCAGTCAGGTTACATGTTTTCTTTCCTACTCGTAATCGTTCAGGTCCGTTTCGTTTATCTCCCAAGCAGGAACTGGGAGAACTTAATGGACAAGAAAGACAGAAATACTCCATTACCTCCGGTGAGTGCTCTTACTGGAGTAGTGGCACTGGTACCATTTCTGGTGAATACAGAGGTTAGTATACTTCTTTTATCTTTCAATTTCTAATAAATGCTCGTTGTCAGACTAATTAGTTGCATAAAGATGCTATGTATTGAAACAATAATGATATTCTGTAATAATTGGGGCTAACTGAATTGGCTAAAATTTTTCAGTATACTATCTGCCAGTTGATTTTGTCTGCATTTCATTATGGTGGATAGAGAGTGACATACAGATATTTGGCTTGCTAATTTTATCTGCATTGCATTTTGGTGAATAGAGAATGGGAGAATGATATTTGTGTTGACAGGGGCATTCTACAGCCCATTGTACAAGACATACACAATAAATGCTATAACAAAGTTAAATTCAGGTTTTGTTGGGTGGTGTCCCTAGGTCCCTCTCCCTCACTACGGACGGATAGTGAGTCGGCTCACTCTCCTTTTCTGTCAGCGCTAGAGATATGAGAGAATTCGTTTGGCTATTATCTTGACCTTACAGAAGCAACATTAATAAGGGCCTGCTTAAGCATGCAACCTCGGCTGCTTTCTAGTTCTATTTTTGGTTTCGTTATTCGCATCCAGATCAGTTATTCTCACCGCCCTCATGACTTCTTGATTTTATATATAGTCATGAAGAATGATAATTACCAATTTCCATGTACAAAAGCTTGGCCTCACTATTAAAAATAAACGGTCTATGTAGTCAAGAAACCATCTTTTCAAATTAAAAAAGCTTGTGCTTCTCTGCAACTAAAATGGCCAGCAGCAGAGGAATAGCAGCTTTACAGCCTTAGAGCAGAGACGAATGCTTTCAAAAAGTTGCTAGACATAACTTAGAAGCAATAGTCTTTATCGGAATAACAACAAGGAAGCTAATCATGTAGTAAAAAGTTACCAATGCTGAGAGAAAATTGTTTGGCATAATCAGATTTTGCGTATCATTTCCGTTCAAATTTTAGTAACTGAAAATATTAAAGAGCAATAAAACTGTAAAAAAATCAATTTCATTTATGATTTAATTTAGATGAGTAAGAAAAAATAAATTAAAATTAATTTTTTAGTTTAAAGTTTTTTTGTTTAATTCTGTAGAAAAACAATTATGCTACCGCTGTTAAAATTCATTTTCATACTAATTCAGTTGGAAACCAACTTTGAAGTCTGAATTGGAGAGCAAATGCAAAATACCTGACCGGATTGAGTGAGTTGAAGCAGGATCTAGTGGTCAGTTTCAAGACTTTTTATGGCATATTAAGCATAGAAAGATGCCATACTTGTTGTTGCTTAGATAAATGATATGTTTTCCCTTTCATATGCAGATCCCTGCTTACATGTCCTTATCCAGCACTCCTATATAGTCTCAGGTGATGATATTGCCGCAAAAAACTCTCGTTTTCCTCTCTTCCTGGGGCGTGAAGAGGGTTGTTCTTCCTGGGGCGTGAAGAGGTCTGTTCTGACTGTTGCGGTTGCCTTGCTGAAGTGGCACAACAAGTTGTAGCGATATTATATATTCTAAGGTGTGAACTAATAGTTGGATGTTCTAGATGTTACTCCCATGCATCTAAGAGCCATCTATAAGTCATGCAACCATGTGTTTGGCAACCATGTAACTGTACAAATGTGGCCATGTGTTTGGAAACCATGTAATTGAAAAAGAGTATGTGTTTGGAAACCATGTAATTGAAAAAGAGTTAAATACGCTGATGTGAGACAATAGGCTGAGGTTGCTATTTAATGCCCTCTATTAATGCTAGCATTAGTTTAGTAGCATTTACAACTTTGAAAATATGAACAAACAAATATATTATAACCTATGCTTTTTGCCTCCCCACCTCGGGAAGAGGTTAAATAAGATGGTAAATCCATCCATCTTAAAAAACTTTGATTATAAATTAAGAGCGGGGAGTAAGAAACAGGTCAAAACAGCTAAAGTAATGCTAATGGCATTGTTTTCGATTACTATAGTCCCTGACCATTGCTAGATGGCAGGGACTAATAAGAGTAATTTGATAAGTAAAATAACTCTCAATAAATACATATACATAGAAATTACAGCTCAGCTGGGTATCAAGAGTAAAAAGAAGCTCTTCAAGGTATTATAATTACATATATTCAGGTATTAAACTCTCAGTTTGTACAAAAACAACCAAATAAAAACCTAGGGTAATCATAGACCGATAATAAAATGGACCAGTCTATAGTTTCAATAAACATTTGAGTAGACAATATGAGGTTGACAACCCTTAAAAGCTAGACAAGGCTGAATACTCCAAATGAGGAATGACACCTAGAAGATACAAAGGAATTAGTGCTCGAGTCGGATGTTGTGTGGCCGCATGTTAACAACCCCGTAGTAACAAAAAATCTATGGGGAGGTGAGAACAATTTGCCTGCAGACAACAGGTTGCAACATTCCCTGTAGTTAGCCATTTATATACATCTAAGGGGGAAACCAATATAGGAAAAGAGAATGACTCCAGGGAAACGAAAATCTCTGGTTCAAGAAAAACTCGTACCTGACATGGAATGATGGGTTATGGTGCGGCCCAGTTGAAGCCCTGATTCAAAAAAAACAACTACATTATGATTTGAACCCTGTAGGAACAACTGAAACACCAGAAGAATGTAAGGAAAGGAGATCATAAAACATAACCTTCAGTGTACTTGGGAAGTTGTTAAAGAGATTGGAAAAATAGAATATTGATATTCTTCGGTAGACAAACCCTCCATGGAAATTGGAACCTGCACTAAAGCCAAAGAAAATTCTGTAAGGACTATTCAAAGTATCATAAACAATAATAGAACTCAAGGAGGTATTTTCTTATACTGACCATGGAATTACAGTGGCAATATCGAACCAAAACCCTTGATGCCATAGGGTTTGGTTGCAGAGCGACGACAACAAAAAGACGGAATGGAGGCGGGGTGGTTACCATTAACCGTCCCTGCAAATCCTGGATCGTCTGATCGATACGTAGAATGATCAAGGGTTACCATTAAAAGGTATTGCTCTACTTCTTCTCGCAATGACCGTGGGGGGCACCCATGCCCAGTACGAAGGTCTCCCAAATGAATTGGATTTGTTCGTAGCTCGTCAAACGTCCGCCGACAGGAAGAACGTGCTGGCGGTCACTCTGATTGTAGAAAGCATCAGCGACAGCGGAGTCGTGGCCTACACGAGGCGTTGTACATTATCTGCAAGGCGTTGAGCTTCCCGATCTCGTTGTCGAATCTCTTCCCACCGTTGCTATTCTGGACAGAGTTGGTGACCACGAAGTCCAAGGCGTGGGTGCCTCCCACGGCCATTGCGAGAAGAAGTAGAGCCATACATTTTGCTGCTGCCATATCCAGCGAGAACAACAATCAGCCAAATCAAATTGTTAAGGAGTAAAGTTTGGGAGAGCACTTGATTTCTATGTAGAAGGGATGGAGGAGATGAGGCTTATATAGAGCGAGAACAACAATCAGCCAAATCAAATTGTTATGGAGTAAAGTTTGGGAGAGCACTTGATTTCTATGTAGAAGGGATGGAGGAGATGAGGCTTATATAGAGCGAAGGCAGGGAAGAAGAAAGAAGAATAAATACATGCTGCCACGTCTTTGAAGTTTCAAACGACTCACTGCAATTTGCAATGCAACGTGTAATGCGATGGGTCAATATTCAGAGTTGTGCACGCAAACGCAAGGGCAGTAGAAGACGAAGTAATGACTTTGATTTCGTACACAGAGGTTTCTTGATAAACATTTGACATTTGGCTTTATTAAAGAAGGTAATTTATGTCATGAGTCATAAAGTATTTTGGGTTTACGGCTGAGCCAAAACTACAATTCCCTTTATTGACATTGGTGTCTTGGGATGTCTCGAAGCCTATAATCTCTATAGTCTAGATAGACTGAATTGTAATGGAAGTCTTGACAAACAAGCTAATCTAGATGACTTTAGATATAAAGTCGTCGTGTGGATGATGTTAAGTCAATTAGGTTAAATTTGGAGTTTAATAAGAATTCATTGTTTACCCATTGCACTATTAGTGTTTAGAAATGGTAAATATCCAAGTGTCCCTTTGAAACTGAAATATTCTATAATTTTAAGGTTTTTTTTAATAATATTAAACTATTTTTGTATTAATTATTATAAATAGAATTTTACTCATTTCCTTTTTAATAACATTAGACTATTTTTATATTAATTATTATAAATATCACTTAATTTTTCACTCTTCCTCATATAGTTTGTTGGTTTGATCTGCATTAATGTTGTATATATAATATATTAATTTTTTATATAATATTTTTCACTTAAGTGAAGGTGAAATTTTGATTAATATATTATTTTTAGATTTTTAAGTATAGATAATTATTTAATTTTATTAGGGATATTGTTAATTTATAAATAAAATTTATTATAATAATATATATTAATATGGTTTTATTAAATATTATATTATATGATGATGATGATGATGATGATGGTTAACATTCGCTGAGACCAAATATTGGTCTATCGGACCTAAAGAAACAAATTATTTATTTTGATCTAAGATTTTATTCCTATGCTCAAAAAGCTTGGAGAGAAGCCTCCCGAGCTCACTATAATTTTGACATTGTAAAAGGCTAGGAAGGTCAGTATTGTAATACAGATTGTGAAATTGAGATCTAATGTGGTCGTACGCATGGCACTCTAAGAGGAAGTGGTTTTCATCCTCGATGTTCCTATTCTCACATTTATGGCAGATTCTTTCCATCCATGGCATTTTAGGAACTGCCCAACAACCTGTTTCACTATGGAGCTCATGAGAATTTGTTCTAATCTTTGCTATATTAATTTTCTTCTTTGAGCTAGTTAAAATAGAGAGATACTTTTGATCTTCTAGGGTGGGGTTGATGACCTTCTTATAATAACTTAATTTTCTTTTAGTTGCTAAATCTTTCTCGCACCACATTTTTTCTTTGAACTTAGAAGTAACAATATCTTTAATGTTATTTATGTTTTTCAATGCATCATTCTCGTTGATCTCCCAATAGTTTAACCAAGCCCTTGTGTCTTTATGCCGCCCTTGATTGAGCCTTCGGTGGTTTTGGCTGGAACTTAAAGCTACCTTAGGAAGTCTATGATCGTCTATGTTATTGAGTTTGTTCTTGTACAACAGAAACCTAATCATAGCTAGGCTCTCAATAGGGGAAATACCCGCGTCTATAAGGAGAATACGATAGGGTGTATTACTTTTAATTTTCAGGTTATAAGTTATAAAACGCTTCTCGATTTGTTCAATATTTCTCCATGATTCTCTGCAGATGCTGCAACCCCAAATCTCATAGCCATATAAGATAAAATGAGTGACTAAGGTTTCAAAGAGGAACTTCTTTTTATCCCACATTATGAGGTTTGTTGTTTTACAATTATTTTCAAGACCAAAATAAGCTTTCCAACCCCCACTAATCCTTTTCTCAATGCTATGGTTTCAATTGAGCTTGTGATGAATATCAATTCCTAAGTACTTGTAAGAATACACTTCCTCCAAGTTATTATTTTCATACATAAAATTAGTGTAAGTGTCCTTCTTAGATTTGATAATCATAACTTTTGTTTTGTCAGTGTTAACAGTCATACCCATGTTAGAGCAGAAATTATTAAGAAGCCTAAGTTGCTTATCAAGATCAGATGGGCACGTTGCCAAAAGAACAATATCGTCAGCATAGAGAAGAAGGATGACGACTATCCCAGATAAGATCGTGCCATCACATCCTGATTCCTATAAATAGCCTTCGAGCTTATCGATGTAAATGCCAAATAGGGTAGGGGAGAGGGGGCAACCTTGTTTAACTCCGATGTTACACTTAATATCTTTCGACCACCCCTCATTGCTCTTTAGCTTGGCAACTACATTCTCGTATAATCTTATAGTGGCAACTCTCAACTTGAGAGGAACCTTTAGCTCTTCTAATCTATTCCAAAGGTTGTATCTAGGAACCGTATCGAAATCCTTTCTAAAGTCCACAAAGCAACAAAATAAACTGGATCTATCATTACGACATTCCTCCGCAATGATCCTAAATGTAACGAGGTGGTCTGTTGTTGAGTGATGCCTTCTGAAACCTGCTTGGCCTTTAGCCCGCTTACCTTCACTTTCAAGCGATATGCTTAACTTCTTTTCCAAAATACTACCATATAACTTGGCTAAGAGAGGGTTGATTATAATTGTCCGATAATTAGAGGGGTTATTTGTATCCCCACTTTTGAAAATAGGGATAATGAGGCTCTCAGTCCAAGGTTTAGGGAACCATTGCTTGACTGCTTGATTGAAAAGCTTGTGGATGTGAGTGATGAGGACAGGACCTCCAATTTTTACGATTTCCGCCTGGTAACCTTCAATGTCCTTAGCTTTCCCATTAGCGAGGCGATTAACCCCAAACTTAATGTCTTCTAAAGATAAAACTTCTTTCGTTGTGAGCAGGGTTTCCAAATTATCCATGACATTAGGATATTCATAAAGCTTTTTAAGATAGGAATTCCAATCGTGAAGATAAATTTTATTATTATCTTTAGTCTTCCTAGTCAGAATTTGCCTCCAAAATTTCTTAGGAGCTACCTTAGAGAGGTGTAAGAGATTCTCCTTTCTTTGACGAATGTACTACCTCTTTTTCCTTTTAGTTAGGGCTTTGTATATTTTTATCTTGTCCATTTTAAGAGATTCATCAACAACTTCCTTAATTGCTCTCCTCGCACTTTTACAATCTTTGTCATACCATGGATTGATTTTGCTATTTCTTTTATTATTTGAAACTTCAATTGAGAACTTGTTAATAGAATATGAGAGGGTTGTAGTAAAATTATGATAGAGGTCTTCTATGTTGTCAATACTAGATAAAGGAAGAAAATTAGTTTTTAATTCATTTAGAAAGAGATCATTTTTATTTCTATCAAATATTAAGTTCTTTTGGCTATAAGTATTATTTTCTGTGGGAACTCTATGCATGACAAAATTGAGAGTTATCAGTAAAGGCCTATGATCAGAGTCAGGTTTGTGGTCGTTTAAGATGTCAAAATTTATTATTTCGTTGTATAATGGGAGATCAGAAATAACATAGTCTACCACGCTACTACCAAGTCCATGGATGCAGGTCATCTTGCTGGAATTGGGCCACTTCTGTAGACCGTTGCAAATTATGAGATCCTGAGCGCTACAGAGCTTCACTAGCTCCAACCCAAACAAATTTTCCCTGAGGTCTTCAGAGCTCCTTTTGTACCTACTAGGTAGAGTAGGGTCTTCATCTAACCAAAGAGGATTAGGGTTGGAATGATTGCTTAGAATAATAGCTTGGTTGTTTGAAGTTCGAGCATTAAAGTCACCTATTAAAAGGATATTACCGTCATTCCTTAGGCTAGAAATATCATTCTCTAAAACATTATAAGGGTTAGTTTTATCTAGATTCTTCTTCTTATAGAAGTTAGAATTGATGGGGGGTAAATAACATATTGCTATATAGGACTTTTTATTATTAATGTCTCTAATGTCTATCCAACTATATTGGTTTTGCGGGTCGTTTTTATAAATCCTAGCATGGGGGGAGATGTTCTTCTTAATGTAACAAGCTATTCCCTCAATGCCTCTACAGGAGGATCGCTTGTTCCAGGTAGACCATAGCATAAAGCCATCTATGTTAGGGACCTTAGATTCTTCATGCTCCCAAGTTTCAACAAGAAAAATAATATCAACATCATTTGAAATCCAACTTAGCTTGGGGCCTTTGTTCCATGGGAAGCCCTGACAATTCCAAGAAAGGATCCGGAGCATGTTTAATTGCTATTGATTACTATATTTTTGGTTTCTATCTCAAATAAAGGCTTTTCTATTTCTGATTATTGCCCATTTTCCTTCCTTTCTAGCGTATTTTACCTTTTGAACCTCCTTTCTTAATTTTGCTTGATCTTCTGGAATGAGATCTTCATTTATGAATGTTCCCGTTCCTTTTAGACTTGAGGTTTTACTAAGTATGTCGTACTTATGATCAATGGAGCTCACCTTTATGTGGATTAGTCTTCCTTTATTCTCGGTTAATTTCCCCAACCTTGTTGCTTCTGTGAGACACATTGTTTCAATTTGTAATCTATTATGTAATTCTGTGTGGGCTAAGGCTAAAGTATCCTCATCCGCTTACTCTTTTAAACCAAAGATTATAAGGTTCAAGGCCCTTTTGTTACGTTCGTGCTCTAATTCTATTATTTTTTTCATTTCATCTTTAATTGGTTTGATATCTAACTTATCTACCACATTATTTAGGGTGAGGCCACTATTAACTTTTTCTTCTAGTTCTTTAATTATGTCTTTGATTTTAAGACTTTCTAAAGTATCAGCATCTCCTTGCTGGGATGGTTGGTTAGTATCTTGGTTTTGTTTTTCTATAACCTACAATCTAGTCTCCATTGCCTCCATTTTATTCTCCAGTAGTTCTATTTTATTTTCTATTTGTTTTTGGATCATGTCTTCAAGAGATGCAAATTTATTTTCCAGCATGGCTTCTAACTCTTTTTGTAGCTTGGCTTCTCTTTCTTCTCTATGTTTCTCTAAAGACTCTATATACTCATAAAGGCCTTGTAGAGTAACTGTGCTAGGTTTGCCCTTGGAAATCTTTGGTAACTGCTGTGAAATACTCATACTTGAAATTATATGAGAAAATATGTATTAGAAAAAGAAAAAGATAAGGAATGTGTGCACCTGATATCAGAAAACTTGACTGCAGATCGCCCATGCCCACCGCAGCCCGCAGACCGAAGAATATATGCAAAGAATATATAGAGTACATTTTTAACTCTTTCACCGATTATAATTAATTTTATAATTAAAATATTATATATATCTATATCTATATCTATATCGATATATATATATATATATATATTATTTTATAATATTTTTATTTGATAATTACGTTTATTATAGAATAAGGTTTTTAGAATTTTAATTTAATTATTAATAATTATTAGGTGAATGGTAGGGATTTAACTTTCATGGAATGTTTTAGAATATTTTTTGGGCATCTTCTACTGATGCCACAAATTAACCAGGATGACATTTTTCTTGGCGAATCCGATATTTTTTTTTTTGAAAAAATCAAATTCCTGGAGTGTTTGAATTATTTTTTGGATGGTGGAAATGGATTCAACACTATCAAGAACCTGTGGGGCACCCAAAATCCTCAAGTTTGAGAGCTCTAACTGAGATTTTCAAAAATTCTGTTGCATTTTGTCATAATTTTGCCGGAAATTCTATTATTTTTCGGACTAATTTGTGGGTTTTTAGACTACGCTTATACTTTTTAGTGGTCATAAATCAAAGGTCAAGATTTATCTCTAAAGTAGTTATCCCCTTTCTACCCTTTGATTAATTTAGAAACAAAAATGTGTTATCGACATGTGTCATATGAATATGAGTTATAGTTTTTTGGGCATATGGTATTAGTAAGTCATGGTATTGGCCCATAGGATTATAAAAAACGTATTTACAAGTTTAAAATCTCCATGGTAAAGTGGGGGTGAACTTAAGAATCTTTCATGTTTTTTTTTGAATGTATATATGTTTAACTCATATATTAACTTTTTTTATAAATAATAATAATAATAAAAAGGAGGTAAAATAAAATTGCAATTTAGTTAAATGTTATATTTTAAAAATCTTGGTAATTTGAGATGTATCATGATGTCGGTATTTCAATGCCTATGAACATTATTAGTCACTTAATTTTTATGTTTAGTTAGTCATTTAACCTCTATGGAATATTGTAGAATATTCATATTAGTAGTCATATCTCAAAGATTGAGATTTATCTAGAAAGTATTTATTTCCTTTCCACTCTTTTAATTAAATTGTTTAATTAAAAATAAAAATCATTTGAACATGAGTAATGGTTTTTTTGGCATGTGGTATTGTTAAACCATCGTATTGGATTATGGTATTGTAAGAAATCACATTTACATGTCATCTCCATGGTTAACAATCATGTTACAAATATGTGTCTTTTTAACTCACAAATTAATTATTTTTATGATTAATATTAATTATAGAAATAATGATTTAAAATAAAGTTATAATTTAGTTAATTTTTATGATTTTATGGTTTTTAAATTTTGATGTTTATCGACATTTACTAACCAATTAATTTATGTGTATTATAACTTATGCATGAAATAAAAAATATATTGCCTGATTCAATAAAAAAAGTCGTTTCGTCAAGAAGTTAGACTATGCCTTTAAATTATATGGTTGTACTTGTTAAATTAAAAATTTAGAAGCCTTGTTCCAAAACAGACACACATAATTAATCAATTTAAGTAAAACCACAAAAATAGCTAATCTACTTTTGAGATAAATCTCAACTACTAGTAAGTATATTCTATAATATTTCGTGGAGCTTAAATCCCTACCATCCACCTACTAATTATTCATAGGTAAATTAAAATCTTGGAAGCCTTATTCAAAAATAGATATTCACAACAAACAGTAAGTAAGTAACATCAAAAGAGAAATGCACATTTAGTGGCATGCAGTGAATGTTGAGAAACAATAATTGGTCAATTTTGATGGTTCATTTTGGTGTGTAGAATTGGAAAGCCATAAATTGTTTATGGTTTTGTTATCACTATTTATTGAGTGCTAGGGTTGGAGGAAAATAGTGTGTGAAGTTTAATTTACTATTGAGCTCTCTAGAAGGGAATCTTTTAGGGGTAAATTTTCAGGAATTGGCTATTTTTTGGATATTTTCTATAAAAAAAATATTCACCCTTTTGGTTACCAATTCTAATAATGAATTACATATTTTGCGTCTGATATTCACCTAAGTTCTATATGTATGATTTTTGAAACCATAATAGTCACTTAGAATACTATATATAGGTATAATATTTGAATCTTTAAAAAATAGCTTGCTCTTTAATCTAATCATGATTTGAGTGGGATTTTGGAAAGAATGAAATATTATTGTAGAGAAATGACAAGCAAAAATGGAACTATTTAGTGAGGCTAACTTTGAGTTATGGAAGCTTAAGATGGGGGATTTTTTCATGTATATATAACCATGGATTGTAGTATCTAGAATCAAACCCATTCGTATGAATGTTGAAGAGAATATGGTGTTGGAGATAAGGGGAAAAACTCTTAGGTTCTATTGGGGATTCATTTCAGGTTAAATCCCTAGTTGATATACAATTTCTCTAGAAAAGGTTGTTTTCCTTTGAAAATGGGTCATGGTAATTCTATAGCTGACTACCTATTACATTTAATATTACTGTGACTATGTTGATCTTAATTGATGTGATGATGGATGATGGGTATCATTGTATGACCGTTTTGTGTTCTTTGCAAGAATTGTGGACAACTTAATAATGGTTATTAGAAGAATTGTAGAGTGAAAAGCCTTTGAATCCACTGATGGGGCATTTTTTACTCATGGAATATAGAAGGAGAAAGGTGAGAAAGCAAAGGAAAGATACAAATACCATGGGAGTCATGTCTCCTAGAATTTTCAATGAAAAATGTTGGAACTAAGATAAGGTTGACATTTCAGAAGAGATTGCACGATAGTGAAAAATAATAATAAGATGGAAAATAATGATTTAGATGACGAGTTTGAAAAATATTCTTAGGAGGATGGTAGAGATGCTTATGTTGCAACTTTGGTAATCATTGCAAGACAATGTTTGTGGTTGATATAATTTGAAGTTCCTTCCATATGGCTTCCCATTGGCATTAATTTTCAATCTATGAGACATACAATACTGGGATGGTATATCTTAATGATGACTCTCCTCTTATAATACTTGGCGAAGATAGAGTATTGATCAAATTCCATGATGGTATAGTGAACATGATCAACCTCTTATAATAGTTGGTGAAGATAGAGTAATGATCAAATTCCATGATGGTATAGTGAACATGATCAATAGAGTTTTGCACATTCTAGGTTCATCAGAGAACTTATTTTCAATAAAAATATATAATTGTGTAAATGTGTCAACTATTTTCAATGAAAAATGGTATAAGTAGACCAAGGAATTTTGGTTCTCGCTAAAGGTGTTGATGTGGGAAATCTATTCTAGCTTGTTGTTTGCACCATTCTATTTAATAGCTATTCAATTTATCTGATAAAGAGATTTGTAGGATCTACACCTTCACAATTTCAATCTCTATATACTTATGATGGTATTTATTTCTAATTACCTAAACAATATATTGCTTGAGAAATAAACCTTTTAACAAAGAAGTAAATAATATGGTATGAAAGATTGGGACATAAATGTGAGAAAAGTTTATGAAATTTGGGAAAAAAAAAAATTGTTGATGGATTGAATGATTATCCTCTTGAGCTTGAGTGTTGTAGTAATTGCATATATATAAAACAATATCACGTTCGATTTTATTCTAGTTTTCAAAAATCTCCCTGGCTTTTGGACTTAAGTCATTTTATGTATTTGGTCGAATTAAAGTTCTTTTGATTTCAAAGTATTTTCATTATGTATCATTCATTTTTTATTACTTTAGGAAAAGTATATTTTCTTCAAACTAAATCTAAGTTTCTTATTTAGTTCAAGGATTTTAAATATCTCTTGGAAAACTAAAGTTGTATGAAGATTAAGTTGCGAGGAATAATAATGTTGGTGAGTGTTACAAGAAAATTCCATCTGTTGATATGGACTTAGTGGTAAATCCAGTTACAACTTGTTGCGTATCTTGAAACAAGGAAGAGGCTACCCACACATTAGATGGTCCTATGTCTAAGGAAGTGAAGAGGGGAGGAAAGAGAGGAAAATGACTCAATTTAAAACTTTCTTAGGATCGACCAACTTTTATATTGTCTTCCATAAACTACTAGGATGGTGGAAATAGTTTGGAAATGATTTTTGTGTGAAAGAGGTATAAAAATGAGCTTGTTGATTTTTTACCAAAAAATAAAAGAAGAAAACAACAAGTTTCTCACTCTCTGAATTTGTAAAAAATGATCTAAAGTAGTGCCCACATAAATTTTAGGGGTAAAACAATTATCTAGTGGATGGTTTATTATAACATGTAACAAAATTAAGATATAAAACAACTTTAGAAAATGGAAAATATGCCATTTAATATGTTTCGAAATTAGGAATAATAAATTCCTTGTGTCCAAAATGACTTGTAAACATGCCCAAAATTGATCGGAATTGCTTGAAAAGTGGTTTGAGTAAGATTAAAGGAGGGTTGTGTATAAGATTTTGAGTCTAAAAACTTAATTCCAACCCTTTAATATGCTATTGCCATTATGGAAAAATGTGTAATAAATTTCTAAGTAAAGTTTGCTAAGATGCTGGTGGACCAATGAAAGGTTTAAGTACTTTAACCATATTTTTTTTATATATATTTCAATTTAGTTAACAAATAAATAAGGATGCTACTCCATTTTTATATTGTAACTATTATTCCTATTATAAAATGTGTGAGTTATTATACACCGCTTAGTTGGAATAATGAGTTCCCATGCAATTTAGTAAATGAGGCATTAATTAATCCAAAAGGCATATCGTTATACACATATGTGCCAAAATAGGTAGTAAAGGTGGTTCTATGAGAATCAAAAGATTTGGGGGCGATTGATTGTATCTTCATAAGCCATCTAAAAGTGATATCATTTGGACACCAAAAACATGTTGGAGAATCTCATCCATAGGTGGGACAGTCTAATTATATTTTAAGGACTCCTTGTTCACAAGTATAAAATAAAATAGAAATTGAATATCCCAAATATTCTTCCAAATTTGAGTGAAATTGGAAAGCTAATATGGGTAATGAATAAGGTATACAACCCCTAATACTTCCATCTTGTCTAACTTAGCCCTAACTATTTTCTCCAAAGAAAATATGTTCTTCCTTGGTATCTATTTATAAGGTTCTAAATCAATTATTATAGCTATGTTTTGAACTATTTCCTACATATTGAATACTTTGAGATCCTTATAGGGCTAAGAAAAAACATCCTTGAAATCTATTAAGAATTTTGTGAATTTGTTGAACTTATTAGTAGAATTTTGTGACCCTATATTTTCCATGTTTGAAAGGTTTTCCATTTCCATATTTATAGTGGTAGTCTCTTGCACACTTTTAACTTATTCACTATTAATACTAGTGTAGAGATATATGCATGGGTAGAATTACACATATATTCTGATAGAGATAATCTTGAGGGGACTTTATTTGTTTTCAATTGGATTATATCCTCAATTTTTCCCAAATATAAAGCATGATTTTATTCCATATTGAATCAATAGAAGAGCTTTGGCTATGGAAAATGTGCGGGTTTAATTTTTTTGAAACTTTCCAGGGGTGAAATCCTAGGAGAAGGATGTAGGTTGCATCTAATATAGGGCTACGAAATTGCAAAGAACTTCAATTCTCGACCATATCCCAAATGTTGCTATGCTTTTTATTGGTGTATTTTAGGAGGACCATTTGTTGTGTCCATGGAGAATTAGATAAGGGGAAAATATTGAAGAGATTCTTTGCATATTTAGGATTGACATGAAAAATATGGAAAACAAAAATGCATTTAAAACCTCATGTTCAATATTATCCCACGTTGGTATTTATCATTGAACTAAGAACTAGAGAAAATGGGAGACCTTAGGCCATAAAATATTCTTCCATATCTTTTCTATATTTCTTCTTTAGAGAGGTGGGAGTCCCTTACCACTAAGTGGTAGGCTTCTTTCAACATAAGCGTTCCTTTAGGATGGTGTCCCCATATAAAGTTTGACTTTTTCCTTTGAAATTGATATGTATCTCTTTCACAAATTGTTGAGTCCCAAACCTGCATCTTCCCTAGAGACCTTTTTAGCCTTTTTCCCTTTACCTGGACCTCCTAAGGTGTCAAATCAATGCATATTAGTTTAAAAAGAGCATATAAAATGGTTTCCTAACTATGTCTTGTGACTGTTGTTTGATCTAGATTTTTGCTCATTCAGTTGCGGAATCTTGTCACTTTCTGCAGCCAGCTCAACTTTCTGCAGCCTTTTTGTTGAAGTATATGTTACAGGTGTCTACAGGCGAATCCGGCCACATGGGCAAGTTGAAAATCATTTGGACATGGACCGTGTCCTATTGGTACAGCCGAATCCCTCACAGAAGGCCATGGTCAAAGACAGTCAAGCAGTGGTCAACCTAAGAGTTTTACGGTGGTAGAACTCTGTTTTTCACCACGTGAAGACTTGCATGGCTGTTCCTAAATATCAAGAGACGTGTTAACACCTGAGGACTGCTCCATGAACCGAATCTAATAGCCACCCTCCTTGGATTTAATCTCTACGACTACCATAATGTTATATTTCTGGACGTGGTTATTCACGTGTCGTTTTATTAGTGCGGATTTTAGGAAAGTAGTTGTGTCATCCTCTGTTATAAACAAAATGTTCTCATACACATATTAGCTAGCTTTTTGAATGTAATTTTGACTGTTTACGAGCCCACTATGTCGTGACTTTATCCTTATGTTATGACTGCATTTTAATACATGAGAAGAAACTGTTTATAAGTTCAATTCATGGTTGATTGTTGATTGGCCGAGGTTGTGCAGAGGACCCCTGTACACACCAAGGTTTTGTAATTGTTGTATAGTTTCATGCTTTATTCCTTTACGTTCCTGATGCCATAATTGTTTACTTGTATATATTACACTGCTTATGGTATTCATGTTGATTGTTGTCCATAGTTTTTATGATTTCTAATGTTGTTCACTGATCAGTGTCTTTACTTCAGGTTCTAATAGGCAACCCGGGCATTTGCACATAGCTTTATAATGGCTACTGACATGGAGTTATCTTGTCCTTCTTCTGATTTATTTTCTTAGTTCTAATTCCAACACTGTTTATTTCTTTCAGTCTTGTTCATTTACTTTTCTGCAAGATAGATATTAGATTACTCATGTCATTTTTAGTTACCTCCTATAGCTAGAGCATGTCAAATGGTGAGGGATTGGAGTATGAGTGTGTAGTTTAATATTAGTTTCATTTTATGCAAATTAGATATCAGATTGCTTAATTTGTTTATGATTACCTCCTAAAGCCAGAGTGAGTCAAATGGTGAGGGGTCAGAATATGAGTTGATGTAATACGATTTTAGTTTACTTTGCTTGTAGTTTTTGAATTTCTTTGAGTTCAGTTTCCTTTTATACAGCAGCAAGGATACAGGGTTTCATAGTCACTAGCTCATTGTTTGGCTTAATTAGAATATTGGTACATTTTTATTTTCTCTTATGAATTGATTTCATCATTGCAAGTATTAAAACCTTTTTGAAAACTTTGAAGTTTGGAAATCGTTTTAAAGGTCACCATTGCCTTGAATACTTATATCCATACTTGAATTTTAGAACTGCCATCTCACATTAGGGAATCAACAAAAGATAAACCCAAGAACAAACCAAAAATAACAAATAACAAAAAGTAAGCAATCGGTTATCTTGCATATATAGTGCACCTCAATTTGGTAGTTTACGACTCCCATATTGACAATTAATATAGCAATTTAGGACACTCTAAATTGACCAAACATTTTGGCACCGTTTCCGGGGAAGTGAAACTAGATAGCCAATTTCTTAAAAAAAAAAACAAGAAAATTTCAAGGAAGGTAAAAATTGATAACTTCTCAAAGTGTGCTCTCCTCTTGCACCTAGTGTGACCTGGAGGATCAGAAAAGAGAGTTATTGGTTCAATAATTTCTTGAGTATGCTCTCTTCTTGCACCTAGAGTGATCTGGAAGATCAGAAAGAGAATTATTATCCCAACTTGAAGAAAAATAAAAAATGACATGCATAGAGCAAGAGATTCTAGGGGAAGGTTTATAGCTAGGTCCAAGAGTTCAATTTTTACAACTCCATATACTTCAAGGCATAGACAAGGGGTAGCAGTTGAATTAGGAGACTCTCCCACACTATCCACTGAATCTGAGTTAGGAAAAGACCCTTTCTTTACTTCTACAGGAAAAAAAATAGTAATAGAGGAAGTGGAATCACCTGAAGAAGAATAGGGATAAATTCCTCCTCGTTCGCCATTAGTAGAATAACCAGAGGACTCTGAAATATTTGAGGAAACTATCATGACAGAGGAAGTAGTAAACGGATTTGGAGGTGGTAGGGGTAGAGGTAGAGGAGGAGGAAACAATGGAGGAGGTAGAGGTAACAACAGGGGAAATAGGGATGGAGGTAACTCATTTGGATTTCCTATAGTTGATGAGGAATATCAAACAACAATGAAAAACATCTCACCATCTGTCCTCCCAAACTTTTATGGGTTGCGAAGTGAGGATCCTGAAACATTTCTATTTGAGTTTGAATTCATGTGCCAAACTTATGATTATATGGAAGACTCTCAAAAACTCAAATTATTTCCTTCAACATTGAAGGGAGCTGCTCTAAAATGGTTCATGGGATTAGCCACTCAATCTATTAGGACTTGGATTGAAATGAAACAAACATTTTTGGATAGATACCTGGACTATTGTATGCCCACCAATCATAAGGATGAGGTATTCAAAATGGTGCAAACAGAAGATGAAAACTTGGAGGATTTACTTCAAAGATTTCAATACAACCTAAAAAGAGAAAAAATGAATAACCCAGATGAGGAAACCTTGAAAGCCCTTCTATTGAAAGCCATTAGAGATGAATGGATAGATATTTTGAACATGATGGGAAAAGGAGATATATCTCAACTTCCACTTCATGATATATCAGAGCTATGTGTCCATCTCTCAAGGGGAAAATCTAAAACTGGAAAAGGGCCTAGAGATCCTTCTCTCATTAGAGCAAACAAATCTGCAACTCGATCAGTAAGTAGGGCTGAGATTGGCAACATGCTTGATGAGTTCAAAACTGATATTTTAGGGAGCCTTAGTGAGCAACTAGACACCCCTAAGATACAAAACAAGCAGAAAGCAAAAGCTGAAGCTTTGGCCATCTTTTGTCCAAAATGTAGGAAGAAACATGCTCTAAGGGAATGCCCCTTGGATGCAAAACTTGTAGAAACATGTATGATTTTTTCAGAAAGCCATGAGACCAAGGATTGTCCTTCAATTCCTGGGCTCAAATCTGTCTTTCAAGAAGACCCAAATTCAATTGAGTCTCTCTGCTTTGTTTCAAGGATACCTTGGCAGGGGCAAAAAAATCAAGGGTTTAACAACCCCACGAACTTTCAACCCCCACCAAATTGGAATCCTTGGCAACTGCCTTGGTCCCAATATCAAAATCCATTTCAATCATGGGTACAAGGTATGCAAAATCCTTATGGGATATTTGCTCAATTCTATCAATATCCTCCATCTTTTCAAAATCAACAAGCTCCACAACTTCCAAATCAAAATCCACAACTTTCATTGCCATTTCCACAACAACAACAACCTTCTCAACAAAATCCAAATTCCCAACTCCTACTTCCATTCCAAAATAAGACAAATCAACTACCTTCCTATCCATTGCCAAACCCCAGTAATAAAAACCCTCAAAATTCTTACATGGTAGAAGGACAACAATTTCCTACCTATATGATTGTTCCTCTCAATGATGTACAACTCAGTTCTGGTAGAGTTTTAGAAAAACCTTCTATAGATGCTCAAAAGCAAAGAATTTCTGAGGAAGACTCTCTTGAAGCCAATAAAGGTTCTGAAGCATCTCTTCAAAACCTAAGCACTCAAAAGGAAAAAGAAAAAGAGTCAACCCCCACAACTCCTATAGTTGAGGAACCTGCATCTTCATCCACACCTCCTTTTCTTGAAAGATTAGAAATTGACAAAAGAGTGGAAAAACAAATCTTGTTGCATGACTATGATTTTCTAGATGAATTAAAGAATGTCTGTATCAATATTCCCTTGCTACAAGCCATTAGAGAGATTCCTATTCTAGCAAAAACAATAAAGGAGTTGAGTCTCAAAAGACTAGGAAGGAAACCAAGAGATACAAGAAGAATCCACCTAGTAGGAAAAATTGAAGATATCATGATGGGAAAAATTACTATGCAAAAGTATGTAGGTCCCGGTAGTCCAATTGTCAAAACACATATCAATGGGGTAGAAATTCCAAATACTTTGATTGATTTAGGGGCTGCTATCAACATTATGAGTAGACAGACTATGGAACAACTAAAACTTACTAATCTTCTTTTTACACCTACTCTACTGCAACTCACAGATAGATCAATTATCAAACCAGATGGTGTATTAGAAGACATTTCGGTCTCCTTATATTCTTGTGAATATCCAGCAGATTTCATGATTTTAACTCCCAAGAGTAATCTAGGAGGGCACCCACTCATCTTAGGAAGACCTTGGCTAGCCACAGCTGATGCTTTTATCAGTTGTAGATCTGGAGATATGTATATATCTGATGGTAACTTGACAAATAAATTCAATTTGTATCCTCCAGAAAAAGCAATTACAAAGGTAGGAGATAATGAATGGGTTGATGATGAGGACCCTATACAGCCTATCTTTACCATTTCTAAAATCAGTGAAGATAGTCAAATTCTGAACACATTAGAAAATTTTGAAACATCTTCAGAATATGACCGCACACAATCTCAGTTAGATTCTGACATTGAGTATCTATCATCTAAACAAATGTCTCTTTACTCTATGGAAGAGTTTGGTAGTTCCACCATTGAGATTTTTCCAGGTAAAACATTGAATATCAACAAAAACTTGGAAAAATCACAACAAGGAGAACTAACCAAAATCTTGCAAAAACATTCTACTGCATTTGCATGGGAGTATACTGATATGAAAGGTATTTACCCTAAGACTTTAATTCATCACATCTACATCGAGGAAAACAATAGACCAATCAGACAACCTCAGAGAAGGATGAATCCAAACCTTAGGGAGATAGTGAAAGAAGAGCTACAAAAACTACTCAATGTAAACTTCATTTATCCTATTTCAGATAACCGATGGGTTTCTCCTTTGGTTATAGTACCTAAAAATAATGGTAAATGGAGAGTCTGCATTGATTACAGGGAATTGAATAAAGCAACTTTGAAGGATCACTTTCCTTTGCCCTTTATCGATCAGGTATTAGATACTCTAGCAGGCAAAAAGTACTTTTCATTTTTGGATGGTTTTAGTGGCTATAATCAAATTCAGGTAGCACCTGAAGATCAAGATAAGACCACATTTACCTGTCCATGGGGAACTTTTGCTTACCGAGTGCTTCCTTTTGGATTATGTAATGCACCCGCAACATTTCAAAGGGCAGTACTAGGAATATTTTCTGATCTAATCCATGATTGTGTAGAGGTTTATATGGATGATTTTACAATTTATGGTAATTCATTTGAAGAGGGATTAGAGAATTTGGAAAAAGTCCTTATAAGATGTAAAGAAACAAATCTTTCATTGAGTCATGAAAAATGCTTTATGATGTTTACTGAAGGTATTTTTTTGGGACATCACATTTCAGGGGATGGGATTAAAGTTGATAGATCAAAAGTTGAAGTCATCTCCAAGTTGCCTATTACAAATTGTCAAAAATATGTTAGAAGTTTTCTGGGATTTACTGGGTACTATAGAATATTTATAGAAAACTTCACCAAAATAGCATCTCCACTCTTCAAATTACTTACAAAAGACTGTGAATTCAAATGGGATCCTGACTGTCAATCAACATTTGAAGCTTTGAAAACAAGAATATCTGAAGCACCCATCTTGAGAGGGCCAAATTGGAAGCTTCCTTTCCATATTTCTACAAATGCTTCAGATACAACTCTAGGAGCTGTGTTGGGTCAAAAGGATTTAGTTCCTTATGCCATTTACTATACCAGTAAAAATTTGACTCCCACTGCGTTGAACTATAGTGTGACTGAAAAAGAGTTCTTAGTTGTTATTCATGCAATAAATAAGTTTAGACATTATATAACAGGCTATGAAACTTTTGTCCATACTGATCATTCTGCGATTAGATATCTAATGAACAAACCTGTTACTAATGGCAGAGTTACAATATGGCTCTTACTTTTATAGGAATTCAATCTTACTATGTTGGATAGACCAGGGAAAAAAAATATAATAGTTGATTCCTTGTCTAGAATCCAAAATACTAAAGAAGATTCTGTTGTAGAGGATAAGTTTCCAGATGAATATTTATTTGCAGTAACTACTAAGACTCCTTGGTATGCAGATATTTCCAACTATTTGGTTACAGGGAAACAACCTCCACATATATTTCCTAGTGAAAGAAGAAGAATTATTCAAGAGAGTTCAAAATATTCATGGACTTCTAACGAATTGTTTAAAATAGGGCCAGATTGTGTGATCAGAAGATGTGTTAGGGAAGATGAAATGCGTGACATCCTCAAAGCATGTCATGATGAACCATGCGGTGGACACTTTACTGACAAAAGGATGGCTTATAAAATCATTTCTTTAGGATATCATTGGCCTTCCCTCTTCAAAGATACAAATGAATATGTCAAAAGGTGTGACAGCTGCCAAAGAGTAGGGAAACCAACTCTTTCGAATGAAATTCCATTACAACCACAGGTACTCATCGAACCATTTGAAAAATGGGCTTTAGATTTCATTGGACCCATTAATCCACCATCTAAACAAAAGAAGTATATATTGGTATGTACTGATTATGTCACTAAATGGGTAGAAGCGAAAGCATTACTTTCTGCTACTGAAAATTCAGTTGTTAGTTTTGTTTATGAGGACATTTTTACTCGCTTTGGTGTCCCAAGAGAAATTGTGACAGATCAAGGAAGTCAATTTACATCCAACATGATGGAGAAGCTGATGGAAGAATACAAAATCAAGCACAGAAAATCTACTCCTTACCATCCGCAAGCAAATGGCCAAGTGGAGTCTACAAATAAAGTTATTGAAAACATCATCACCAAAACTGTTCATCTACACAGAAGAGATTGGGCAGAAAGGCTTCCTGAAGCCTTATGGGCCTACAGAACTACATGGAGGAATACAACAGGACATTCTCCCTATGAAGTTGTTTATGGGAAAGAAGTCCTGCTCCCCATTGAGTTTCAAGTCAAAACTTTAAAGATGGCAGTTCAGTTGGGGATGGATCTATCAGAAGCTCAAAAGCGCAGAATGGAGCAGTTGAATGAGCTAGATGAGATCAGACATGAAGCAATCCTAAGAACTGATCTAGTTCAACATCAAAGAGCTAAGTGGCATGACAGATACATCAAAGAGAAAAAGTTTCAAGAGGGAGATTGGGCATTACTATTTGATTCCAAGTTTAAAGACTTCAAAGGTAAATTTCAGACCCATTGGCTTGGGCCATATGAGATTGACAAAGTATTTAGCAATGGAGCGGTAAGAATCAAGACCATTGATGAATTTCAAACTCCTCTTATTGTGAATGGCCACAGATTAAAGATTTATCATAAGCCACTCTCAAAAGAGGAATTTGTCAAAATGTTTCAAGAGAATTCTGCAATAAGGCTGGTGAAGAAGAATCCTTCTTCTCCACCAGCCTAGCCTTTGTTCCTTTCTGTTAAAAAAAAATAAAAATTGTATAAGCCTGAAAACCAATCACTGATTGGCAGTCTTATACAGAAAATATAGAGTGAAAATCAGGAACACCTGACACCCTATATTTTCCAAAAAAATCTCTCTTTCTTTCCCATTTTCACTTCACTTCATTTTCATTCCACTCCATTTCATTTTCATTCCACTCCACTCCATTTCATCCCACTCCATTTCATCCATTTCATTCCATTTCATCAATAAAAGTCTCTTTCATGACCATTTCCATTCAGTTAGTTATTATCTAACTATATTTATTTAGCCAAGTGGTTGTTGTGTCAGTTTCCGCAGCTGGAATCAGTTTCCACAGTCAGAAGCAGTTTCCGCAGCCACCACTCTGTTTTACAAATTAACAGTCAAGATGTCAGTTCAATAATCATGAAAATGCAGGTATGACTGAGCATATGCTATGAAGACATGGAGCATCTAAAGACATCAATAAGGAGCAGTTGATTAAGGGCTAATGGACAACAACTGGCAAAGATTCCAAGGTATGAGTAAACATTTCTTTCAATTAGAAATCAAAGGCACAATTTTGCATAGTTATTAAACCTTAAAGCTCCACTATATGCAATGATTACCATGATAGCTCCATTACCATTTCACGACATTCCTCCATGAACCATGCATTTATTCCCTAAACGGTCTCATGATTAATTATCGGGTTTAACTCGTAGTTGACTGCATTTTCACACCTCACTTGTAATCATGAGATGTGACCTATTTAATTACGGCTCCTCTCCACCGCATAATTTCCGTAGCCATTTCATAAATGTGTTAACATCTCCTACACAGCCGTTCAGTTCAAAAATTCCGGATTAACTTCACTCCCCTGCCATTCTATTGAAGCGATGGCTACATTACCACCTCATTCACATACGCCTCCACTCCATTTGGTGAACTCACCTCAGTTGCCTATCCTCTATTTCCGCTTACAGTCCCTGAACACTCCCGTTACCTGTTCTCCAGCTTCGATTTTCAGCCACTGTTTTTTTTCTCCATAAACCTCATAACCTATCCGTCTTACCTCTACTAAGCCCCTCACACGCAGTCGAATTTCAAACAAAAGGAAGGATGGGTCAGTTATTGAGGGCAGAACTGGAAGGGCCCAAGTTCTTAGAAGGATACTGTCAAGTAAAAGACCTGCTAAAGAAGGAAAAATGGCTACGTTTCATTCAAAAATTTAAGGCCCACAATAAGGAGATAACAAAAAATTTTGCAAGGTCTTTAAACGGCCAGGTGGTGGAAATTGGAGACCTTAAGTTCACTGTCACTGATGCATCCATAGCAGCCGCTACAGACCTGCCCTAGGAAGGTGAACGTTGGTTTAAAAAAAAAAGTTTGGACGATCAGGCATGGAGAGTCATATTACGTAACCTAGGTATGGAGGTAACTGTATTCACAAAAGGAATTCCTATTCATGCATTAAAAGAAGAGTGGGCCAACTTACTGTTAATCATTCAAAAGTTCATTACTTGTGAAGGCCGTTTTGGAGCAATGTACATGTATCATACTTGGTTATTGATGAACTTCTTAGAGAACCAAACTCTTAATCTGCCCTACTTCTTATTTCTGAACTTGAAAAAGATGTGCACAATAGTCCAAAAGAACATAGAAGACATAGAACCTCATTTATATCATCATGGGCTTGTGAGGATTATAATTGAAGACCAATTAAAGAAAAACAAAGATACCTGGGAATGGTTTTTAGTAAGAAACTACTTTCAAGAGCCATATGAGGCACCTGAAAGCAGTACACCAAAAACACCAAGAAGGAGTAGGAGAGAAGAGAAAAGTGCAATAATTCAAGACTCTCCTATTAGCAAAACTAAAGAAGTTGGTCAAAAAGAGAAGGAGGAAAGAACTAAGGATAGAAAACATAAAAAATTGAAAGGAAAAAGGAGCATAGAAGATGTATACCAATCACCAGAACCATCTGTAGAGGAAGATTATCAAGTTTTGTCTGAGAGACTAGTGCATCTTCAAAAACAAGCTGCTATAGCCAAGAAGAAAGAAAAAGGAAAACAAAGTATAGAAGAAGAGAGTACTAGCCCTCAGTATTTAAGAAGAAGCAGCAGGCTTAGAGGAAAGTGGAGGAAAACACAAGTAAAAGGACCCCACTTCATTGACCTGGGTAGGGAAATACCCGAGAAACCTCCAGCTGGCCATAGCCCACCTCATCCTCAGCCAAATATTGAAACCAGTCCTCCAGATGTTGATATAAGTCCTTCTCGACCAGAATTAGAAATCAGTCCTCCTCCTCAACAATACTTTGAGGTCAGCCCAAGGAAAACACCCGAAATAGATCCAAATTGGCAAGAGGTGTATGATTATCTCAAATCCTTAGAGAAGATAGATGCAGGCCCGAGCACATCATCCGCTCTGCCTCACATAGCACAAGAAGCACAAGTCCAATCATTGAAACAAGAAGTGTTTGAATTGGAGGTTTTAAACAGGCGCATTAAACAAGAAAGTGAAGCATTAAAGGAGCAAAGAAAAGTGGACAAAATCATTCATGATAACACTATGTTACATCTGGAACTGTGGTAGAAAAAGAACAAGAAATTAAAGAAAAAGTGCAGGAAGTTGAGTAGGGAATTAATCAGTCTCAAATTCAGATGTTTGATAAGGAAGCCCAGGATGGTAGTAGCACCAAGGAAGAAGAGAAGAGGACTAGATGTACTAGCAGAAGCTTCAGAACACATGGACTAAAGGGGGGATGATCAAAATTTTGGTTGCATGAGGACATGCAACACCTTCACAGTGGGGGTATGTTGAGTCCCAAACTTGCATCTTCCCTATACACCTTTTTAGCATTTTTCCATTTACCTGGACCTCCTAAGCTGTCAAATCATTGCATATTAGTTTAAAAAGAGCATATAAAATGGTTTCCTAACTATGTCTTGTGACTACTGTTTGATCTAGATTTTTGCTCATTCAGCTGTGGAATCTTGTCACTTTCCGCAGCTAGCTCAACTTTCCGCAACCTTTTGTTGAATTCTATGTTACAGGTGTCTACAGGCGAATCCGGCCACATGGGCAAGTTGCAAATTATGTGGACATGGACCGTGTCCTATTGGTACAACCAAATCCCTCACAGAAGGCCGTGGTCAAAGACAGTCAAGTGGTGGTCAACCTAAGAGTTTTACGGTGGCAGAACTCTATTTTTCACCACGGGAAGACTTGCGTCGCCGTTCCTAAATCTTAGGAGATGTGTTAACCCCTAGGGATTGCTCCATGAACCGAATCTAAGAGCCACCCTCCTTGGATTTAATCTCCACGGCTACCATAATGCTAAATTTCTAGACGTGGCTATTCACGTGTCATTTTAGCAGCGCAGATTTTAGGAAAGTAGTTGTGTCATCCTCTATTATAAATAAAGCATTCTCATATGCATATTAGCTAGATTTTTGAATGTAATTTTGACTGTTTACGAGCCCACTGTGCCGTGACTTTATCCTTATGTTATGACTACATTGTAATACATGAGAAGACACTGTTTATAAGTCCAATTCATGGTTGATTGCTGATTGGCCGAGGTTGTGCAGAGGGCCCCTATACACACCAAGGTTTTGAAATTGTTGTATAGTTTCATGCTTTATTCCTTTACGTTCCTGATGCCATAATTGTTTACTTGTATATATTACACTGCTTATGGTATTCATGTTGATTGTTGTCCATAGTTTTTATGCTTCCTAATGCTGTTAGCTGATCAGTGTCTTTATTTTAGGTTCTAATAGGAAGCCTGAGCATTTGCACATATCTTTATAATGACTACTGACATGGAATTATCTTGTCCTTCTGCTGATTTATTTTCTTAGTTCTAATTCCAACACTGTTTATTTCTTTTGGTTTTGTTCATTTACTTTTCTGCAAGATAGATATTAGATTACTCATGTCATTTTCAGTTACCTCCTATAGCTAGAGCGAGTCAAATGGTGAGGGATTGAAGTATGAATGCGTAGTTTCATATTAGTTTATTTTTCTGCAAGTTAGTTATTGAATTGCTCATGTCATTTTCAGTTACCTCCTATATCCAGAGCGAGTCAAATGGTGAGGGATTGGAGTATGAGTGTGTATTTTAATATTAGTTTCATTTTATGCAAATTAGATATCAGATTGCTCAATTTGTTTATGATTGCCTCCTAAAGCCAGAGCAAGTCAAATGGTGAGGGGTCACAATATGAGTTGATGTAATATGATTTTAGTTTACTTTTCTTGCAGTTTTTGAATTTCTTTGAGTTCAGTTTCTTTTTGTACAGCAGCAAGGATACTGGGTTTCATAGTCACTAGCTCACTGTTTGGCTTAATTAGAATATTGGTACAATTTTATTTTCTCTTAGGAATTGATTTCATCATTACAAGTTTTAAAACCTTTTTGAAAAAATTGAAGTTTGGAAATCATTTTAAAGGTCACCATTGCCTTGAATACTTATATCCATACTTGACCTTTAGAATTGCCATCTCACATTAGGGAATCAACAAAAGATAAACCCAAAAAAAAACCAAAAATCAAAAACGACAAAAAGTAAGAAATCAGTTATGTTGCATATACAGTGCAGCTTATGACTCCCGGATTGATAATTAATATAGCAATTTAGGACACTCTAAATTGACCAAACAAAAATATTCATATAAATTCATCCAAACAATGGATATAGGAATCGAAGGCCATAAATCTTTTGGAAACCACTTTCTCCATTATGTTTCCTATACTTCCTACTTTAGTATTCAATCACCATTTGGAAATTCCTAGAGAGTATGTTGTGCCAAATATCCTAAAGTGATTCCCGTGCATTAAATTTGGGGAATTGATCCCAAGAGTCAACCCAAAAGAGTGTTCTCTTACCATTTGTTACCTCTTAGAAATACTATTACCATATTATATGTTTGTTAATGCTAGCAAGATTCCATATTGAATAAAATTTGATAGAATGTTGTATTCATACGCTTTGGTAAGGGGTGATTCTTATTCCATATTTTATGCTCTATATTTGATGCCATAGTTTGTTTGTTTGTTTTCTAGTTTTTTTTTGTTTTTTGTTTTTTTGTTTTGTTTTGTTTTTCTTTCTTTTCTCTTGGAGCCAACACTTCCAAATTTTATCTCTAAAGACTATGCTTAGTGATTTCAAGTTGCAATCTATGCCAAGGCCTTCCTAAATCTTGGGTAAATAGAGTTTTTATGAAGCTACTAGGGACCATTTTCTTTCTCAAGAAGCACCCCCCTCTAAAGAGATTACTATAGGCTACAAATGGGATTAAGGATGCATTTAGGGGTAGAAAGAGCAAAAAATAGGTAGATGGAGAGAGCCTAAAGGAAAAAATTTCAAAGCACCAAATGGATTGAAATGTTAAGAGAATGAAACATATATCTATCCAACGTGTGGGCCATATTTTGAAGAAAACCAATCCAATATGTGGACATCAAATAATTTTCTGCCATGAAAGCACATATATATTTAGCAGGAAAGGAACGATGATTATATCCAAGAAAACAATAGATATGGTTTTGGACTTCTAGGGGGTATTAAAGAAAAATATTTGGAACTTTAAATGACTGATCAACGTTTCCAAGGCAGCAATGAAATCATCAAGCTCTTTGAATAAAGGTAAATCTTCCTAATAGGTGAGGTTACCCATTAACATAGTGTCATCAACAAAATGTTGATGGGAAAGATGCATAAATCTTTCATTTCTCCATTTGAAATTGCAACCTTTAAGGCCCTCCTATGCCCCTCCATTGTAAGGATAAATAAGAAATGGGGGAGGGGTTCTCCCCAATAGATACCTATGGAAGGATTCAATTTAATATAGGGGGACTCATTGATAAGGATTGAACATAATGGTAAAGCGATTAACAAGCCAATCCAATTGGACAAAGAATCAAAGAATCCAAAAGCAAGTAAAAATTGATAAATAAAATACCATCTTAGTTTGTCAAAATATTTAGATAAATAAAGTGTAGTAACCATAACTTATTTTTTGTATTACCTAATATAGTGGATGACATCATGGGTTACCAATATACCATCAAGAACCAAATGCCCTTCAACAGACCATGTTTTGCCAACAAGAATGTAGGAGGGTAGTAAGGGCTTAAGATGATTAGTAATGAACTTAAAAATAATATTCTGGATGACAATATAAAGGGATATGGGGTGGAAGCATTCCAAATTATCCACATTTTCAAATCTATGGGCCAACGTTAAGAACATACCATTAAGGGTTGGGAGGACTAAAGATGATTTTATCGATCTACTACTAGTTCTTGAATTTCCCCTCCCATGAAAGGCTAACAAGATTGAAACAAATTAGTTTTGAAGTCGTAATGACCAAGGCCCTTATTTTTGGGCGCACATTTGACAACACATTCCACTTTTGATAAGGATATTTATCTCATTAACACTAAATTTTGATCTTGGTTCTGTAGAGGTGGAATGTGCCTTGAAATTTTCCTTATGAATACCATTTTGTTTGGGTGAAGTTATGAGAGGAGTGAGAAATAATAGTTTGATATCTCTACTTCAATACCATGTTGATTTGAAAGCTTTGTACTCTCGAAATCCTTAAGGGACGAAATATCATTACGGTGGAAGTGGTGCACTATCAATTTGTGGAAATAACAGTACTTTCTCCCTCCTTCGTGAAGCACCTGAATTGTGATTTTTATTGCAATAGTACTTCCACTAAACTCTACAATATTTGAGGTTAGTGATAAGTTCTACTTATTTTACCACCAAATCCTCAGACTATACCTCAAGGATAATCCTTGTATAAAGTGAGAAAATGTGAAATTCTAATTCTTGTTTAGACTTAAATACGTTTCCAAAAGTCTCCCCATTCCATTTATTTATCTTGGAATTGACATATTTTATTTTTTGTTGAAATTTATACATGGTTGTTCCTCCTATGAAATTTGCTTCATTCCACCAACCCTTATCTTTTTCTAGGAAGGCAAAATCCAAAAGTGAGAAACTTTCAAACGTAAAAGGCTTACTTTTGGGAGCAACTTTGACATTGGTATCCAATAAAATGGGCCAATGGTCTGATCCCTTGCTTGGGAAGATGACTCAAGAAAAATGAACTTCTTTAAAAGTGATCCATACATGAAGCTATCCAACCATGAAACAATATGATATTTGTCACCTCATCAATTGTTCTATTTGAAGATATCGTTGATTATGCCCACATACTTCAGGATTAGTTTCCTCATTGTATTCCTAAAGTGATTTACATTGGAGTCTAATTGCTACAATTCTCCTCTTTTCTATTCAAGGGACATTAGAAGATTCAAATCCCTTCCCACTATCAACACAACATTTGACAAAATAAGTCTTAGCTTACTCGCATATTGAAGATATTTAATTTTTTTCCTCACTACATATGGCCCATAAAAATTGGAAATTAATCCTACCTTCTCTAATCTGATTGGTTGGAAATTTGCAGTGAGAATATGTGGGGACGAAAAGAGATCTGATAGAGTCATCTCCTTTAAGTTCCACAAAATATTTATTCCTCCCACTTGGACAATAACATGTGTAGTGGATTTTCAACCTTCCCAAAAACAAGAGGCAACCATTGTCACATTTTCAATAACACATTCAGATTCTTATAACATTGAAATGGTTGGTTGTTACTTATGGTTTCTTTATTTGAAAATCTTTGGCTTTCCTTTGAAATTGAGGCCCATAATGTTCCATGAGATGATGTTCATTGATGTTTGGGTGGATCAAAGGATAATGCATCTATCATAAAACAATTCTTCTTGAGTTAACATTTCTTCTACTTCTTGATGTAGATACTTATTTATCTTTAATCAATTGACATTTCGCTCAATGCCTAGATGTGCACTCCATCCCACCCCCATGAGATATCTTGAGATGTGGGAGTTCTTAGCTATTTTCTTTAAACCAACCTCCAAGGTATTTTATGAAGATGGGGCTACAAACCTCTTTATGTGAAGTCTTCAAATCTCAAAATAAAGGTTTCCATTGGGTTTAGCTCATCAAGATATTTCTGTCAATATAAATTTTATGTCAGTTTGACTCCCAAATTAGAATTTATTCCCTTATAATATTTAGTCATTTATATAGAGCCACATAAGCACTAAAATTAAACTTGTCATCCACATCACCCACGTGGAACTACCACCTCACTAGAATGGGGTTACATGCCATCACTTGCCCCTACATGGATTCTGCATGGCCACTAGGAGGTCTTTGTGGCACTGCCACATCAACTTGGGCATGAAGTCCTACTAGGTCTTTCCCCTTCATGCTCTATATCCATTCTCTATTATATTTTTATTCACAATTGATCTAGTTTTACGACATGATTTTTCCCTTTAACGCTCTGAGACCCATGGATCTACGGATCTAAATTAATTTTGGCTAAAATCTATCCTAATGGCCATTGAAGCCTTCATAAGGGTGTTCACCCTCTACCACCCCTAGACCCCACATCCATGGATACCCTTTCACATGTATTTTCATTTGGAACTACCACATATGGGCACTTTTGTGAGGTGATGACCCCTACCACTATTAGATCTCAAATTCCCATATCAACTTTAGCTTGATAGAACATCCATCCATTTGGCCTTCGAAACACCTATCCAACCACTCCACGATTGGACCCCCAAATCCTCAGATCCTCATCACATCCACTACAAAACTACCACATCACCCACATCCATGTTATGTCAACGTTACATTGCCACATTGATAGTGTTTAGGGCATATCCATGTGGCACTACCATGTCAACACATAAGTGGGTCATGTCCTCTTGCTATGCCACGTAGGCTCTAAGTGGGCCCCAACTTTACCCATGTGTGTTATAGAAATGGTTGGGCACTGCAACCCCAAGCATAAAATGTTCATAAACCAAGGGCTCCTAAGTCCCTAAAAGTGTTGTTCTAACCCCTAAAGGAGCAAGGTCAACTAATTACAGCTTCTCCCAGAATTTCTCCGTGAAAAACTACTCAGAACTGGTCAAAACAGGATCATTTCACCTGCTCCATAGGCAAAGTGCGTTGCATCTCACCTAAGTACACTCTGTGGGTGCGTTGCATTTCAAAAATCCCTTCTATGGGGTGCGATGGGCGAGAAGTGACAAATGGGTTGTTCCAAACAATATTGAGTTCTTTCCGTACGCACTAGTGCTAGATCAGATCAAACATGCTGATTCAAGTTCATGTAAAACTTGCTTGATCAAGATAGGTAAAATATTATTGATTTTACGGGACCATATGTTATGATTCAAATCAGTAGGAAATACTACTTTCGACAAGATTCACTCAGAATAGGCTCCAATTTTTTTTTCGTAGTCTTGTGAAAAGAAGGAAGGTCTGGCTTCAAGTTGTTCGAGATAAAATAGTAAGTGTCAATCCGCGAGGTGGAGAGGCATGGAATCTTCCAGAAACTTCTCTTGTGACACTTGCCTCTCTGAATTCGACCAAGGATGAGTAAGAGATCATCAATCTCCAAGTGGAAGCAAGAATTATCAGAGGGAAGACACTAATCAAATCACAAGCTGACTCATCTCCCTTACAGATATCTATATATGGATCCCTCATCCCAGAGATCCAGAGGCTGGAATTTTGCATCTTGTAAGGAACTGTTGTTGGTTTCTTGAGGCAACATCATAGTGTTGGGTGATCTAAGCTTTGCATGAGGTGAAGAAGGGCTTACTTGCTGAGAGGATGATGCTGGGTCAGAACAACTGGTTGTAACTCTCTTGGCTCTTTCTTGATTATCAATAAATCTATTCAAGTTTTCCTCCATACTCTTGTGTCGTTTATGTTTTATGCATTTGTATGGTCAATTTACATCTAATCCTAGATTGTTTATGATAATAGATCCATGTTCTTGTATAGTGTTATGCTACTTTGATTCTACAGGTACTCTGTGAAGATGGGTGTACAAGGAAGCAAGTAGCAAAGGACTATCAGAAGAGAGAGGAATTGAACTAGGAGCCAAGCGCAAGACGAAGGTTGGTCTCCGTTATTCTTCTCTCATCTATCTTTCATAAAGGAAAACAAAAGTAGTTTTACTTTGTTTGTTTCTAAGGTAGCTACCACACCTTAGTGGCATTAGCAGTTCTGCATAGACACTTTTCCCTATAACAAAATGGCGACTCCGCTGGGGGAGCGACTAGGTTGTTTGTTTATCTACATTTTTGTTTACTTTATAAACTTACAGACGGAGCCTGAAGTCGAGCCAGGTAGCTTTCAAACTGCATTTGCTATGCAAATGCAAAGTAGATAAATGTCACTTCAGTCAATTTCCAGGTTTTTTTTATGAATTAAACAACTGATAAATAAACTCTCTAATTTCCCTTTTGGTGGCTCTAGTAACCTCCTTAGATCTACCCCTGTTGTTGATTTACTGATTACCACTTGCTCAGCCAAAATCCTTGAACTGAACTGCAAATTGTGACCCGGGACCCAAGCAAAGTCTCGTCTCTGGCCCAACGCAATCTCTGTTGTGTGAATCTGAAATTAAACGCACTTCCCGAGTGTAGTAGGTGCGCTGCATTTCAAATTCACTGTGTTACAAGTGCGCTAATCAGACTAGGCATTGTTCCTGAATTTTGGTTTTTGTGTTCATTCTTTTCAGTTCTATTCATGGATTTTGCTGCCTATAGTTAGTATACCTCTATTTGAAACCCCTTTCCTTGCTGATATTTCGCCTCCATTGTGCAAATAACTGTAAGTGTTTTTGTGTATTTGTTGAGTCATTTCCAGTTCTCCTTTGCAAAAGAGTAACGTAATTGTACTGTAGTTTCTTGATTTGAAAGTGTCGCAAGTGTCGTTTTCCATCATAGAAGAGAGTCTGATTGCTATCGATAGTCAATTACCCTGTTACTGTTGTATTTGATCTGAATTAGTAGTATTTCTAGTGTCGAAAGAAAGTCTTCATTTTGAATTTGAAAAGAAACTTGTTAGTAATTGTCGCTTGAAAGTAATTCAGATTTGCGCATTAGCTTTCTTTTTATCATTCACATATTAAGAAGGCTGAAAACAAATACATGCATGCGCATTTGCATTTAGACTGTTTGATTGGTTTGATTTAGGACAGTGCATATAGTGTGTGCTCTTTGCTCTTTGTTGAAAGAATTCTGCCTTTCTTTCCTTAGTAGCTAGGATTTTCAGTGCACAAAGAAGATAAAAGACTGTTTATCATCTTAGATTGCATTTTACGAATTGTACATCTACATCATGCGGTGAACCTGAAAGGCAAATTTCTTAAGCAAGATCAACTACAAAATAAATTTAATGAATCTAACAATGCTTTGGAACCTAACGCAACATCTAGAAGTCTAGGCTAGAGACGTATTCCGGCGTCGTAAAGCCTGGTAACTGTTGTTCTCACTGTTGGTTGGGTGATTCCTCCACTTTGAGACGATAAGTGCCAGTACGGACTTGTGCTCCCACATACCGTTGAGTATATTTTGGGAGACCACAATAGGCTTAATCCTTTATCCATAGGAAGCCGTATCTGTTGCCCTATCGATTGCAATGCACTGAACACAGCATTCGGGAAGATTGACTGTCGTACCATAAAAAGTATTCTGCAGTTTTGCGATTGGTTTGGTAATCCCTCTGCCTAGATTTCCAGATCAGTCCCTTTCATTCCTTTTAAGACTCCTTAACGGAAAAGGTCCATCTGAGCACTTGTCACTTCAGGCTCATCAAAAATTGAAGGCAACTAGAGTCATCTTTTATTTTTTCTTGACTCTTTAAAATTTAAAAAACAAGTTGTGTCAAAGCGTCTAAAATTTATTTTAAATGGAATAATCATCACCTTTCCTACGTTGGTCTTAGGTTGAGAGGATGGAGTCCACCAACCAAGGAATTCCTCTTGGAGGAAATCCTAGTCCCTTCTCCTCTTGGGGAGATGTTGGTGCACCCCATATGGCCACATTGTCGCTTCCAGGATTGACAATAGGCTTGCCCGTATGGCTCTTCTCAACCTCTGTCGTCCAGAACACCGCAATTCCTGAATAATTGAGTCAGCAACTAGACGATTCCAGAGTTACCCCCCAACCCTCTACTTCCTCCAATTCTTCCTCTCCTCCTTCCTCTTCGCTTGATGGGGCTGGTAAGGCCAAAAATCAAGTATCTAAGAAGAAGAAGGAAAAGAATAAGAAAGAGAAGAAGAAGAAGCAGCCAAAAGCGAAAGGGGGCAACCAAGCGTCGTCTAGCGAAAATCCACACACTGCACCGACCAGGCCTAAATCGCCATGTGTCATTTGCAAAGGAGACCACTGTCATAAAGATTGTCCCTGCATCCCTTGGATCTTAAGGGACTTGTCTCCTCGTTTGCACAACCCGATATCGTCAACCTCTAATGATCATGTTGAAAACACACCGTCGACTAGTGAAAGTGAAGCCCCAGGACAAAAAGAAAAATATAGATTTCCTTGTAAACTGTGCGAAGGTGATCATGCCGTCCACCATTGTCCCTTCTTAGATGAAGCTAAACGAGTTTTGGACGATCGTCCGGTTTCACCATTACGACTTCCTCCTGGATATAAAAAACTCTTGCTGAGTCCGTCACTAGTTGAAAATCCAGCTGACCCGCCCAGGTGGTTGGCCGAAGCATCTATCATTGAAGACAAACCATTTGAACCCATACCAGATGAAAGTCAAAAGGTCGAGATGGCAGTTGACCCGGTCTTGCCTTTAGAGGTTCCATTTTCAGATGATACAGTCACAGAAGAGAACAAGGATGACACCGTCCAAATTCTTTTCGTAAGCACAAACTCCAATGAACATGGGGGAAATTTACCCATTCCTCTACCGTAGGAAGGAATTTCGTCAGATTCATACCCGGTCGTCTATTCGGTCCCACCTCCAAGCAACCTAGTTGTTTCCTTTGACTGGAATCAACTAGACAGACCCCATTTACCGGCTAGTGTACCATTCCGAATCATTGCTCAAATATATAGAATGGTTATGGCCGGTACCATCATAGATGAAGGGGCTTCTGTGAGTATCCTTTCCTCAACAGCTAGGAAAGCACTTGGTTCGCCATCACTTTTGCCTGAGATGAGAAATCTAACAGGCTTTGACAAAGGAACCACTCAACCATTAGGGATCCTTCCCAATGTACCCATAACATTAAGAGGGAAAACCGTTCATATGAACGTAATGGTAGTCCAAGGACCCCTGGATTATAATCTACTCCTTGGACGAGTCTATATTTATTGCATGGGAGCCATTGTCTCATCACTCTTTAGAGTAATGTGTTTTCCGCACGAAGGAAGAGTGGTCAAGCTCGTAGACCATCTTTCATTTCCCGGATCACACATAGAAAATAGTCATATACCATCCCTGAATGGTATTTTCACACAAGGAATGTCTCATCAATCCCCAGTCCGTCCACCTGATGAGTGCGAGTGATTCGGGGGACATGACTGAAACCAAAGGGGCATGCACCTTGGTCTCCTTCAGCAGGAAAACTTTGGGTATAGGGTAGGTTTCTGCGAGAGATATATGACTAGTCTGTACTCCCGTCCGTGATTGGAAAAGGGGGTTAGACTGGAATAAGATTCCCTCGTCAAAGTTATGTGAGTGGAGGCGTCTGCACCGCTCGCCTTTGTCTATTTCGGTAGGCATCGCCGAAGAAGTGTTTTGTTTGCGGTCCAGATAAAACAATCTTTCGTAACCTGAAAGAGGTAGACCTTTCCTATATAAAACAAACTTTTTGTCGGTAGAATAAAAGGTGACCTTGAAGCTTTATTTTATAACTGGGGGCATGCAAACCTTTTGGCATGCAAGTGAAGAGCGACCATTTATTTTTTAAATTTGTAGGTCCTCTAACCCTTTAAACTCGTAGGATTGGTCGTTTCCTAACTTGCATAAAGAAAGCATGTGGGGCAAAGATTTGAAAAATTGTCGTTTTCATATATGAGACATTCTTATTATACGGCTAGATTAATCAAGTAGTTTTAACACAGACTTCATGCTCGTTAAAAAATAAACATAAGCAATGAGCAAATGTTTCCCCCAACGTTTAAGCTCAATAAAAAATGAACCAATTCCCGGTAAATAATCATCGTGAATGTAATACTTCAGCCTTTAAAGCCTTGTTCATGTTCTCATCATCACCTCCACTCTGTATCAGCCGATCATTCACTTCCATTTGATTGTTTACCCCTTTTGAGGAACAGCTGCGAAGAGTGATCCCGCTAGCCATCCTTGTAACACTGTCGTGATTGGAAAATTCCAAACCTTACTTGGAATCAGCTGCTACCCAATTTTATCACTCATTCCTCAAAGACGAGTCTCCTTTAAGCTCTTTTCAACTGACTCGTAAAATATGAAAAGATTGCCGAGCCATTGGCCTCTCCAGCTTGTTAAAGGGACCGAAAGTGTTATACCTCCTTTAGATTTTAATATTTTTGGACCTGAGGGATTATTACACAAAAACACTGAGCACTTGTTTTGTTCGGCTCGTTAAAAGTATCGAAAATTCATCCCTTGTGTATTGTTTTATACTTTTTCGGACTTAAGGGATTAGATGACGAAAAAGGAATTTTGGAGTTTCCTTTACGTCCCTTTTCAGACTCTCTAAAATTGAAAAGGACCGAGTTATCTTTGTCGTTAAACTCGTTAAAACCTAATAGCGACAAACTTGTCCATAGCAGACAAGAACGAGTTTCACTATCGCTAGGCTCATTAAAACATAGCGATGGGTTTGCCCGAAGGGAAAATTATAGAAAAAGCATATGTTATCCTCCTCAAGCTTGACAAAAAGAAAGAGGTACTGGTCAGCAATGACTGGGGAAAAATTGGGAAGAAAACTTGAAGAAACTTTGTTGGTAGCAAGTCGCTCTTGAACATGACACTTTCACTCCGTATCCAAGTCGGGTTGGGTTGTTTCATTAACCGGTAACATCACCATGGTCCCATCACGCCGTCCACATTTGGGGTTAATGCTACCAATCCATCACGTTAGTGTCACCGATATGTTCAAGAGAAGTCACTCAGAGAATTCACCTGTGTCTCACTCGCTGCAATACATTTACGCTCCATTCTTTCATGACCGCCACCCTGAACCTTATATCACCAGATCGTTTTCACCTCCATTAAAATCATTTGCTCCGTTCCGTGTCATTGATGTGGGATTCATTAAGGCCCTCCTATGATGGATCACTTCTTGTCGACATCAGCTCATTATCCAAGAAGTCGATCTAGGGACACCCCTTTCAGTACTTTGAAGCTTGCATGCCTCAATGACAAGTTTCTCACGTCCGGCGATAGGTTTACATCAATGGCCTTCCACCGAAAGATTTTGCGTGGTGTTCGACGCCAAGTCCTTTATTCACACCATGTGAATTGTACTGCAGTACCTTGAGGTTCATTATCATTATCGGTGATTCCTCTAGCGCCTGTTAACATCTTACATCATTGGCTGGTAATCAGGCGATGTCTTTCCATGTTCGACTCCAGAACATCTCTCACATGGATCGACTTGTACTTCGAGTGAAGATCGAATGAGATTGAAGACCCTTGGATCTAGTTTCATCCATCCGGGCTGTGATATATATTCAGGGAAATAAAGACATCAAATGTACATCGTTGTTGCATAGATAATCATCCAATCAAAGGGATGATGGCTCTACCAGAATCATCAGTCTACACTTAGACGATTGTCTGTCCTATGTACATGAAAATGAATTTATAAAGCTAATCATGGGAATGCCCGCCTCAGCTAGATCATGAAAATATTATGAAGATAATGTATTGTATTGTATCTTATTACAGGTCTCCTCCCAGCTTGAAAGAACTTCGGATCCTCATGATAAAGGATTTCACCCGACATCAAAAAAGATTAACGACCTCATGCTTTAGGGGGCAACTGTTATAGACATTTTTGGGCACTGCAACCCCAAGCATAAAATGTCCATAAACTAAGGGCTCCTAAGTCCCTAAAAGTGTTGTTATAACCCCTAAAGGAACAAGGTCAACTGATTACAGCTTCTCCTAGAAGTTCTCCATGAAAAACTACTCAGAACTAGTCAAAACAGGATCATTTCACCTTCTCCATAGGCAAAGTGTGTTGCATCTCACCTAAGTACACTCTGTGGGTGCGTTGCATTTCAAAAAGCCCTTCTATGGGGTGCGATGGGCGAGAAGTGACAAATGGCAGTGTCAATCCGCGAGGTGGAGAGGCATGGAATCTTCCAGAAACTTTTCCTGTGACACTTGCCTCTCTGAATTCGACCAAGGATGAGTAAGAGATCATCAATCTCCAAGTGGAAGCAAGAACTATCAAAGGGAAGACACTAATAAAATCACAAGCTGACTCATCTCCCTTACAGATATCTATATATGGATCCCTCATCCCAGAGATCCAGAGGCTGGAATTTTGCATCTTGTAAGGAATTGCTGTTGGTTTCTTGAGGCAACATCATAGTGTTGGGTGATCTAAGCTTTGCATGAGGTGAAGAAGGGCTTACTTGCTGAGAGGATGATGCTGGGTCAGAACAACTGGTTGTAACTCTCTTGGCTCTTTCTTGATTATCAATAAAGCTATTCAAGTTTTCCTCCATACTCTTGTGTCGTTTATGTTTTATGCATTTGTATGGTCAATTTACATTTGATCCTAGATTGTTTATGATAATAGATCCATGTTCTTGTATAGTGTTATGCTACTTTGATTCTACAGGTACTCTGTGAAGCTGGGTGTACAAGGAAGCAAGTAGCAAAGGACTATTAGAAGAGAGAGGAATCGAACTAGGAACCAAGCGCAAGGCAGAGGTTAGTCTCCTTTATTCTTCTCTCATCTATCTTTCATAAAGGAAAACGAAAGTAGTTTTACTTTGTTTGTTTCTAAGGTAGCTACCACACCTTAGTGGGATTAGCAGTTCTGCATAGACACTTTTCCTTGTAACAATGTGGCACCGCCATGTTAGATTTTCTTCAAGGCCCTATTGGGTCCTCCCCCTTGATCTTTTGTAAGGTTTCTCTATTATATTTGATTTTGGTAGAAATCCAATCCACTAGGCCCTTAACATTATATCTATCCCTACCATCCTCAAATCCCAAATCTATAAATACAAATATGTTAAATTTAATCCATCTCGTAGACATTTGGCCCTTCCAAAAATATAACTCCTCTTACGTCTCCCTAAAGACTAGATCTTGAACGAAAAGATGCAAGCAACAAAGTATCTAGCCCTAGATGACATCCAAGCCTTCACATGGTATCAAACTTTGCCAACCTATAAACTCCCTATATCAATATATGATCTAGGTGGCTCCAAAAAGACACACAGGACAAAGGGTTTATGAATGCTCGAAAATCAAAGTGCTCAAAATGATGTCAACCTAGGACCGGAGTGTAGATCTCATTATCCGGATCGCGAAGGTGTGAACGGTTCATCAATCTGAGTCCGGATGATGAAGTTATCGTGAAAGGAGTTGCCTTGGTTCCTTCGAAAAAAGGAGGCTTTTTCTCATAAAAATGGGTTTAAAGCCTTATAAGGCAGATTGCATCTGAAGGAGTCCAAAGGGTGGACTTCAGGTTAGGCCTTTAAAACCCCCGATCCACGATCTTCGATTAATCGGAGTCAGGGGACATGCTAGTTGCGATATCGGGCCATTAGAACCAGTGATATGAGATTTCTGATATTGGCGATCAGCGTCGGCAGATGCCAAATGCGGAACCTTGGGCCACAGCGATTGTGACATGCTATAGCAATCAGTGATGTGTGATCTCAACCATCGGATCAAAATAGATCAACGATCTATATCTAATCGGTGGATTGGCAATCGGCAATCCCACGATATACATGGCCAATGACCTCAGCGATACGCGATTGCGATATAGCGTGGCCCGATGGTTTATGGACCCGATTTAATGAAAATTGAAGTCTGGTTTATTGTATTTTTCACAGTTGTCTGTGTATTTTGTGTATAAACAAAAAAAGGCCTATTTCTATAGTTTTGAGCGCTGACCGAACCTTCCATTCAAACGCCTTCTATTCCTAAACAACAGACCTCCGATTTTTAGGCATCCTTGTACCAAATGTGTTATAAAACACAATGGATGTAGAAAGCTGAAGGGGGAGAGAGAGCCTATGCCAGAGAAGCCTGAGAGCCTGCGTGGAGAGTGAGCGAGAGTGTGAATTTTGAGAGCCTCAATGAGAAGGCTACACCGATGGAGAGCTGCAACACGAGAGGGCAAAATAGCCAGAGATAGCTAGATAGTGTCGCATTTACTCAGAGAAGTTGGAAAGCAGAAAGCTTGAAAGCCAGAGCGTCATAGAGCCTGACTGCCATAGAGCGTGATTGAGGCAGTGAGATAAGGTAGCCAAAGGACCTAAAGGTCTACAGAGCCGTAGAGCTGCAGTAACATAGCCAGAGCGCTACAAAACCAGATAGCCAGAGAGGTACATTGTAGAGTCCAGAGCAGTCTTCTTCTTGTATGATCGAAGTTGTGAGATTGAAGCAAGCTTCAACACTTTTGATAGCAACTATTTCAGAGAGCCTAATTGCAATAAGCGAGAAAACTATCGATTGCAAGGGGATTCGAAGTCCATATTGGTAACAAGCCCTACCTATGCATCGACAATGTGAACATCGTTATTCACCATGGATTGTTTTCGCTAAGGATATGAACATCCACTTCTTCAGATGGCCCGTGGTGTGAGGCATACTATTTGTTCATGTATTTCTTCTTTATACATTATGCTGCATGGATCCTTGATTGATATGGAGGTAGGATATTGTTTATTCTATGTTTTCATGATTCCTTATTTGATTTGATGTGGAATCTTCTATGTGATGTACTTGCTATCATAACTCATCATGTTATGTTTTGAGATCCCTTGTTGTATGTTGTTGGGATATTCTTCTTGTCGTCATGCATGTTTTGTTTTGAAGTCCCTTTTAAGCCATGTTGGCAGGAGGTTCATCATCCGTGTTTTTGTGTCACGCTAATAGGAGTCTTTTGATTGAGAGTTCTGGTTGTGGAACATCTCTTAGAGCCACTCCTCCATGAGGGCATTTTTCCTTGTATGATTGCGACATCATCTCTTGTGTACATCACAATTATTGATAGTACTTAATGCAGCGGCCTATACCATCTTGACACCGGGGCCCGGAGACGTAGTTCCTCCTAGACGAACTCCGTTATCAACAACTCATGCTTTCATGTGCTGATGATTGTCTTATTCCTCTTCTTTTCCACATGCAGATGTATTTGTTAATGTTCTTTTAAAAAGAAATTCTAGCACATCATGAAAGTAAAAGGTCTTGGAAGGGCCCTTCTTCGCACTCAGACCTATATCAAATGGTATCAGAGCGGTCTTTGCATTGATGTGAATTGTAGTGTGAACAATGACAGAGGATGAAAGAGAAATGTACAAGACCATGCTTAGCATTTCCAAAAAAGTGGAAATTGTGTATGAATCTCTACACAAAGAGACAGAGGAAAAGGAGCGATTGTAGCTTTAGTTGCAAGTGACATAGGAGGCCATGGAAGAACTGAAGCAGAAAAAACATAATCTTCAAACAGAGAATGATGATATGAAGATGTGCCTACATGAAGAGAGAGAGGAAAAACAAAGTTTGCTACAAAAGTTGCAAGAAAAGGATGAGGCCTTGGAAAAGCTACAGTGAGACCCATGTGAGGTAAAAAGTAGTTCTCCATCTTTATGTATGTTTCCTAATGATGATTTCACAATTTTTTAAAATCATACCACAGGAATTGGCTTCAAATTTTTGAAGAGAATGGGGTATGAAGGAAAAGGTTTGGGCGTTAATGGCCAAGGCATTGTCAATCCCATCAAAGTAGAGGAATTACCCCGTCAGGCAGGACTTGGGTATGTCAAGAAAGAAGTTGGGGAATGCACTAAGATAGTTAGTGAACCACCAATGATGGATGATGAGCAGCCCTCATTAGTTCTTTCCAAATCGAAAGATAAGGTAAGAGATGTTGATTTCATTTCAATTTCATCTTCTCATAGTATGATGTCTGTTGGAGATTTGGAGATCCCAATAACAGGGACAGACATGAGGCTCCTTACAAGGATGAGGCATGAGGAGAAAGAAGAACTTGGTGCTAATAACCAAGGCATCACTCAACCTTTGGAGGTTGTGCATGAAGATCGATTATCAGGCTTGAGACACTAAAAGAGAGTGCTCAAAGGTGTCAGATTTGTCCGAAACATCGTTAAGGAAAGAGAATGATGGGAAAACATCCCCATCATCCCATGGCAGTTTCCATTGCAGGGAGAGAGATGAGGCAAGCTCTCATCACCATACTGACATCAGAAACAGCAAAGGAAGGTATAACCATTTTCGATCTTCGAATGTTCATTTTGATTATGATCATGTTGTTAATAATGAATGAAGATCAAGGCATCGAAAAAAATGTACCTTTTTTGGTTTACCTAACCATACCTTTTCCAATTGTTGGAAAAGAATGGCAACACTCATGAGGCGTGAAAGACCCTCTCAACAGCATGAAAAGAAACAGGTTAAGCAGATATGGAGGAAGAAAACCTACTGTAGCCATTGCGATAGAAATGGCCATCAAAGAGCCACTTGTTGGAGGCTCCATCTGGAGCAGCGCCTTAAAGACAAAACGTCAGTGTGGGAATTAGGTGAAGCAGTTGTTCGACCAGCAAAAACACCTCAAGGAGGTGACCCATTCACCAATATAAGTGAAAAATGGTTTCTAGACATGTTGTCGTTTCATGCTCATTATTTTGTAAATCATTTGTTTCATTTTAAAGTGTAAAATTGATGATGTGTTTCAATCACTTGGTTAGCAACAATGATGTTTGGTCATGTTTTGAGTCGTATTTTACACTCTAAAAGTGATGTTATGTTTCCATCACTTGTCGAAACAATAGTGTTTGGCCTTATGTATGTAAATAATGTGTTACAATGATGATGTGTTTTCCATCACTTTTTGAAGCAACCATGATAGGTTGGCCTTGTTGTCATAGCTGGGATATTATGTCCATCTTGTTGTAAACTTGACCACTGAGTATGTGTTATAAAATAGCAGCAAGTATGGGACGTCTTGGGTCATTAGTTGGTCATTTCATTCAAAGCATGTAAATGTAAAACAATGTACTACAGGTTACAGAGGTAGCAGGTGTCGGCTCATCGCTTAAGGCTCCGAAGAAAAAAGGTGAAGGAGATGGAATCGAGACCTCTTAAGGACACTTGTGATGTAACAGGGTACAAAGAAAGTTATAGATTACTTTTTGTCCTTTTGGAGGACCAAAAGCTCCTCAATGGGGAGGATTGATCTAGATGGATCCAAAATGACACACCTGACAAAGGGTTTATGAACGCTTAAAAATAAAAGTGTTTAGAATAATATCAACCTAGGACCAGAGTGTAGATATTGTCGTCCTGATCGTGGAGGTGTGAATGGTTTGTCAATCTGAGTCTAGATGATGAAGTTATCGAGAAAAGAGTTGCCTTGGTTCCTTTGGAAACGAGAGGTTTTTTCTCATAAAAATGGGTTTAAAGTCTTATAAGGAAAATTGCATCGAATGGAGTCTAAAGGGCGGACTTAAGGCTAGGCCTTTAGAACACCTGATCAGTGATCTCTGATTAATCAGAGTTGAGGGGCATGATAGTTGCAATATCGGGCCTTTAGAACTAACGGTATGTGATTTCCGATATCAGCGATCGAAATGATCAGCATTAGCGGATGCCAAAGGTGGAACCCTAAGCCGCAATGATTGCGACATGCAATAGTGATCTCAGCCGTCGAATTGAAATAGATCAATGGTCAAGATCTAGTTGGTGGATCGGCGATTGATGATCCCCTAATATACAGGGCCATTGACCTCAACGATATGCGATTGCAATATGGCGCAGACCCGATGGGTTTATGGACCCTAATTGATGAAAATTGAAGTCCGATTTATCAAATTTTTCACAGTTTTATGTGTATTTTTTGTATAAACAAAAAAAAATCCTATTTCTGTAGTTTTTTTGCACTGACCGAACCTTCTGTTCAGACGGCTTCTATTCCTAAACAACAGACCTCCAATTTTTAAGTGGCATTGTCCCAAACGTGTTATAAAACATGATGGATGGAGAGAGCTGAAGTGGGAGAGAGAGGTTGTGTCAGAGAAGCTTGAGAATCTACATGGAGAGTGCACGAGAGCCTAAGAGCTAAGAGACTCAATGAGAAGGCTGCGCCCAATGGAGAGACGCAGCACGTGAGGGCTAGATAGCTAGAGATAGCTAGACAATGCCGTGTTTACTCAAAGAAATTGGAAAGCAGAAAGCTTGAAAGCTAGAGCACCATAGAGCCTGAGTGCCACAAAGTGTGATCGAGGTAGCACAATAAGGTAGCCAAAGGACTCGCAGGTCTACAGAGCCGTAGAGCTATAGTAACATACCCAGAGCACTATAAAACTAGATAGCCAAAGAGCTACATTACAAAGTCTAGAGCAGCCTTCTTCTTGTATGATCAATGCTGTGAGATCGAAGTAAGCTTTAACACTTTTGACAGCAGCTATTTCAGAGGCCCTGATGGTGATAAACTAGAAAACTATCGATTGCAAGGGGATCCAAAGTCCAGATTGGTAATAAGCCCTACCGATGCATCGACAATTTGAACAAAGTTATTCACCGTGGATTGTTTTTGCTAAAGATATGAACATTCACTTCCTCAGATGGCCCGTGTTGTGAGGTATATTATTTTTTCATGTATTTCTTCTTTATACATTATGTTGCACAGATCCTTGATTGATATGGAGGCAAGATATTTTTTATTCTATGTTGTCATGATTCCTTGTTTGATTTGATGCAGAATATTCTATGTGATGTACTTTCTATCATAGCTCATCATGTTATGTTTTGATATCCCTTGTTGTATGTTGTTTGGATACTCTTCTTGTCATCATGCGTGTTTTGTTTTGATGTCCCTTTTATTCCATGTTGGTTGGAGGTTCATCATGCGTGTTTTTGTGTCATACTAATAGGAGTCTTTTGATTGAGAGTTTCGGTTGTGGAACATCTCTTAGAGCCACTCTGGCATGAGGGAATTTTTCCTTGTATGATCGTGACATCATCTCTTTTGTACATCACCATTATTGACAGCACTTAAAGCAGTGACCTATACCATCTTGACACTGGGGCCCAGAGACGTAGTCCCTCTTGGATGAACTCTGTTATCAATGGCTTATGTTTTCATCTGCTGATGATTGTCTTGTTCCTATTCTTTTCCACATGCAGATGTATTCGTTAATGTTCTTTTAAAAAAAAAAATTAACACATCACGAAAGTAAAAGGTCTTGGAAGGGTCCTTCTTCGCACCCAGACCTGGATCAACATATATGAAAAATCATTTAATATGGAATATTTGGCCCAAAGGCATCCAGACTCCAAGTGATGGTTTTGGACCTACCTAGTCGCATATGCCTCAGATCACTTTATTTGTATACAATAGAACTAAAGATAAGGGAAAAAAGGAAAATGCATGAATTTATTTAGAAAATGGCATTTGATTAGAACACCAAATTTTCTAAAGGAGATGGGCAAGACCTAAACATTGGCCTCTAACAAAAGAAACAAGCCTCCAACTCAATTCCTTAGGTTTTTGTTATGCGTTTTCTTAATATGGTTGATTTTAAGTAAGCACTTCCAAGTTATCTTCAGAGCAATAAAAAACAAGGAAATATTTTAGATATTTATAGTTTTAAACCATTTTCACAAGACATGAACCTGCCACTAAAGCTACATAGGCACTCAACTACAAGCATAAAAATAAATAATAACTCATAAGCATAACATTAGCTCCATGGTGCTACTAGACATTGAAAACATGATATCCAAACTAGGCAACAATAAGTGTAATAAAAATTTTCAACATCCACACATGAATATGCATGATCATAGTAACATTCATTACATAATAAGGCTATCTCAACCTAGAATATAAATCTGTACAATTTTATACCTATTTGGGTGAGATAAGATGGTTGGAAACTAAAGAATGGAATTCAATTATCTGCCCAACATAGTCTAGCTACACTTTAGTATCTCTTGCAGTTTACCTCCCCCATGCTAGATCAAGAGTCTGAGGGGATATTTTCTCAAGGGAAATTCACACCAAGGCTTGATCAAACTCTCAGGAAAATGAGTCCATTATCCAAGTGGTTTATCAACTGCTCTTTGGTAGTAAGCACCACAATGACTCTCTTACTCCACGAGATCAGTCATAAGGATTCACCCAAGGACTGATTGGTGTATTTCTTAGTTAAAAGAGAATTAGTCCACTATTTAGGTGGTTTCTCAGCTATGTTTTCAAGGTAAGCACTGTAGGAACCTATAACCCGTTGTTTAGGTGGTTTATTTGTTCTTCTAGTAAGAACCACAATGGCTCATCTTGTTTTTTCATGTATTTCATCAGCTTTATAATAGGAAACTGAGTAGTTTATCAACTTATTCAACAAGAAATAAGTGGTCTAATCCTCCACTAAGCCTGCCACTACCCAATTGGGCTCAGGAGAATAGCTTAGGGTATTCTCATCATAATGAATGGGGTGACACCTCTATTCTCAGAGCAGTAGATTAGGGAAAATTCAGTTTAAATCAATGTTCTTGACTAGTCCTTTAATAAATCTTTTTTTCTAGGTATTTTTCCATGTTTCCCTATAGCTAATCCGTCTCTCCAAGAGTTTTTTTCCCTATTCAGTATTGCTATCTATGTTTTCTATCAGGCTATTATGTATGTGTTCTCCTATTTCTTGTGTTATTTTCTCTCCTTGTATCCACACTCTTTTCTTCCAATTTGTGCTAACCTCTATTTCCTTACCCAACACACGCTTATTTTCCTCAATCCATGAGAAGAGGGCACTGATGGTGTTTTCCTTCTCCCCATGTTTCCCACTCAGAGACTTCATTTCCCATAAGTGAAAGAAACTAATGGCTAGGATAGTAAGCAAAATAGTTATTGTAGGTACTATCATATTATTTGCACACCACAAGAATCACCCCCACCCCTCTGCGTGATCTAGGAGGATCCAAAGAAAAGGCCCAAAAATTGAATTTCTTAAATCTCAGCAAAACTAACACCAAGTTGTAGAAATCATCGAGACGATTCCAACGATGTGAACGATAAGTAAATGCAAGTCTACAATAAAAGTTATAGCCAATAAAAGTTTTGGTCAAAGTGGGCCAAAGCCAAAGTCAAATGATGATGTGGGAGTCTATAATACTAATGTCAGTAGGCTGACATGGTAGCTTGAGGACCTACCATGTGTCATGCACAATTGGAATTATTGGGCATGATTTGGAATAGTAACAACATGACATGTAGCATCACCAAGACATGCCACATGGCATCACTATGTCATGCCACATGTCCTCACCGCATAGGAAAAGCTAGAAATTAATGTAGCCCAATCCAAGGCCACCATGTGGCTTCACATGATTTCTTTATGTAATTGGGGCATGTGACAAATGGTTAGTTGGCCCACGCATGGGTCTACAATGTACGTTCAACTATTCAAATATATATCTGTGTGTGTGAAAAGAACCCAAAAATTGAAGCATTTGTAATATAGCCAAGAGGGGATGCCACAAGCTTCACCCCGAAAACTCTCCATCCAACCATGTTTTACAAATAGCCCACGAACTAATCCACTTAACAAATTTCCTGAAAAATTCACTCACCATATATTTATTTAAACCATCCCATTTGCATGTCAAGAGGAGGTCGTGACTATGGATAGAGGATAATAATAACAACGTGATGGGTGGAAGGCTGAGAAGAGGTCTCACATAGGCATGCATATTGAGGTAGATTTTGAGAATATTTTGTAGAATATACAAAGGAATATTCTATGCAAATATTTCAATAATATTTTGAATTGTTGTGGAGCAAAATTTGAGGAGGAGGCGATAGTTCCAAAACCTAGTCAAGTTTAAGGTTATTTTTCTCGAAAATTCATAAGGAATTGATTGGTGCAGTCATAATTTGGATTTGAGTAGAAAATACAAGGGATCATGGAATAAGATAATATGCAGGGAAAATTTTAAGAACCCCCCCTAAATTTACATGTATAATAAATGGGCGAATCTCCATGGTATATAGGAAAAATGGAAGGCGATTTTATCAATAATATGATATGTATATATAATTTTTTGGCGAATCTCTCACCAGGCATGGCGAATATTTTAATCAATTATAAAATCTTGTGTTTATTGAATATACAAATGAAATCATTGCATTTCTTTAAAATATCTTTTGAAATCAAAATTACCAAAATTACATATCGATAACCTAGTGGGTGTAGGATAAAATTCACCCGTGCCATTCACAGAAAGCATGAGAAAAAACCTAATACTATATATAAAACCAAGAAAAATTCAAATTCATCACTTCTAGGGACCTCGTAACCACCCTGCCAATACACAAGTATGTTCCTGTTTGCAATTAAAAAAATTACCCAAATTACAATCTGTTTACACCATCATATGTTGGAAAGTTATAGAAGGATGACTAGTGCAATCAATCCATTCCTTTTAGCCCTGGATTTGTTTCAATTTAAAACAGAAGTATACAAATATATGTCCAATGTCTATGCTTTAACCATTCACCTTAAGATGCTTTTACAATATAATTTCCTAAGTCTATTTAATATCTTCATTATCATAAAAACCAACCTATATCCATCTTAACTCCACATCTACCACTCTTTGGGGGATGAAATCTATTTATCCCTCTGAGCACTTGGTAGACCCAGAATTAAGATGTATCTAAGATGATAGAATTTCCCCTTTAAATAGTTTATGCTCACATGAATACCATGGTATTACCATGGGTTATCATAAACCTCGAGCTTAAAAACTACTATTAGTAATTTATAAAAATAAATAAAATAAATAGTTGATTTTTATTTTATTTTTTATTTTAACCAAGCCAAAATGTTTAACATACATTAAATTACAACATCCATTTTTACTCTTGATTGGATCAAATATTTTTTCACTCTATGCTAGTTTGCATATCATGATATTTGATACCTCTCGGGGGTTAGTAGATCCAGAGTAAAGATGGATCTATGATGGTTTAATTCCCCCATTTAAATAGGCTACATTCCAGGTGAATAGCATGGATCAATACCATGTGCCTTTTTGGTGAATACCATGGGTCAATACCATGTGCCATTTTTATTTTTATTAATACTAATATTAGGATTAATAATGTTTTTTGCATGGTATTAATAACAACCTAGTCCATGGTATTTGTCCCATAGTATTTTGCCATTAGGTTTCACCTAAATATACCGCATTTTTTGAGTGTTGGTAAATATAAGGTGACTTATGGAGTAAATATAAAAAAATGTTTTATTTGTTTACCATACCTCTGGTTTATTTATATTTTTATTAATTTACCATACCTCTTTCACAAATATGGTATTTGGCCCATAGGATTCACTTAAATGAAACCTCTTTCTTGAGCCTTCATAAATAGAATGAGGGCTATGGACTAAATATAAAAAGAGGTTTTATTTATTTACCATGCGTCTAGTTTATTTATATTTGTATTTATTTACCATACCTTTTGAGTAAGTATAAAAAGACGTTTATTTATTTACCATACCTCCACTTTCCTAATATTTTTATTTGTTTACACCCTTCCATGTATATAAGGTGACTTATGGAGTAAATATGAAAAATATTTTATTTATTTACCATACCTCTCATTTATTTATATTTTATTAATTTACCATACCTCTTTTATAAATATGGTATTTGGGCCTTTGGCCCATAGGATTCACTTAAATAAAACCTACTCTTTTAAATGGGCGAATGGAAGGTTGTAACTCCTAATTTCAAGGGCTAAATGTACCTTTTTTACCCTCTCCCTTAAAATAAGGTGGGCTATTTGAGGTGATTTGTAAAAATGTACTATGATACAAATTATTCGCCCACTAAAAATTTAAAACCCCTTAATTTCGCCAAAGGGCGAACATTCACCCCTAAAATTTTCTATGGTCATATGTTTCATTAAATTCTTGGCACAAACTTCATGCCATCATTGCACATGTCAAAACGTGGTTGTGTTTATCCTCTAATGTTGCAAAATTTCGAGGTGGCACTGATGGTATGGAGTACACTGCAGTTTGAGTAGTGGATTTTTGGTGCATCCCTAGACATGAAGTATTTCCATGTACTTTCCATTATTTTACTGAGATAATATAGAGGCCTCTGCACTTTGAAGTTGGGCCCATAGATGTAGCTCATACATTGTGAGTGAACTTTGTTAAAAAATCTAAGTACATTGTCTATGTTGCCTTCATTTTTTATTGCTTCTTCATAGAGGTTGCATTTATTGCATTTCATTCTCTTTAAGCAATTATGTGTAACATCATTGAAGAAAATATCTTGGATCATGTTGGTATGAGAGCAGGCTTCTTTCATGTAAATTGTGAGTGTGGATGCTTATGAGGGCGAAACTTAAATACGCTGAAGGAAAACTCAATTATTTTAATCACAATATTGGATATTCAACACGAAGAAATAAAATGGAGGATGATGACATGAGCAGAAAGAATGAGCAGGATTTCCATAAGGCCTTTTATTCAAGAGGAAATGTCTTTTGCATATTATGAAAGAAGAATGGAAAAAGAGGGAAAGAAAGAGGGAGATACAAAAATTGATAATGCATAAGTACAACAAGGAGGTGGAGGACAACCTCCTGAATATAACATCCCAAATTTATTATCCTTATGTATGCAATTTAAACAATTTTATAAATGAAAAGGCTAAGAGAGGGAAACAGATTCAACTGCCTGATGTAGGATATTTCTTGATGGAATTGCTAATTTAAATATTAGTCCTTGGTTGGCTGAGGAGATTACTTGCTTGGGATTTTCAAGGTTTGTTATTCTAGGAATATGAAATATTTTTGACATTCAATAAAGGCTATGTTTTGAGCCTTAAATCGATTAGTTCTCAGACATAAATTTGGTTGCAAAATAAGTATGCAAGGCGATGTTTCCTTGTGGAAACATTAGAAGACAGGGAGGATAGGAGTTAAGAGGATTTAACTGCACGAAAAATAAGGAGAGTGGGAGAAATTATCTCATAGGAGAGATAAGAGAAGGTGGAGGAAAGGATAGGGATGAACACACTATTCAACACTCTCTAATGGGATTCTCTAATTCCACCCTCATTGAGAAAGAAAGAAACACAAAGGAAAATAGAATGGAGTTTGACCTCATCGACTGACTTAGGAATTCACACACTCAATTAGTACTCAACAGGAAACAAGAGTGTAGAGGGAGAGAAGGAAAGACATGGAGCTATGTTTTTGAGCTTTGAGGAGAGTAAATAACTAGTTAGAGGCTCTATCGAAGCTAGTTGGGCATAAACATTTCAAAGAGAAGTGGATTTCCTTGAGGACTAAGGCAGGATATCCTGGTGACTATTTGGTTCAATTGTGCATTTTCGAAGGTTTAGTTTTGAAGGCACTCCACCTCAAGATTTGGAATTTGGCTTGGGGTCGATAGCTACATATAATAGTGGTTGTAGCTTGTCTATGGTTGGGTGCAAACTTAGAGTCCCACTCTTAGTGGGAAAATTTTTAACATGGTTTAATTTAAGTTCTCTTGTGCTAGTTATTAATAATAAGACATGTTGCATCGCTGGTTGAGATGGTGTTATCATTACAGGAAGCATGTCTACATTATTATTATTTATAGGACTAACTAATGTATCACATTGATGTTTGAATGTGTTGGAATAATAGGTAGAAAGACCAATTATGTCTAGCATGAAAATTTATCCTTATTGGAGTATTATGACCACATAAATCTAAATCTTGAATTAGTGTTGTTTATGTTGCAATATGGTGAGATTAAGGATTCCTCCTCTTCTCTCCTTGATGGACTGTTAAATTTCCTTTTCTATACGCATGTTTCTCTTGGTTGTTTTCCAAAGTGCTAATTCTTAATTGGGACAACGTTTTCACTCGCTCTGAATCACATAATCGAGAGGGTCCTTGTCCCAGACTCAGTCTCCCATAATACTTATGAGTAATCTAGCTTGGTAGGGAGAACCCTGGTTAAATATAATGGCACAAGTTTAGCTGTTAAATTTAAGCTGCATTGATTGCTTGCACTATGCATAGTTTATAGTGTTAATCTAAAAATAAAGAGACCTTGTTAAATGGTTTTGTGACTATGATTTGGTGTTAAATTCTCTAAAATGTAGGGGGTATATATATACATATACCTATGCATGTTTATATTAGTGTAGGAGGTACGAGGTGTATATCGCTATGAAGAAAGTGTAATTTAGCACTCGTAGATGCATTTTATCCTTTCTTAATTAATATGCCTCCTAGCTTCATCATGGAGTTGAAAGATGAGGGCATGTGTTATTCAAGTGTAATTATGCAAAACTAGTCCTTTTGCAATCTTTTTACCCCATTCGTGATCACGTATGAGTATGCTCCCATGTTGTGGGAACCTTGTGTCATGTCAACCTTGGATGGTTTTCATAATTCATAAATAGAGGTTTCATCTCTATAATGGCCATTGTAAAGGAATCTAATGAGATCTTCATCATAGCCAGGGCCATAGTGCACTAGTGAGGCCATACTGGTGTGTGGTTCCTCAATGAAAACCATTTGGGATCAAGATTGAGCGTATTCTTGATCTGGTAAGACTTCCCAAGCCATTCCATGGTGGAGATGGATGTGAGCAGTGAGCGGTGAATCCTTAACTTATGGCCTCATAGGGCTAACCTTATTCCAAGAGGTTGGTCAAACCCTAGTCATAGAGGCATGGTATTCGTGTGCTAAAATTTCCCTCTAAAGAGATTAGACCGAGGAACATGAGGTGGACTAGAAATTTTATCCTCGGAAGTTTAAGCTAGTACCAAAAAGGGGTGGCGGGATGATATTGGGCGAGGGAGACTTGGATGACATGTAGACATGGTGAACCTCCCATTAGTTAGAGGTGGCACCCACATGACAACACACCTTAGGACTTTATCTCGAAGATTTAACTTACAACACAAAGAGGATGGATGGGCTGATGTCAGGTCAGGATGTGCTGGCAGAAACGTCAACCTGACAGTAATGCCATTGGTGGGGAGATGGGTCACATAATGGGTAGGCCTATCAGATTAACACAACAGCCCAGGAGTTGTGCTATTGGACAAGGACTGGACCCATTGACACACTAGCTCGAGAGTGATGCCATTGGTGCAGAAATAGGACACTTGATAGGTCAGCCCAGAAGGGTTAATCCACAGGGTCCTTAAGTGTGCAGGTGGAAGGGGAGTAGGGTGAATATTGCAGGATGACATGGAAGCACAATTGCATGTGAAAATCAAAGAGATGTCACTTGATGGGAATATTACCCACTTGACATGCTATCCGAGGATCCATGCTATTGGCTAGAGGTGAACCCCTCGCTAACAAGTTATCCCATTGGCCAGACCCAAATATTTCTAAGGTAGTGTAAGGGAAAGGAGAAAGGCAACGCGAAGGCTGGAGGGATGGGTCCCATTTAGAGGTCATGCACTAGTTGGTAAAATCGTGGTGATATCAGGACACAGAAAATTGATGTGCATCACCCCCTGTGGTGTTTTTGGAAAGCATGGGTAATTGGTAGTGTAATTAATCTAGATCGTCAATTTGATGATGGGAAAAATGGTCAACCCACTTTACGCCACATCTTTGTTGTTTAAACGTTGGGCATGTTGTCATGTTGGAAACGTGGATCAAGCACACCACTCATCGTGGGTGATCCGACCAACTTGCAAATTAATCCCGAAGTGGAATATGATGTTGTTAAGACCTAGAGAGAAACTATGATGGTGAACACGCTAGCCCGGGGGCAAGACATTGGTTGGGAATGGTCCCATAAATCCACTTGGGCCTAACAGTCTCACCCTAGACATATATAAAGTGGAGAAATGTATGCATCAGGAAAGAACAAGTGATATGATGTTAACCATACCATGTTAGTTGAATGCATAACCTAATGGTTGAGAGGTAGACCAAACTGATGAGTCATTCTGTCTGAGTTAGACATTGCAACAATGAATAGGGTTGGGATGGCGTGGCATAGGAAGTAATGGTTTCCAATTGGTGGTGTAGTGGAGCAATGGTTGATAAGGTTATGTAACCCACCAGACACGTGAGCTAGGTAGGAAGGTCCCGATAGGTAATAAAGCATCCCATGCAGGGAACATTGAAAGTGGGAAGACAGGATGATGTTTCTAGAAGGATCCACTAGGGAGGCATAGGGAGAGATAATGTAAGGCATGGGATTGGGTGGTGGTCATAGGGTGGCGGTGGGCCAAATATATATATATATATATGTATATATATATATATATATATATATGTATATATATATATATATATATATGTATATATATATATATATATATGTATATATATATGTATATATATATATATATATGTATATATATATATATATATATATATGTATATATATATATATACATATATATACATATATATATATATATACATATATATACATATATATATATATATATACATATATATATATATATATACATACATATATATATATATATATATATATACATATATATACATATATATATATATATACATATATATATATATATATACATATATACACATATACACATATACATATATACATATATATATATATATCTATATATATATATATATATATATATATATATATATATATATATATATATATAACTATACAAATAGGCAAGGTTAAGGACTCTAGTTATTAAGCTCTAAGTATGAATTGGGAAGCTCACTAGAGAAATTTGGAGGTAAAAAATGGGCCTAAAAAATGTACAGAAAATAAAATAAAAATAAAAATAAAAATAAAATAATAATAATTTATAATAACCAATAGGATTCAATATGTTGATATCAACCATGGGGGATGATTCACCATTGATGGAGTAAAAAGGTAAAAATATATAAAAATATAAAATATAAAACTATTTTTTCAACTCGTATTTTCAAGTTATCTCGCTACGATTTCAGTCAAATTTCGAGCGGGAGCACTCATTGGATGCATAATTTAATTTTTCATGTATTAGAGTCCATCAAAAGTATGCAACATGGGTACTCCTTCGATGGAAAATTAAATTATGCATCCAACGAGTCCTCTCGCTCAAAATTTGAGTGAAATTGTAGGAAGATAAATTGAAAATATGAGATGAAAAAATACTTTTTTCTTTTTTTCTCTCCAAAACTTGATGAGGTAATATAATATTATTTTAGTATTTCCACTATTATTTTGTAATATTCCTTAGGAGGCCCATGTTAGCCCTCAAAATTTCTCTAATGTATGCAACGAAACATAGTGTGAAGAAGACCTAATGATTAAAAAAGGAAAGTAAAAGAAATAATAATAGTAATAATCCCATTCCTATGAAAATAGAAGAGATGTTGGATTAGCGAGTAGTATCCATTCCATGGGAAGGTGGGGTGGTGTTTGTTACACTGAATCTCCATCTTCAATCTCAAACTCTTCCTCTTCCCTCATTCTCATCATTTAAATAGTCATCTAGGAAATGCTTCTAAAAAGCCATTGTTAAAGTTAGATGTGAAATTTTATTTTCCCATGTTTAATGGAGAATCTAATGCATAAAAGCTAAACAATTAGATTAAACATATCAAAGTTTACTACCTTATAAAACACATCGAAGTTGAAGAGGTGAATATATAGTTATCATCTCCTTGGATGGAAGGCACAACACTTATATGGTGGTAGAGACAACTTCAGAATGGTAGCAAACATAATGGAATATCCTTTCATCATAGTCTAAATTTACATTTACATTAAAAGGGAAATTTTACCCATTGGGATATAGGAAAAAAACCATAATGGAGTGGAAACACTTGAGATAGTGTAAAGTTCAAGATTTTTAAAGTTCTACATAAGAGTTTAGGAAGAAAGCATTGGCATTGAATATACATTTCGACTCACCAGAAACATTGATGAAATATATTGGCACTTTACACACTATTATCTCCATCACTCATTGTTTTTGTTTGATCCCACTAATATATATGAAAAAAGTGTTAAATAAATTTATCTTGAAAATAGGGGAAAGCATGAACATTACGACCATACAAAGAAGATAGTGACAATAAAGAAAAATGAAGAAAATCCCTCTTGCGCTCATTGAAAGAAAGATGGGCATGACGAGGAGCATTATTAGAAACTATATCCTGAGAAAAATCCTAAGACGTATGGTGGCAAGGTGAAGTAAAAATTGTTTCTATACTGGAACATGACTCGTGTTCTAATTCAGGTGATGAAAGGAAGATCGTAGTTGTAGGAATTTTAGGTGTTGGACCAAACATGGGAAAATCATCTAAAAATGCATGGTTCCAAGAACTCGAGGAGACAAGAACATTCAAGAAGAGAATGCTCAGTTGAGGAGATTGATATAAGAAGAATAAGAGTAGAAGGAGGGATTGTATATTTAGCTAGAAGATACAGAAGAGGCCTTGGAAAATTTATAGTGTAATGAAGGCTTATCGAGGCCCTCCTCACCCACTTCACAATCTGTAACTGATGTAAACAATGTTAATGATTCTTGAGTTTCATGTTCTTATTATGATGATGATTTTGGTGATTTTGAAAATCTCACTACAAGAATTGGTTTAAAGCTAATAAAGAAGATTGGATATGAAGGAAATGACCTAGGATTTAATGGCCAAGTGATTATGAATCCCTTCCCAGTGTTGTAACTACCTCCACATTCAGGACTGGGCTATATTAGAGAGGAATATGGAACATTCTCCAAGTCTAACAAAGAATGAAGCTCCAAGATCACCGGTGAAGGAAACTAAAAAGCCATAAAAGTGAGAGAGTCTTCAAGTAATGAGTCTGAATCAATGCATTATGAGAGCACATCACACCGTTCCAATGATCATGATTGCCATTAATCCCCACATGGAGGTGAAAATTTTAGAGGACAAGATAAGTAAAGTATGCCTCGCTAGAGAGGCACCAAAGACAATCATTCAAGGAAGAATCCATGACATAAATATCCCTCTCCACATTAGGAGAAAAATAAGGTCAAGAAAGTCTGGATGAAGAAAATCTATTACAACCATTGCAACAAGGGAGGACATCATAAAGCTGCATATTGGAAGCTCTATCCAAAGTTTCATCCCAAGAAGGACCATAATTTTATGAAGAAAGTATCCCTTTCGTAGGAACCAATACATGAGAAAGAGAAGCACATTGTAACCCCATACGTAGCTGCAAAAGAATAAAGGAAACTAGGAAGAAGGCCCATTATCTCGGTTAGTAAGACATGGGTAGCTTTTTAAAGTATTTGAGCGTGTACATCAATGTAAATCACATGTTACTTTTGAAAGACCCCATAAATCGACAAGAACTTGTAAAAGTGATGAAGTGTATAATATCACTTGAATCTACAATATAGTGATACTTTTGCCTTTTGTTTGATACCAAAGGATGTAGGTTCTATTGTAAAGCAAAGAAAACATGAATGATCTCTTTATGTAATTTTTGAGGATGAAAATTCCTTTAGTGAGGAGGATTGATCCGGGAGGATTAAAAAAAGGCCCAAAATTTGAAGTCCTTAAATCTCAACAAAAGTGGATCCAAGTCACAGATCTCATCTAGATGATTTGAACGACATCGACGACACCCAATTTGAGTCAGTATGACAAAGTCATGGCCAGCCAAAGTTTTGGTCAAAATGGGCCAAAGTCAAAGTGAAATGATGATGTGGTAAATTGTACTGCTAATGTCAGTAGGATGACATGGAAGCTTGATGATGTTGTCACTCACTGCTAAGTGTGTTTTCAGTTGTGAAAAGTGCCAAAAAGCAGTGAATTTTTAAGCCATTTTCTAAGCCATTGAAGCTATCAAATCTTAATCAGATCCTATCCACTGGATAGTGCTCGGAATAAGATTTCCAACGGTATGTGGAAGTCCAAAAATGGACTCCTAAATCAATAGTTAGAGCAGATTGAAGGGACCCTTTGAAAACTAGAAAACAAAGAGAAAATGGCTAAGGGTTAGGCTCATCGCAAATCGCAATCGCAGAAGTAGGGGAAGATAGTGAAATCTATGATCAGCTAATCATTGATATCGTAAATTTTCTATCAGCAGGTCCAAGGCATGGCATATCAGCTTATCAACGATTGGAGGTCCCACATATCAGACCTCCTACACAACGGAGGTCTGGGAGCAATATTGAAAATCAGTAGAGCCCACACATATCACAATAGACATTTACAATGGATCACCCTTAAATAAATTGTAGGAGGAATATGCCAATAGCGCTAAATAGCCGAAATTAAAGCCTATAGTGTTAAATCGGCGGGAGGTGTCGAAGACCATTTAACAAAGGATTGCAGTGAAAAACCAAGGGTAGGCGGGTCCTTTTCTTTGTCCTCCAGGTGGCTAGGTGGTGGAATACCATTGTTCCTTAAGAATCCACATGGCAGCTTCATCATGACATGATGGTACAGATGACACGTGGCATGTTGATCTGGCATTTTCAGGGGTCTTATGGCGGCATATTCGGGTGACATGTGTCCCCCCTCAAGAAGTGCCATGTGGCACTAAGGACATCATCAATCTCGCATATCGGTGTTTGACGAAGGTAAAAGGTCACAACTCCAATTAAAAGTTTGATTGCAATTTGAGGTAAAGAGGCTTTGATAAGGGGGTTGGCCCATGATCACATGGAGGTCCAAAGAACCAAGGGTTAAGCATCAAAATGGGTCAGTCCTGTAGATCGACGATCACACAAAGCAAAAGTTCCTCCTCCACTGAAGTTCCTTCAGACCTGCGATTGCGATATGTGAAAGACCCTCCCAAATGCGACATTTTATGCATCCTACTTTCTTTATGTCCCACGTTTAGAAAAATTGGAAAGTGCTATGAAAGGATATAAAGAGGCCCTCTCTCCTGTATTATGATTGTGATATCTCAGATGGGCCTATTCCCACAGATTGGCAATCGCACAGGTCAAGCGAAGATACCAAAGGTGACTGCTGGAAACCACCGATCTACGAGATTCTATGCAACAAAGAAAAAAGACCCCCTAAGGAGAGTCCAAAGGCTCTAGCACCCAAGGACTAAGCACCTAGTCATAAACCTTGGTCAAATGAGAAGAAAGGGCCTAAACCAAGGGAGGTCAAAGGAGATCGAGACTTGCTCTTCTGTAATGCCTCTTAGCATAAGGGCCCCAATGCAGCGATGCCTCTATATTATGGTACATAGGTTTAAAGGCAGACAATCGGTAGCTGAGACTTTGAATAGAGGTATGGGGAAGTGGCAGAGCGATATGGGCTAATCTTGTATAAGCCCCTATAATAAGAAACTAAGGACTACACGGGTTGTTGAAATAAATTCCACTGCTTTGCCACATGAAATTGGATAGTAAATCGAGGCATGGGGCTCCACTCTAATACACAACGAAGGACTATTGGGACATTCTCCATTTCTACTATGTAAAAAGCAAACACAACTGATCACTCCCAATTCCTACAAGTGGTGAATCCAAACAGTTAAGATCGAAAGCAATAGGCGGACTAGCCCGAAGCGTTGAGGTAGAGATGTGGCCTGAGTAGAGGCCACAACAAGGGTGTCTAAGAGATATTTTCCTGACCATCATCTAGTTCTCTTAATTTCTATTTTTTTTTGTAATTTATGTTTATTTCCAAGAAGGGATCAAATCCTGATTCTAATCTTTTTGGGCAGTAGATCCTTGCACGCCGAGATAGCTAGTCTATGAGACTACTAGAGCTCAGGCGAAGATATTTTTGTAAACTGTTGAATCAAAGCCCCCCTTCTTTGTATAAATACGAGGGAGAAACAGTTAATCCAAGTTCCAGAATTCTGCACCCACAATGGTCAAATTTTGTGATTCTATTTTTTGTTCTATGTTGTTTGTTCATGAGGGACTTGAGCAATATAATGATGAATGTAATGTAATGGTAAATTGGACCCATTTTGAATATTAATGGAACTATTTGGTGACTCCAGTCATGGTAATGTGCAGTATGTTCCACTCCTTCTGTTTATAACTTCATGTATGTTTTTATTCCTTTGAAATAGTGAAATGAAGATGTAGGTTCCACCCTTGTTCATGATTGAGAATTTGTTACAAAGTAATAACAATACCTATGTTAGCTACAAATTTACTTACGTATCTGTAATGTGCACATATTTACTTATGTTGTTTTATGAGAAATGTGCCAAGGAGGATTATCACTTGAAACCTTAATTTTCACTCCATAGTTTCTACCATTCCACCTCTTCAATCTTCCATACCTTAGAGCTTAGGATTCTATTACATACCTATGCAACAAATCTCCCCCTTACTCTCTTCCTCTTCACTTTACTACCACTACAATATTAAGCTGCGTGGTTGTTGTGTGTCAGCCACCAGAACAAGGCATTTCTCTTTAAGCTTGGCATGATTTACCCCGTGAGCATTTGGATCTATGTATCGGCTTGAGTTTACCTGGATGACATACAATTGAACCAAGCCCCGTTTATTTTTTTAATTACGTGACAATTGGAGTGTTGTAGAAATCCCCTCACAAAAAATCTCTCATTCACTCCTCTATTTAAGATGCCCTAGGAACTAGTCTACAATCAACCTAGAGGTTGTCTCTAGGAATATTTCTATGTCCCCTGAAGCACTTGTGCTCCAAGTGTCATCAAAAGTGACAACAGATGACATGCCATGTATCATAAAAAACTGGCATTATTAGTGATGGGCCTCTAAATTAGACACAAATTAAGGCCCATCTAACCTTTCTTAAGCACTTGAAGGCTATATTAAACCTCTCCTACTACGCTTAATAATGTCTTTTTAGCTTTAATATGTTCACTATGAAGGTTTAGAGATAATTGCATATGTGTGCCTAATATTATTTATTTTTGTAGAATATTGTAAGAATATTGGGCAGATTATGAATATTTGGAGGAAATCATCTAGGGACTTTATCCATACTATAGGAGGATCAATATTGGATAATAAATTAATAGAATAATGAAATTATTGGCAAATTCTTGAGCTCTAGTGTTTGAGAAAATATAGGAATGTGTTCTTTGTCACTTAATGCAGATTCCTAGTGTTGGGAATCAAATCCACTATTTGAGGGATTTTGGAGGGGAAAGATTCCTCCTTTCAAGGAGAATGCTTCCTCATAATTTTTTATATGTAACAATTCTAATTTTCCTCTATAGGCATGTCTTTCTTGGTCTTCTTGTGGAAAAAACTTGTATTTTTGCAGCTCCACTTTCATTTCTAACACGACTGTACTTGGATTGATTCAAATAATGAAGTTTAGTGTCATTTTTAGCTTTTAAATCTTGGTATCTTTCATAGGAATTTGATTATCCTTGGTATTGGCCATCCCAAGAGCCTCAAATACCTATTTTGTAATTTTATTTTCTTCTTTTCACTTATTCACATGCATCTCTTGTTCTTGTTTTTCCTATTTTTTCTTTTAGTATTGATGTTTCTTTTGTTGTAGGTTGGGTTAAATGATTGAAGTTAATTTTAAATTTATTTACATATTTAAAAGCATGATTTATCCTTATAACAACTCTTAAAAATCATATTCGTCATTGAGCTACTTGGATTTGGTTACTAGTTCATGAATCTAGAATTTCTGGAAGTCCCTTGTAAAAAAAATGTAGTAATTTTCTGCTATTTTTTAGAACATGTTAATGAGCTTCAATTGAGTTTATTCTACTTGTATTATGTCATAAAAGCCTTCTATTTAATAAAAAATACCCCAATGCATTTTCACTTGATTAGGTTAGGAATTTTATAGGTCAACTAGCTCACTAATTCTTGAACTTCTAGTTTTTAGATTAGTAATTTTTTTCTATTTTTTAGCACGTGTTAACAACAATATTTTGGAGTGATCCCACTTGGAATGGAGTCTTAATACATCCTACTTAATAAAAAAAAAATTCCCATCCCATTTTCATTTGATTTTCTTGGTCATTCGGTGAATTATATCCTCTTGTAGCAATTATGTTTTGCTTGTAGCAATTTTGTTTCACCTGTAGCAACCTCCTGTAGCACTCTTGTAGCATGTGTAAAATTAACAAGATTTGCTCGAAAATCTTGGTTTTTTTCTCTTAGACTTGAATCATGACCCTAGGCTCTAAATACATGAATGAGGAAGAATAAGAACCAATTGGGAAATGCCTTTTTACAAAGTAGATTAGGCCTATTTATTTGAATTCATGCTCTTAGGATTTCAATTACAAATTGTTGTTCTTCGAAGCATTAATTTATTTTCAAAGTAACATTTCCACTTCTGCAATTTTTTTAGGCTTTGATTTCATGACATTCACTCCATTACATCAGATAAATGAAAGAAGAATACATTATATGCTGCACATATAGTATCGACACCTCTTAAGTTTGTATGAATTGGGTTGATAATTTAAGTTGGTAGCCTTGGGAGTTGCAATATTCTTGTTTCAATTCTGAGGCTCATCACTTTTTGGTATCATTTTTGGGGAGGTTTCAAAGTATTAATTGTTTTTTTTCATAGTTTTTTCATTTCTTTTAATTTCTACAAGAACAAAAATTTCATTAAGCATATTTCATTTCAAAAATAGAAAATTGCATTGCATTAACATTCTTATTCAAAAAAAAAATATTTCTCCAACACCAAAACCTCCCATTTGATCACGTGGTGCAGTAAGAGCCACATCACCATATAATTTTGTAGGTAGAAGAAGAGGAGGTGACAGATAAGGTAGAAGAAATGGATGGAGATGATGACAATGAAGAAGATCCTCTTAGATTTCACATTCAAGATAATGATGTCATTGTGCATATAATGAACATCCCTCCATATTTCCTTCCCACCTTCCATGGTATGAGGTCAGAGGATCTGGAAACCTTTCTCTTTGAATTTGAAATCCTTTGTAGATCTTATGGTTACTTACTAAAGAGTCAAAGGTTGATATTGTTTTCGGTAACATTGAAGGATAGAGCTCTTAAATGGTTCATGAGTTTAGGGACTAATTCAATAATATTATGGAATTATATACAAAAGATATTTATAGAGAAATATAAATATCATAATCTTAAAGAACAAATATTTAGAATGAATAAAAAGTAAGATAAGAGCCTTGAGGATCTAATAGAGAGGTTCATGTATAATATTAAAAGAGAAAAATTACATCATTTAGGATCTGATACAATAAAAACCCTCTTACTTAGAACATTTAGGGATAAGTGGATTGATCTTATTGATCTCATGAGTAGAGGTGATGTATACCAATAATAATTTCAAGAAATTTGTGAAACATGAAAACACATATCAAGATGAAGGGTAACAATAAGTAAATCAACATCAAGATTGGTAAGTCAAGCTAAACTTGGAAATTTGTTTGATGAATTTAAAACATAAATTCTTAGAAATATAAGTGAACAATTAGAAATGTTAAGAATTCAAGACGAGGAAAAAGAAGGCATTGATATTTGTGTTGTCCATGCAAAATCAGATTTCGTTAAATATTTCCCATCATTACCAAGGTTGAAGGAAGTTTACTAAGATGACAATGGAGCAAGTCAATCACCGAGGAAACTATGTTATGTAGCAGCAAGAAGACCATTGTAGCCTAGTGAACCTAGTCTGATGAAAGAACCTAATTCAGAATTTCATGGTTATGAACATCCATCTCAAAGTAATTGGAACACCCCCTTTCCTTGACAACCTTGGCCATATCAACCCCAAAACCAATCTTGGCAACAAGGTTGGCATGAAACTTATGGGAGTAATCCATAATATCCTCAATATTTTCCACAATATCCTTCATACGTAACTCCATGTTATCCTTACCATCCACCTCCACCACAACCACAACCCCAACCACGTCAATCTCAAAGATCCACTCCCACTCAACTGCCTGTACCACCATTTTGAAAACCACACAAGGATGTAGCTCAATCCACTTACAATGTTGAGGTATAACACTTCCTAACATATCCTCTTTATCTCAATGGTATTCATCTTAGCCTAGGAAGAGTATTTCAAAAAGAGATTCTCTTGTTGTGATTGAAATAAAACATTCAAAAAAAGAAGATTCAAATGAGAAGACCAAAGAATCATGGGCTGCACTTAATGAAGAGCAGACATCAGAATTAGAGATTGAGAAAGTTTCCTCATGTTTACCATCAAATCCTCCATGTGTTCAAGAGAAAAATCAACAAAAGGAGGAATATTTGAATGTATTGACAAAAGAGGACACAAAAAAGATCCAAATGTGCAAATGGACCAAGGGCATCACAATTATATTTAAATATGGTTCCAAACAATCATTAAGTTCCAACAACACACTCTTCTTCAACAATTCCCGATCTCATCTCAATCAAAGTAGTTGGTCTCTCATATTTAGGTATATGTCAAAGCATATCTTCTGAGCCTACACATGTTTTATCTATCATATTGATGTGCACATGGCTCCATTGGAAGTATTCCTATACTTGAAAGAAATTTTGTTTTTTCAAGTAGAGTAGGATATAAAAAAGAAGAAGAGGAAAAATAAAATCTAAGGTGAAATCCTCCTTTAAGGGGCCTGAGATTGGGTCATTGATTGAAAACCTCCATGACGCGGTCAATGGGTTAGAAAAACTGAATAAAAATAAATAAATAAATAAATAAATAAAAAATAGAAAAGACCCTAGGTGAAAACCTCCTTTGAGGCACCTAGGCAAACCTACTAATTGAAAACCTCATTAAGGTAGCGAGTAGGCCTAAAATAAAAGAATGAGAAAATGAAAATTTATTTACTCCATGTATCTCTCTCTTATGAATGTAGGTTCTCTCCAACCTTTGCAAGAAAAAAAAACAAGTTAGCACCAAAAGAAAAAGTTGGTCAAAAATCTAGTCAAAGGAAGTTAAACTTGGGCTTTCTCCTCCTTTTCTCAGATGCCCCAACAAGACCAAGGCCATGTAAATTAATCCCCCTCATCCATTTGCAACATCCAACCATCGTTCCCAAGATTTTCTCATGCATTTGACTCACCGTCCTAAAATGCTACAAAAGGGCTTTGTTTGCTACAAGAGGCAAAAATACAAAGAGCAGAAAATTATTTTTATCATATATTGAAAAATGTGCATCTATTGGCTGAGATGTTTCATAGGGAGATGAATATGAATGATGGTAATATGCTCAAGAAATTTAAACAAATTCCAGTGCACATTGTTTTGAGAAATCGACCTCCATCACCTACAACCAGGTCCATTTTTATTTTTTCTCGAGATTCATGCATCCATTGGCCAAGATGATTTTATGGGAAGGTGCATAAGGATGTGTTGACACGGCGAATTTTTGCTATGCCAACAAGGGGAACTAACCCGATTGCAAACCTCGATTAGATCTACTTTCATTTGGAATGGCCAGCTCTGACGAGTTTTAAAGGACCCTGTAAACTATTATAGATGTTGAAATATTGCTCCCTGGAGGAAGACTTCCATTAAATCGACAAAAGAAATAGCTAACCTATATGTATAATATCCTATCTATATTGATTCTAACTACTTATGCTAGTCCTAAATATTATAATCTATCCCGTAGGAACATAACAAAAAGAGATTAAACATCATATATAGATTCCAAGTCCAAATGAACCAATTATTGGTTCACAGATGAACAAGGTTGTATTAAATCTTAATTTCAATCTAATTACTCATACAGGAATACACATTACTTTCCATACAAATAGAACTTGCAATTTATGTTTAACAAGGTCTCAAATCAGCAACCGCTCATGAATTAACCATTGTAACAAATTATGTTTGAATAACCAAGACTAGTCACGAATTGTCTGTTATCAATGTGCACAATAACAAAACATATATATCCTCATGCCAGTCACAACACCCTGATTCCAAACATGAAAGAAAAAGGAAAATCTCTTTCTTGACCCAAACAGTCTTCTTTATTAGCACAATAAATCAAAATTTGTTATGCCCCAAAAAAATTCCTCTACCCGTCTCTGGAGGAAATACTTATGCAGAAAAAAATGACTCTTTGCCTCCCCCCCCCCCAACTTTCCATCTTCCTGCTCTTTTCTACATACACATTAAAATATATAGATGTAGAATCGATCGATGAAATGACTGACACGTAGAGGGCATTTTTACTGGAGTGCTTCATTTCCTTGGGGAAATGAATAGATGTTGATCAAAAGAAAATGACTGCATGTCATCTCTTCGCACCTGTATTGAGCAGACATTATTCCCTATTATTTCCTGAAGGAAGCGAAAGACACTGCACTTAGCATCCCACATCTGGCATGATTGAAGGGGTCCTTAGAGGTAATAACATCTTAATGGATCAGCACTATCATGAGTGCTTCCTCTTGACATAGAGCATGCCTCCATTATGCACTATGGCGGTTTGTATCCCTTTCTTGCAAAGTATGTCTTTGCAATATCGACATCAGTGGTGCAGAGGTGTTGTCTTGATATAAATCGCATTTATCCGTTATTAGGTCCACTTTAACTTCACCTTTCTTCTCTTGATCCTCACCTACAGAAATAGTTCATATTAGCTATGATTATGAGAAATATGACAAATATGCCCACAAACAAACCTTGAATTTAGTCATAGTTTCTATTTAATCAAAGCAACTATAATTATTAAACCACTGAACCTATTGTAACATTTCTCGTTTCCCTTAATATTCACTTTTATTCAAGAATCGATTGACAATGCTTCTAAAGTGGGCAATTCACTCTATCGGATTTTCTTTTAAAAACTCGGACCACAACACTCTACCAGAACATAGGGGAATACATGGGAAAACTCGCAGCTAAACCATAAGGTTGGACTTCAAATACTATTCACCCGGATCTATAATTATCATCGGGTCCACTCATCGCCCCTTCGCATATCGCATGTTGCTTCACTTTCTCCAACTACCAATTTCGATTTATGATTGGTCGGACCCGAAAATATATAAGTTGCATTTAATAGTCCCAGCGAGTTTGCCATACCACAACGCGCCTTATGTATAAGCCTTGGGCTATGTCGATTGCGATTTGTCATAAGATGAACCTGAAAAATAAATGCACTATGGTTAATAATTCTGGTGGGTCTGCCATATCGCATCGCGTTTTATGTATAAACATTGAACTCTGCTGATTGTGATTGCGATTGGGGAAGCAGACCCGAAATCATATGTGTTATGCCTAATTGTCCCGTCGAGTCCACTATATCGCATAACGCCTTATGTATAAGCTTTCAATTTGGCCGATTGTGATTTTCAATGGGATTCAGACACGAAATCATATGTGTTGCACTTAATAATCTCGACAGGTCTGCCATATCGTGAAATGCCTCATGTATGGGCCTTGGGTTTTGCCGATTGTGATTTGCGATGGGGGAGTGGGCAAGTGATTGCGATAAGTGATGTAACGACGGAACAGAAAGGATATGGACGTGTTTAATTGCATTTGATGTCTGGAAGGTCCTCGTTTATCGCATGCAAAAGAAGATGGCGTAGTGTAATCGTGGAACTTAAGAGATTGCGATAGTGATAAAGACAGGCATTGAGAAATGTATAAGGACTGGAAAAGCACGGAAAGGGTAAGTTACATATGCTTGCAAAGTATTTCTGTTACGAAAGTGTTATAATAGAAATAAAGGTAGGATAGAAGGTTTTTGTGGTTGATAAAGTCTCGATGAAGGATATGAATGAAGGGCTAGACTAGCTTATAAATGAATCATGCTGCAAAGACTTCTTCACGGGGGTCTTAACCGTCAAAATTTGAAGATTTGACTCAGCAAAGAGTTAAACTCCCTAGGACAAAAACAGATCATTTAGAGAGTTATCATTTGGAGAAATTAAAGATCAAACTTCTAGAGGACCCATTCAAATTTGCTACTAGAGAAGGTTTTAATAGGGTGGTGGTTATGGCCACAAAAAATGGTGAACCGCTGGGCGAACCAATTATCTCTGTTACCAAATAAACTTTGGATCACTAGAAAATCAGGGTGTTAAGATAAACTTGAAATGCAAACTGTATAGATGGATAGGCATGGGTTCCACTTCAACATTAATAGCTTGAGGCAGGATAAAGAAAAATAACTTCTACTTACTAATAGGGTTTTGACAGGCATTCTCCAATGGTCATATTATGGGATTTATTGACCTTCTTTCACCTATTTTCTACTTTTAAAATCCTTTCAAGGCCATCACTGTTCTATCAATACTTGTTTAGGTGTGTACCTAAGCTCTTTCTCGATCATCAAACTTGATGTAGATATGTTTATCTGCACTTTATGTAATAATTTTAGTGCTATACTTCCGTATGATCATATGGGGCATAGTCATGTATCATGTCATACTTTTAAACTTCTTAAGAAATGTTGGGCTTGCTGTGTCAACTGGTACTCTGAGCCTAGCAACAGTCCCTACTCCAACTAGCTTCCCAAACAACCTGTCCTTTGAGATTAGCACAAGGACTCAACATTTCATTTTCTTTTACATAAGTCCTTCCAGTTTTAGGCACAAGGACTAGAGCACAATTAGATTTGCCACAAGATATATGGCAACAAGCTTAGCCCATGAGAGGAGGTTTAATTGTAGTTGACAGATATTGGAAATTTTAGTGTGGTGGACGAAACCATTGGAGAATGACTATAAACCTTATAGACCAGTATAGGCTAGGTCTGGATGGGATTTTAAAATGTAGTGTTCCGCCATGCCAGTCCAGCTGGGGTTACACATTTTTTGTTTTATAAATATGCCCCTACATGCTCTGGGTATCCAGGTTATCATCATATCCTACCTAGTTCCCAATAGATGCCAATGAGTGGCTTTTATTTGAATTTCACCGTTGATTTTCTAGTTTTCATAGGCTCACTGAAAGTTTGCTTGATTTGTAAGGTAACGATGAATTTAGGATTGGTAGACTCATCAGAAGGTTACTGAGGGAGGCAAAAAACTGAAGGTGGGGAATGATGGAAATCTGAAGAGAGTTATAAAGGTGAAAACGAGACTGAAGGACTGAAATCAATTTCCTGAAAATGACTGAAATTCAAAATAGAGGGAAAATAAACTTTGCGAAAAGACAAGAATGGACGGAACAAAAATATAACTTAAGCTAATAGAAAAAATAAAATGAATCCTAACCTACTTAGGAGGTAACCACCATGTGGTGGCTACTGGAAGTATCTCTTAAGATGTTGGCAATTAACAGGAAGTTTTTCAGTTTCTCCCTATCAATTTTTCAATCTATAAGTTCCCTGGCCAATTTTTTCTGCAACTTGGAATGGGCCCAACCATAAGTGTTGGAATTTCATGTGCTTACCATTTGGCTCACTCAGCTTGTCCCATTTCAAGACTAGCTCTCCTACTTGGTAATCTTTATCTCCTGCCGGATGACAATCAAACCATCTCTTCACAATCATTTGGTGATTTCTAAATTTATTTCTGCCTTTATCTCTCAATTCCTCTAGCCTCACCAGTTGGTTGATCCTTTTTTGAAGTAAGGCTGAAGGGGTCCCTCTTGAAGCTTGGCAGAGCTGTAAAGAGGGAAGGGTAACATTAGGAGGCAAGATGGATTCCTGTCCATAGACAAGAAAATATGTGGAGTTTCCTAATGCTACTTTTGGGGTGACCCTATCAGCCCCAAGGGCGTTTGTTAGAGCATTGTGCCAGTTCCTTTGGTTGTCGGCAATAGATTTACAGATTATACAGACGAGGTTTTTATTTGAGGACTCTGCAACTCCATTTCCTTGGGGGTAATAGTTTGATGCATACCTTATGCAAATTGATTTATCGATAGCAAATTTAGTGAATTTTAGTGATGAAAGGTAAGAAGAATTATCAAATATGAGAGCGTCAGGGATGCCAAACATGTTGATAATAAATTTCTCAATAAAATATATTACCTCATCTTCATTAACCTTCCAAAGCGGGATGGATTCGGTCCATCTTCTGAAGTAGTTGGTTGCCTTGAGTATATACTTATGCTACTGTGAAGATTTTAAAGTGATCTCACCTATGACATTGAGGCCCCACTGCAGAAATGGGTGATAAATCATAACAGGCCTTAGGGGAACAACTCGCTTTCTTTCTCGTCCTGCGGCAGTTTGACATACCTTGAATTTTTGAGCATAGGCATGCGAGTCTCTAAACACTGTGGGCTAATAATATCCAGATCTTAATATTTTATGAGCAGTGGTCTCTCTGCCATAGTGACCACCTGCTGGGCCATTGTGCATTTATTTCAAGACATGATCGGCATCATCCTTTTCAAAAGACCTCAACCAGAATCCATCATAATTTCTTTTGTATAATGTGTCATTGGCCAAGTGATATTGATTAGATTTCAATATGAGTGCTCTCCTTCATGATGCATCCATGTGCTCAGGACATGATCCCTGTGTTAAATAAAAGCGTATGTCATAATACCATGACTCAGGGTCCAAAGGGACTTCTGACGTTCCGTGCTCACACATGAGTGTCTCATTAATCCATAAGGGCTCCTCCCTAAATTCTACTTGTGCATTTTGTATTCTCTGCGCTTCTGGTTCTTCGGATGCTCCTTCTTTATCCTCCAAGGCTTCTGGCGCGAGCTCACATAATCCCTGCCCTCGAACAATCTTCATAGGCTTAATCTCAAGGTCGTATTCCTGAAGAGTGGTTATCTAATTCCCTCTTTGTTCACCCAATTCTTTCTGCACGAGAAGGGCTCTTACAACAAGGTGGTGAATGATTAATTTAGTCCTGGCCTTTAATAAATAAAGGCGGAAATGTTTTATGGCTTTAGAAACCACAAAACCTTGTTTCTCCACATCTGGGTAGTTTATCTCTGCTCCTTGGAGATTAGAGCTCATATAAGAAATAGGGACTTTGTTGCCATCATCATTTTTTTGGGTGAGGATTGCGACATATGAAACATCAGAAGCGAAAGTGTACAAGAGGAATTCCTTGTTGAAATCAGGGCTGACCAACACAGGAGCTTCTCTGATGGCTTCCTTAATTCGTTGAAACGATTTCTTAGATTCATCGCTCCACTTATACACAACATCTTTCTTCATCATTAGCTGCATGGGACACACTATTTCTGTGAAACCTGAAACAAATTTCCTAACGAAATTAATTTTCCCGAAGAAAGATTGCATTGCCTTTTTATTTGCAGGGGGTTGTATTCTCATGATGGTCTCTATTCTTTCGAGATCAATAAAAATCCCTTCTTTAGAGAGGATATGACCCAGTAGTTTCCCTTTTGTAACTGCGAAGACGCTATTATTGGGATTCAACGATATTCTGTATCTTTGGCATCTCTTGAAAATCTGTTTCAGGTGATAAATATGATTCCTTTTGTGATACAAATACATAGTAATGTCATCCATGTACACTACTACTGATCTGTTAATCAGTCATCATAAAGATATGTTCATAGTTCTCTAAAATGTGACACCTACATTAGTAAGTCCAAACGGCATTTTACGGTATGTGTAAGTTCCCCATTTAGTGCTTAAGGTTGTCTTAAGCTGATCTTCATTCGATACCAACACTTGATTATATCCCAAAAAACCATCCTATAGGGACGACATTTCAGACCCAAAAACACACTGAAGAATGTGTTCCATAGAAGGGACTAGATAGTTATCTTTCTGCGATGCTTTGTTCAGGTTTCTAAAATCGATACATAATCTGATGTCTCCATTTTTGTTTCCTACTGGCACGAGATTGGCTATGCAACAGGTGTGCCTGGCAGGAAAAATGATTTTGGCATCCAGCATTTTGTTTAATTCTTTCTTCACCAATGGTTCCAGGCTTGGATGAATCTTGTGAAGCTTTGGTTGGTATGGCCTAATATCCTTTTCTGATGGAATCATATGTTGCATAACGCTGGTATCGAAGGCTTTTAAGTTGCTATATGTCCATGCAAAGATGTCCTTGTACTATTCAAACAACTTAACAAATGCAACCTTTTCTCGTGGAGGGCATCCCAAGCCCAAATTAACAATTTTTGGGTCTTCTTTGGTTCTAAGGTTGACCAATTCATACTTCATGGATGAGATATATGTTTTTTAGTTAGTCATCTTCTTAAATTTATCATGCAGGTCATACAAGTGCTCCATCTTGACAACTGACTTGGGAATTATATTGGACTGATATTTTTCCTCATCTTCACTCTCATTCATAAGCTTGTCATGCTCTTTTTCATCAATGAGTGCATTTTTTAATGTCTTCTCGCAATGCAAGAACTCAAGCATTTTCTCGTCACCTTCGAATACTTGCCAATTTGAGATGTTATCAGGTACAGATGGTCTGAAAAATAATTCAACAAAATATTTTTCTTGTTTAATATAAGGTCAGGCAAAAATTTTGAAGTCATACTAGCCATCATATTGGGATCTCGGTTTTTCCCTCGAGGTATGTATGTGATATAAAATGAATCAAAATTGTCAGTTAAGCTCCATACCTCATGTTGGTGTCTTACTAGGTGTGGCAAATTGCAGTCTATCCTTTTCCTTACCTGGTCCACAATTATCTATGAGTCACCAAAAACTTTAAGATTTTTTACCTTCATATTGATGGCTTTCTTCAAGCCCTACAGTAAGCCTTCATATTCTGCCATGTTGTTAGTGCACGTGAACTCCAACTGGCTGGCCATCAAATGTTGGTTCCCTTGCAGGTCAATGAGAATGCTCCCAACACCTGCACCTTTAAGGCAGTAAGAGCCATCAAAATAGAGTGTCCAAAATATAGAATCTAATGTTACATCAATTGAATTGCTTTCTATGAAATTTGTCCTATCATCTACTATAATACATCATAATTCATGAGTTGGATTATAGGGGAGAGCTTCCAACTGTGTGTTTATTACAGTTTATTCCATTGTCTCTGCATGGAATTCTCCAAAACGGGTTTTCGTGGCACAAACATCGAAACTATAATTCCTAAGGATAGAGTTGGTAAACATTACAGGTTCATTGGGGTTGTTTACTTCCATCACCACATACTTCATGTATCTTTCTTGATCAACTCTCAGCATATCACCTTTTCCCATTTGAGGCAGCAAGAGATGGGACCAATCAGTTTAGAAATATCCATTCAATTTCGCTGACCAGTCCCTACTAAGTAGCATTCCATAAGCCTCAAGTATGTTGACTACCACTATGTCAATGACTTGTGTGTACTGTGGTTTAGCAACCATCCGAATCAGTACATCTTTCAATTCTCCAATTACTTTTACATTCATTCTGTCCAGTTGCATAATTCGAGTTCCAATTTTCTCGGGCATTGCATGAAGTCTTTGAGCAACAGTGTAAGGCATAACCGTGGATGAGGCATTGAAATCTACCAGGCAATTGTATACGTTCATGTTCAATATTTAAAATGTGATAAGGAAAGGTGGAGTCATGGATTTTGATTTCATTCCTATCATGGTTGCACTGACATCTTGGGGCGTTCAATTTATTTTTGACAGAGTGGCTTTCATGGCTAGTGGCATTTGAAATGTACTGGAGATACTAATGGGTCTAGACATTGAAGTTTTGGTTTGACTACTTCGATTGGTGAGAGAATTTCAATTCTGTTCATTCATAACTTTCAAAAGTAGATCTCTTTGCTATGTTAACTTTAACAAATTGAAGTATGTGATATTAGCTCAAGATTTCTTAAGATCACCCATAATGTTGTAATCAATGTTATAAATAGGGTAGGGCAAAGTAAACATACATGTTTTTCCATTCTTAGGTGGGAGTTTACCATTTTGAGTCGCTTTCATTGCAGTTTGAGATGTATTATCTTTCTGTGGATAGTTCACAATTGGAGTACTCTTGGAATAACCACTAGGTCTACCCTTCTCAACAGGAACTTTAGGAGCAGATTCCTTCAAAGGGCGAACATCTTTCTTTTTTTGGACTACAGGCTTCATCACACCCACAAGTGGCCCTTTACTTCGTGTGTGGATTTCATTAGTGTGGATTTTTGTCGTACTATCTCCTTCATCTTCATCGTTCTCATTTGTATAGAAATTCCAGAGTACATTGATTTGAGATTCTTCATCCAAGGGCTCTTCTACTTGGTATTCTTCCTTATTTTCTTGTTCTGGCTCCAGCTCTACTATAGGTTATTCTTTGTTAAGAAGCGACCCGACAAGAGCCAACTCTTCCATATTTAAATTCCCTTCATTGGGTGGAGTAGGCAATGCAAGTTGACCATGACCACCTTCTGTCTTCTTACGATGGAAAGGTTTGAAGGATTCTCTATTGTTATAATCTCCTCCATTCACATGTGTACTCTCTCAAGAATTCCTTTTCCTATCGATGGTTGTGTTTGTCAATTTCTTAATGGTCCGATGCAAACCTTCCACATCTATGGTGTCCCTTTCTTTGAGCTCAGCCACTTTGTTATCACTCCCATTATTCTTCTTGGATGACTGAGAGGCTTTCTTTCCTTCGGTCATATGATGACATGTTGTGAGACTAATAATTTCATTTCGTGGGCTCCAGTATTGTAGCAATAATTCTACAACTCCTGGAGCTCCCTTCTTTAATTTTATCAACCCGGTAGTTCGTAACAAACTTGGAAGCGACGATGCTGTATGCACAAGTACTAGCTCTTGCCGCAGATGTCACTTGGTCAGCTGGCACAAGTCCGTTAGGAGCTTAAGCCAACTTCTGTGAGCTCTTAGAAGAAGCTTTTTAATTGATGGATGAAAGCTAACTCGAAGGAAGCTAATCTAATTGCAAAAAGAAATTGAGAGCCAAAAAGAAACGCAAACCCTAGCAAACCCTAATTCTACCAGCTAGTCCTACTGACGCAAAGGAGAGCATGCAAACTACTAAAAGAGATGCCATTACTTCTATGAAGGTAAAATACATGTGTCTAGACTACCTCTATCTGAAGAAAACCTCTTTTTGTATTTTTGTTTAAGTTGTTGGAATCATCATGCATGTGCTTCTAACTATTTTTTACTGTGCAGAGGTGGATCAAGGAGGAGAAATGCTTGGGAAAGGTTGGGAAGGTTCAGAGAGGGTCTAAGGGGTCCCTAACACCCTTCCAGAGAGTCTCACAAAGTTTGGCTACCAAGAAACCGTGTTTATGAGCTTCTACAGGAAGTCTGCAGGGGTTCTACAGGATGTTTAGGATTTCTATAGGATGTTCTGTAATTCTTCTACAGGATGTTTCGAAATGGGATTTTGGAGCATGGATGGAAGAATGAGTATGGAGGTGAAATAGGGGTGTGAAGAGGCCTAGGACTTGGTGGATGAGGCTAAGGAGCGATTGGATTTGTTCAAGGATGGAGGAAGCGATGATGCACAAGAATGTAGGAATTAGGGCAAGGTGCGGAAAGTATGGCAAATGAAGGGTACGAATCATGGACTAAGGGTTGGAGCAGATTATCAGATGGATTATGGGTAGATAGAGAAGGATAACAGGTACTCTGCAAGTGGTTTTTCAAACTGAACAAACAAAGACATGCAAGAAAACAAAGATCTAGTTATGCTACCTTAATATGATCTAGCTAACAGTAACAAGAATGGACAGCAGCTTTATTTATAACAAGAACCACGTACAACACGTGAGCAAGAACATTCCAAAAGATCTGAATGCATGACTAACTCCTACCAATCTATTCTAAACATAAAAAGCTACTTTAACCATCAAAATCAACCTAAATAACAAAGCAAGATTTAAATTTAAAGAGCAGATTTTATTTTAAGAACACAGCAAACACACATAAAGATAAACAAAGGAGGTACTGGGCGCTTGAGATGGGCCCAACCCCAAGAGCTACAGCCTCCCAAGAGAGATTTAGAGCTGGTGCAAAGCTGGATTCGTCTTTATTGATCAAGAAATGAAGAGTTACATCAAAACTGTCCACAAGGAGAACTTGAAAATGTGCTGAAAGCAAAGCTAATCTACTGCCTAAAAATCGAATTACAAAATGACTACAAAATGAATACAAAATGACTAGCTACTGGCTAACCAAAATGACTAACTACTAGCTAACCAAAATGAGGCCCTAAGCCTTCTTATTTATACAAATTGAGGACCCAACAGTCCTCCTAAACTTTAGGGACTCGGCTGCCCAAAACTTGTAGTTAACAGCAGTCCTACTTGACTTGCTTGGTTGCCCTTGTGCTAATTGATTTGGTGGCCTTTTAACTCGGAGCTGATGGTGGAGAATTCGAGGTAAGGGCCCATAAATGAAGGGGACACCTTCCTACAAATCCTCTCCCTTGTTCTCCCACGAATTTGGCTGCCAAGTGCTCATTAAGACCTTCAATTTTGTCTTCAAATTGACCAAAAAGGCTACACAAAGCACCCATTAGACTTGTTGGCATAATGACTAACCAAATTCACTCTATTAGCATAAATATAATCAAAAACATGCAATAAACTAATGAGAATGGTGGATTAAGTCAAATTAGGAGGTTGAATGAGCCCAAATAATTATCCATTTTTGGGGTTCATCATCATTCTTGACTTTTATTACTTCATCGATAGCACCTTGTAAGGTTTGTGCGTTACTTCTCTTAATCCACCTCGTAGTAGGGACAGGGAGAGCAGTGATGTAGAATTCCATGAGAACCTCATTAGTAGGTCTAGCATTAGCTAGGATTCTGTTGAACAAAGTGTTGAACGAGATGTTAAAATCCTAGACCTTTTCTTTAGCTTCCATTTTTAAACAGGATAGTTCTAAAACTAAGGCCACAGGTGTTTTGTCATCGCCAAACTTGTCTAAAAAAGCTTGTTGAAAGGCACCCCATGAGGTGATCGATCCTATTCTCAAGCTAAAGTACCATGTGGAAGTTGTGCCAACTAGAGTAAAAGGGAACAAGCAACATACCACATCCTCATTGGCTACCCCCAACATGTGCACGACTAGGAAGAAAGAGTGAATATTGTTATCAACAGTGTCTCCTCACTCAAGGTCGAATTTAGGCAATACTCTTTTTGCGTTCTTGGGTAAGGCATGCTACTGCCCAGGTACTGCTATGGCATCCTATGCAAGCCAGGGAGGGAGTGCTCCCGGAGGAGATGGGGGTTGATTCCCACCTAGAGGAGGTGGCAGAGGTGGATTCCCACCTTGTTATGAAACCAGCTCACAAAAAGATAGAAAAGATAGATCAATGCCTTAGAATTCAGCCTCTTCGAGGGGGCAACCTCCTTTACATTACACAAATGAATGATTCTTTGATGATTCAAATGACAAAACCTCCTTTCTATATATAGGAGTCTAAGGAGTCACAATATAACCCAGCCGACCTAACAATAATAATATAAAGGCACAAAAATAACAATAGAGGGATTCTATGGGGCATAGTAATAGCAATATGGGGATAATATGGGCACAAAAATATTAATAAGGGATACAACTACAATAGTAATGGGGTAATCACTAGTATTATAGGGACCTAACATGCCCCTCTCCTTCAAAAAAGTATTGTCCTCAACTCTTGAGTAGTTTTGGATGCTTCTGTATAAAATTATCATCCTCCCATGTGGAATGTTTAGCGGATAAGTTCTTTCAATTGATGAGATACTCCGAAATTGATCGATTTCGTAGCTGTCAAGTTCTTGTTTCTGTGACTGCTTCCCGTTCTAATATAATTTTTCCTTCCTCGTCAAGTTCTGGCAATATTGTTTGAACTGGGAGCTTGTCGCCTATAACCTTCTTTAAACATAAAACATGGAAAACTAGGTGCACTCGAGAAGTTGCAGGAAGCTCCAATTTGTATGCCATAGTACTAATCTTTTGCAACACCTTGTACGGACCATAATACGGCAAGGGCTAACGGGCATACTATAGGGCATTAAATGCTCGGCTACATGTGCCCCCATTAGCTCTTTAACACGCGCGCGTGTTTTTTATTTATATATCACCGCGCGCAGTGATAGATAAATAAAAAACACGCGCGCATGTTAAAGAGCTAACGGGGGCGCACGTAGCCGGGCATTTAATGCCCTATAGTATGCCCGTTAGCTCTTGCCTGCGAGAGATTAGACTTAGGGTTTGAAACAAAACAATATCCACTTTTGATGGGGAGAGATTTCCATCCCACCATCCATTCGAAGGGGATTTGACCGAGCAAGTGGCTTTCACATGGGTAAGGCATATGTGTACGTCGAAGATTTGTGCACGAATACCAAGATACATGCGCGCTAGCTAGGGTATAGGCTCAGCGTTGAGTAGAGGAGAACACATTACCACCACAACCCAATTTGAATTAAAATTCCATACCAAGCATAGATCTAGGTTAAAGACATTATGTGGAGTGCACCCCACCAAAGGTTAAACCTCCATGACCAACATTGGTAACATATCCAATTACAAAGGACACAAGCGTAAATCCTCATGACCACCATGAAATACTTGCCAATCACACCAAGGTCGAAAGGGACCTTGACTTACCTCTAAAAACCCCATTTTGAAGAGTAATGAGAAAAACATGAGAACAATTACATAGGTAATGCTATTCTTATAATTTCATATGAGAATGAAATGAGGGATAGTTAATACCGTGTCTTTAATCTTTTTAAATAAACATAGAAAGGTAACTACATGACAAAGTGTATGTTATTGGAAATTACATTTATGCAAATATATAGTTTGAGTGGACCTAATGGTTAATAGCATGTGTTTCCTCTTAAGAGGTCAGAGGTTTAAAACTAGAGGGGTGTAGAGTATGTATGCCATTGTAGCGTAATCAAATCCCTACGCGGAGGTGGGTCCCTTGTCCCACAAACAAGGGGGTCTCATACACTAATGTGGTGTCTGTTGTGACCTTAAAAATGGAAAAATAAATAAAAATTATTATAATAGGAATTGTGACATTAATGATAATATGGAGTTTTTACATACCTTTTTTTTTTTTTTTTTTTTTTTCTTTCACTTCTGGTTCACGGATACCATGGTCAGTGGTCCGCTACGTCCAGGATCGGAAGTCTCTAGGGTGGACCCCACCCGAAGGGGGTCACACCCCTCGGCCATCACAGACCTAACCCCAAGAGCTTTCGGGTTTCGACCCTGTGACCTCCCATTGGCGAGGCCCCGGCTTGACCGATTGAGCTAACCCTTGGGGCTGGAGTTTTTACATACTATTTGAATAATAATAATAATAATAATAATAATAATAAAGTTTAATGTCAGTTGTAAATAATATTTCGATGTGCATGTTGGCTTAAAAAATTAATAAGAGAGAGGTTTACCATTTTTTAAAATATTGAAATCAAAAATAATTTTGTATACTATATAAAACAAGTGAAAACTTAAAAAAATATTATTAGTGTATTGATTCATTTTAAGTCCAAATTTACCATAGAGGTATCAAATTTATAAAAGTACACACTTTCATCAAATTTTGCATTCCAGAAAAGTTCACATATTGAAAAATTTAATCTCTTGATTCATGATAGATACATAATTAAGATAGATCTTAATAAAATAAATTATATTTTTGTTGACCCATAATATTTAATAAACCATAAAATTAATAAACAATATTGCAACAAAATTTATTTATAAATTAACACTATTCAAAATAAAATCATATATATTAATAAAATTTCTTACGCATATAAATGAAAAATAGTATATATGAAATATACACTGAAAAATATTATATATGAAAGTATACGACACTCATGTATATTAACCCACAAACTATATCACGAAGTGTCGCACATTTAAAACTAACTAAGCCATATTTAATGAATGTGCCAAACCCTATTTTAAAACTGGAAGTTAGTATATGGATGTTTACTCGATGCTGTAAAACAATATTCTATTGAACATTTGAGTACCAAAACGGTTTTTCTCAACAGAATTCAACTCCATTGAAATATCATACACATACGAATGACAACGCTTGTAACTGTTTTTTACTTTTTTTAATTAAGTGGGCCGCATGGTATGTCCTGGACACATCATTTATTCTCAGCTACAAAGTACGTAATATGCTATAAACCCACAAGTTTAAGATGCCATTTATTATTGAGTTATGTGATGTAGCAATTCGTTCACTGGTTTGGCTCACGATGAATTTGCATAGTTAGCCTTGTAATCACTCCAAAGCTCATCCACAGACTTGCCAGTGATATCGTTGAAGAATCCCAGGCCCCATCCATCGCGCATTTTCGAATTCATATTGGCAACGAAACCAGAGGCAACGGTGTCACAATACTGGAGAAAGTAGGCAGTGACGGAGTAGCCGTCGTCCCACTTGTCACCGCTGCCGGGCTTAGGCCATGTAGAGGGGGCAAAGCCCGCAGTGAGGCGAACATAATCCGCAATGCCTTCGATCAGCCCTGACGGCGCGTTGCCGTTGCCGTTCCACTGCCAGACGTGGGTCATCTCGTGGTACAGAACGCCTGTGATCTCAGTCTTTACATCGCCCTGATAATCGGCAACGTACTCGGCGCTCAAGTGGATTTGGTCGTTGCCTGTCCCGGCGACACCGCTAATGCTTTCTACAATGAGAGTGACCGTCTGCACGTTCTTCCTGTCGGTGGACGTTTGCTGGGCGAAGGTCTCCCAAATGAATTGCGAGGCGTTGTACATTATCTGCAAGGCGTTGGGCTTTCCGATCTCGTTCTCAAATCTCTTCCCACCGTCGCTATTCTGGACAGAGTTGGTGACCACGAAGTCCAAGGCGTGGGTGCCTCCGACGGCCATTGCGAGAAGAAGTAGAGCAATACGTTTTGCTGCTGCCATATCCAGCGAGAACAACAATGGGCCAAATCAAATTGTTAATGAGTAAAGTTTGGGAGAGGACTTGATTTCTATGTAGAAGGGATGGAGGAGATGAGGTTTATATAGAACGAAGGAAGGGAAGAAGAATATATGCATGCTGCCGCGTCTTTGAACTTTTCCAACTACTAAGGAAAGGGAAGTATATATACATGCCGCGTTTTTGAACTTTTCCAACGACTAAGGAAAGGGAAAAAGAAGATATACATGCTGCCGTGTCTTTGAACTTTTCAGACGACTCGCAATTTGCAATGCAACGCGTAATGCAATATTCAGAGTTGTACACGCAAACGTAAGTGGATTGAACGAAGCAATGGCTTTGATTTCGTATAGCGAGGTTTGTAGATAAAATTTTGACATTTTGCTTTGATAAAAGAGGGTAATTTATGTCATCATTCATTAAGTATTTTGGGTTTAGCGGATGAGCCAAAACTTCAATTCCCATTATTGACATTGGTTTGTTCGGATGCTATGATCTAGATAGAGTGAATTGTAATGTCCTACAAATAAACTAATCAAGATGATTTTGGATATAAAGTAGTTGTGTGGAGAGCTCCAAAGGTTAGTTTAGTTGATCGAGTTTTTTTTGTTAAGTATTTGATGAGTTAGGAGGTCATCAAGATGATTTTGGATATAAAGTTGTTGGTCGAGTTTTTCTTGTTAAGTATTTGATGAGTTAGGAGGTCACGGTCTATACCCCCTACAAGTGTCCGCCCTTGGGGTTAGGCTTTGCTTATTCGACTCGATGATACAACCCTTTGATGAGTTAGGAGGTCACGGTCTATACCCCCTACAAGTCTCCGCCCTTGGGGTTAGGCTTTGCTTATTCGACTGGCTGATAGATCCCTTCCGATTAATTTGCCTTGATAAAAATAGTAATATCTAAGTGTCTCTATAATTTTGAAAATTTTATTTATTTATTTTTTAATAGTATTAAACCATTTTGTTATTAATTATTACAATATTAATTTACCAAGAGTCTTGAAAAGAAATATTATATAATTTTGAAATTTTTATTTATTTATTTTTTAATAATATTAAACTATTTTTATATTAATTATTACCATATTAATTTAGAAAGATGTATTTTCCTTTATTTTCTTACTCATTATGAATCTTTTCTTTATTTTATTAAATTTATCCATATTAATTATACATTTATCATTTATCAATTACGGCAAATATTATATCACAAAAATATATATATTTTCCTTTTCTTTTGTCTTCTCTTACAAGATTAAATCATTTCCATGTTAATCATCACATTCATAAACCTTCCCTTTTAAATGTAAATTTCTCAATTTTTAGTTCTATTTGTTTTTATACAATTAAACTATTTCCATAAAACCCTCAATTTTTAGTTGCTTCTTTTTATTGTGCTAGAGAGAAGACCATTTTAAGTGTTGCTTAATTAAAAAATAGAAAAAAGTTAAAAGTTAAAAGTGATATAGGTGATGAGTGTAAACATTTAAATGTTGGTTCAATTAATAATAAAAGGTTAAAGCAATAAAAATAATAAAAAATTGATTTCTTATATAAATTAAAAGTTAAAAGTTAAAAGTGATGTCCTTCTGAAGCTCTATCGAGGGGTGGGCGCAACTCCCAGTGGCTATAGAGGTAGCGGTTAGAATCGACCCCATGCCAGGCGAGTCGCGAGGCTGCCCCTGTCACCGATTTCATTGTAATAAAAAAAAAGCAATGTCCTTGATGAGTGCAAACATTTAAATGTTGGTTCAATTAATAATAAAAAGTTAAAGTAATAAAAAATAATCAAAGTCAATTTGTTATATTTTGATTTTGTGAATAGGTTTTGTTACAATACCCTGCCCCAATACCATGGATTATCAATATTACATGCCCAAAAATCATACTATTTTTTCACAACCAAAATATTTTATAAAATATGACAAGATTCTTAACCATGGATATTTACCCTCATTTTACCATGAATATTATTAACTTGTAACTTAATTTTCCTTTGTTCCAATACCATGGGCTAAAACCATGACTTACCAATACCACATGCCCAAAAAAACATAGCTTATTTCACAATCAAAATATTTTAGAACAATATGAAAATATTCCTAACCATGGATATTCATCCCCACTTTACCGTGGATATTATTAACTTGTAAATAGACTTTGTTATAACACCATGGGCCAATACCATGGCTTCTCAAAACCACATGCCCAAAAAACATAATTTATTTCACAATTAAAATATTTTATAACAATATGACAAGATTCTTAATCATGGATATTCACCCCCACTTTGCCATTGATATTATGAACTTGTGAATAGGCTTTGTTATAATAGCATGGACTAATACCATGGCTTATCAATACCACATGATAAAAAATCATAATTTTTTTCACAATCAAAATATTTTTCAACAATATGACAAGAACCATGGATATTCACCCCTACTTTACCATAGATATTATTAACTTGTAAACCTGCTTTGTTACAATACTATGGCTTATCAATACCACATGCCCAAAACCCATAACTTATTTCACAATCAAAATATTTTATTTTAATTTAATTTTATAACATTTTTTTAATTGAAGCTAAAAGGGAAAATGTTATAATTACTTTTGAGATATATCTAAATCCTCTATCCTGACGACTAGTAAAAATATTCCAATAGAAATTAAATTAAGGCTTTAATAAAATTGAAAATAAGAATATTTTCATATTTAAAGATGTGGAATTTATTCCAATAGAAATTAAATTAAGGCTTTAATAAAATTGAAAATAAGAATATTTTCATATTTAAAGATGTGGAATTTATATAATATAAATAATATTAGTAAGAACCAACATAGATCCATCTTAACTAAGGATCCAAGTGATGACAGCAATAAAAGTGAAGGGGAGAGAGGGGGAGGCGAGAGGGGGTGAGCGGGAGATGTGGAGGAAAGAACAAAAGAGAGATGGAAAGAGAGTGAGGGAGAGAGAAGATGACGGAAGAGAAAGAGATAGTGATAGAGTTAGAGGGAAAATATATATATATATATATATATATATATATATATATATATATATATATATATATATATATATATATAGAGAGAGAGAGAGAGAGAGAGAGAGAGAGAGAGAGAGAGATGGAGTTGTAGGGGGAGACAGAGGGAAGGAAGAAGAAAGACATAGAGGAAGAAAGGTGGAGAGAGAGAGTGGTGACAAGGGAGCAATGGAGAGAGAGAGTGAGGGAGCGAGGAGAGTGGGAGGGAAGAGAGAGAGAGGAGAGAAGGGGAACCAAGAGAGGCAGAGAGGAAAAGGGAGGGACGAAGGGAGGGAGGGACAAAGAGATAGATATGGAAAGAGAGTGTGTATGTTTAGAGGTGAGATAGAGAGAGCAAATAAGAAAGAGACGCATATCTACGAATATATATTGTATAGTTTTATATAACCATCCTAGATCTATCTTAACCCAAGATTTATCTTAACACAACAACACATGCACACAACACCATATGTACATAGCGTAACATGTACAACATGCACACACCACCACATGTACATAGGACTGCATATCCAACCTTTACATAGCATCATTTGTACACAACAACACATATCCAACATGCACATAGCACTATATGCACACAACGTTGCATATACATCATGCATACAGTACAATATGTACATTTCACCGCATATCCAACATCTGCATGGCACCATCTGGCACTGCATATGAAATATCTGCACAACACTACATGCAAATAACATCACATATGAAACATGTGCAGAAAAATAGTATCACACATCCAAAGCCACACTGTCTTTATGATCTGAATTCGAAACTACTTGAAATTTGTTTGCAAGGTATTCAATTCAGAATTAAAGATGTTTAAAAGATTTCCATGTCTTGCAGAAAGAAAACACACGAAATTTTCAGCTATTCATGACTCATTTAAGCATAGCAGAGTTAATTCCTTTTACTGTTTAACACATTAAAACGAATTTTTTCTGCAAAATAAATCAACCACAAATGCAAAAGAAGTTGATAAAGCAGTTCACCCCCTCCAGGGATACGTCTGCTGGGTCCAAAGCTCTCAACCGGGCTTGTCCTTGTTTTTATTAAATGCTCAAATTGAAAATACAGCTGAATAGAAGCATCTATAGGAGAAATAGATGGTAGAAATGGATTTAGAACACTTGAATCCTTCAGGATTGACTATTGGATCACCTCCAATGGGTACCTGCAACGCTGTACAATCTTCCCAATACTGGGCCCTGGTGGATCCTAGAACTTCCATGGCTTCAAGACATCTGAAAATGACCTTTGATGGCTGTAATACCTGCACCAATGGCTTTAGAAGGTCGAAAATACCCAAAATCAAAAAAAAAATCGTCCAAAACCACCTTTCCTAGCCAAAGTTATGGCCATTTAATGATCCCCTCCAGTTTAGCCTAAAAGAACTCCAGCTAACTTTAGTGAAGGTCCAGTTAGGCCCGCCAAATATGGCGGGCCCGCCAATTTTGGCGCTCCTGCCAGATTTTCCGCCAAAACTGCAGTTACATTAATTGTTTGCCTCGGATTTCGTGCTGACCGTTTGGGCTGGCGGTTGGGGCTTAAGCCCGTGGTTCTGGGTCGTGGTCATATGGAAGGCGGGGCTGGCCCTTAGGGGCTGGCCCCCTTTGTTTCCCACCCATCCGCAATTTAACAGTTTAATTATCATTTGTTTTACCCATTGAACAACAGTTGACTGCGTGGCTGAACGGTAAGGCCCTTGGTTAATTAGTTGGAGGTTGTGGGATCGAACCTCCTTAACACCCAAAACTTTTAACATGCGCCCCAAGAGCTTGCTGACGTCATCTGGAGGCCACGTGGCAGCCTCCGGGCCTGCCACGTGGCAGCTTCTGATTGGCTGCTCCGAAGGGAATATTCCCTGGAATACTCCAAGGAATATTCCTTTTTTAATTTTTTTTTGAAAAATTAAATTTTCTAATGTTAGGGACAAATTATTCTTTTTGCCATATCTTCATCATACGACGACCGTTTTTCGAACCGTTTGCGGCGCCGGAATAGGGAGGACGAGAACTTTCCAGTCATTTAACTTTGAACCAGTTCTGAGCACTTTAAATTTTGAGCATTTTTACGACACTTAGGACATGAGCACCTGATCATGCCTCCCCATTGGGAAGCTTTTGGACCCCAAAAGCCTTCAAATACCTGTTAAATAGGTGAGGGTACAGCTCCCTCACTCTATCCACCTCCATCCACTTTGCCTTGTTCGGTTTGCTGCCTTTGAAACCAACCCAAACATAATCTACACTGCCCCTTCTTGAAGTGCGTGTCCTTCTGTCAAGGATTGTATCTTCTTTCAGCTCATCTAAGAATTCTGGCGAGAAATCTTCTATAGATGAAAGCTGAATAGCACTTTCATGATCAACAATCAAAGGAGGTTCATACAAACGTAAGTTCTCCACATTGACAACAGAATACATTTGCATGTAGGAAGGCAAATCTAATTGAAAAGCATTATTTCCAACCTTCTTGAGGATTTTGAATGGACCATAACGAATAGGCTTCAGCTTTTTACCTTCTCCTTACATCCTTTCTTTGCTAATGTACAACCATAAATCATCCCCTTCTTGAAACTTGTGATCGACTCTATGCTTGTCGTGTCTTTCCTTGTACTTGCCTTGACTCTTCTCAAGTTGTTCTTGAATTTGCTGATGTATTTGCTGAATTCTCTTAATGAATGAACGAGATTTCTCAATATCACTATGTCCCTCAATGGAAACATCTTTCTCAAGAATGAAATCAAGAGGTGATTTTGGCAAGTAACCAAAACAAGCTTCAAACGGTGAGGTGTTTGTGGAAGAGTGCTTGGCACGGTTGTAAGCATGCTGTATGTAGTGAAAATGTTCATCCCAAAGCTTGGGATGCTTGCTGTAATAACCTCTCAAGAGGTGCACAATGGTTTTGTTCACAACTTCGATTTTTCCATCTGTTTGCGGATGGAAAGCAATACTTTTCTTCAACTTTGTGTCCATCATCTCCCATAGGTTGGACCAAAAATTCCCCACAAATCTGGAATCCCTGTCACTAATAATGGAAGTAGGCAAACCAAAGTGAATCCATACATGATGAAAAAATAATTCAGCAGTTTGTTCGGTAGTTATAGTTTTCTTACAAGGCATAAGTATACACATTTTGCTGAAACGATCAACTACTACATATAAATAATCATGTTGCTTTCTAGATTTTGGCAAACCTCCTACAAAATCCATAGAGATGCTCTCCCATGGTCTAGAAGGTACCAGCAAAGGAGTATACAAACCAAGCTTCCTATTGCTAGGCTTGCTTGTAGCACATAATGAACAACCTCTTATGAACCTTGAAACAGAATCTACCATGTGAGGCCAATAGCAATACCTCTGTAGATGTGCAACTGTTTTGCTCACACCAAAATGGCTAGCAATAAGAGAAGAATGAGCTTCTCTTATGACATTTATCCTCTCCCCCTGTGGTATACACAACTTGCCCAAATGAAACAACAAATTGTTATGCATGTGATAATCATTTTCCTCTACATGATTCCCTTTACTCAAGTTAGCATACACATATTTAAAGTCATCATCAGATGCATATTGTTCTATGTAACTATCATGTACAATGGAATCATTCTTAAGTAAAGTAACAGCACCAATAATAGGCCTTGAAAGCATATCAGCAACCTTATTCAAAGTACCTTTCTTGTAGCTTATTACCAAATGGAACTGTTGCAAGAAGCCCATCCATCTGAAGTGTCGTGACTGTTGTAACTTGCTTTGTGATTGCAAGTACTGTAAGGGCTGATGGTCGGTATGTATAACAGTTTCTTTGCCCATCAAATAGTGTTTGCACTTTTTGACGCTTTGTACCAATGCATACAACTCCTTATCATATGTAGGATAATTTACAACAGCACCATTAAAAGTTTCAGAATGAAAAGCAATAGGCTTACCATGCTGTAGAAGAACTGCATCCATAGCATAATCACTAGCATCAGTTTGTATCTCAAATGGCTGTCTCAAATCCGGTAATGCAAGGACTAGAGCTGAACTAATCTTCTCTTTCAAAGATTCGAAAGTTTTTTGCTGCTTGCCTCCCCATTGGAAAGCATCCTTCACACTTGTCACTGCATGCATAGGAGCTGCTATAGAAGAGAAGTTAGAGATGAACTTCCTCCAATATTGAGCTGCACCCAAAAAACTTCTTACCTCTGTTATGGATTTGGGAGTAGGCCAATTCACAATAGCCTGAATCTTAGCAGGATCAATTCTCAAAGCACCTCCTCCTACTATGTGTCCCAAATAAACCAAAGAAGTCTTTCCAAATTCACACCTTGACATTTTAAGAAATAACTGATTCTTCTTCAAAACATCAAGTACTTTCTTAACATGCATGACATGATCTTCTCTAGACTTGCTGAAAATTAAGATGTCATCTAAGTAGACAATAACGAAATCATCAAGAAAAGGACGCAAGACATCATCCATTACCCGCATGAAAGTTGCAGGTGCATTGCACAAACCAAACGACATCACAAGCCACTCAAAGAGTCCTTGTTTGGTTTTAAAGGCTGTCTTCCAAATGTCACTTTCTTCAATTCTTACTTGATGATATCCACTACGCAAGTCTAACTTAGTGAAATATCGAGCATCTTTCAGCTGGTCTAGCAAATCATCTATCCTTGGGAGTGGGTAACGATTCTTTACCGTTATCTTGTTCAAGGCCCTGAAATCAACACAAATACGCCAAATGCCATCTTTCTTTGGAATCAATACAATCGGTGACCCACATGGCGAAGTACTTGGCCTTATGAAACCCTTGTCCAACAAGTCCTTGATTTGCTTCTTTATTTCAGCATTCTCCATAATAGACATGCGATACATGCCTATGTTTGGAAGAGGACAATCTAGATGCAAATGGATTTCATGCTGAATCTCCCTCTTAGGAGGCAAACCTGTTGGCTCTTGAAACATCTCATGATATGCATCAACTACATCATATAGATCTGATTTAAGTTTTGGATCACAATTGTCAAATGACTCATGATTCACATCAACCTTGGGCTTAATCATAAGAAGAACAAAATTCTTACTTGAATTGACCAGCCTTTTTACCTGTCCTGCATTCACCATCGCTATATTTGTCTTCTTGCGATGAGCTCTAACAATGAACTCCTTGCCATCTTTGAACAGATGATATTTTTTTCATGGTGATGAAAGATAGCTTTCCTGTCAAACAAGTAAGGACTTCCCAAAACAATTGCTGCTATATCAAAAGGTACCACATCAAGTTCAACTGTATCAATAAAATGTGCAGTAATTGCAAAGCGCAATGTGCACTTTCTTGAAACTTGTAAATTTACATCCTTGCAAATCCATCCAAGTGGATATGGCTTCGGATGTGGAACGGTCTCAAGTTTAAGCTGCTTGACCAAGTCCTCTGATATAAGGTTTGCTTGTGACCCACTATCAAAAAGTGTGTCAATCTTAGTATGTTTTGAAATCACCCTCACATGAAACAGTTCAATTCTTTCTTCCTCCTTAGGAGCTTGTACATGACAGTTTGAGGTACTAGTGCTGGCTTGAGTTTCAATTTCTTTTCCCTTCAAGTTTTTCAAACCCATGGCTGCAATTTTGGTTTCATCACCTGAATCATCCCCTAAATCTTGTGGTGTAGATGTAGTAGCAGCAGTTTTCTGTTTCCCTTTGGATTTGTTAAATTGAGGTCTTTTTTCAGGATGTAATTTCCAACAGTTTTTCTCCTCATGGCCTGGTTTATAACAGTGTTTACAGATCACTTTCTCACTCTCTTTCTTGACAGATGCATTCTTTTTTCCCTTTCCCTTGGAGGTTTTCTCTTTGTTTTTCCCCTTGGGGGCCTTGTTTCTACCCTCTTCAAATGTGTTTTTTCCCCTTGCCTCTAAATGGGTAGCTTGGACACAAACCTCATCCAGGCTAGTAGGGTTAAACATCAAGATGGTGTGTCTAAGGTAGCTATGCAAGCCACCGATGTATTTCAGCAGGGTTTCTTGGGTCTGTAAATCTACCCCTAACAAGAGAGCTCTTCTCCTGAATTCTTGGGTGTAGTCTTGGACACTCTGACCCTTAAGTTGTCTGAAATTTTGCTAGTTCATAATGGCTTTCTGCATGTGAGCAAGAGGATAAAACTGTTTTTTAATGGCTAACAGAAATTCAGGCCATGTTAAGGTAACCTTACCAAATTTCTTGATCTCCTCTTTAGTCTTGGCCTCCCACCAGACCAATGCTGCTCTATCCATTCTCAAAGAAGCCAACTGAATCTTTGTGGCATCATCATGCATATTTTGGATCCTCAAGTAAACTTCCAACTGCCTAATCCAATTGTCAAGCTTTTCTACATTCACTTCACCATTAAACATAGGTAATTTGAATTTTACATCAAGCTTCAAAAAAGGACTTTTTCCAGAGGATCTATGCTTATGAACAGAAGAAGACGAAGATGAAGAGGAAGAAGGTGAAGATGGGGGTGGAGGGTCACCATTTCCTCCATGTCCTTTCTTGGAATGATCATCATCCTTATTACCTCCTGAAGAGCCCTCTCCTTCATGTGGATGTTTGGACCCTTCTCCAGCCAATTTCTCATTTCTTTCTTGGTACAATATCCTCGCCATTTCAGTGAGGTGCAAGAAAGCCTTTCTGAAGACTATTTCTTCTTCTCTTGGATCTGTCTCTATAGGAATTTCTCCTTCATGTTCAGACATCCTTGAAGCTTCTGCTAAGACTCTTGAGGGTGAAATTGAAGGTGGAGGTGATGGCTCTCTGGCCTTCCTTGACTGAGGATTCTCTCATTCTCTAGTCAACTGTCCTTCCCCTCTTTTAAGTTTCAACCTGGTAAGCATCAATACTTTGCAAGACAGTTAGAAGATCTTTGCACAAAAACCCTGAGCTCTGATACCACTTGATCTGAATTCGAAACTACTTGAAATTTGTTTGCAAGGTATTCAATTCAGAATTAAACATGTTTAAAAGATTTCCATGTCTTGCAGAAAGAAAACACATGAAATTTTCAGCTGTTCATGACTCATTTAAGCATAGCAGAGTTAATTCCTTTTACTGTTTAACACATTAAAACGAATTTGTTTTGCAAAATAAATCAACCACAAATGCAAAAGAAGTTGATAAAGTAGTTCACCCCCTCCAGGGCTACGTCTGCTGGGTCCAAAGCTCCCAACCGGGCTTGTCCTTGTTTTTATTAAATGCTCAAATTGAAAATACAGCTGAATAGAAGCATCTACAGGAGAAATAGATGGTATAAATGGATTCATAACACTTGAATCCTTCAGGATTGACTGTTGGATCACCTCCAATGGGTACCTGCAACCCTGTACAATCTTCCCAATACTGGGCCCTAGTGGCTCCTAGAACTTCCACGGCTTCAAAACATCTGAAAATGACCTCTGATGGCTATAAGACCTGCACCAATGGCTTCAGAAGGTCGAAAATACCCAAAATCAAAAAAAAATTCGTCCAAAACCGCCTTTCCTAGCCAAAGTTATGGCCATTTAATGATCCCCTCCAGTTTAGCCTAAAAGAACTCCAGCTAACTTTAGTGAAGGTCCAGTTAGGCCCGCCAATTTTGGCGCTCCTGCCAGATTTTCTGCCAAAACTGCAATTACATTAATTGTTTGCCTCAGATTTCGTGCTGACCGTTTGGGGCTGGCGGTTGGGGCTTAAGCCCGTGGTTCTGGGTCGTGGTCATATGGAAGGCGGGGCTGGCCCCCTTTGTTTCCCGCCCATCCGCAATTTAACAGTTTAATTATCATTTGTTTTACCCATTGAACAACAGTTGACTGCGTGGCTGAACGGTAAGGCTCTTGGTTAATTAGTTGGAGGTTGCGGGATCGAACCTCCTTAACACCCAAAACTTTTAACATGCGCCCCAAGAGCTTGCTGACGTCATCTGGAGGCCACGTGGTGGCCTCCGGCCTGCCACGTGGCAGCTTCTGATTGGTTGGTCTGAAGGGAATATTCCCTGGAATATTCCAAGGAATATTCTGCGGAATAAATTTTCTAATGTTAGGGACAAATTATTCTTTTTGCCATATCTTCCTCATACGGCGACCGTTTTTTGAACCGTTTGTGGCACCGGAATCGGGAGGATGAGCACTTTCCAGTCATTCAACTTTGAAACAAATTTGAACACTTTAAATTTTGAGCATTTTTATGACACTTAGGACATGAGCACCTGATCACTTTACCAACCAACCTTGCTTCTAGTGTCTTATCCATGCTTATCCCAACATGTCACAAACCGCAATACTTCAATTTGTTGTTCTATCCCTCAGTATAACATATCCATAACATAAGCATAATATAATCACATAATATCAACTTATAACCATATGATATTGACCTCATATATTTGTCTTGACTACTCTTCCACTTGATTCCTAATGAGCCATGAATCTCTTCATGTCATTCACCTACATAAGAAATCATTCCTCCATGAAAACAATCCCTGAAAACCTTGTCAGACAATGACATAAGTGCATAGATACATACATATATAATCATTAGCATAAAAAAATCATCATCCTTTTATAAAATGACATACATACATACATGTATATATATATAAAGATCGCATAATCATGATCATAAAATAATTACCAAATAACATAAGGTCTAGGTTAAGAGAACTTCTTTATTTGTGCACAACATTCATAATGTTGAGAACAATCATTCCCAACATAGATAAGGCATCCGACATCTCAGATCCATTTACTTTACCTTTTCTGGTTACCTTTATTATGTATGTCCTGTCATCATCCACTTACCACAATGGACCCAACCAGTCCAATAGACTATCATAGTTTTGCCTTTCACTGCTCTTACTCATGCACTGAGATTTATTTGAGTCTTACATCACCTGTTGGGTAACACACATCTCTCCCCAAGCTCCATTTCCCAATCAATTCCTGAGACTCAAAACATAAAAGGCAAGAACATGAGGAAAACAAGAGAAAACCATGGCAAGCCAACAACACTACGACACTGCAAACAAAGTGGCATAGCTATGCACCAAACATAATCAAAATCAAAAGTCAAGCGCAACAATCACAAAATACAAAAAACATAAGACTAACAACAGACACCATGACTCGATCCCATGGTTCCCATGAAAATCTCAACCCAAGCCTTCTTCAAGATTTCATGGAAACCTCTTTACCGTGCATATCCCTGCATCATACTTTGATAAACACATAATTGTCAGTGGATAAATAAACTTAACAATAAACCAGTTACCTTACTTGATGTTCCAATTACATTGTCTGCTACTGAACACATCCACACCATGTCTCAAGGGACCACAATCCTTTGACAAATCCACCTGTAAGTAGAGACTAGCTAATACACCTATCAAGTACATGTTCATGAATCTAGCACACATTCACATAATTTCAAACAAAAACAAGGTTAAGAATACTTCCTGTATGTAAAGAACTCATTCATTTGGAATTAGGCAAACATAGCCAAAGGAATTATTACCCCAGTCCTTTATTTTACCATTTATCTTGCTGCAATTGAATCTTATTACATGCTATCACATCATCCAACTATTAGTTATATAGGCAAATCATTTACTACCTTGTGATGTTAATACCAAGCATGTTTCTTGCAACTTCTCGCACATGTCAACCACATTTTCTAAATATCAGGACAATCATATCTATAAACCTAATGTATATAACCCTAATAGGTATAAAAATTCTTAACTTACATACTTGCATGCCAAACATACAATACATGTATGATGATCTTCTCTTACCCCAAAGTCTAGTGTTGCAACCTCATTATGATGATCTACATCTCTTACTCTCTCTCATCCAACACATTAGCATCATAACATACCAATATCACCCTGATGACCTAACACTACTACATGTAGGGGAGTTTTAAGACAATATTTGAGCCAATTGTCTTAACTTAAGACAAAAAGAAACTTGTGTATTGTCTCTAAGCGGGTGTGGGAAAATATAATGTCTCAAAAATTTGTCTCTATAAAGACAATATAGAACACATATTATTATTGTCTCTATAGAGACAAGAATTATTGTCTATTAAGAGACAATTTGATTTGTCTCTCTAGAGACAATTTCATTTGTCTCTCTAGAGACAACTTCATTTGTGTCTCTTTAGAGACAATTACATTTTTGTATTTTTAGAGACAATAGCTGAGATTAAAAACATATTGTCTCTATAGAGACTACATGTCCATAATTCAAACTATTGTCTCTCTAGAGACAATATAAAAAATTATTTAAAAAAAATAAATAAAATCATAATTCAAACTATTGTCTCTCTAGAGACAATATAAAAAATTGTTTAAAAAAAAATTAATAAAATCATTTTGAATGTTCTTTCAAAGTAGTTTCACATTCAAAGTTCACAAATAGTACTTGTGTATGAGAGAAACCACCACAGAAATTCCTGTCTGATAGAAATCAGCACATATGGGTTATTAATACTACCTTTGTTTAGCAAGAGGGGATTCAATTCATTACTAAATTTACGCCCAAGTTTTACTACTTCAAATGGGAGTCAGAAGTTTGGATTTAAGATGCTACCTTAGCTTTGATAAGTGTTCCACCTCCCAGTTTTACTATAGTTAAAGAAGAATCTGTAGGCTATTGAATGGAAACGAATTTAGATTTAGACAGTGCGAATCCTTATGCAGAAATCAATTGAGAGCCCAATTAATGAAATGGCGATACCTTTATGTGTTCGACAGACAACATACCCACAAGAATACCCAGGCAAGCTTGATAGCCACAATTATCAACTGTACAAGATTGTAGGAATTTCGTTGGTGGCAAGTATGGGTTAGTTTTATGCTTCAATCATGTTATAAAAAATATAGCTTCATTGCTCAGCTGGATTACGTAGTATTATAGAGTGAGTACGATATCTAGAACTGGATTACACATTATTGTAGAGTGAGTATTCTTTCGCTTGAATGGTCTGTAATGGAACATTTTTATGCCTGCCCAGTTATTTTAACTTCTTTTTCAAAATATTTTTGATCATTGTTGAAAATTAATACTCTCAACGGACTCATCACAAATATTCTTTAACTGATCACTTATCAAAAGCTTGTGAGGTTTCTTATGTAGCCCGTGAATTATTTTGATTTTAACTGAGGAAGACTCGCTTATTACATTTGATAACAAAGGCATTAGCAATCGGCTCTACAGCAACCCACTTCCCTTTTCTAAGTACTTGTAAACCGCTGACATCGCCTTGCATTAGAACAGTGATGCCACCTGCGTCTGAATGGCTTCTTAAAGAAAGGGTAACATCTGGGTTTGGGCATGGTGGATAGTAATTTACAAGTAACAACTATCCGTGTTCCCCAAAAATATTATTCAAGTAACCAAAATGGAGTCCTAGAGCTTCAGAAATTGCATCCAGCAACAGCGCCCTCACCTCCACAGCGTACTTGCCTGCAATTTCCCTGTAACAAAAGCTTCAATATTATATTAAGCTAAACGGGTTATGATTGCTACTTTAATGGTTAACATAAGGTTTAATGGCTACCTATAGGCTGTAGGTTTTTTAGGCCAAGAATCGATGACTTCGTGTAATGGAAAACAAGGGTGTCTCAGATAGTCCCTCTAGTTAAGGACTTCATCTTTGTGAATATTGAAGCTTGTAGCAAGCTGAGCCAGTTGCTTTGGATCCTCTGAATAGAGGCATGCACGATCTTCCATCAGCATTTCGAAGAATTCTTTGGCGATTCCCATCATGTTTTTCATCACCCTCTCTGGTACCCTGTGGTTCACTATCTGATCATATCATGCAGCTTCAACCATATTAATACTGAATTTGAATATAATTTTTTTTAAGAATTAATGTTCATAATTGAGATTTTGGAAGTTTATTGAGAGATATTATGAGATTCAAAATTCAAATCTTAAAATTCAAAATTCAAATCTTCAAAACAGTTTATATCACAATATCATGAGATTCAAAATTCAAAGCCTCATGAATCCAATCCGTTTCGCAAAAAAAATCATAACTTGGGACATTGGGTATTGAAGGTTGTACCTAGAAAAAGCCATCCTCCTGACATGCACGTTGGATTTGTTGTATGACAGTGGTTTTGCTAGGGCCATCTAGGTGTTTCAGATCCACCACTGGAATGCTCTCGCAGAAAGATACCTGAGACATGTTGGGTTGCTCCTGGGGAGGCAAAATATATTTGTTCTGCACCTCAACATTGTTTATTCCATTGTACATTAGTTTCTCAACACCATTAGCATTGGTCTCAGTGTGAAGATCCATTCTAGAGGACATGCATCTTTATTTCCTCTTGATGTTATTGTGAATACAATCTTTTCTCCATACGGATGTTGCACGACTTCTAATGGAAGTTAGAAATTGCAAGTTCGTATTGCAGAAATTGCAATTTGTAGAGCCCTGAATGGAAACAGAGGCTATACGTAGGTTCAACCAATAGTTTTTACCACGGAAACATTGACAGTTGCAACAGAAAGTGTCCTGGATGAAAAAATATTATAAACGGAGGATTTGGCCCGTATACAAGGTATTAGCACTTACTTTATAATATAATTTATTCTGATAGTCTAGCAGGTAAATTGTTCGTTGTAAAAGCTCTATGTAAACCAATTTTAGAGTTAAAATAAATCCTCAGACATAGCTAGAATTTTCAGAGAAAGTTTTAACAAGCCATAATATATTACAAGCAACAATCATCGCAACTAGCATTTCCCCCAATAGTACACAACGAAAGGCACTTGAGCATTCTTGAAATATTTGAAGAGTAAAAAAACTTCTTGTGCAAAATGTGCAAGAGTATATAACAGAAAAAACTGTCTTAGCATATAAAAATAACTCTGTAATGGAGTTGAACTAAGATAGCTTAGCCAACTCCACCGATGAAAACATCTGCACAGTACCCAAATCACATATAGAGAGATGCGATAATGCTATTCTAAGCCCCAAATACAAATCAGAATTAAATGTCAGAACTCAAGAGCAAACTCCAATGATACAAAACTAATTGAATCCACCAATCCCTAAATATGCAAAAGCATCTTAACGAAGCTATTCAAAAGCATCATCATTGTCATTCGGAAGGGGTTGGGCCGCAGCTGCTACAATTTCTGCCTCGTACCTGACAACATAAAAGATTGTAAGCCAAAGTTTCAATCTTTTAGAAATGGAACAAATTATTTCAATAAAAGTTAACAAAAAATAATAATAAAATAGCATTCTACTTACTACTGCTGTGTTGCAAGGTCTATCTGAACCTCAGGAGGAGGAAGAGCAGGTGACTCTACAAAATGAAGGTTTGGATCCCTATAAAAATAACCCATTATAGAATCAATGCAATTTTTTTAATATAACATTCATATTATGGAGCATCATAAACTAGATTAAAGGTTCACCCTAAGAGCTTCTGTGCCAAGTACATGAATGGCTTCTCAAAGTTGTAGTTACTTTTTGCAGATATCTCATAGTACTGAAGATTCTTCTTCCTATGAAAAGTAACTTGTTTAGCTTAAACTTGCCTATTCTTCACATCAACCTTGTTTCCACAAAGAATAATAGGAATGTTCTCACACACCCTGAAATTGACAAAGATATTTAGCTAATCGGTTCATGCAGTTGTGCCACCACACAATTAAGGAACCTTCATTTCTACTTAGAGATCCAACCCCTCTACAAAAGAGATACCTGCAAAGATCTCTGTGCCATGTTGTGACATTCTTGTAAGTCAATCGTGCAGTAACATCAAACATGATAACTTCGCATTGCCCATGAATACTGCAACAAACAAAATCCCAATCAGTAAATAAGAAGGAAACAAATAAATAGAAGTGGAAAAACACGGAACCCTCGCCAATTCAATTAGGAAAATGCCAACAGAAACAGGAAAAGCAAACTAGTATTGATCAAAACAACCAATAACAAAGTCTGTCTATAAATTCAAAATTAGACTAAATTAAAATTCAAATAAATAAAAGTGGAAAAATATAGAACCCTCACTAATTCAACGAGGAAAATGCCAACAGAAGCAGGAAAGGCAAACTAGTATTGATCAAAACAACCAATAACACAGTTTGTCTATAAATTCAAAATTAAATTAAATTAAAATTCACAATAAAGAGACATAAACGAGTAAAATAGAGTGCTGATAAAAAGGAACCAAAAAAGGGCTCATAGTTGCTCCATTGTCATTGATATTGAGGTTAAAAGGTGTTGCTACTGAGCCCACACTACATACATATCAACACGGGAAAATAGAATTGATAAGTCAAAAGTTCACTTGGGATCGATCCAAGTTTAAATCCATGTAGGACATTTTTAAACAAAAAGTTGAAAAGGCACCCCAAAAGCTCAAATGTACAGTGCTCCAATCAACAGGTGTCTACTACACCTGCAGAGGATGAAAAAAAACACTACTTTCGTAAAGTCCCAAGAGACCTAATTTCAAGTGAAAATCAAAATCAGTCTGGAAAAATACATAAATGGGAAAATAATCAAACTAATTATTGAGGTACCTTAACCACATTTTGTCATTAAACCTTACTTGACTGAGCTATAAAGTTGGGTCAGCATTTCATCCTTGGCTTTGTCAACTTGACAAAGCACCACAGCCTGCAAATCATCAAATCATCAATTCAAGTATCATGGACTGAATAAACACTGAGATTCTGTATGGTTGTATTGTGTGCTCATCCACATGGATGTCTTACTTTGCGAACATTTGCAGCAAGACTATTCAAAACAGCTTCCACATAACCACAGACTTCTTGAGCCATCATTCTGAGCTCCTCCTCCAGATCTACAGGCCTTCTTACCATGGTTTCCTGGATTATAAACAAGAAAATCAAACTAAGGTTGAATATTAAGTTGGGAAATATTTTTTCTATTTTCATCGTTGTATATGGTCATGGTCTCCTAAGCTAAAATGTGTATTAATTCTTAAGTTATTTAATAGCAAACATTTTGATTATGTACATGTGCAACTTACGATGGAATTTTATGTGCTTCATTGCCTATATGAAAGTGTTTCAATACAAGCTATAGTTGTTCACGATTATATTATGGGTTACATAAAGTAGTCTTGGCCTCTGGCCAACTAAATATTGCCTACCCTCTACCTTATATCTATTTAAGTTTTAACAGTGGAAATAGTTTGTCTTGGAGATCGAAGAAAACTCAAAGGATGTTAGTCCTAGCTGAAAGCAAAGACTAGCAATCTATTTTCATTTTCTACTAAATAGTTCTCTACCAGAGAAACCAAACTTTTTGGTTCCCTGTAATTATTCATAAGTTGAACAATTGTCCAGCAACACAATGCCTACTTATCTGAAATATAATTGTCAAACAGAAAATAATGTGACTAGCATGCATTTGAATGCAGTTTACTATTTTTTTAACCTTAAACAGACATGTGAGTACTCGATAACATAAATAACAAAATAAATATAACATGTCCTCCTACTGACAGAAGATGTGAATTGATACTCTGTTTCAATTTCTGAGATGAGAGAATTACTTATGAGAATATTTAAGATATCTGCACATTCAGACTAAGGTGGAATTCATCGAATGTTTAAGTTCCCTCCCTCCCTTCAAAAAACCCAAACAAAAATCATTTATCGGTCGCCCGAAGGATGAAAACATAGACCCACGGACAAAAAAGTAAAATATTGAAAAATCTACCTAGCTAGTGGGCAGGTGAAGAAGATGATAATTACTACTGAAAACACTATAAGTCCCATCCATCTATTCGATTCCACGATCTCGACATGCCCATGCCCTATCCATTTTTTTTGCTAGAAAAATAAATAAATAAATAAACAAACACCTGAAAAAATAGAAAACCATTGGAATCAGATGTATGAAATCAAATATTGTTAATGATTAACATATAGCATCACAATAGATACAACAATGTCAGGTTTCTTGTACAGTCCAATCATAAGGTGCTTTATAATAACAATTTAACATCTAGTAGAGTAGATGAAATGAGAATACTATGAATAGAAATATATGCAAACAAATACCATGAAACATTCTTATTTCTCATAGCATACCAAGAGCGATTCATGGATATCCTCATGATCCCATGATGTTGATCAACTACTATGATTCCTTCTGACATACATACCCCACACTCAACACTTCTAATCAATGAATATGGTTGGTTAGAACTCTGTGAAACGAATCAGGACCAATTTCTCTAATTAATATAGATGTAAGGTATCAATCTACATGTACTTGGTCATCTGGAAATAATATATTGATGTGCAAAGCAGCTCACAAATCATAGAATTTCTATTTCATGCCCTGCAAAAACTTGTAAACTCAACCACGAAGATAAAATAATGAAATTAAACATCATTTTGAACTGTTAAAAATAGAAGGAACGAAGGCCAAGTACTATGTAATCCACACAGTCCACCAAGTGAAAAGGCTAGTTGGCCTTGAGTTGCATCTGTGGCTCGAGGAATATCAGTCACTATCCTGAGTGAGATCACCAATACAAAAGCAAAAATTATTGTTTATTCAACTTATTGACTATTATCTTAAAACAACTGTAAATAACCTAGTAGAATCCAACATAGTTCCATTTAATCTAACATAAGAATGTACAAATCTATCTAATCCATAAGAATATCAGTTCCATTTAATCTAACCTAAAGATATTATAAATCTATCTAAACCTCGAAAATATCACACCTCAATGCTTAAAAGTCAGTATTTAAAAAAACTGACAAAAAAAACTCGATTCAAGAGTTTATCACCTTAGGTAAAAACAACTAAAAAACTAAAACAAAACAAATTAACCTCACAAGCTAGAAGAGACTAATCTTAACTAAACCTAAAACCAAAAAAGTTTAGACCTAAAATTATTCATCTTAACTTCTTGTTATCTTTAAGATGATGAGAACAAAAAAATTACTAAAACAAAAAAATTAACCTAGTAAACTAGAATACATTAATCTTCATCAAACCTATTAAAAAAGCATCTTAATCTCAAAGGATATATCAACTTAAGCAAAATACAGGAGAAAATAAATAAATAAACCATCTTAACCTAATACACTATGATAGAATTTTTTTAACCATTAAAGTCCACAAAAATCCATGATGTATTAAAGCTAGATGAAAATTAGAGTAGATCCAACTGAACTACGATCTATCCATCAACCAGCTGCAAACCTCAAAGAGATACCAAATATAAGAAAAACTATGAATAAACTCCCATTACCAATACCAACCAACATTATATCCATATTTATCAATCTATTTTTAAGTTGGGTGAAAAGTTCACTGAGATACCAAATTTAAAGAACTACCATAAATAATAGATCCATTTTCACCAGATCTATCTTGGTTAAACATAATAAAATAATAACTGTGTGCAAACCTCATATTAAAAAATTTGAATCTATTATTCTCTAGTACCAATTATATGGTATTTTGACAAGACAAAAACTGTTATTTTAATGTTTTAAAAGTGAATATATGATTGCTAGCTTTTTGAAAATACTCAAAATATTTATTAAATAATACTTGATTGTCCAAAGACTATTATTTCGAACTGAATATTTATTAGATAGTGTTTCCCAGGCCAAAAAAAAAAAGATGTCTTAACCTTGAAGATGGATCTATTATGTTATTAACTCTAGTTGCAGACCTGAATGTTTTAACCTTGAATCTATTAGCTCTTGCTGAAAAGAAACTCTTTATTAGATAATATTGATTTTAACTTTGAATCAACAGACTCAATGAGCAAAAAAAATGTTTCTTAGATAGTGTTACAGTCCAGAAGAAAACAACCTTGAATCTATTAGGGATGGCCACAAATCTTAATGTTTTACCCTTGAACCTATGAAATCCATGTGAAAACCTGAATATTTATTACATAGTGTTTGGCATGCAAAGACATTAAGGTCTTAGCATCCTACTTTAGTTTTAATCCTCTCTAGTAGCATAGCTTCTGGTGCCTATATTAGTGTTACAATGGTACAACTGTGTATTATACAGCTGGGATGACTAGGACATTGTATTTTCCCATATAAAAATACTAAATAGTATGGTGTGGCAAATATGCAATGAAGTGGTGATAGTACAAATGAAAAAGGAGGAAGAGGAAGTGCTGGCAACTCTATGTGAGGATGGGAATGACTCAGCTTCTATGTATGTGCCATTTTGTGGTAGCATTGAGTACATTGAATATGGACAAGGGCAGTGAGTTCATTGAATATGGACAATGGCACAACATGATCTAAAGTGGTGCCATTGTTTAGACACCATCAAGTTATAATTGAATGTGAGCACTACCAAATAAAATCAAACCTGTCTAGTGTAATATGCACTAGAAACTTTGATAAGATTGCAGAGGCTGTGAAGCTCAAGCATGCATATTAGAATACTAAAACTGGAGATATGAACTTTGCAACCTCGATGTGCATATCAGACCTGGTAATAATAACCAAATATTATTACCATTAGAGTGTCTCTCTTTCAAATTTTTGCAGTGTATTGTTTTTTAGTGTATTGTATGTATAAATTGAAGAGAGCAGAAGGGTAGGAATTTATTATACCAGTGAAGCCCTTCCTGCGCGTTTGTATAAATTGAAGAAAGGAGAAGGGAAGGAATTTATTATACCAGTGAACCCATTCCCACATGTTGGGTTCGCTTGGACTAGGAGCATCTGGGTCTATCATTACCTCATCAAATGTAAATGCATGCATTCATAGAAGACCCATAACAAATTTATATGTAAATATTCATTCTATGAAACCAGAGGTGCTGGAATTAAATTATTGATGAAATGGGTACCAGAGTATAGAGACTCTCACCGAAGTGTCGACCCGCTATTTGCACATTGGGGTGGTCACCAGTAGCAGAGGGCTTGATCTCGTAGCCATTGGTGACCTACTTGGATCCATAGTAGAAGACCATGTCCATTGAAGGCACGAACATATCAATAACATCACCTATCACTCTTCCTACTACCAGGGGATCTGTTGAATGAGCCATTGAAGCAGAGATGAATCCCAATTTTTCTTCCTGATTGCCTTCCTTCTCCTTTCTCACCTCCTTCAAATTCACAGTCAAAGTCGATTCAAGTTAAGTGGTGAATGTAGCGGAGGTGTCTTATCGCATGTAAATAAATTGAATGAATTTGCAAGGGAATAAGAATCATACTCAATACAAGCAGGTTGAGTTATGTTGTTCTGGAAAGCGCAGGCACAAGTAGGGCATGGTGTTATACTATCATTATAGAATGATGATAAGGAGACACAACATGTTGAACTTTTCTGAGCGAGGAATTGAGAATATGTGCATGTTACATTCCATGTCACTACACAAGGACAAGGGAAATTCAAATGTAAGACTTAGCCAGCTCAGAGTGAAACACATAACATTCACAAATATATAAATTATGAGGGATTATAATAGTGTATTACTCAGAACTTGAGTGGTTTTGTGTCTATCTGGACTAAAGAACAGGCTGGGTTTAACAATCTTAGCAGGGCCACAAGTATAACCCAGTCCTGGAGCCTTCAAAGTGAAATACTTTGGCAATTTGACAGTTTTGTTAGTGGTGCCTGAATTTCCCACACTAACTTGGAAGGATGCGATGGAATTTGGAGGATCCTGAGCCCAAGATGCCAATGCTCCACCTTCGCATCAATTAGTAAATTGTTGATTGTAAGGCACACCTAGTAAGAGATCAACAACAGTGGGGTCCTTCTTGCAACAGTGTGGAACACGTGCTTTCCATTTGGAGCAATCTCCTTGCTCTGTTGTCTGGCTACCAACCACAGCCTAGATGACCTCCTTTTTTGTCGAGTGCCAACCCAAAGTCCATCCTGGGCGGCTTGGTATATGGCAGTACTACTGAAAATTGTGCATGGTCACGACCACCTACAGAGGGAAGCTCATTAGACTCAGCAATGAGTAAAATAAGTTCTATCATGAAGACTTTTAGGGAATTTTCAGTAAATTGTACCAATGTTTCTAGTGAATACTTACTTAATTTCAGGGACATAAAGCTAATTAAAAATGAGTGAAGTATTTACTCAAAATATTGAACATACCAATCAATACAACACAATTTATCAGAAATTTTCATCAATATCAAAATAAACTCTACCTGACTTGAAGGTTTTCCAAATTTGTCACCATGTCAAGCTTTGAGAATTTAACTCGTAGGCTACTAGGAATGAAATTCAGAAAATATCAATATCTATTTCAGGAAAATGAGGAAAGGGAATTATAATTCAAGACCTATTTGATGGAAGGGCATTACTTGCAACATATCCATTTGCAGTCCAAGACACAATATCCCATTTGATCGTTATGTTAATATATGGATCCAGTGGATCATAAGCACCTGTAAAGCACAAAATGTAGATAAATTTTAAGTTAATATTGTATTCATATCCTTGGTAAGGATGGAAAAGTTTAAGAATGGAAATTTATCTTAAAACTTAAAATTTTGCCAAATTTTATGGTAAAAATAAGTTTATATTATAAATCTTGGCGTGTTATAGAAAACAAACTGCAAAATTTAAACATGTAAAATGTAAATTAGCAAAATTTAACCCCTGAATTGAAACATCACCTGAAGGTGAAAATGCATTAGCCATGATAGTTAATGCCAAGAAAAACCCAGATGCATTCCTGATCAACATATGGCAATTCTGCATGCAACTTCTTCCCTCTGAAGACTTTAACTCTCTTCTCTCCATGATGCCTTTGATATTATCAATTAATGAATCAGGAAGAAACCCCAGAGGAAGAGTTCAACAACCCTTCTGAGCAGCTGCAGCTCCACAAATGCAATGGGAAGGGAATGGAAAAAACATTAGTTTATGATGAAGAACTAATAACTGAAGTGTATAAACCTGCAGGCCTGTAATGGTTGGTTGCTTCATTCTTCAGACAGTGTAGTGAAAGTGGAGAAGAACAGTGCTTGCCAAAAGCCAGGGAGGAAGAAGAAGAACAACAATTGACAGACCAAAGAAACTATTAACTCTGAGGTCAAGAGCGACATAAAAGAATGGGAAAAAGCAGTAAAAATATCCAAAGAAACGATTAACTCTAAGGCCAAGAGTGACATAAAAGAATTGGAAAAAGCAGTAAAAATATCTTCAAGAGTGACATAAAAGAATGGGAAAAAGCAGTAAAAACTCAACCGATATTTGAAAAAAGTAGTCACACTTCAAATCAAAAATGCATTTTCCTTATTTTCGCTCAGAGTTGTTGTCTCTGTATCAAAACTGGGCTCTAAAAGATGCCAATACCCAATCTGCAACTTGACCTTGCACACATTGAATCTACGGCTAAATCAATACTTTATAAGGCATCTAAGATTGATTTCTATTTTTTGTAAATAAATCTGAATACCCTTTCATGCTGTATATACAAGATCTGTGTGATAAAGTTGAGGTAGCTGAATAGATGCGGTGGATCTGGATTGGGGCACTCTACATATTTTAACCCGTTCTCTATTAACATTACAAGTTTATACCTATGCAATTTTCCTCACCCGTCCAGTGTTATTGGCCACAATATTCTTGGCATGATTTATGTCTTCCTTTGAGTGCTACAGGTCCAGAATAGTGGAAATTGAGGCACCTCTTAACCAATATTACAAGCCTGTATCTTTTGAGACCTAATGATTCAACACCAAAAACTATTCCATAGTAAACCTGCTTTCAAAATCCTCGATCCAGAATTGGTGTGATTTACACATGAATTGGAGTTTAGCTACAATGTGCTCAAAGCAGTTTCTTTTTGGCATCATATTTATCCAGATTCTAACCTAGTGCCAGGAAATTCATCCAAATTGTTGACTATCACCCAAAGAATCATCGATGTCAATCAAAATAATCAGGAGATCGTCGTGGAGTTAGCTTCCTCAATAGTAATAGCACCATAATCTTTTCTTCATGAAAGGTGTGCGTAAGCTTCCCCAAATAATAATGCAGCGACTATGAATGCAAGAATGGTCGCATTCAGGGTTCAGAATCTGAAGCTAGATAAGGTTGCTATTAACATGAATAATAGCAGGTAAAGGATATGCCATTGTTTTTCCAGAGCTTGTATCAACAATACTAATCAAATTCGTTCTTTGAAAGCCATGGGCTGCAAATAATGTTACATTGTAAGGATATCAACACCCATAGCACATGTGTCATTCATTGTTTGCTTTATCTCTTTATCAGATTCTTCAAGACCCAACATTATAGAAGATTTGGTCACCATTTCTCCCTTGAATCCCTTCACATGCTTCAATATAAGTAAGCTCTAGTCATACCCTCATCAACATATCTACATTGATGAATTTGAGCAACAATGGCCCTCCAACCTTACGGTTGTCAACATCTTCATGTCGGATTAGCTAAACACTTGCACACCTTTCAAGATCACGATGAATAAGCTGGGCTATTTCTGGTTGACCACATGGATTTGCAGCTTCTTGTCCTCCTTGAGTTGTAATAGCTGTATGTTGAAACCACAAGCTATTAGCGGAGGGGAGTACTGGCTGTAAGTGGTTTTTATGAAGGGGCCTCTATTGTTTACCATGTAGTGTCGTTTACTAAATACTAATCAGTACAGATAGGTGTCCATGAGGTATGTATAATAATTTTCTTTTAAAGGGTCCATCATAAGATGTAGTAGGGTTGAATTTATGGGTTTATATTTTAAGAAATACCCTAGTATTTAGAAACGGTAATCTTAAGTATTTGTTCCCTATGATTTGATTTCTAGGGCATGGGATAAAATCTAGAATGACATAAATGGAAAAGTGTATGATATAAGGTTTGAATTTAAGAAACCCTAAAAAGGCTTCTTGATTACATAAAAACCCTAGAAAAGTAACTTGACATCATGTTTTGGAATAATATATTGCTTGGGTTACTTGTTAAAATAGTATTGTATGTACAAGAAGAAAAAAATGGATGGGGTGATCCATTTGAAGGCATGATGTAGCTCTTCGTAACACCTCATAAATCATGGAGTCGTTGTGCAAAAACTTTATTAAATATATGCCCTAGATTTCTCAACAAATAACATAATCAAACTCACACAAATAAATGGTTGAATATTACATTTTGCATAACATTAGATGTATATGGGGGCATTAATGATCCCTGCATGCCAACAAAATGCATGCTTAGTAAAAACACAAATATTAATAAATATATATAGTGAAATAAGTTAACTAAATGCACAAAAATATTGATCAAGTTTTACCACTACCATTACCTTACATGTATTATAAGGTGTTATAGGGGTGGGAATGACTTTAGCGATTGTCTGCATTCCACAAACATAAATTAGCATAATATAATATGTAATATATGATAATTGAACATATAAAAGACAATATTCAATATTACCTCATGCATCATCATAGCAGCGTCTTGCCCTCGTGCATTTCTTAACATTTCCATAAAAGTAGTGAATATCATTGAATCCCCCATAGTAGCATCGGTAACACCCATGGGTACGTTCTTAAGAAAACACATAATAACATAAAAATAAGAAAACCTTGATCAAAAAACTGATAATAAAATAGAATCGGTAACACCAAATATATATGTCTTTCAAGTAAAACCTTAAACATTCAAATTACTTGATGTTCATTACAATTAAAAACTCAATACTTAACTTGTAAAGAAAAATTATATTGCAGTGAATCGTTATAACCATCTTAAAGTAAACATAGTGATCAAAAAATGTCATCCTCACAAGTAAAACATTAAACATTCAAATTACTTAATGTTCATTACAATTAAAAACTCATATGTCTAACTTGTAAAGAAAAATTATATTGTAGTGAATCCTTAAAACTATCTTAAAGTATACATAATGATCATAAAATGTCATTCTCGAATGAAATCTCCTCATATAATGGCATATATACCCCATAATTAATAGACCCTAAATCCACAAATAAATTAATACCATCATTTTCATGGTCTTCATCACCTTCAACTACAGGTAAATTAAAATCAATAAATTCATTATCTTCATGGATTTGATGCACATGCGGTTGCTCATGTCCTTCAAAAACTTCAATAAACTCGTCTTGGTCTTCATCTTGGTGATATGCATCATTGACAATAAATTCTTCATCATCTCCATCTTGGCCATCTATGTCTTCAGGGGGAACTTCTGCATCTTCAAATAAATCATGGTCCTCTACATCTTGAACAAATGTTACTCTTCGTCCTCTTGGATCATAATCAATCACAAATGACCAACCAGGTTGTTCTAAATTAGGAATGAGAAAATTTTGATCACATTGACTTGGAAACACATAAGGTTCAGAAGTGGCTTCAAACCTAGATGTATTGATCATGTGGAATCCATTATCATGGAGCAAGATAGTTTTTTCTTCTCCCACTTCAATAAGCTTGTACCATTCAACATGAAAAATAACTTTCTTGAAAGACATAAAATCAAGCTCGATAATGTCCTCCAACACTCCATAGTAGCGAAGTGTTCTTGTGATTGGTTGTCTATCATTTGCATGTGAACGACATTCCACCTCAAATGATGCTGAAACTCCACAATCATAAGTTTTTCTCTTTTCATCAACTTTTCTGATGCGAAAATGATGACCAAAATTCCACATTCCTTTGTAATATCTTACCTAAATTCATATAAATATCAACTAATTAGATTCAAGGATATGAAATCTAACAAAAAAATTATTAAATATATGCAATATATTAATATATATCACCTCCCCATTTATGGATCCTTTAATGAAATTCAATTGTTGTTGTGTTACTCTATTATTCCCTTTTGTTGCCTCATGTTCAATATTGACCTTTAGCCAATTCCACGAGCATCTCTTTGGCCACTTTCTTTTATGGCTTGTAGGAAATCCTCGAGTAGTGTTTTGACCATGTCTATTATATATATATTGGCCCATGCATTTTCATCTTCTAATTTCTATTTTTCAGCGTACTTCTCCATCCATTCCAACACAAAGTCAGAATTGTATGCAACATACAAATGTAATGCCTCCCACTCCTTCGCATCTTTTCATTCAATGTATTAATAATTATTTAAAGCCATGTAATATAAAACTTAAGATACAAATAACTCCTAACATTTTTTTATACCTTTTATCCTATTTGAAGTCCCTTCTCCCTCTAATTTTTCTCCTTCAAATGATTGAGATTGGTTATAGTTCCATAATCGCGGAGCTTCAAGATGCAATTGAGGTAAGTACTCACTCAAATGAACCATGGCCTGGAAAACCATGTACCCATCAACTATGGACCCTTCTGGTCGAGCCTTTTGCCTCACAAATTGTTTCAATACCTTCATATATCTCTCCACGAGCCACATTGTTCGGATATGAATAGGACCATACTGTTCAATCTCTTCTACTAGGTGTGCAAGGTAGTGCTCTTGACAATTAAAGAAGCTTGGAGGAAAACACATTTGAATATCACACATCAAAAGTGAAACATTCCTCTTCCAATACTTCATGTCATCTTGATGTATCTCTTTATATGAGACCCACCTACAAGTATTACAATAAAGACTTGTTATTTCTTGTAAACTAAAAGTAGAAACTCATATAAAGGCATAACCAATGTTGCACTTCAAATGATAAGAGTAATGGAAGAGTATGCATGATGGATTGAAAAATACCTCAGATATTTACATAATTTGTAAATAGTCAAAGTGACATTGTGGTCAAAAGTACTTGGTATTGCTGCAGGCAACACATACTGCATGACCATTAACAAATAACCATGTTCAAATATGCATGACTAATTTCATCACTATACTATCATGTCTATTAGCAAATATCCATGTTCAAATATGCATGAACTGATATTATCACTAGGATATACAATTTTATAATTAAGTATCCAACAAATATAACATGTGACAACGTTACCTTTATCCAATTGTGCCAATCATGTGTTTTTAGGCCTGAGAACTCTGATCCATCTCTTGTGAATAACTTTTTTAATGTCACACCAAAGCTAGAAGGAAATCTTATGCTTTTCATAGTAGAAATGATGTTTTCTTTCTCATTTGATGTAAATGTCCATGGAGCATGAACATATGAGTTGTCTTTGTGCAACCACATGTTCGACATGTTATTGGCAACTCGAAGGTCCTTTCTTAACTTTATTTGTGCTTCAATGTTATTTCCATTTAGATGTTTCCACAAGAACTCTGCCACATTTTTCCCGATGTGCATAGTATCAAATAGGTGGGCTATTGGCAAGCTCTCATAATATTCTAATTTGTAGAAAATAGAGAGTCTTTTCATTCCTAGGGGAAAGCCTGTCCCTTCTTTTTTGTCATACATCGCTTTCCACCTAGCAGGGTTCATCTTTATTGGCTTCCTCATTTCCACTTCCTTTCCATTTAACATATGTTATCACGCACTCGATAGCGATGATTTTGTGGGAAGAATTGTCGATACTCATCATAGACAGTTTTTTTGAGATCCCTTGACTGCCTATGCAACAATTTGGCCCACATGATGGACAACCATGTTTCCCCTTTGCTTGTAGTCCTAAAATAAGATTGGAACCCATATTTAGTAAATGCTAAAATGAACATAATAATTATAAATGTAATTTATATTATATTACCACAAAAAATAGATAGCCCCGGGTCATCATGAATTGTCCAGATAAGAATCGCATGAAATAGAAAGTTTCTATCATTGATAGGTCTTGATACATCAAACATATTTACACCATCCCATAATTCACGAAGCTCATCAATGAGGGGCTCCATGTATACGTGATGAGCCCCAAAAATGGATAATTATATGGGCTCATTCAACCTCCTAATTTGACTTAATCCACCATTCTCATTAGTTTATTGCATGTTTTTTATTATATTTATGCTAATAGAGTGAATTGGGTTAGTCATTATGCCAACAAGTCTAATGTGTGTTTTGTGTAGTCTTTTTGGTCAATTTGGAGACAAAATCGAAGGTTTGAATGAGCACTTGGTAGCCAAATTCGTGGAGAGTATTTTTAGGAAGGTGTCCCCTTCATGTATGGGCCCTTACCTTGAATTCTCCACCATCAGCTTGGAGTTCAAGGGCCACCAAATCGATTATCACAAGGGCAGCCAAGCAAGTCAAGTAGGACTGCTGTTAACTACAAGTTTTGGGTAGCCGAGTCCCTAAAGTTTAGGAGGACTGTTGGGGTCCTCAATTTGTATAAATAAGAAGGCTTAGGGCCTCATTTTGGTTAGCTAGTGGTTAGTCACTTTGTAGGCAGAAGGTAGCTAGTTTGTAGTTAGATTTTAGTCAGTAGATTAGCTTTGGATTTCAGCACATTTTCAAGCTCTCCCTTGTGGATAGTTTTTGATGTAACTCTTCTTTTCTTGCTCAAGAAAGATGAATCCAGCTTTGCACTAGCTCTAAATCTCTCTTAGGAGGCTATAGCTCTTGGGGTTGGGCGCATTCTTAGAATAAAATATGCTATTTTAGATTTAAATCTTGCTTTGTTATTTAGATTGATTTTGATGGTTAAAGTAGCTTTTCATGTTCAGATTTAGTGGTAGGATAATAACAGGAAAAAAGCTCCAAGAAAAGGGTCAACAACACTCTCAGTTTCACCTCATCCTTATTGGATCCGGGGCTAGAATTGAAGAAACAGTGTTGCCCCAACAAAAACACTAGTTTGCTTGACCATGCAATCCTTAGTGTACTGTTTTCATTTGCAGAAGTTAGTTATCGGTTCAGATCTCTGAAATGTTTCTTTGCATGATTGATGTACATGGTTTTCTTTCCAAATAAAGCTGTTGTTCATTTGTTTTATTGACAATTAGATTAGATTAGCTAGGACTTTGATTATTTGTAAGACTTTGTTGATTCGGTTAAATGTACACCGTGTAGGGCATCTCTACCACTCTTTCATCCACCTAAGATTCATCAGAGCCATCTGCCCTATCTTCTAGCTAGGTTCCTCATCTCACATCTGTCCTCTTGCCCACGTAACCCTACCTTTTTGTGCAATCATTGTTTTAGCCTTCTTTGAGCCAATTTAGCCATCTACACCTTCTCACCACTCCATCCACCAGTCCCTGGGCCACTTCAGACCCCTATCCTACCTCCATATCCATTCATGCATCTTCCCTCACTCACCCATCCTCCAAAATCCAATTTTTAAACATCCTGTAGAAATTTCTGAACATCCTGTAGAAATTCCTGAACATCCTGTAGAACCCCTGCAGACTTCCTGTAGAAGCTCAGAAATGAGGTTTCTTTATAGCCAAACTTTGTGAAAATCTTCGGAAGGGTGTTAGGGGCTCCTTAGACCCTCTCTAAACCTTCCCAACCTCTTCCAAGCATCTCTCCTCCTTGATCCACCCCTGCACAATCAAAGAGCAGTGAAAGCATATGCATGATGAAACTGACGACTTAATCAAAAATACAAAAAGATGTTTTCTTCAGATAGAGGTAGTCTAGACACATGTATTTTACCTTCATAGAAGTAAGGGCATCTCTTTCAGTAGTTTTCATTCTCTCCTTTGCATCAGTAGGACTAGTTGGTAGAATTAGGGTTTGCTAGGGTTTGCGTTTTCCTTCAGTTCTTCAATCTCTTTTTGCAAATAGATTAGCTTCCTTCGAGTTAGTTTTCATCCATAAATTAAAAAGCTTCTTCTAAGAGCTCACAGAAGTTGGCTTAAGCCCCTAGCGGACTTGTGCCAGCTGACCAAGTGACAACTGCGACAAGAGCTAGTACTTGTGCATACAGCACCTTGCTTCCAAGTTTGTTACGAACTACCGGGTTGATGAAATTAAAGAAGGGAGTCTCAGGAGTTGCAGCATTATTGCTGCAATACTGGGGCTCACCAATACGTCCATATAATTTACATGATATTTCCCTAAGTGAACAGAGAGTTATTTATTAGGATTAACTAAATTGAAATATTTTTATATAATCTTCAAGAAAACATTGCATTCACATGTTCTAGTACCTGGTATGATAAGAGTTAACATTGCATGTTCCTTTTTCATTGCCATCCAAGGGGGGAGATTGTTGTTTATAATTAACACTGGCCAAATAGAATATGTTGTTCTAAGATCTCCAAAATGATTTACGCCATCCATTGCTAGAGAAATTCTTGGATTCCTTGGCTCATTTATGAAATGTGGCCATTTTACCTCAATATCTTTCCAATATTTACTATCCGCAACCATGCGCATGACACCATCTTGGCTCCTCCCTTGTGCATGATGATCCATATATTTTTCCAACTCCTTGCATTTGAACATTCTCTCAAACCTTGGCTTTAGTGGAATGTGTCGTAATACTTTATAAGGAACCTTCTAGGATAATTGATCTTGATGATACGTATTTGTGTGATACTTTGGGCATTGTTGTAAATTTGCATTATTTCCATAGTACAATATATGGTCATTTGGACATGCATCATATGTCTTGTACTCCATTCCAATGTCTTTCATTATTGAAGATACTTCTCTATGAGAATGAGACAACTTATTGTCCTTTGGAAGTATTTTGTTTTCCAAAAGTCTGCATAGTGCAAAAAATGATTTTTATAGGTATACAATATTCAAAACTTTTAAGACATCTAGAGAATTAATTTATAGGAATATCAATCCAACCTTAATATATCAATAAAGCATGTGTTTGTCAGTCCATGTGTAACCTTCAAGTTCAACAACAACATAAGTGTCGCCAATATAGAAGATTCAACATTTGCATAAAGAGGTGTCCTAGCCAAATGAGCTAGGGGTGAATCAACAACTTCTTCAAAAGATGTGTATAAGTCTTGGATAAATTCATTGACACCAACCTCATTTATCTGCGAGGTGGCTTCTTCCATAAATGTGTCTTGTCCTTCATCTTGAGAGTCGCTATTATCAATATCATCCATTGGTTTTTCACGAATATTGGGAACTGGAAGTGGCTTTTCATAAATAAAAAAATCAAATGAAATGATCAATAATAATGTATTAAATAATGTGCATGTTTATTTATTATAAGAATAACAATTTGTTAATTATAATGTACCTCTTCTATATAAGCTCCATGTTCCAATCTATGGATACCAACAAGCCTTCGCTTCTTTAGTTTCCTATTTTGGCACATTTTGCAACTACAATATATCATTTCATTGAAGTAATCATCTGTACCTGGAGTAGATCTTGTTTCCCGTTCATCTGAATATTCATATGACGATGTGCTATTTCCCTGAATGCACCATGTTTTTTAAACAATAAGACTACAATTTTTAACTTGGGTATTACTTATTTTTCAAGAGAACATGACCAATGAATAAACCTAGGGAGTGAATCTATGAATATGTAGTTTTTCAATGTATTTTTTGGCTCTTTGATCACTTGATTGTTTGTACTTTTGTTTTTTTGTTGTTTCAAGGTAGTGTTTAGTGCTTCTGTAGGAATTAGATATGAAAAATATTGAGAACTAGGTTCAAAACCCTGAACAAAACTCTACCAATGTGTTGAGTGAGCATTGAAGATCTGTCCAACACTTTGAGGCAAATCTTATCAGAGTGTTCCAACAAGCATTTAACTAGTCACCAACAAACTTTTGAAGTATCGTTTTAAATTTATTTCTAAAAACAAATCCAACCTCTAACTAAATCAACAACATAAATAATACAAATACCAAAAGCAACATAAATACCCGGTCTGCCATTTTGTATAGAATAATGTAATAGAAATCTGCGAAGAAAAGTTTGTGGACACTAATTAGGATCATTACATAAATAAATGTTGAAATATATGACAAGTAGGAACTTTAGCAATTGGATAATCCTTTGAAGAGCCCTAAGGTTACAGAGGGATATAATATAGCTATGAAAAAGAATAAAGTTGAATATGGAGCATGCCAAGAAAGCATTTTTATTGTTGATGGCATAACTGATGCAAGTCCAATTAGAGAACAATTGTTTGATATGGACAACAATGAAAAACATGAGTGATTCATTGACCTTACCAAAATTGAGGGAAACAATGGCTGGGAAGCTAGAGAGACCCAAAATTTCAAAGATGGAGAAAATATACAGATTGTAGTGAGAAAGCAGGAACCTTCCCAGTTTGATACTCCATTGAGGATCCTTGAGGTTACAGAGGGATATAATATATCTCCTTTTGTAAGCACATGATTTGGACTGGACTCCAGTATTCCATCCAAAAGTTCAGGAACTTAGAAAAAATTACAATATATCCCCTTGTTTAAGTATGAATGAATCTCTTCTAGAACACAAGGATGTGTGCAATCAGCAACTTTCCTTGGATAATCCATTGAAGGGGCTTGAACATGCTGAGGGACCAGAATATGATACCCTAGTGAAAAATCTTGAACTTATAGAAATTGATGTGACATTAGAGACTGAATATTTGTCACTGCATGTCCCACTTGGAGACCATGTGTGTGTCATGGAGAAGGATGCTACGGTTTTGGATGGGACAGATCATTCTGAAAGTATTCTCCTCCAATAAAATCCTGTAGAATCTGGAGAAGTAGCTGAGGGTTATACTATTTTGGATGATATGATTGCTCCTAGTAAAGGGGATTCAAGAAGAACAAAACTTGTAGATAGAATACTGACTTTGAGCAATAGATTACAAAATTTGCAATTGGACTTACAACGACCATTCCCTATATTGTTGATAAAGAAAATTTCCATATTATATGTGATTTTATCTTGCTGACATAAAAAGCAAGTTGTGTGTGATATGGACCTATTTCATGCTAAATAATTAGAGTCTAGTGCTAAACACATGATCACATATCCAAGCAAAATATCATCCCAGTGCATCTCCTAGAATGGTAGATATCAAGTGACACAATGTGGCCATTTATTGCACGGAAGTGGAATTATATAGCAATGAGCCAATGGGGAGTGCATTTTCATAAAAGGATGACCTCATTTCTCAAAACACACCCAAAGGAACTGGGATTGTTACAACATTGTATGTTGGGTTAGGGTGCAACACTATCATGTTATAAGACACAATTGCATATAAAAGGTTATACTCCATTATTAATTTAAATTGTGATGATAATTTACAACTAATTATTGAATTTTTTGCATTACAACACTAAAAAGAAAATATATTTGAGTGAAAAAAGTGGAACCAACATCACAAGAAAAACCCAATATGGTATGATGTCCTCTTGAAGAAACCAACCATGTCAAATGTGAGGAATATCAAGAGAGGATGAATGTAGAAAAACCCCTAAATCTTGTAGAAATGGTGAGGATCCTAAAGTAGAAACACTCCTAAATCTTGCAGAAATAGTGAGGATCCTAAAAGAAATACTCTAAAGCTATGTGATAGATAATTAAAGGATAATCCAAGAGAGAGAAAGACCATTAGAATTGAATGCATTTTTGCTAGAAAATCTATATGAAATTCAGAAGCAATTGCAACAAAGACCTAATGATACCAATGATTAATTTCAAAGATAAAGATTCATTGAGAGATTAAAAAACACATATTATCTACAAATAAAATGAGGAAAATCACCTCCATAAAAATACACCATGCTAAAAGGATAGAAACATCTAGTAACAAATCATTGTTTGATTCGTCTAAGGTTGGGATAGTCAATTCATATGAGCTTCTTGAAAATGGTTCCAAGATGGAATTACATAAGAAAAATAAAAATAAGCATTCTTGAACAAAACTTCCTTGAAGGAGAATAGATTCAAATCACAATAATGCAAGACTTTAGGAAATGGTACCAAGATGAGTTTCTTAGCCAAGATAAAACTATAATAGAAAGATATAAGTGTGAAAAAATACTAGATAGTTACTTGCAAAACAAGAAACAAGAGAGAATAAAACCACTAAGAAATTAACTAATGAATGAGAGAGACAATTCAAATTTCTAATAAAATCTAATAATATGTTATTGATGGACATGAATGCAATATATAGACTCTGCTCGAGACCAATTAATTCAAATTAGGTTGGGGTTCCATGTTCATGCACTAGTATAATTCAAAAGTACTTTCCCTAGTTGGAAAACACGTTAAATTATACTCACAAACCAAAATATAGCCTGAAAATAATCCCAATGCCAACATCTATACCATGAAAATAATCCCAATTCCTACAGCTATACCAATGAATACAGCTACGCAAGGAAAATAATACCAATGCCAACATCTTTGCAAGGGAAATACAATAAATTGAAAGGAAAATACCTGTGGAAAATAAACCCTTTCTTGTCTTCCTTGAAACCTCTAGCTCAACTTCAAGTTCCTTTGCAAAATAATAGTGAAAGCCCCAGCATATAAAAACTAAAAAAATTTGGCGCCAAAAATATTTTCGGCCTCTACACCAAAGAAGTTTTAGTGGTTTCAGTTATCTTGTTTTCTTTTTAAGCCAGCCTATTTCCATTTTAAGATGGCCTAGCCTGCTGTTTCCTGTTGTTTCCCACTAAGTCGACGCCCATGTCTCCCACTTTTCCTAAGAATGAGGGTCTTAATATCTATCTCCCACCACCCACGATAAAAAAGTATGTGCTCTGCTGCCATTGGGCCTCATGCCCTTAATGCCCATCATAGAAACCCTAGTCTCGTGGCTCTCAAACATTGGTGTTTGTCTATCCATTTTCTCGACAAACCCTCCATTGCAATGGGGCAAACGAGGAGGAAGGTTTGGTTGATGACGAGGAGGAAGGTTTGGTTGCAGAAGCAACGGTGTTGGTTCATTGCAGTGTGGAGGAAGGTTTGGTTGATGAAGATGCGACACCATTTTACAGTGGATTCATAATGGAAATTCATGGTAGGAATCGGGCAGGGAATGGAGTAGTTCTGCTAGGCCCACCGCTGGATTCCGTTCCATCAATTCCTCCCAAAAGCCCAATTTCTTGTGCCGTCTGGAGAATCCCTATGGAACAAATTGAGGTGATTCTCTAGCCATCTCTTAGCACAATAGAAACAAAGTGACACTGGTGTGGCACTGTCACCATCTTCGTGAATCTGCAAACATTTCTCAATCTTTTTCATTCCTTTGTTCCTTACAGAAACCCTCTCTGCCCAATTTCTCATGCCATCTGGAGAATCCCTCTGGAACAAATCGAGGTGATTCTGTAGCCATCTCTTAGCACAACAGAAACAAAGTGACATTGGTGTGGCACTGTCACCATCTTCGTGAATCTGCAAACATTTCTCAATCTTTTTCGTTCCTCTGTTCCTTGCAGAAACCCTGTGTTCCTTGCAGAAACCCTATCTATTCCTTGAAACCCTCTATCCTTTTCGTTCCTCTGTTCCTTACAGAAACCCTCTTTGTTCCTTGAAACCCTCTATCTTTTTCGTTCTTCTGTTCCTTGCAGAAACCCTCTATGTTCCTTGAAACCCTCTATATTCCTGCAATTGTCAGGCCATAACTAGTATGTGAGGCGCCAAAAAAGATCTAACCAATTTAGAATCATACCACGCACCAGGAAAAATAGAAAGGGAAAGGCCATACGCCAGACTAAAGATGGCGACGCGCAGCTATAAGGATTAAAATTGAGATCCACTCGTCTAGACAGGAAACATTAATGGTAGACTAACTAGACCAAAATGATGTTATGAATCATGAAGACATCTTACCTAAAAAACAAAAGACACGAATAGGGTAGCTGGATATAGGGAATTCCACGCGCAGAGACATGGGTCGTAGCCATAAATCAAATGCAGAGAGATATTCCGCATTCAAAGCCACACGCCGAGAGATGGTTCAAGGCATAAGGCCTCGCACAGAGCAGCAGAGTTCTCATGTTGTGCTTCAACTTCCATTTTCACTCAAACAACTTTATCCATCGCTGCGAGCCATTGAAATCCTACAATTGAAGTCATAGAATTAGACAATGCGAATCTTTATTACAATATCTCCCACTTCCAAAACTTGCTCTGGTTAGTATTGGAGCTTTGTGAAAATTTCTTTAAATAGTCACAAATTAGCGCTTAGAAATAGAAAACTAGGTTTCCTTAGAGAAATCTTGGAATAGGGCTCAATATTAATATAAAAATATCCTTGGACTACCAATGAAGTTACCTCAAAAAATAGTGAAGATTCCTTGATTATGACAGTGAGTTTAGCCACAATAGAATATGAAATTATTCCATAGATGTGATTCAAATTAGGCCTCAAAATAGGTAAAAAAACTCCACAAAAAACCTCAAGTATACTCTTTAGAAAATCCACAATAGCCTTAGATCAATCTTAATAGCTCACAATGAAATTCATCCTCATCCATAGGTGAATGCGACTATTCCTCACCTACTAGAATAGAGATAATTCTATGATTGGATAAAATTTCAATGCACTCCAAGGAGATGTCAAGCTCAAATATAAAGTGGATAAAGCTTCTAGAGTGGTGAACATCATCCTAACACATGGCGCTGACATAGACAAAATGAAACTTGAATTTTTAAATTTTGGAGCCAAAAAAATCATCCTTAAAAGCTGACATGGGATTCAAAGTATTTAATCAATAATCCCTTTACAAAGTCTTTCTTTGTAAGTTAAAATTATCTAGGATGATCCTTAATAATCCCAATATTAATGTTAATCAACCATTTGAGAATAAGTTCCATTAATTCACCACAACATCAAGTTGCCTTCATCAACTCATTTTGGGGATATTTACCATAATTTTGAGGCACTAAATTTGATCAAGCATATCTCTTCAAACATGAGGAGTTATGTGGCATTCCACCTACCATTGGAATTGACACAATGAGAAGAATCAAATGAAGATGGTCTTGGACCCAAACATTGATTCTTGCATCCAAATCTATCTCGATGGATAAAGCTCGTTTGCCTGGATTTTATCTTTTGGCCCTAGGATAGAGATACATTTTGATTGAATTAATAGAGATCATTTTCAACCCTCTTTGGTAGGGGAAATATCAGCCCTAATTCTCACGAGTCAAAGCCCTATGTCAAACACTATTCTGAGGCCTATAGAAGCCTTTGCTAAGGATATTTCACAAGAAATTAGGTGGCTATGTTTTGAGTCTCATTCAAACCTCTGTGGAATTTAATATAAAACTACTTCATTCCTTATAAATTTGTTCAGTTGCATCTTAATGAGTGTAGGAATGTGGTTTCATTGCAGACCTCCTAAGGCAGCTTTAGCCTATGTTTCAAATAATTTCGGGAGGGTCTTGTACTTCACTAAATATTCCTCTTCTCACTAAAGTGGGGAATCCACGTGCTCTCTTATGTTGGATTGGATATTGGAGTGATGTCACTTGATAGGGTTGTTCAAATTTCTTTCTGAGGTTGGATCGAGGCCTACTTAGAGGTGGGTCTAATGATCATTTATTATCAAGGTCTTCCAAAGGGTTTCCTTAAAAGTTATCTATAGACTTTGTTAGTTGATGGAATTTTAACAAGTTGTCATTTAAAACTCCACAAATCTTCGGTTAGTATTGGAGCTTTTCACCTTATTATAATATGGCTCTCTAGAATTAGAATATGGGTCAATATTGAAGACAAAATCCACCCTTAACCCTTTAGCCAAAAAGATGTCTCCTCAAGTATTTCCAACAATATCATATGAAGAGTCATAATATTTAACTTGGAATTATGGCCCACCATGATCATCTAATAATTAATTGAAATAGCAGTAGACCCCAATTTAGGGATTGGGTGAATCATATGGTGGGAATATGCTAGTGGGAACCCTAAATAAATGACTTGAAACCCCCTTGATTTTCTACCTTGATGGCATTCATCTCCCAAATGTCTTGTTGGATACACAAGTCCTGAAAACATGACAAGGAAGATGAGAGGAAGTTGACAAGGACATTAGGTTGTCGTAGAACATCATAAAGTGCATCCACATGGATGAACATGGAATGGGAATTAAGGTCATAAAGTCATAAAGGTCACAAAGGTGCATCAAAATTTTTTTGGAGTGTCCCAAAGGTAAATATACAATTCTTGTCTCGTATAAAATAAAATATACATTTATTGTGGTGATGGTATCCACAAGATTCTTAGAACTAGTGCTACAATGTTTGGCAATGAATGAATAAGCAAGAAAAGGGGGAAAGTATCTAACACCTGTACACTCAAGGCTAGTCTACAACTGATGTTACATTGCCTTGGAATCTCCACCATATTTGGGTAACTCGAATTCTCCATGCACTAGATATTTTGGGTTGATTGATCAACTAACTGGATGATCACTAAGTTTGACTAAAGTCCCACTACAAAATTGGCCTTCCACTAGTATGGGCTCTGAAATGTTCCATGATAAGTGCTTATTCTTGGGGCTTGGTTTTCAAGGCAAAGTCCAACGTTCACTCTAGACAAACTATGATCATCAATAACCACTTGGTGAATGCTAGTAGTCAACCAGTAAACCAACCACACAAGAATTTGAAACCGAATAGGTCAAAATGGAAATTAAGTATGTTAACGCAAGAGTTCAATAAGAACTTGAATTTAGTTACTCGTGCCTATTACGGAGATATTTCCATTAAAGGAAATCATAACACAAGAAACAACACAACAAATTATAAGTGATCTTAATGATGATGTTACTAAATACGTAAGTGAAGGGCTCGGAAATTTATAGTGATCATGGGAATGATAGATCTCGAACAGAGCATGATGATGTTATTGGGGAGGGATATATCATTGTGGAGGGATGGATTTAGTTTCTAAAAGGTTCTCAACTCAATCTACCCAGTTGGATGGATTGTTTATCTTAGATACATTGAGATTGGTTAAATTCAGCTTATCGGGTTCATGAGGGTAGGAGAGGGAGGCAAAATAGAGATGGGAAGCTTAACAACCATCCAGAAGGAAAATATATGCCTGCACTTAAAGGTAAAGGGAATGCTAGGGGGGTAATTTGATTCAAACAAAGGGTGAATTATGCTTCCCTGAACGGACATCATGAGACTGTGTTTAAGATTCACCATTCTGAAGCTGCGAGAAGACTAGAGTGTAAGCACAAGAGAGAAGCTAAACATATTGTGGGTTGTGAAGAGGGCCAAGAAGGCCCTTTCTGGTTCTTCCTCTTTTATATTGGAGACACAAGATTTAAGAGTGTTTATAAGGTCGCAGTAAAGATGAGATGGATTTTCAAGCATATGCTGGCAGGGGTGTTGTTGGATTGTCACAGTGGAAGAAATGATCTAATGGATAAAATGAATGTCTACTAAAAAGGAAAATTTCAATGTTGAGGTGCAACTTGGGAGGGGTAGCTGATGGTCCCCTACGCTAGGTCAAGTGCTTGCAATGGATTAAAGATCAACTTCTACTGCAAAGTTTCACGAGGAATATGATTATGCAATAACTGCACCTGAAGAATTGGAAGTCAAAGTCTAGGACTCATTATAAAGAAGCAGTTCAAACAATAACCACTAAGTTTTGAATGGGATCTAAAATTTGACTTTCTCAAAATTGAATGAAGTTGGAACCACTCTGAAACAACTCGAAACAATTAATGTTAATATTAAAAATTTATGTAAAAGCTGACATTATCCTTATCTTTCCTTTTCAAAAAGGAAAGATAAGGAGAATGTCAACTTTTACTTTAACTTTAAAAATTAAATATTATCATTAATTACTAGGGTTAGGTTTTGTAGGGCCCTTAAGATAATAATTTTTTTTCTTCCTTTTCATTATTTTTTATTAAACAATTATTATTTGGTGGTCATTAGCTATGTTGCACTACATTCTTCAGAATTGGTCAATTTATTAGAGAACTAGTTAATTTGGTGTTTTAAGGTCAGTTCAATACAAGACCGACCTTAGCCAATCTGAACCACCAAACTAGACTAGTACAACTCTAAAACCATTGGGACCAACCAATTCCACTAGTTCTAGGCTAGTTCGAATAAGAGTTTTCCCTTCTCATCTTCCTCTGAAGTCATTTTGTTGGATCCTTTCAGGAATGGTGATTTGGAAAGTGCCATAAACTGTGGAATTGTTGTGAGCACCTAAGATCATAAGTAGTTAAGCCTTGGCAAATAGAAATTTACAAGGACCTAGTACAGACATCCCAAAAGATATTTAGTGAGGATGTGCATGCAAGGAACTATTACAGACCTTCCAAGATACTTAGTGAGGACGTGCATGACCAAAAAGCATAAAAAAAAATATCCACCCTCAAAAACCATGCCAAAAACATTGAAGTGTGGTGCAAAAAAAATTGTTGGTAGGCTATTAATGCTACCAACAATCATTTGCTCTCTAATTTCACAAGAAGCTCCTAATCAAGCTACCTCCTCCACTATGGTTATAGCAAGTTCTTGCAATTGTGTGAGCTACAAGAAATTAAAACTACCTTTGAATCTCCACCAATTTTAGGGGACTTGACTTCTTTCATGCCCCAACAATTTTGGGTTGATTGATCAGTTAACTGGATTATCACTGAGTTTTACTGAAGTCCCACTGCTTAAATGACCTCCACTAGTTCCTCCAAAAGTTAGAACTAGTTTAACTGACAAAAACCTGAGATAATTGATCTTTATTGCCACACGTTAGCAATCACGTATGAAAAAATAAACTCTAACTCCTCCAACTCGAATTTATTGAGTAAACTAGGTGACTCAAGCCATGTCACACAAGTTAACATCATCCAAGTTGTCTGTTGATGTGGAAATTTTAATTTTTTCAATTTAATCAAGGAAAAATAAAATTGAGAATTTCTTGCTGCATTTTTCAACACATAGTTCATTGGAATGTATTACTTTCACTATGAACTTGGCATAGTTCACATGTTAAGTTCATAAGGTTTTGGCTGATGTGGTTCTATGTGTTGTGTATATAAATAATAGGTTTCCAACTCTTGCTATTAGAAACAAGACTCCCTACGAAATGTGGTATGGCCACGTTCCTTCGGTGAGGCATCTCAGGGTTTTTGGTTCCCCATATTATGCCTTCATACCTAAGGAACAGATTAAAAAACTCAGTGCAAGGAGTCACAAATGTATCTTCTTTGTGTACTCATACCTCCAAAGCATACCATCTCTATGATGAAGTGAATAACAAGTTTATAATATCTAGAGATGTGATCTTTCTTGAGCCTTCCAAGATTGACATTGTTGTTGAGTGGTAGCTTAATTGTTTGGATATATTCGAACATGCAAAGTATTTTCAGGAGTTTGATAGTGAGATTCCACATCTCCTTTTCTTAGCTCTATAATTTCTTTGAAGAGCCTTGAAGAAATCAGGTTGAAGGAAATTCCTTCACCTACTTTGTCAGGAAAGAGCTAAGAGACTATTGGCAACAGGTAGCCAAATCTGACAAGCGGTGAGGGTACATGCAAGATATAAAGCAAGGATTAATGCAAAGGAGTAATGCAGAGGAGTGTACTGACCACATACATACCATCAAACATCTTTCATCCCACTTACGATGCCTTGCATAGTGCCTGGTTAGTCATAAGATCATGTTGTTCACAACCTCAGTAGCTTAAATAAACAAGTGGTAATACTCTTCATCTTCTAAGCTATGTAATAAACAAGTGAAAGGGAGCAAGAAACGTAGATCAAACACATGGAATGACTTTCAGTTCTTGCAACCATGAATTTCATTGAAGACAGAATGGTACGACAATGATAAGAAAAATTTTAAGCTACATTAAGAGGTGTATTTCGAAAGACGTGCTTTGTTTTCGATACCTAGCCTCCAAAGGGTTATGCATCAAATGGAGTTTTCATGCAGTCCTAATATTCTATCATACCTTGGGTTTCTTGGTCTGCTTATTTTTCTCCTCAGCTCCTTGAGAGTCATCTATCATGTCATCTTTCTTCGTGGCCCTACTTGGGATGAGGCCTTGGGAGGACACATCTATGCAATTTTAGGCTGCAAGGCAGACAGGGTAGTCAAGGGAAAAAACTGCACAGTTTTTGGAGACAGTGGGTTCCGACTGAGGGAAGGACACCGGAGGAAACCACTGCGCATTTTTGAATGGTAAGGGAGGTTGGGATTTCTGCACATTGCATGGTTTGAACAAGCAACGGAAAATCTTTAGGGATACATATGTGAAGTGTGTAGTTCAGGAAAGTTGGATGAGGCTAGGTTGCTAAGGAAACTCTGAAATTTAGCTAAGTGTGGGATTAGTGGAACTTATGTGAATAGTGATAAAACTTCACTATGATCACACACTTTAGAACTTATCGATACAACATAGACCATCCAGAACATATAACACATACTTCACTTATTGCAACAACCTTTGTGGCAGCTTACAGCAAGTGCCGCTTCGATTATAGACTTTGGGAGGATAAAGGCGACACTTGTGTAAGAGTGTGTGAAATGAGTGTTAAACATGTCTCATTCTCATAAATATTTCCCCTTGAAGCAAAACAAACCTTCCTTTGCATGACAAGCGATTACCCCCATGCCCAAAGATGACACATTCTATGTAAAGATAAAAGCATAAACGACTCTTAAGATCGAAAAGGGAAGCTTGAGATCATCAACTTACCAATAAGTGACTAAGGAACGATTGATCACAATATCCATAGTAGGCTTTGAAATTTAAGTGCAGGGCAAAATTTTGGAGGGTGTTGCAGCCTCTACAAAAGAGCCTTCACCTTCTTGCTAGCTTCGTTTTCAACTAGTGTCTTGAATTATACGAACTCAGAGAATGTCTCATCTTTATTCCACGTGAAGAGGATCCAAAACTTCCCTGAGAAGTCATCAATAAAAGTGACAAAATATTTGTGTTTGACAGTGTAGGTTGTCAAGAAAGGTCCATAAACATCATAGCGGATCCTTTCTAGGACTGCATGTGCTTTGTTGTCTTGATCATGGAATGTGGATTTTATGTACTTTTGTAATGTACATCCTTCGCATATATACTATTTATTAAGTTCTCCTTTAGAGAGGCGAGTGGTTATTTGTTCTATAATATTTGAGGTACCATGATACAAATGACCAAGTATTTTGTGCCAAAGTTCATCGAAATCGCGACCTTCACTTTCTCTGCGTTAGTGCTTAATGTAGCACATTCTTCCACATCTAGCTTATACAGGTTCTTCACACGAACCCCGATCTGCTTCACCTACCCCATGGCTATGTGTCTCAGGAATGCTTTTCCTTTGTTGAATATCACTTCACAACCATGGTAAACCAACCACTCAGTGAATGCCAGTAGACAGACCCCTAATCCTTTACCTTTACCTTTTTTTACTATCACCTCATAATTGCTGGTTTTGAAGGGCATCTTTGATGTAACGTCCAAGACCTTCCACCATAACAGCAAATAGAAAGGGTTAGAGAGGGTCCCCTTGTCGGATACCTTTGTATGGGTGGAAGGGGGTGGAGGGGGTCCCATTGACAAGAATTGAGAAAAAGGTAGAAGTGATGAGACTCATAATCCATCTTACCCAAGGGGGGGTAAAGCCAAAGGTTAGCAGTATTTTTTGAATATATTTCCAGCTTAAAGTATCGAAAGCTTTTGAGAGGTCGATTTTTAGGAGCATACATACCTTTTTGGTTTGCTTTAGGGAGTGAATGATTTCATGAGTGAGAATTATGCCATCGGTGATCTGCCTTCCTTCCACGTAACCTGATTGCTCTGGTGATATAAGAAGAGGAAGCAGGGGCTTGAGGCATGTGGCGATCACTTTGGAGACAATTTTATATAATACATTGCATAGTGAAATAGGTCCGGTATTTTTCCAGAGTCTGGCTGTTCTCCTCCTTAGGGATGAGGGTGATGAAGGTGGCATTCAAGGATGGAAGCATCCATCTGTTAACTCTGGACTCCTCGACTACTTGCCAGACTTCCTCCTTGATTAGATCCTAGAAGTTGTGAAAGAAGTCCAAAGTGAAGTCGTCTAGTCCATGTGCTTTCCCAACTTTGAGCTGTCGCATAGTTGTCTCCACTTACTGTAAAGAAATAGGCCTGAGGAGTATTTGATTGTGTTCCCTAATTATAATCTTAGGAATAATCTTGATGATCTTCTCTATAGATGGCAGCCAATCAGTCTCTGTTTCTTGATGCACCCTCTGAAATGTTGGAAATAATACTGAGAGGGGGGGGTGAATCAGTATTATCAGATCAATATAACTTTTTCTCTTTCCATATTAAGATTCATATGTGATGCAACAAGTATATATCCATTAAACATATGATTCAGTTAGTTGATCTCCAATGAGTGCATCAGAACATTATTAACCATATGAAAAGTAAATCGGAGCAGTAAAATAGAGTAGATCATCACACACAAGAAGCACACATGAACACCATGATGTAAGGTGGAAACCCAATGTGGGTGAAAACCACCTGTTGCAAGTCGTCTCAATCTTCTTTAATAAGAAATACCTTTTACAATAGTTTTGTACTGGTGCAGACTTATACCAGTACACAGGCTTCTACCTGCAGAAGGCTACAACCTTCTCTCGTTCTCCAGACTCTCCTGGAAGGGAGATACAACCCCCTTTGCGCAGGCTACTGCCTGCTGAGATGCTCCAACCTTTACTTGTTTTCCAGCTGCTACTAGAAGGGAGCTACCACCCCCTTGGCTCTTGTACTAGCTGATGTACTAGTACGTAGGTACCAACCTACCGAAGGCTACAACCTTCTCTTTCTTCCTCCAAATACCACGTTTCATCAATTTTCATACTGGATACACTGAATATCATTGAAGCACATAATCAATCAATATTCTGAATCACCCAATCACCAGATCAATACATATACAAGGATAATATGTGTGTTAGCAATCAAATCTAGTCCATCAGATCATATAAGGATAAGTCATAATCAATCAATCAATCACTTCTCAAAATGTTGTTATCAGAACACAGTACCAGCACCTAGACATCACTTCAGATCCTAGAATACTGCAATAATAAACAGGAGCAGCTAAATAGATTTCATGAAAAATCCGCAACTTCACCAATATAAAACTTGCGTACATCCGCACCTTCTCCTGCTGCTTGCCTGCGCACCTCCGCACCTGAGTCTATGGCTTGCCTGTGCACCTCCGCACCTGCAGCACTTCTGGGCCTGCGAACCTCCGCACCTGTGGTGCTTCTAGGCCTGCGAACCTCCGCACCTACTGCTGCAAACTGCCTGCGGACCTCCGCACCTGATCTGTGCCTGGACTGCAGTCCTCCGCATCTGCAGCCATGTCGCACGTGCAGTCTGTTGGCATTATGTTTCTGGTATGGCCTCTATGATTCATGTGTTGTACTTGATGGCAACTCATACAAATGGCAATGCTCTGATCAGGCTCTCAAAATGTTGGAAATTAAGAGGTACGCAGGAGAATAGTTCAAAAGGTGCGTACCCGCAGGTACGCCGGCCAGGAAGTGCGTTCATACCCGCAGGTGACCCGTTCATGAGGTGCGTACCCCCAGTTCACTCACTTCAAGGTAGAGAAGCGCGCTCACGTGGGGTTTCTTATGTTTGGCCCATGGTATTAAGCCCGCCGTTCTTGTTTCTATGGTTTTGGCCTGTGGTATAGGATCTAATTTGACTATAAATAGGGAAGGAGATCACTTGGCCAATGTATCTTTTGCAAATTGAATATCTTAAGATCTGAAATATTGGGTTATCGGTTTAAAAGCTTGATCTATATAAAAGTGAGGTTGAAAGTGAATCTATGAAGCGTGATCTCTCGGGCGCATGATCAGATCTGGGCATCTGACTATCTGTGGCACACTGGTGGACTGCCAATTCGACCCTAATCAGAGGTACGCAAGTGATTAATAGTGCAAGTGCATGGGTACGCAGAGCAGAAGAAGGAGCAGTGTGTGGGTACGCAGAGCAGAAGAAGGCGCAGTGCGTGGGTACGCAGCGCGATAGAGGTTCAGGTGCGTAGGCACAGTGAAAGTACACGGCGCTTCAGAAACCGCAGGTGCGTAAGTACGCAGCGTGATAGCATCTGTGGGTGCGTGGTTACAGTAGAAGTACGCGGCACAATAGCATCTGTGGGTGCGTGGCTACAATATCAGTACGCGGCGTGATTGAAGAAACAGTGCGTGGGTACACGGTGTAGCAGAAGGCTCTCTGTGAGTATACGCAGGGGAGCAGAAGGTGAAGTGCGGAGCCACGCAGGCCAGAGAAAGAAAAACTGCGTATCTGTATTAAGGCATTTATTTGACTGACTTTCCTCTGTTGATAAGGTGTTCTGGGTTTAGTTTACTGTTACTATTGATCTGGTTACTGCAGTTGACTGGGTGATTTACTTGTACTTGATGATCATTTGATATTCTTGGATCCAGTTTGAAAATTTATGAAAAGTGGTCCTTGAAAGAAAAAGGGGGTTGTAGCTCCCTTCCAGAAGAGACTGGAAAACGAGAGAGAGTTGTAGCTCTCTGCAGGTTGCAGCGTGCGTACTGGTAAAGGACTGCACTAGTACAAAACCATTTTAAAAGGAGTTTCTAATTTGAAAGAAGATAGAGACATATTGCAGCAGGTGGTTTTCACCCACATTGGGTTTCCACCTTATATCTGGTGTTCTTTGGTGTGACTATCTGTTTTTCTTGTTCATGCTCATTATTTTACGGCACTGACATGCAAAAATAATTCAAAGTATAAATAAGGAAGATTTACTAAAAGAACTAGATAATACTGATTCACCCCCCTCTCAGTATTATTTCCAACAATTGGTATCAAAGTAGGTCCTTCAGAGAAGCTTGATCGCTTGAAGGAAGATCATTCATCATGAGCAACTACGAGAGGGAAGCATCAATCAGGCCACCAATTTTTGATGGGACAAACTTCAATTATTGGAAGGTAAGAGTTACTGCCTATCTTCAATCTCTTGGTACAGAAGTTTGGGATATCATAGATACAGGCTACACTTTTCCTTCAGCTACTCCTACAGATATGGCCGAAAAGAAGAAATATGAAACAAATGCTAAAGCAGTCAATACCCTGCTGGGATGCTTATCTCAAACAGAATTCGTGAAGGTTATGCAATATAAATCCGCAAAAGAAATATGGGACAAGATTATCTTGAGTTACGAAGGAGATGAACAGGTAAAGCGTGCTAAACTTCAAACCCTCAGGATTCAGTATGAGAATCTCAGAATGTATAATGATGAAAGTGTGGCTAACTATTTCCTTCGGGTAGACGAGATTGTTAATTGCATGAAAAACTTGGGTGAAGAAATAAAAGAGGCTATTGTGGTTGAAAAAGTTTTAAGATCATTGTCCCCCAAGTTTGAATCTAAAGTGTCTGCAATAGAAGAAAAGGAAAATCTACGAATTCTTACTATGTCTCAGCTACACGGAATTCTAACTGCTTATGAAATGAGAAAGGGAGGTCCATCAGACAGGAGAGAAGCTGCTTTCAAGGCTTCAGGCAAAGGAGACTACTATGAAGCAAGTCACGTGCCAGAAGAAGAAGAAGAATCAAATTTTGTCAGAAATCTTCAACGGGGTACTGGAAGGTTCAGAGGTAAGTTACCTTTTAAATGTTTTGCTTGTGGAAGAGTAGGTCATTATGCTGCGAAATGTCCTCATAAGGATAAGATTGACAAAGGAAAGGAACCTGCTAGATGGAGCAAGAAACAGAATGCAAATAAGAAAAGCTACTACACTCATGAGGATAGAGATGGTCTATCAAATAGTGATGAAGATGAACGAGGTAATGACTATAAACTTTTAATGGCATTTGAAGATGATGATTACATGGATGCTATAGATGTGGATAGCTTTCATGAAGAAATTTCTAGACTCAAGACATGTATAGAAGTAAAGAATATGATCATTGATACTCTACAATTTCAGATTGATGAAAAAGAAAAATATCTTGAAAAGTTAGAAGGTGAAATTGTTGGTCTTAGAAAAGAGATTGAGAAAACAAAGGCTATTAATCTTAAGTTTGTCAAAGGATCTGAAACAATGGATGAGATCATCAATGTACAGCGTTCTCCACTAAACAAGACAGGTCTGGGGTATAATGGAGAAACTTCTCAAGCATCCACATCAAAGAGTTATCTTGATGCAGCAAGAAGGAATGAGCAAAAGCACATTGGAGATCACCAGGTAAAGCAGGGACCAATTAAAAACAAAGACTATCAGGTAAACCAGGGGTAATCTGTCTTAAGGATGAACAAAAGCTACAACCAGCCACAGGTAAAATCCTCTCAATTTGCTTCAAGAATGAATAACAATAGAAATTACAATCATTTGGCTGGAAGATTTGATAACCGCAGAAGTTTCTTCAATGGACAATGCTTTTCTTGCCATAACTTTGGTCACAAAGCAGCTCAATGTGTTGCATATGAAACGATCATGACTAGAGAAGCTCAAAAACAAAGAAGAACCATAGGAGCAGATAAGGATAGAAGAGAAGAATCCATCCAGATATGTTCAGAAGAATCATCCAGAATCTCAGATTTTGGGGCAGAAAGAAGCAGGTGTACAAACAAGAAGAACAGTTGCAGAAGCTTCAAGCTATTTGGAATTACTCTCTTCCACTGAACCACAAAATGTGAAAGAGGCATGCAAATATGAATGTTGGGTCAAAGCAATGGATGAGGAACTTGAGCAGATCGAAAAGAACAACACTTGGGAGCTGGTTCCTAGACCAAAGGATAAGAATGTTATAGGGACAAAATGGGTCTTCAAAAATAAATTGAATGAAAATGGAGAAGTAATTAGAAACAAGGCCAGACTTGTTTGTAAAGGGTATGCGCAGCAAGAAGGAATAGATTTTGAAGAAACCTTTGCTCCTGTTGCAAGACTTGAGGCCATCCGAATGTTCCTTGCTCTCTCAAGCTTTCAAAACTTCAAAGTATTTCAAATGGACGTGAAATCAGACTTTCTGAATGGAGACTTGGAAGAAGAAGTATACATTGAGCAGCCAAATGGTTTCATTCTTGGAAATGATCCAAATCTTGTATGCAGATTGAAAAAGGCTCTCTATGTTCTCAAACAAGCTCCAAGGGCTTGGTACTATCGCTTGGACAAATATCTTCATCAACAAGGTTTTTCAAAAGGATCAGTAGATAGAAATCTTTATATAAAAGTTGAAGACGACAAATTGCTAATACTTGTTGTGTATGTAGATGACATTATCTTTGGGAGCAATGAAGAAGCTATGAGTCAAAGCTTTGCCTTGGTAATGCAGAAAGAATTTGAAATGTCCTTGCTGGGAGAACTGACATATTTTCTTGGTTTGCAAATCCAACAAAAAGAAGGAGGGATCTTTTTGTCTCAAACCAAGTATCTCAATCAGATTTTGAAGAAATATGGCATGGAGGATGCAAAACCAGTATGTACACCCATGGTCACAGGATGTAGCCTCAGTGCAAATGATGAATCAGTAGCAGTGCATCAACCAACCTACAGATCTATGATTGGAAGTCTACTTTATTTGACAGGTACCCGACCAGACATAATGCATGCAGTAGGAATAGTTGGAAGATTTCAGGCAAATCCAAAGGAAACTCATCTTCAGGCAGTAAAGAGAATCTTCAAATATCTTCAAGGAACTCAAAACTATGGCTTATGGTATCCTAGAGATACAGATCTCAGACTTCATGCTTATACAGATGCAGATTGGGCCGGAAGTGTGGATGACAGGAAGAGCACAAGTGGTGGTGCATTCTTTATGGGTTCCAGATTAGTATCTTGGTTCAGCAAGAAACAGAGTTCGATTGCCTTGTCTACAGCTGAAGCGGAATATGTTGTTGTTGCATCTTGCTGCACTCAACTCCTTTGGATGATGCAGACCTTGCGGGATTTTCAAATCACTTGTATACCACCCATCTCCATCTTATGTGATAATACTAGTGCAATCAGCATTTCAAAGAACCCAGTCATGCATTCAAAGACCAAGCACATACCGATCAAGTATCATTTTCTCCGGGAACAAGTACTTGAACAAAAGGTCAAGTTGGAGTATGTTCCTTCTAAGGAACAAGTTGCTGATATACTCACCAAACCATTGCCCAGGGAGACCTTTGAATACCTCAGGCAAAAGCTGGGGGTTGTTGATGCATCATCATGTTGTTGAAGCTCTTTTGATTGACGGTTATACGCAAGGTTCATCTAGGGTTGGTCGAAGATCGAATGGCACAGGTTCAGGGGGAGCATATAATGCATCGTTGGCATTATGGAGGAAGTACATCATGGATGTTGGTATGAATATTGCTGCAATATGTCTCTATCTCCTTCATAGTCATTTATGGTGTTTGGTGGATTATGGTTCTCCTTTGTAGATCTCGTTTATATTCAGGGGGAGCATGTTCTTAGGGGGAGCGTAACCCTTTGCCCTTGATGTCAAAGGGGGAGAATGACGTTGAAGATTTTGAGGTTGCCATCAAGTCCAAAGGGGGAGATTTTTGGCATTATGTTTCTGGTATGGCCTCTATGATTCATGTGTTGTACTTGATGGCAACTCATACAGGTGGCAATGCTCTGATCAGGCTCTCAAAATGTTGGAAATTAAGAGGTACGCAGGAGAATAGTTCAAAAGGTGCGTACCCGCAGGTATGCCGGCAAGGAAGTGCGTTCATACCCACAGGTGACCGTTCATGAGGTGCATACCCCGAGTTCACTCACTTCAAGGCAGAGAAGCGCGCTCACGTGGGGTTTCTTATGTTTGGCCCGTGGTATTAAGCCCGCCGTTCTTGTTTCTATGGTTTTGGCCCGTGGTATAGGATCTAATTACACTATAAATAGGGAAGGAGATCACTTGGCCAATGTATCTTTTGAAAATTAAATATCTTAAGATATGAAATATTGGGTTATCGGTTTAAAAGCTTGATCTATATAGAAGTGAGGTTGAAAGTGAATCTATGAAGCGTGATCTCTCGGGCGCATGATCAGATCTGGGCATCTGACTATCTATGGCACACTGGTGGACTGCCAATTCGGCCCTAATCAGAGGTACGCAGGTGATTAACGGTGCAAGTGCGTGGGTACGCAGAGTAGAAGAAGGAGCAGTGTGTGGGTACGCAGAGTAGAAGAAGGTGTAGTGCGTGGGTACGCAGCGTGACAGAGGTTCACGTGCGTAGGCACAGTGAAAGTACGTGGCGCTTCAGAAGCCACAGGTGCGTAAGTACGCAGCGCGATAGCATATGTGGGTGCATGGCTACAGTAGAAGTATGCAGCGCGATAGCATCTGTGGGTGCGTGGCTACAGTATCAGTACGCGGCGTGATTGAAGAAACAGTGCGTGGGTACGCGGTGCAGCAGAAGGCTCTCTGCGGGTATACGTAGGGGAGCAGAAGGTGAAGTGCGGAGCCACGCAGGCCAGAGAAAGAAAAACTGCGTATCTATATTAAGGCATTTATTTGACTGACTTTCCTCTGTTGATAAGGTGTTCTGGGTTTGGTTTACTGTTACTATTGATCTGGTTACTGCAGTTGACTGGGTGATTTACTTGTACTTGATGATCATTTGATATTCTTGGATCCAGTTTGAAAATTTATGAAAAGTGGTCCTTGAAAGAAAAAGGGGGTTGTAGCTCCCTTCCAGAAGAGATTGGAAAACGAGAGAGAGTTGTAGCTCTCTGAGGTTGCAGCCTACGTACTGGTAAAGGAATACACCAGTACAAAACCATTGTAAAAGGAGTTTCTAATTTGAAAGAATATAGAGACATATTGCAGCAGGTGGTTTTCACCCACATTGGGTTTCCACCTTATATCTAGTGTTCTTTGGTGTGACTATCTATTTTTCTTGTTCATGCTCATTATTTTATGATACTGACATGCAAAAATAATTCAAAGTATAAATAAGGAAGATTTATTCAAAGAACTAGATAATATTGATTCACCCCCTTCTCAGTATTATTTCCAACACGGTCCTGCAGGTATAGATCAATTTTTCAAACTTTACTCATACCCTAGACTATCAGATCTATAGATCTGATCATGCACCAAGGAGATCTCGGCCCATCCGTAGATGCGCCTTATAAAGCTCAGGTTCCTTCTTTATTTAGATCTAGATCTGCACCATAACCCAATCACCGTATTCCAGATCTAGCACTTTATCAGATATTCAATTAATCAGAAGATGCCTTGCCAAATGATCTCCTTCCTCTTTTATAGCCTTAGGCCTTTCACAATACCACAGACCAAAAACCATAACAATTCAATACCATGGACCCAATACTTGGGATCAACACTTTTGGATGCAATACCACCGACCAAAACCATAGGATCAAAAACTGTTAGACTAATACCATGAACCAACCACGAAAGTGCGTGAAATTTTCTCTGCATGAAAGGAACTTTTCTCTGCATGAAAGTGCGTGAACTTTTCTCTTCATGAAAGGAACTTTTCTCTACATGAAAGTGCGTGAACTTTTCTCTACATGAAAGAAACGTTTCTCTGCATGAAAGTGCGTGAACTTTTCTCTACATGAAATAAACTTTTCTCTACATGAAATTGCGTGAACTTTTCTCTACATGAAAGAAACTTTTCTCTGCATGAAAGTGCGTGAAATTTTCTCTGCATGAAAGAAACTTTTCTCTGCATGAAAGTGCGTGAACTTGAAAATAACTTTGCTGCACTATAATTTATCATCTGTGTTATTTTCCATTAAGGTCAACACTTGTCTCATAATGCCAACACGAAAGTGGGTGAGGAGTTCCTGTTCTATATCTTCATGCTTCTGTAGATGTTCCCCTTGTTGATTTTGGAGGAGAGTAATGCTGTTGTGCATTCTCCGTTGGATAGTGGTATGGTGGAAGATCTTTATATTGCGTTCGCCCTCTTTAAGCCATTGGATCCTCGATTTTTGTCTCCAAAGAATCTCTTCCTGTCTTGCTCTTTCTGAGATCTGCGTTTGTAGTTGACGTTCTTGTTCTTCTATGCTTTCAGATCTGCCTTCAACTATGATTCTCTGCTGTAATTTTTGCATTTCTTGTTCAAGAGTGTTTTGCGCCTGAAAGATATTGCCGAAGGTAAAGTGATTCCACTGTTTTATTTTTTCCTTGATATGTTTTAGCTTTTTTTGGAGCTTGTACATTTTTTTTTTGACAAATTCAGTTGCTATTATAAATCTGAAAAAAGGAGGGAGACTGAGCTCCTAAAATACATGCTGAGGTGCCAAGAAGAGCTAGGGAAGAAGGAGTTACAGCTTAAACAAAATTCCTCCTTAATCCTGCCTTTTGGGCTTCTAAAAACCAAAGACCAAAGGTAAATCCTAACAAACTGCAGTAGTAAATAACAACATTTACAAAGCATGTCAATCTATATTACTGTGGTTGATGTGTCGAGCAGTGGACTCTTCGGGTTTAACGTCGGTGCCGACTTGCTTCAAGCTTGACGAACTTGTTGGAGCTACATTTTTCTTTTCTGCTATTCCTTTTCTGTTGTTCCTTTTTTGCTGTTCCATTTTTTCTGTTGTTCCTTTTCTGTTGTTCCTTTTCTACTGTTCTGTTTTTTCTGTTGTTCCTTTTCTGATGTATTTTTTGCTGTTCTTTTTTTGTTGTTACGTTTTTCCTGTTGTTCCTTTTCTGCTGTTCCGTTTTTTCTGTTGTTTCGTTTTTTCTGTTGTACCTTTTCTGCTGTTCCTTTTTTGTTGTTCTGTTTTTCTGTTGTTCCTTTTCTGTTGTTCCTTCAGGAAAACAAAAAAGTAGAAACTAAAGGTATATCGGATGAGCTGAGATGTTGTTCGGATCCAGGAGGTCTCTTAATTATGGTAGATGCTAAAATGATTCCACACCATTGCAGATAAGGCATCTCAGTGATCTGGCACAAGCTTTGTTGGCTTGACAATTCGCAGTTTTATTGAGAGATCGCAAAACATGATAGTAGCGCACATCTTTCATGGTGTGTCCTAAAATTTAGCACCATCTGATAATATGCTGAAGAAGAGCATTGGGCAGATCCTTGTTCTAAACCATTTCACTAACGACTATCGCTGAGTCTCCCAATATCGTGACTGTGTCTATACCAATCTTCCCGAGTTGGATAAGACCTTGGTAAAGGGCCAGGGCTTCTGCTCTGTTATTGGAAGTGTGGCCAAGACCCCACTCATATAGAGTATGTTATTCCCATTAGCATTAAAAATAACTCCTCCCGCCCCTGCTACCCTAGGATTCTACTTTGAGGCCCCATCGAAACAGAGATAATGCCTATTGCTGTTTTTAAGCCAACCTACAAATTTTTCCTCTTTTAGTCGGATCTTCCAGTTAGTGGAAACATTGTTGTTTCTGTTGCTAGCAGTGTTTCCCTTCTGATTGCTGGTGTTTTGGTCTAACAGGTGTACAATGAAAGTGTTTTCTTCTATGCTGAGCTCACTGACATTTATACTTCTCGGATCTTAACTGAGATGAGCTCAAGGTAAGACTCCTTGCATTGGTGCAAAGGCTTCTAACAGTCGAGTCCTTATCCTTAAAAACTTTCCGATTTCATGCCAGCCAAATATTCCATATCATATTGTGGGGAAGAATGTCCCAGACTTTCTTCACTGTGTTATTTTTCCTGTGCTGCCAAGGGTAGTTATTTTCCATTTGTAAAGAATTTCTCCTATGGTGTTTTGGGTGTTCCATGGGGTTTGATTGTTGTGAGACAAGTTTCTCCAGCAGTTGATGGCAAAAGGGCATTCAATAAAGAGATGATGCATTGATTCTTCAACAGCTAAGCAGTTAGGACAACGAGAGGGGCCATTAATTCCCCTCTTTTGCAAATTTTCGGCCATGAGGATTTTCCCTTTAAGGAGGGTCCAGAGAAAAAACTTGATTTTTGGAATTGCCTCGGATTTCCAAACCACCTTCCAGTGGTGCAAACTTGGCATGGGGTAGCTGATGTTGCAAATATAATGGTGATCAGCTTGGATGGTGTAAGAGGATCCAGATGGATCCCAACAAAACCCATCAAGATCGTTCTTTTTGACAGGGGCTATACTGTGCAAAAGGGATTGAAGGATAGAAAGACTTGCATTAAGACTGTTGGGTATGGCTAGGAAGGCCCAACTTGACCAAAGAAGGGTGTGAGGATCCCATTGGGAGATCTGGTCCAGGTAATGAATGCCTGTTCATTCAAAAAAGGAAAGGATAGGGTGGACTCCCCCATGTCTGTTTATTGGCTGCTGACCCATGATTCTATCTGCTCCAATATTGATGCTTGCACCTCCCTTGGGGATTTTTGAAGTATTTTGAGCAATTAGTGGAATTTCTTTCTTGCATAGTCGCCAAATTTTGGAGGATTCCCTATTGGGAATATCTTGATCAAGAAGCTAATGTCTAGGAAAATTGAGGTATTTAATTTCCAGAATTTTTTTCCACCATGCTGGGAGTCCAGTAATGAGTCTCCGGACAATTTTGCCTCTAAAGGCTAAATGGATAAATTTAAGAGATCTAATTCCAATACCTCCTCGGTCTTGGGGCTGGATCACCTGCTTCCAATTAATCAAGTTGAATTTCTTTATATCATTCCCCCCCCCCTGCCATAGGAATTGGCGAAGGACGATTTCCATTTTGTTGTGAAAGGATGTCGGAGCTTGAAGAAGAGAAAATTGATATAGGGGGAGAGAAGATATACCTGAATTAAGAAGAGTGAGGCGACCAACTGGGTTGAGCCAAATAGATCCCCACTGTTGCACTTTTCTTTTCATTTTGTCGACTACTGTGTCCCAAACTTCTGCTCTCAAAGGTCCAACTCTTACAGGCATGCCCAAGTAAGAGAAGTGAGTCCAATCATAGTTGCATGTGACTCCAAAGATGATGGTGATATTGCAAAGCACCTGTACTGTTGTGTTCCAACCATATATGCAGCTTTTCAATTTATTTACCATTCTACCAGAGTAGCTCATGTATTTGTCAAGGAGAGATTTGAAGCACTTGGCTATTGTGGTGGAGGCCCCTCCAATCAGCAGGGTGTCATTGACAAATTGTGAATGATTTATGTTCTTGACCCCATCCCCAAATTTTATCCCTGTGACTAAGCCAACCCTTCGGTTGAAGTCCAACGTTCTGCTGAAGGATTCAACCATTAGAACGAAGATATAAGGTGAGAGGGGGCAACCTTGTCGTAGGCCTCTGGAGGATTGGAAAGCTTCTCCAGATCTGCCATTTACAAGAGGGGAGATCCATGGCCCCAAAATGCAGGCTCGAATGAGGTTGAGAAAGTGGTCATCAAATCCCATCTTCTTCAAAGCTGCCAAGAGGAAGGAGTGTCTCACTCTGTCAAATTCATTAGCCAGATCAAGCTTGAGGATAAACCCTTTCTCATTTCTGGTTTGACTCGAATGGATGGCTTCTTGCACAAGTAAAATGGAATCAGTTATTTGTCTGTTGGCTAAAAATCCCCCTTAATTTTTGGAAATGAGAGAAGGGAGCAAAGGCTTTAGGTGGGTAGCAATGATTTTTGTCAAGATTTTATAGGAGGAGTTGCAGAGTGATATGGGCCTGAAACGAGCAAATGAAGATGGCATGTTTTCTTTGGGGATGAGTGCTAGATGATTAGCATTGGTATATCCTCCTATTTTTCCTTTTCATTGGATCCAATTGAGCATTTTTGTGATGTCCTTTTTAATAATTTCCCAGAAAGCTCGATAAAACCGGATGGGAAAGCCATCCGGTCACGTGGCTTTATCAGGTTGAAGAGTCCAGATTGATCTCCTGATTTCCTCCTCATCTATCTTCTTGCTTAAAATTTCATTCATTTCCCTGCTTATCCGTATTGGCAGATGTTGAAATAAATCTGTATAATCCTCTGCTTCCTTTGTTACAGTTAGCAGGTCCTGATAGTGGTATGTAGTAGCTCTTCGAATGGCTTACTGAGTGCTTTGTCTATCACCGTCTGCATCTAGGATGGAGCTAACATTATTCCTTATCTTTCTAGCTGTCGTTTTCTTGTGAAAAAAAAACTGAGTTCTTGTCACCCCCTTGTAACCATAATTGTCTCGACTTGAGCCTCCATTTTGTTTCCTCTTCTCTGTTAACTCGGTATAGCTGTAAGTAGAGTTCATTTTCCTGTTGTTTGTTCTCTTGGGAAAGGCCATTATCCTCTATTGCTCTTTGGATACTCTCCAGATTGTTCTTAAATTCTTTTTTTACATTCTCTGGTTCTTGATACTTTGTTTTAGCCCATTCTTTGACGGCTTGTTTTGTTTTCTGTAGTTTTGTTTCCCAAATGAAATTGGGAGAGCCTTCCACGTGTTGGATCCAAGAGTTGTAAACAATTCCTGCAACTACTGGCATATCATTCCAGAGAGAACTATATCTGAATGGAATGGGCCCAAGTGGCCTATGATTTTCCAGTGTTAGAGTTATTGGGAAGTGGTCGGAGGCAGAGCACGTTAGAATGCTAGCATATCCTACAAAGAAAGCAGAGAGAAGTGTAATATTGATGATAATTATGTCCAACCGCTCCATGATGTTACCAGCACCCATCCTGTGGTTGTTCCAGGTGTATCTACGGTTTTTTGGAGGGACATCCATAAGATCATGCTCCTGCATGATATTTTCCAACTCTATTCTATATGGATCAGGCGTAAAACTGCCTCCCCTTTTCTCATTGGCATGGAGGATTAAATTAAAGTCACCTCCTAGAATAATGTTAGTGTTCTCTTTTGCGTCCAGACTGTCTTTTAGATCATGCCAACAACTATCCTTATCTCTACAGTGATTCGACACATAGATGTTGTAGATGATAATGGCTTGTTGATCTACTTTATTTTCCAGAGTTGTTTTGATCCAGTGTTCATTTATTGTTTCCGAAATACAATTCCATATACCTTGATTCCAAATTGTTGCTATTCCTCCTGAGGCTCCTCTTGCCTCACTAATGCTTCCTCTATACTATCTTTGCTACTCAATGACTTTATTCATTTCCTTGTGGTTTTGTTTTGTTTCTTGTAACATAATAATTCCTGGCTTCTCAGAAATGATAAGATCCCTTAGGGCTGCTACCTTAGAGGGGTGCCCAAGTCCCTTAATGTTCCAAGATAACATTTTCATCATTGGATATGCAGTATGTGGGGAGGTGCTCACTCCCCTTGGTCCTTGTTGATTCATTTTTTGTCATGTTGCCCTAGGATATAAGTTTCTATGGGTGTCTGCATTCCCATTGCTATGTCCTTTTGCGCGTTCTCATCCCTATGCTGCTTAGTAGATTTCCTACTTGGGCCAGGTTTCTTGGAGGGTTCACTAGAACCCCCGTGATCTTTAGATGAGCTTTTGGTGATTCTGTTGAGGGGCAGATCAAGAAGAGGCTGAGAGGAAATAGTAAGAGGAAATGAGGATTCGATAATGTCTTGGCATTGGCTTTCAGGGAGAGGGGGCTATTGGGGATCAGGAGGAGAGTGGGGGGATGAGGGGTCTTCTTCCTCCAAAGATTCGAAGGGGTTTGATGTAGAGGGTAATGGCTGAGTCAAGATGGCAAGGGGGGAGAAGGATGCAGCTTGGATTTCTGGGGGAGGCTTTGGTTTTGGGCCAGAATTTTTGCGGTTTGTTTTCTTTTTTTTGACTTGTTCCCCCATGTCTTCACTGGCTTCAACATTTTCATTCATTTAATTTTCTTTTAGTTTACTACACCTCTTAGCAAAATGACCATATTCATGGCATACCTTACATTTGAACGGGATTTGTTCGTAGTCCAACTGCTAAATATGGGTCCATTGGTCCACTTTGATCTTGATTTCTTCCAGAAGGCCCTTTCCTAAGTCAACTTCAACACGAATCCTTGCACATGCCTGCATGTTGTCCTTTGGTTCACATCTATCGATGTATTTTCCGACAGCGTTCTCAATGGCTTTGACCGATTCATCTCCCCAGCAATGAAGAGGGAGATGGGGCAAGCGAACCCAAACCGAGACTGCATTAGGTATATCCATTTCTAGGCCGAAGTCATGGGACCATCTGTTCAGATAGAGACCTCTCGAATCCATGAAGTAGGGACCATTTCTGAAGATGAGATTCGGGTCTTCTTTGGTTTCAAAGAGGAATGTGTAGTAACCCCTTCCACAAAATCTTAAATGTTCGCATTCCAGTTACGCTCCACCCATTTCTATACAGGTCTGGGAGAGGGCCACAGGCCAGTAAATTGTCCAACTAGACCTCTCTCTACTAGAGATATCGCTGCCTTCCTTGGGAGACTAGGGGGAAGGGAGATTTCTGGGATGTCAACCAGTTTCTTGACGAACTTTGAAACTGTGGGATTGTTTCAGACGGTAGCCTTTTCAGAAATGAGAGAGGCGAAGATCTCAGCCTAGTCTTCATTGTCTTGCATCTGGGAGGGGTCGATCCGAGCCATGGAAAGGCCAGAAGGGAGACATTCGCAGCACTGGCCGGAGGAGGAGGGTAGAGCCCGACTACGGGGGTGCCAAGGAGAAAGATTGGAGGCCCAGCAGCAGGGGCTCCCAGGCGGGAGGCCTGCGGAGGGTTGCAGGAGGTGAGGTTACAGGGGCGCGGGAGCTCCAGTTCAAAATCTTGCGCACGATCAAACGATCGACATTGGAGCTTGTACATTTTTGCGCCTTACAGTGGTGTGAAATTTCTCCATGTCTTTGTTATCAGGTTATGAAAATCGGGGTGATTCAGCCAAAAGGCTTCAAAGCGAAAGGGCCTGCGAACATTGTCTCTCGGTTTTTATCAGTGAAGCCTAACAGGCCAATGGTCCGAGCCAGAGAGTTGCAATATAGAGGCTAAGAGATCCCCACCAAGATGTATTGCATTATCAGAGATCAGGAATCTGTCCAACCGTGATGCAATTTGGTGGGCATCTGCACACTTGTTGTTCCAAGTATGAACGCCATTGTTGAATTCCATATTTATAAGCCTGTTGTTATGAATGTAGTTTTTGAAGTGCGTGCTTTCACAGTCCAGGTTGATCCGTCCTCCTCTTTTTTCCTCCAATCTTGTAATCATATTGAAGTCCCCTCCTGTGATCCAAAGTGGCTGGGATCTTTCTGAGTTGATCTCATTTAGGGTGTTTAGTGTGTCTACATTGTTTGTTGCCTCCTGGGGGGAGTAGAAATTCGTTAAGTGTCCATGAACATTTGTCCCTGTTAAATGAAACTTGGCCTGAATAAAGTGCTTACTGGCATGTATTTTGGTAAGTGTTATAGCTCTATCATCCCAAACGATGGCTAGCCCTCCTGAGGCTCCCATGGCTTCCACCACCACTTCTTTGCTTCCTAGCCACACTTTGGCAAGGATCTGATCCAACATTGTGGAATTACACTTGGTCTCCTGCAAGAAGAGAATTTGAGGTTTTTCCTGTTGTAGCATGTTCTTTATTAATCATCCCTTTTTCGGGCTATTGAGCCCTCTGATGTTCCATGAGATGAGCTTCATGATTCACGCTTGGGAAGGGGATTATAGTATTTGGTGAGCTAGGAGTATCTTCCAGATTCCACCAGCATCTCCCCTATGTGGATCGTTCTCTGACGATCGGTTTTACATCCTTGTTTCTTGTTGTCTTTGAAGATATTTCTTCCATCCCACTGACTACCAATTTGGACGCCTAATGATCTTTGCTTCTGTGCTCTTGAGAGAATTACTTCTAAGTTCTCTAGCTTTCGCTCAGGAATTTTGTCATATTCCTTTTTCTTACAAGATTGTTCAAGTCCCAGTATATCTAGATCTCCGATGTCGAAGCTCTCTAGTTCCTCTTCCATGTGTTGTACTATTTCCTGCTCTACCTCTGTATCATCTACAATCGTGAGCTGCATCTGAGTGCTATCTACCTCCATACCTTGAGCAACCCTTTTCTGCATGTTACTGGGAGAGGTCATTTTGGTGTCCGAGGGTTGCTTAAAAGTGAGGGCTTTCTTTGAGCTTGATGGAGAAGAATGGGCGGAAGTCTTAGGAATGGCTTCAGGTTGTTTCTGATTATCTAAAATATGAACCTCCGGCTGGAGTAGGAGTCCAAAGCTGTTGCTTGTTGAAGGCAAGGAGGTGTTGGTGACAGGTTTTTTTACTGAGGTAGAGGGCTTTTTATGAGTCTTTTGCGATTGGGAACTTTTGTGAGCCCATCCGAGTCGGATTTTTCCATTGAAGGGGTGGTCGTGGATTTCATATTAGAGGGACAGTCTCGGAATAAATGGCCTAGGGCGTGGCATTTTCAACAGCGGAATGGTACATGCTCGTAATCTACTGTTTGTAACCATTCATAATCATCATGGTAGAGGCTTACCGCGTCCGGGAGAGCTTTGTTGAGGTGCATGTATACACAGATCCATGCATAGGAGGTGCATCGCTTCAGCTTTGTCTCCTCTGCCACTTCGTTGAATTCGCCTAAACCATTCCCAATGTCTCGCAAAGAGTCTTCATCCCAATACTCCAGAGGGAGAGAATAAAGGCGCAACCACATCGGTGCCTAGCTTAGATCTTCTTTGTCCGGGTTAAAGCGCTCTGTCCATCCTCTTAGGTATAGCCCTGCTGCGTTGAAGAAATATGGTCCTCCATCCAATACCCTGTTTCAGTCCTCCAGACAATTGAAAATGGCAGTAAAGAAGCCCTTAGGCCCTAACTTCAGTGTTATATGCCCTTTTGGCTTCCATTTGGCTGCGATCCAGCCGTGCAAAGCTTTCTCCATTGGCCAAAGGCCTATTAACTTTCCTATCAAAGCATGATCCCTCATAAACTAGATCTGAGTGTTGATGCGCTGACTTGGGAGCTCGGTTTTGGGTTTGCTAACTAATACCGGCTTGTAGGTGTTTGACATCACTCGTGGTTCTTCCTTTCTGTTGTTATTCGTTGGCATATTTTCATTCTATGTTGTTGTATCTTTTGGATAGTCCATCCTGACATTTTCAGTCTGTCACAGGTCATTTTCTGTATCAGTGGGGGGAGGCATCATGTCCTCCCCTTGAGGGGATTCCATTGCGCGATAGCTATTCCTTATTGTGTTGTAGCTGCCTTATGGTTGAAGGTTAGTGGTAGAATGGCGTAGTATGTGAAGGTCTGCTAGTTGCAGAGCAGCGTCAAACCCTAAGTGCTCCGCTCTCCATTTTCTTTTCTTTTTTTACATAAATGGTTAGTTTTTATTTAAAATTCAGCAAATCAGCTACCGAGGACTTTAACAATGAAACCCTATATTTCCTTGTTACAGTCGGCGGGGAAAGAAAATTTTGATTTTGAATAGTCCGCTGAATGAGTTACACTGTGAATGCAGATAGAGGCTTGAAAAAGAACTTGATTTGGTTTCAGAATGATGCCTTGAAATTATGTTGCTTTTGCTTTCTGTGACATAGCTCTGCTTCCTAGCTTGCAGAGAGGAGATCCAACGCGCCGGAGTGCCGAACCATACCAAGAATCATTGCGTTTTCTTTTTGAAATGTCTTGCGAAGTGTTATATAGTGTTCAAGAATGCCAAGAGCGGTAAAATGGCCTTGAATAGGCCCTTGTGAACTCCCCAGCACCTACCTAGACGCAGTAGTGAGTTCCAACAATGAACAAAGATCGAAAATGCCACGATTGCGTTTTCAATTTTCCCTTCTAGATGAGTCCGCGTTTCCTAACAGCAGCCAACTCAAAATGGTTGGTTCCCAAAGTCTGGAGAATATGAATCAGCAGAATGCTCAAAGGAACAGAGGCCCAGACAACTCCAAAATTAAGGAATGCTGCAGTCCGATTCAACATCATTTACTAACAGAGATCTCTTGCTCATGAGAGAGGCTAGGTTGGCTACCAAGTCCGCTTGTGAGTTTAACTTCGTCAGAACATGATAGAAGGAGATTTTGTGGAACTTGGGAAACAGTAGTCTGATTTTTTTGAGGATGAGGGCTAACTGCACCTGAGAAGGGATCTTTTGAGAGTTCATAGCCTATATAATTAGTCTGGAGTCTCCAAAGACTAAGATGGAGAGGAGATTCCTCTTGATAGCTAGATTTAGACCCTGCCACAAAGCAAGAGCCTCTGCTCTGTTGTTTGTTTCATGCCCCAGACCCCAAGCAAAGCGCAGCTCAGTTGAGCCACCTGGGCTTAAGATAACTCCCCCGCCACCCGCCTTTCCTGGGTTACATTTAGAGGCCCTGTAGAAGAATAGGCAGTGATCATCGAAAGCAGATCTCCATTTGATGAATTCCTATTCTTCTAGACGAATTTCCCAATGAGAAGGGGATTTAGCAGGAGGAATGGATCTATTCTGTGGAACAAGCTATTTTAACCATTGATCTTCCTCGCTATCCAAAATCATGCCATTTCTTATGGTGGGTTTGGTTTCTGATCTTAGTGATAATTCTGACCGGGTTACAACTCTCCTCCCTAAATATTCTGTTGTTCCTCTCCAACCACAGTTTCCAGCATGTGAATTTGGGGATCCACATCCAGCCAGTCTTGAGAAGGCTTTTTTTGGAGAGACAGAACGGGGATAACTTGGCCCAGTTTCTTAGAAAGTCCTGAATATTTCCTGAAAGCTCTATTTTGTCAGGTCCTAACATCAAGACACCATTCCAAACTTCTTGAGCAAAGGGGCACAATAAGAATAGGTGGTTAGCCGTTCCTTCATCTGATGCACGAAGAGGGCACCTGGAGGAACCTTCCATTCCACGCTTCGTCAGGTTATCTCTATTGAGGATACTTTTATGCGCCAGAGTCCAGAAAAAGAAGTCAATTTTGGGGAGAGCAGGAAAAGACCAAATAAATTTCCATTGAGTTGGCTCTGGGGGGATGCTAGGGACAGCCATCATACTTTTGTAACCTTCCGTTGTTGAGTAAAAGTCTGAAAGAGAACCCCACCCTCTTTTGTCCTTAGAAGAGGCCTTTAAGGGAGATTTTCCTTGGAGAAAATCTAACAATAAATTGGCTTCACCATGCAGCCAATGAGGGACCTCCCCCAAATTCCAACCATCCCATAGACTTTCTGCATCATTTGTACAATTGGAGATGTCTCAAAGGGTTTCTAGATTGTTGACCTGAAGCCAAGCTCTAATATTTTCCAGTTCTACCATCTGATTCAAGCGCTGATCTCCAAGAATCGAATCTTCCCCAATTTTTATTTTTTTCCCATTACCTGGGATCCAATAAAGCTTATGACTAAAAAGTTTCAAAGCTATGAGACAGAGTTTGAAAACTAGTGATCCTTTGGAAATTCTAGGAGGCTGGTCCAAGCACCTCAAACACTACCCGTGAAAATATTTTTTCCACAGAACTCTCTTGCTCCAACTAGGATTCCCAGAAACAATATTCCAAAGGAGCTTGGAGCCCAGAGTAAGATTTTGGGCTGCCAGATCCCGCATTTGGAGACCTCCTTCCAAGAATGGCTTCTTAATAGTGTCCCAATTAACTAAATGGAGCCTTCTTTCATTATTTTTCCCTCCCTCCCACAGAAATCTTCTCAGGAGACCATCCACTTTACTAATAAAGGTTTTACGGGCTAGTGGAATGGAGTTCTGATAAACTGGGAGACTTATGAGAACAGATTTCATAAGGATTACCTTCCCAACATTATTCAACCATGAGGCTCCCCAAGCTTGTATTCTAAGTTTTAGCTTCTCTAGCAGGGGCATCTAGTGAGCCACCTTAGGATTTGATTTGAAGATTGGGATCCCAAGATACTTAAATGACTCTCAGGTCAGGGTTCTTTCCATTTCTAATAGCCTTTCTATGTCTGTCAAAACTTTGATCGAGCAATTCCAGCCATAGATCGTGATTTTTAGATAGTTAATCTTGCTGCCCGAAACCTCCCTATAAATGTCTAGCCCCTTCTTGAAGGTTCTAGTGGAATTTATGCTAGCTCCTCCAAGCAATAATGTATCATCAACAAACTGGGCATGATTTATGTCTTTAACATTGTGAGCCATTCTCAGGCCTAACAGTGTTTGGATCTGTTGACATTAGTCTACCTGGAAGCTGAGCACCGAAGCTTGAATGGCATAAAGAAGCGGGGACAAAGGGAAACCTTGTCTTATCCCCCTCGAGGCATGGAAAAATTCCATTGAATGACCATTAAACAGAGGCACTATCCAAGAGGAGGCAATGCAAGATTGCACCCAAGTTATCAGAACTTTTGAGAAGCCAAATTTCTCCATCACAGAAAATAGGAAATCATGTCTCACCCTGTCAAAGGCATTTGTCAAACCTAGCTTAATCACCATGCCTTTCTCTTTTCGATGACAGCTTGAATGAATTGCTTCTTGCACCAGCACAATATTGTCAAGAATCTTTCTCCCTTTTATGAATCCTCCTTGGTTTTCAGGGATGATGACCAGCAGAATTTTCTTAATACAGTTGGATATTATTTTTGTAATCAGCTTATAACTTGTATTACACAAAGAGATGGGCCTGAATCTGCTGAAATCGGCGGTGCCTTTGTCTTTCGGAATCAAGGCAAGGAAGGCTAAGTTGGTACTGCCTCCAATCTTTGTGCATGTCTGAGATTTACGGATCATTCTCAGAAGGTATTTTTTAATTATAGGCCAGCAAGTCAGGTAGACCCTTGCAGTGAACCCATCAGGGCCCCAGGCTTTATTCGGATCCATGCAATCCAAAGCTTCTTTAATCTCATTCATAATGATCAGAGCAGTCAGCATAATATTGTCAGAATCTTGAACACAGTGAGGAATAAGATCAATCGAATAGGCTTGAGAATCGATAGGAGGGTCTTCCGGGGCAGAGTAAAGATGTTTCAAGAAGGAGTGGACTGCTCGCTTTATGCCTTCAGAATATTTAACCATAGTGTTTTGATAGTGAATTTCATTTACTGCTTTGAAGCGCTTGCATGCGTCAGCTTGCTTATGGAAGTAGCTTGTATTTTTGTCTACGGCCTGTAACCAAAGGTTTCTGCACTTCTGTCTCCAGAACTCTTCTTCATCCCTACTTTCTCTATGGAGATCTTTTTACAGATCTACTTCTTTTTGAAGAAGGATTTGAGTTACATCAGAATTCTCCATTGTTAATTGATGGCTTGCTAAACTGTCATGCATCTCCTTTCTTTTGGCAGTGGGTGTTTTCAACCTTTTAGCCCACTCCTTGAGCTCCCTTTTAAGTCTCCTCATTTTTTATTCCCACACAAAGAAAGGGGATCCTTGAACTTGCCGGTTCGAGGCCTCGGAGACCACCTCCTGGAATCCTTCTTGATGAATCCATAGAGAACTGAATCTAAATGGAATGGGGCCAAGATTTCCATCCAAGGAGAGCTCAAGCAGAATGGGTTTATGGTCAGAGGTGTAGTTCAATAGAATCTTAGAGGTGGCCATTAGACCACAAGTCAAGAAGGAGGATTGGACTAGAAATCTGTCCAAACAAGCAGCAATGTGGCCGGGGCCTATCCTTTTGTTTGACCAAGTGAATTTCCCAGATGTGGGCTTGATATCCTCCAATTCCCAGTCTAAAATGAGGTCTTTAACCCATTCTCTAGCTGGGTCCTTGACCAACGAGCCCCCCTTTTTCTCTTCTGCAGCTAGCGTAACATTTAGATCACCTGCAATAATAATATTTTCTGGGTTGTGCAAGAAAAGATAGGACTAGAGCGAGTCCCAAAAAATGTTTTTCTCAGATGGTAATACCGGAGCATAAAGATTGAACATACTTACTTGGTGGCCAGATTCTTTATGGAGGAGCTTAGTGAGTAGCCAATGAGGGTAGCATTCTTCGTGAATCATATCATATTTGGAGCTGTCCCAAAAGGAGGCAATCCCTCCAGAGGTGCCTCTAGCGCTGACTGAATGCTTTGCTTTCTTGGAGGAGTAGAAAGTCCTCCAGTTTTGTCTCCTGGATGAGAAGGATTTCAGGTGAGTACATCCTTACCATGTCTTTCAGAGCTTCTTCTTTCAACCTGCTGCCTAACCCTCTGCAATTCTAGGGGACATATTTCATTATTTACTAGCTTGGAAGGTTGTGGATCATTTTGGAGCCTGACCATGCTTGCGCCTAGATCTGGTATTCATCATTCCTTTGAGAGTTTTCTGAGAGCCTTGGAGAACATCCAGATAATTTTGTTCCTCTCTCTATTTCTTCTTGGACTTTCGACCCCTGGCCGACTTGATAGGAGTGACTTGCGAGCTGTCTGAATCTGAGACTCCATCTTCTGAATCTCCCTCTGAATCGGAGCCCAAACTGATGCGCTCCTCATTTTCTTCTTTTTCCCCTTGTTCATCCTCTGATGGAGTAAGAGTTAACTTTGCCTCTGCTTCTTTCACTTTCTTCGACGGGTCTTTTGGTTCCTCTTGGGTTCCAATGGCATCTGTCTTTACCCCAGAGCAAGAATCCTCTTGTGGAACTTCTTTGGCTTTTGGTTTAGGCTGGGACTTCACCAATGGCCCTGAATTTTTCTTCTCAGTTGGTTTTGGGACTGCCTTGCCCTTTTTGATTTCTTTCCATCCTTCTTCGTCCACTTTGTCCCTGGTTGGATCTTTTGGGAAATTTTGTTGGAAGTGTCCATGTTCGTGACAGGTTCTGCATTTGAAAGGGAGTTGCTCGTAATCCAATTTTTGATAGTGATGTCATTCTCCGACTGTAATTTTTACCGCTTCGGGTAGTCCAGCTTCCATATTGACTTCCACATAGATTCTTGCACAGGTATATTGGCCCTTGTTATCTGCTTTGTCAATGAAATGGCCTAGGCCATTTCCAATCTTCTGCAAGGTGTGATAGCTCCAGCAATGGATCGGAAGATTGGGAAGCCGAACCTAGAATGGGACCTCTTTAGGGGTATCAATTGAGGGATCAAAGTTGCGGATCCACTTATTAAGATACAGACCCTGATTTCCCATAAAATACGAACCATTTCTGAAAACCAAATCTCGATCTTCTTTGGAGGTGAACTGGAAAATGAAATACCCTCTTCCAACAACATAGCAGATCACATTGTTTTCCAGCTGGGGCCTCCAATTGCATTGGATCTAGTCATCTGTTGTTTTTGTAGAGGGCCAACGTCCCATAAATTTTCCTACCAACCCTCTGTCAGCCAGGGCTAGGGCGATTTTTATCGGTTGGTCTTCTGGCAGGGCGATCTTAGGAATTTCCTCCAGTTTTTTGATGAATTTCGGGACTTCTGCAATCAAACGTTTCTTCCCTTTCTGTGAGAGCAATATTATGAATGCTTCTTTTGAAGAGATTAGTCGGGTGGGAGAAGGCTCCCCACCCCCAGGCGCACTCATGGCGGTGGCTACGCTCCTCTGCGATTGCAAAACCCAGACGGGGATGCTGTGCTCGCAGCAACACTGGCTGGAGGAGGGAGGTAGAGCCTGATTGCGGGGATGCTGGGAAGGATTGAGAGCCCAGTAGTAGGGGTTGCCAGGCAGGGGGCCTATAGAGGGCCACAGGGGCCAAGGAAGCAGGGCCACGAGAGCTCCAGTTCAGAACATGTGCGCAGATCACCCTGAAACTCAGTGCTGCCCTCCATTTTCATTCGAAGTGAAATATCGTATTAAACATAGGTTTGATATAAAGTGGTCATTGTATTAAATATAAAGTTTTGTCTTAAAATATTTTTGTCTCAAAATTATTTTGTCTTAAATATAAAGTTTTGTCTTAAAATAATTTTGTCCTAAATTGTTTTTGTCTTAAAATAATTTTGTCTTAAACTATTTTTGTCTTAAATATAAAGTTTTGTCTCAAAATATTTTCGTCTTAAATTATTTTTTTCTTAAATATAAAGTTTTTTCTTAAAATATTTTTGTCTCAAACTACTTTTGTCTTAAAATATGTTTGTCTTAAACTATTTTTGTCTTAAATATAAAGTTTTGTCTTAAAATATTTTTTCTCAACCTATTTTTGTCTTAAAGTTTATAATTAAGACAAATCAATTGATATTAATTTTTAATGTAAAATAACTAAAATAAAAAATGAGTTTTTGAGACAAAAGATTTCTTTTGTCTTAAAAAAATGTCTCAAAAGTTGCCTTGGTGTAGTAGTGTAAATTGCATACCATGTCTTCACAAGGCATGTTGGACCTACTATTCATGCATAACTATAACCAAGACCATAGATGCATAACAACTGCATATAGACATATAACACATGAGTACAAAACCATATACACATCATTCTAGCTAGAGTCCAATCATCTATGCATGACCATATCAACTACACAACCATGACATCATGCATGACAACAATCATTGCTCCATTGTACACATTGTCACATGCAACCATCAACATGAATAAGCAATGCCTAATCAACTACATATATACATGAACACCTGTAGTCGAGCATAAGCGATCAATTGTTGTAACCAACCTACAAGACTGATACACGTAATCAAAATAACCAAGAATGAAACCTAACATACAAGGATGTAATCAAGTTGCATATAACAACATGTAAGCAACATATAACAATATGTAACCAATTATATACTCATGATGATGTATTCCACAAAGTGAAATCAAGCTCCTCATGATAACCTTACTACAACCATGATCAAAATGATGCAATGCAACAAGCACATCGAATGCAAGTTTAAGAGACACAAATGCAACTGACATGCATGCATGACCAACACGTTCACCCAATGATAGTGTAAACACACTCTGATATCACTTTGTAACACCCCCTCCTCCTAGGTCTACCCAAGCAACCTATCAGCCGAGGTAAACATGCGATGAGAGAGGCTGCTATAAGGGATTCAACTTCCTTGGCGACCTTAAGGAAATGGAACCGATGGAACATATCAAACAAACCCATATACATCAACAACAATACCATCAGGAGACATGTTAGCCACTCATACATCCTATCCCTAAGCCCCACTAATGATTTAAGAATTTTAACCCATGGTCACTCTCATACTATAGGCATGACAGTGTTGAGCAACCCAAAGTCACTCTCATAGGCCTATGTGCCAACGACTCTGGAATTTTCTTAGCATACCTGTGCCAGCGACCCTAAGATTTGAGCCACTTTTCTAGCCCAAAATCCCAGCCTCTGCCCAGAATTTGATACAACCTTATGAATCCATCAAAGACATGATAACAATGTTGATAAATCAAAAATCAACCTTAGTACTAGGCCTGAGCATCACCAACTGGGACTGACATTCTGTCAAACACTTGTCATCAATGCAACCTACAAGTCTCGGATACAAGATAGAGCATAAATGATTGAAATAACTTATGAAACATAGCTAGAAGGATCACCTTCTTCTCCATTGAACTATTATATCATCAATTAGGTCTTGCATCCATCGATTTAACAATTACAAGTAAACGCATGAAATAACCATGACATGAACCAGCCATTTAACCATGCTTATAATCATCATAAAACCATATAATTATCAGAGGTATGACAACAATTAAATCCACATATAAACCAGTGAAAAAGTAAGATAAATTAACTTTTATTAATCATACGAAAATTTGACCAGGTTCGGGACTTCCACGCACCACCCGATCGTAAACATGGCTGAACCAAATCTCTCTTTCAGCCAGTCACCCTCATGCCATATTCCAAGCATGAATGTAGGATCTCATATAACAACCAATCCAAGAACAATCAAAGGAATCCAGAGGTTAAACCACCTCCACCCTCACCAAACCAGTGCTCTGATCAAGAAACTTTAGCAAGAATACTTACAGGTAACCTTTTGCATGTGTCATTTCCTAGCAGGTTTTGACATGCATGGATTTGCATGTTGGTTTATGGTTCTCTTGCTATTAGTGGCATGGTTTTGTCAGGTTATGACAGTAGTTTTCAGCCTAGCCTTGCCTTTTTCTAGATGCCATGGTGTTGGGATGTTTATTTCAGTTTTGAGCTTTGGTTTTCCAGATGGATTTCAGAATATGGGGTGGAGGTGGTCTCAAGGTTCATTTCCAAAGGCCTAGGAATCCCTTGACTGGTTTTGGTAGGATACATGGTAAAGCCTAAGGGAGGAGTCTTAGTTTAGGGCCTAGTGATTTGGGTTTAGATTACGCTAAAGCTTGAGAGACTAGTCTCGGTTTAGGGCTTAATGATTTGGGATTGGATTGCGGTAAATCTTGAGAGATAAGGAGATGGAAAATTCCTCAAGGATAGTTATGGAGTCTGGATTGAATTCCAATTTTGGTTTGGTTGTGATCAGAGCACCGATTTTGGTGTGATCACGGTTAGGTGAGGGTGGAGGTGGTCTAACCTCTGGATTCCCTTGATTTTTTTGGACTGGTTGTTCTATGAGATCCCACATTCATGCTTGGAATATGGAACAAGGGTGACTAGATGATAGAGAGATTTGGTTCAGCCATGTCTATGGTCGCGTAGTACATGGAAGTACCGAACCTGGTCAGATTTTCCTATGATTAATAAAATCTAAGTTCTCTTACTTTTTCACTTGTTTATGTGTGGATTTAATGGTTGTCATATATCTGACATTTATATGATTTATGTTGGTTATAAACATAGTTATGTGACTGGTTCATGTCATGTTTATTTCATGTATTTACTTGTAATTTTTAAATGGATGGATCCAAGACCTAACTGATGATATAATAGTTCAATGAAGAAGGTGGTGATCCTTTTGGTTATGTTTCATAAGTTCTTTCAGTCACTTATTTTATGTCTTGTATCCTAGACCTATAGCTAGGATTGATGCCGAGAGTTTGACAAAATGTCAGTCCCAGTTGGGGATCCTCAAGCCGAGTCCTGAGATTGATTTTTTATTTGTTTATATTGTCATCATGTCTTTGATGGATTTTGAAGGTTATCACAAGTTCTGGATAGAGGCCGGGATTCTGGACTGGAAAGGTCACTCAAATCTGGGGGACGCTGGCATAGATCTGCTGAAAAAAGTCCAGGGATGCTGGCACATAAGCCTGTGAGAGTGACTGGCTTCTGGTCACTGTATTTCCTATAGCATTAGAGCGACCAGGAGTTAAAAGGGTTAAATAATCAGTGGGACTGAGGGATAGGATGTTTGAGTGTCTAACATGTCTTCTGAGGGTGTTGTTGGTGATGTGGAGGGGTTTGTTTAAGGTGTTCCATCGATTCCATTTCCTTAAGGTCACCAAGGAAGTTGAATCCTTTATAGTAGTCTCTCTCGTCGCATGTTTACCCGGGCTGGTATGTTGCTTGGTTAGACTTGGGAGAAGGGGGTTTTACAGATTGGTATGAGAGCATGGTTACCCTATCCTTGGGTTAATGTGTTTGTCACGCATGCACGTCAGTTGCATGTGTCTCTTACACTTTCATTCCATGTGCTTGTTGCATTACATAATGATTGATCATGATGGTAATAAGGTTATAATGAGGAACTTGAGGTTGATTTTATGGAATGCATCGTCAAGAGTATATGATTGGTTACATTATTATATGAAGTTTGATTACATCCTTGTATGTTAGGTTGCATTCTTGTAGGTTTGATTACATGTATCATTATTGTAGGTTGGTTAGAATAATTGGTCTCTTATGCTCAACTACATGCATTCATGCATATGTGTAGTTGATTAGGCATTGCTTATGCATGTTGATGGTTGCATATGGAAATGTGTACAATGGAGTAATGGTTGTTGTCATGCATGAGGTCATGGTTTGTGAAGTTGATATGGGCATGCATTGATGATTGGACTCTAGCTAGAATGATGTGAATATGGTTTGGTACTCATGTGTTATATGTCTATATGCAGTTGTCATGCATGTATGGTCTTGGTTATAGTTATTTCTGAGTAGTAGGTCAAACATTCCTTGTGAAGTAATGGTATGCAACTTAGGTCATTATGGTGATATTGGCATGTTATGATGCTAACGTGTTGGTTGAGATAAAATAGGAGATGTAGATCATCATAATGAGGTTGCAAGATTAGACTTTGGGGTAAGAGAAGATTATCATACAAGTATTTTATGTTGGCATGCAGGTATGTATGTTAAGGATTATTATATGCATTAGGTTTATGTAAATGTCTTTTGATGATATGATTACATTCATAATAGATGTTAGTTGATTAGTGTAGTTATATGCACATGTGTCAGATAGTTAAGAATGATAGTAACCTATAGTTGTATGAATTGCTATTGTTTCTTTACATTAGATAACCAAATGATTAGATTATATGTTGTTGATGAGCATGATATATATCTTATTGTTTTTATATGATATTAACTTGATGATTAGGTTTATCTCATTGAGATCTTGATGCTGTAATTTGGAATGGCCATATGTGAGATGGTTATGTGCATTGCATTGAAGATCTTGATGTTATATGTATTATGTTAACCTGGGTTGGCCTATGCAGATGGTTATTGTTGCGATATTCAGGTATGTGCTGACATATTTTTGATTTAGTGTCATACGAATGTAGACCGATCATACATATGTGATTTCTATGCATAAATGATAATTGTTTATGAGTTAGGATGTGAACATGTTAATTAGTAATTGTTATGGATAGCATGATCTTATTTATGTTTAAGTTGATGTGTTAAGAAGTTATATCATCCTAACTATCTTGATTGTGCAGACAAGATAGCCTCCCTTGAGATACAGTAAGGTACGAATTTGTTTATGTTTAATATTTGGTGCTTGATTGTTTGATTATGTCGTCTAGTTAATTTATTCAATATGGTATGTTGCAAGTTGCTTGAATGTTTGATGAATTGCATAATATGAGTATAAGTTCAAATTATTTTTTTTTAAAATGATTGTACTAACACATATATGTTGATACAGTTGATATGTACTTGAGTATATTAGCTGATAGTTGTAGCATTGTGTCTAAGGACTATGAGTTGACTATGGATTATGACATGATTGTTAGTATTGCTAAATGTTGATTTCAAATTGATAGATATGATTGTCTTGATATTTGGAACATGTGGTTGACATGTGTGAGTAGTTGTAGGAAGCATGTTGGTATTAGCCTGACAAGGTAATAGTTGATGTGTTTATATTACTAACAATTGGGTTATGTGATAGTGCATAGTAACACTCAATTGCAGCAAGGAAAAGGTTAAAGAAAGGAATTGGGCAAGAATTCATTTTGTTATGTTTGGAAACCCTAATTCCAAATGAATGAGTGCTTTTCCTATAGGAAGTATTCTTAACCTTAATCTTGTGTGACATTATGTGAAAACATGTTCTATTCATGAACATGTGCTTGATAGGTATACTAGCTAGTCTTTAGTTATAGGTGGATCTGTCAAAGGATTGGAGTCCCTTGAGAGATGGCATAGATGTGTTTAGTTGCGAGAAATGTGCATTGAAAAACAAGATAAGGTAATTGGAGTATTTCTATGTTTATTTATGCATTGATAGTTACGTGTCTATGACAATGTGATGCAGGGAGTTGCACGGGAAGAGAGATTTCCATGAAATCTTGAAGGAGGCTCAAGTCGAGCTTTTCTTGGGAACCATGGGGATTGAATCATGGAATTTGTTGTTAGTATTTTGATTTTCTTCTTTTGTGATTGTTGTGCTTGACTTGTGATTTTGAGTGTGTATGGTGCGTAGCTATGCCATTTTGTTCGCAGTGTCATATTATTTTCCATGGTTTTCTTCTTGTTGTTTCTTGGGTTGACTTTTATGTTTTGAGTCTTGGGAATTGGTCAGGAAAGAGGAAATTTAATGGAGCTCGGGGAGAGCTATGTGTTACCTAATAGGTAATGTAAGGCTCAGATGAAGCTCTATGCATGAGTAAGCGCAACAGAAGGTAAGACTATGATAGCTGGCTGCACTGGTTGGGTCTATTATGGTAAATGGACGGTGGTAGAAAAGACAAGAGAAAGGTAACCAAAAAAGGTAAAGTGAATGGATCTGAGGTGTTGGATTCCTTGGCTATGTTGGGAACCGTTGTTCTCAATGTTGTGCATGTTGTGCATGAATAAAGGAAGTTCTCTTAACCTTGACCTTGATATCTGGTAATTATGTTATGATCATGATTATGCTAATTTATATATATATATATATATATATATATCTATATATATATATATATATATATATATATATATATATATAGATATATATATATATATATATATATATATATATATATAAATGTAGGTGTGTATCTACATCATGTTTGATAGGGTCATCATGGATCATGATTATTAACGCTAACATTTATATGTATATATATGTGTGTACATATGTCATTGTCTGATAGTACCATGATTTTTTTATAATGTTTATATATTAATGTATGTGTCTATGTATCTATGTCACTATCTGACAGAGTCATCAAGAGTCGTTCTTGTGGAGGAATGATAGTTTATGTAGGCGAATGACATGAAGAGGCTCCTAGTCTTACGAGGAATCAATCGGGGGGAGTAGTCCTGAAAAATATATGAGGTCAACATCATGTGTTTATGAGTTGATATTTTGTGATTATGTTATGTTTATGTTATGGAAAAGTTATAAAGAGGGATACAACAGTGAAATGAAAGTGGTGTGGTCTGCGACATGTTGGGACAAGCATGGATATGACACTAGAAGTAAGGTTTCTTGGTAAAGACAATATGGTTTTGGATGCGTGGTACTATTGTTGTGCACATTTTGCATATGTGTTGTTATGTGCATGTAGTGTTGTTCGGATATTGCATATGTAGTGCTAGGTATAGATGGTGCCATGTAGATGTTGGATATGTGGTGCTATGTACAAATGATGTTATGTACATGTTGGATATGTAGTGCTATGTACAACTGGTGTTGCGTGCATGTTGTACACGTGGCACTATGTACATATGGTGTTGTGTGCATGATTGTACAAGTGGTGATGTGTGAATGTGGTGTTGTGTACATGTGGTGTTGTGTACAAGTTGTACAAGTGGCACTGTGTGCAGGTGGTGTTGTGTACATGTCATGCATGTGGCAATGTGTACATATGGTGTCACATACATGTCGTGCATGTGGTATTGTGTACATGTGGTATTGTGTAGATGTTGTACAATGGTGCAGTTTACATGTGGCATTGTGTAGGTGTTTTTGTGTACATGTGATGTTGTTCACACATTTTGCAGGTGGTTTCAATGTATAGGTGGTATTGTGTACATGACGTAAATATGGTACTGGTGTAGATGCATGTGTTTCATGGTGTTTTATGATGTGTGTAGTTGTATGTGTGTGATGCACACTATGTGTATGAGAAAATGGTTGAGGAGAAGGCACAGAGTGTTCTTCTAGTGTGGAAACCGATCTGAAGTGCGTATGGAATAAAGACAAAGGTAGAAGATAAGGATTGGTGAAAGGATAAGTATCAACATTTTATTTCAGTTTTATTATGCATGTGGTTTATGACTATGGTATATGATGATTGTATGTGATCTATGATTCTGTTTTGTGATGGTTACATGTGATTTCTGATGGTTATGTTTTGAGCTAACCATATGTGATATGTTTATACATGATGTTTTGATCAAACAGTTAGTTTGACTTGTTCTGACAAGAAGCAAACAAGATTGCAATTGTAGCTTATTGACGAACTACCAATGAGGTATGATTTGAGGTTATTTCGATGTATCTGATCTAATGGAAATTATGTGCTTGGAATAGGAATGCATGAACATGCCCAGTTGGGTGGTTGAGGTAGACTGCAAGAATTGGTAGCAACAACAAAAGAAATGGGAACATGAAGCAGTATATTGGTAAAGCACTTTATGAGTAGAGCCAATGTGGGAGACTGGTACCCAATAGTGTCCATTGATTTCCATGAACATGCTATGACTGGTATAATGGTTTTGATGCAGATAAAAGCCTTGGTTGTTGATCTTCCAATGGGAGGAAGCCTTTCCAAGGGATGGATCACCCGGGATAGGGGATTTTGGGGAACGTGGAATGTGAGTGACTACATAGAAGGGGCTGACTGGATTTCTAGAGGGACTATGTAATAGAGAAGGGAAGGTCATGGATGCATTTTTTTTTGTCATTAGCATTCCAAGATGGAATGAGATGCACATTGGGAGTGCACCCTGGAATGATGAGTTGGTAACTGTTCACTGAGGGGACAAGTGGTGCAGGATTCTAGCGCTAGACATTGGATGTAGATTTGGCTATGACAGTGGATTATGGACTTCCTGGGAAGGAGGTGAATCCTGGAACTAGTTTTTAGGGTGGAGGTGTGATCCTATGGATTCCCTTGTTGATTGATACGGGCATTGTATCCCTTTTTTTGTTTGTTTAGCAAATGTGCATATGTGTATATGTGGTTATTGTAAATGCCATAATGAGCTGTGTTATAAAGCTTTGGTATGTGTTATGTTGTCATGTTGTCATGATGTTTTGCTTTGGAGTAGGTCATTCATTGTAAATACTGCAACGAGATAAGTTATAAAGCACCATGGTAGTATGTTTACTTTTCAGTTGCCTTGTTTAGGTCATGTTTTCGTTTAACACTGAGGGAAGTGTTCGACAAGCGGGGGAGGGGGGGGGGGGCTTCTACAAATGCCCCGATGAAAAGTTCATGTAATAGTGTTAATAAAGGAAAAATAAGACCATGTGTAAGGGACACGTATTCCAAGCTAAATGATGGGAAAATATATCCTAGTATGAATCATTGGATGTGTGTTATTAGCTAAGGAAATTGGCAAATGCTAAGGCAAAGGCATTTTTGGCACATTTATTTATGAAAATAAAAGAAAATAGGAGAAAAGGAAGGCAAAAGGTCACAGATTTCATGTGAGGAGGAAATTGAAGGAAAATAATGGAAGATGAAGAAAATAGAGGCCTCATTAATAAAAAGGTTTCGGAGGATCAGTTAACAGGCTTAGTCAGTGTTAAGCTCTTGGTCAGTTCAAGTTTAGAGCTCTCTCATTATTCTCTCTCTCTCACTCTTGGTCACTTAGAGTTTTCTTGGAGCACTCTAGCTTTGGATCAAGGATGGAAAAACAAGGAAGGGAAAGGAAAGGAAAGAAAGGATCAAGGAAGGAAAATAAGGATCAAGTAACTTCAGTGGGAATACTTGCAGGTATCCTTTTCCACGAGTGATTTCCTAGCTAGTTTGGACATGAATGGATTTTCATGTTGGTGTATGGCTTTCTTATTGTATGTGGCATGGTTTTGTTGGGTTATGTCAGTGGTTTTCAGCCTAACCTTTCCTTTATCTGGATTCCATGGTCTTGGGATGTTTATTTCAGTTTTATCTTTGCTTTCCCAAATGGATTTTGGAATCCGGGGCAGAGGTGGTCTTAAGGTTCATTCCCAAAGGCCTAGGAATACCTTGACCAATTTTGGAGGGATACATGGTAAAGCCTAAGGGAGGAGTCTCGGTTTGGGGCTTAATGATCTGGGTTTGGATTGTGGTAAAGCCTTAGAGACTACTCTTGATTTAGTTCCTACTGATCTAGGATTGGATTGCAGTAAAGCCTGAGAGACAAGGAGATGGAAACTTCCCCTAGGATAGTGATGGATTCTGGCCATTGCAAGTTTAGTTTGATTGTGATCAGAGCACCAGTTTTGGTGTGATCATGGATTGGTGAGGGTGGAAGTGGTTTAACCTCTGGATTCCCTTGATTTTTTTTGCACTCGCTGTTCTGTGAGATCCCACATTAATGCTTGGAATATGGCACGAGGGTGACTAGCTAGAAGAGAGATTTGGTTCAGCCATGTCTATGGTCTGGTGGTACGTGGAAGTCCCAAACCTGGTTGGATTTTCCTATGATTAATAAAAGTGAATTTCTCTTACTTTTTCACTTGTTTATGTGTGGATTTAATGACTATCATATCTTTGACATTTATATGGTTTTATGATGGTTATAAGCATGTTTATGTGATTTGTTGATGTCATGGTTATTTCATGTATCTACCTCTAATTGCTAAATGGATGGATGCAAGACCTAATTTATGATATAATAGTTCAATGGAGAAGGTGGTGATCCTTCTGGTTATATTTCATAAGCTATTTCAGTCACTTATGCTCTATCTTGTATCCTAGACCTCTAGGTTGCATTGATACTAAGTGTTTAACAGAATGTCAGTCCCAGTTGAGGATGCGCAAGCCTAGTCCTGAGGTTGATTTTTTATTTGTTTATATTGTCAACATGTATTTGATGGATTCTAAATCTTATAACAAGTTCTGGGTAAAGGCTAGGATTATGTTTCTAGAAAACTATCTCAAATGTAGGGGACACTGGCATAGGTCTATTGAAAAAAGTCTAGGGATGCTGACACATAGGCCTGTGAGAGCGACTTTGGCTTCTGTTCATTTTCTTTCCTAAAGCATGAGAGTGACGAGGGGTTAAAACACTTAAATCGTTAGTGGGACTCAGGGAAAGGATGTCTGAGTGGATGAAATGTCTTCTGGGGATGTTGTTGTTGATGTGCAGGGGTTTCTTTAAGGTGTTCCATCAATTCCATTCCCTTAAGGTCACCAAGGAAGTTGAATCCCTTATAGTAGTCTCTCTCGTCGCATATTTACCCTATTTGGTCGGTTGCTTGGGTAGACCTGGAGGAGGGGGTGTTACATCTCCTCTTATATTATATAAAAAAAAATGGCATTACAATCTAGGTATCCTAATATTGCACAAGATTCTCCCATGGCCATCTCAAAAATAGGATGGAACAAGAATGAATTACAATGAAATATCTCAAGTCTCATTCCAAAAACATGTTGACATAGCTCTCTTTCTTCTCTCTGCATTTGATTCAATTCATGTGACCTGTATAGATATATTCCTTGGTCTTGATCTTGCTTGCTTGATTTGGTCCAATTTGATCTCTTCGATAAAAGATAGTAGCTTGGTCCCCTTCTACTTTGATTCCTTGAAAATTAACATTCAAGTCCTTTTCTCATGGCTTCACGAAATTCCTAGATAAATGCTTCCCTTTTTTTGCTTATTGTCGGTTACTTTTGTAGATATTTTCTTGCAAAAATTTGATCAAAACTACCCAAAAATAAAGGACCCAATAGGCCCCAACCACAATCTATTGACACCCCCTTGAGTCAATCCTTTATCTACTCACTTGGCTCTACATGCTTTTTCTCCTTGCTTTGCTACTTTGCCTTCAAACATGGGATCCAACTATGGTACTATTTGAAGGGCTTGAGCTTTAAAGTTGTTATAATCCTCCATGGAAGATTTCCAGGTAGTGAACATGACAAAAAGCTTATCAACAAATTTTGGTTATATCCTCTGCAATGGATTTCTTAGGACAATAAGTAAACAATGCTTTCTATTGGACATCAACATCATGATTGAGCTTAGACAGTTGTAGAAATTGAGATTTAGATGAGGGATGGATATCCTGTAATAGAGTTTTGGTCTTATGTAATTCTTCCTCCAATTGATGAATTTATTTGTCAATCACTTCATCTTGGCAAAATAAACTTTGTCGTTGAATGAGATCTCTGGTGTTAATAACTTTCTGAATGAGTTGTTGTTTGTGTTTATGCAACTAATAAAGTGGTTTATTACATCTGGAAACTAGGCCCGACCAATATTGTACTTTCCAAAAGATCTCTTAGGAGTCTCTCATAAGCTATAGAAGAATACTGTAAAAAATGGTTCCTACTCAATCTCATGAGTGATTTGTTACTTGAATTTTTCCACAATATCATAGAGCTGTTTCTGGAAATCAGTAACAGTGCCACACAACTCTTTGTTTGTAGCGACTAACTTTGTATAGGTGGTTTTAAGGAAATCAAAGCATTGAATGGGATGATACATTGAAAAATATTCTAGAGCATTGGGAACATTGTCAGCAACAGTTGGCCACTTTTGTTTGAGCTTAGAATTGATTTCTTCAACTTACCATGTAAGTAGTTATTTTTCCCCTCGCAATTAATCCTATTATTTAGTGACAGTGAGGAGTTGTTACCGTTGTTGTTCATGAATAGTGATAAGCTCATTATAGCATGAGCCTGTTATCACTCAGAAATTCTCCCTAGAATTTATCAAAAGAAGGAAAATATCGAGGTAACCACAAACCAATCTTTTAAGTATAGGCTCTATCCAACCTATTACTCAGAGAGGGCTCTCTCTATATGTTTTAGCTTTGCTTGCTGAGATTTTATGCTAGTTCTTAAAGTTCAGGGAGTTTTGGGTTTGCATTGGAAGTTGGATGGTGGAATCCTTAAACAAATGGATAGAATGATGTCTCTAGCTATTGGGCTATGGAGTCAAAGAAGGGTAGTAGAACTGGGATTAAATCATTAAAGGGAGTGTTCAATGGGCAAGCTAGCAGAGTAAAGCACAGGTTTTAGGTCGAATGGGTGAAATGATCTTAACCAGGGTGAGAGAGAACTTAAGAATTCCCAAACCGGTATTAAAAGGAGGAATAGAGGGTAATCATGAGCAAATGGAAATTAAGAATCCTTTACTAAAGATCAGAGGGAAACTACTTGAACTAAGGAGAAATCAAGAATTAATTAACTTAGATAATTAGCAGAAAACATTAAAATGCATAATAGTTAAAACAGAGTGCAATGAAGCAAGTTCTGAGATATCATTCCATATTACAGCATTCAGATTTTAGATACATTCAAGAGTATGAAAAACTTATAAAGAAAATAACATCACAAGAGAAAATACTTGTTTTTCCTCGCATTACACAAGAATCCAGTGAAATGCCTTTGCTTTATTAATTAATCCAGCTTGCTGGTCCAAACAATGATACACTAGCTTACAACCTTCGATCAAAAAATCTATAGAAATGTCTGAGAATCCACCCACATACTTCGATTTGTGAAGTTTTTATACAAAAAATTATTACAAAATATCTCAAACTTATTTTGAGATTAAATTTAGGAAATATAAATATCTTCTTGCAAGAAGATAGAGACAGATAATGAACTATTTCATGTTGTCCCTTTTTATTTGGTACTACTAGCTGTTATGGTTGGATTTTTAGCCCTTTATGCTGGCTTGCAGTTGTGGAGATTCACGCTAGAGTTTTCATTACTTTCATCTTTCACCTGATACTCTTCGACCCTGATGTGTTGTTTTTACCTGTTTACCTAGCTGCTCTGTTTTTACTGTGTAGTAACTTTTTGTTGTGAATTCATCACAGTAAATTAGTCATAGTCTCCCACCATTTTGCATCTGGTAATTTTACATTCATCATCCTCCTATAGATCTCATCAGCTTCAGTATACTTGGAAAAATTGGTCTTGGTGAGGAATAAATGTTTGACCTCGTACTCAAGAAAAAAACAAGTTCTCAAATGTGTTGTACATCACTTTTCCTGTTGGAAATGCTTTTATGGATGAAGAGCTGGCCTGTTCTTTAGCCAATTTTCTGAGTCTACCACCATAGTCCAACTGTGTCATGAGTTTTTCATTGATAACCATAGGACTGGGCAGATCTTTCTCCCTTAAAATCTAGAATTTAGACATGAACCTATCAGTGGCTACCTGCATATTGTGGCACTTTTCTTCTAAATTAAGCACAAGGTTCCTTCTGGAAAGGACCTTCCTTATTTCTAAAATGGTCGCAATCCTATTGTTACGGGAATAAGTACCCTAGGGCTTTGGGTTAGAACCCCAACAGAGTAGAAGTAGACTACAACAAGAAACACACATACAACTCAGGCAAAATGCTTATATAAACAAACTACATAAGAGTGACCGTAGCCAGATTTCCTTCGTTCAAGTAGGTCCCGCAGGGTTCAGACCATCTGCAACTCCCGATGTTCTTCAGACCTGAAAATCATTCAATTCGAACATACATAGTAGTATAAAAGTAAATCATACTCACGAAATTTGACTCTATATCATATAAGAGAATGATCAATTATACATAAAAACAACATTCATATATGAATTAAAACACAATTTGATGCAAAAGAAAAAGTTAATTTCAGAAAAAAGAAAACATTTCCTTTATTGTAGTAAGCTATAAATAACATGGAGAGAATTCACCTCAGTCTTCTTCTTCCGGTGCCAAGCAGAACTGTATTTCAGATTCGTCCTATCCCAGCCTTCAACAATCTTCTTCCATAACCAACACCATGATATATAAAGCAAGAGGGAGAGTATCTATAATCAAGGAAACAAGGGTTTCCTGAAGCTTGGGGAAGTTCATGAGGCACAGAGATTCATCAGACTCAGTCAGGGGTGATCTCAGTATAATAAATCTCTCTCTTCTCCTCCTTCAGGTCTTCCCATAGAAGTCTATTTATACTTCTCCCAATTAGTTTTTTAGTTGGGAAATAGTTGGGCCATGGGAAATAGGAGGTAATCAACAAGTAAAACTCATGAACTCCACCCATAATTAAGGAAATTTAATTTTTAAAGTGTTTTAACACATATATGCAGGTTGGGTATTGACGAACCGCATGTACATTCTTTTATCTCAGGGAAAAGTAGTGTACAAAACATTGTTTCTAATATATTTGGACCAACTCTGGAAGGAGGGGTTTCCCTATGCCATAAACCAAGCATCACAAATATGAAGGGTGATAAATGGTGCTATAACAGATGCCCCATAATATATGATGTCAGAAGGGGTACATGATGGCCGAAATGTATTAAGTTTATGGAAAGAATCTCGTTGAAACTGAGAAGGACTTCACCAAAATTTAGCCTACCAAGCCATCAAATAGAGATTAGAAAGAAAATGTTGTCTGAGGCGGGCATACCCATGCACAGAGAAAGTGAAGCATGTTCGCATATCAAGTACAAGTGGATCCAATATGTATACAATGGATCATATGATCGTAATCGAAAAAGTACATGTCTGAATATCACATATAAGAAGATGATCAATGATGCTGAAGGATGAAGTTGATCACTGATGTCAAAAAATGATCCCAATAGTACCAAATGAACATGATGGAATAAAATGATACTACATCACAACTCGCATGCTAGCATATAAGACGTCGCTGTGAAAAACTGCAACAAATACGATGAATGGTGTCAACTAGCAGCAACAGGAGCAACTGAGAAGTGATTCAAAACACGTTGATGCAACCTAAGGTCTTCACCGACCACCATGGTACATTTCTACACAATGGGAATAAATGATCTGAGGTTGACCACGTGAGAAATAGTTTGATTTCCAGTCATTGATGTATACCGTTAACAAACGCGAGACTATTCAACGATAATGAAAATGAGAGTCAAGTTACCCAGGACAATCTAACAAGTGTGAATAAATGAGTTGAAGTTGAACACATGGAAGAATCTATCAATCAGGGGACAATGGTGGTTTCCCACTGTCGATAGCGAAGGAATCTGCCACTGATGACTGCAAACCCCAAGGTACTGCCAATTGGACTCTAGATCTTTGTCCCAGAGGAAATGAGCTGTAGTAGATAGGAAAAGATCCGCTAGAATGAAGGAATTAAGGCATCGTTCATCAATCTAGTGTGAGTGTAACCGATAGGCCAATAATATGGAAGGAATCAGATGAAAAATATGTAGTAACCCAACTGAAGCACGATTCCGACGTACACAAGATGTAGCTAGCGCATGATAGAAACCCTCTCAACCAACCAATAATAAAAGCTGACACAGAGGCGAGGAATCCACCAATAGGGTCAAATGGAAACCAAGGCACTACACGAATCCCAATGTGTGATAATGAAAGCCGATGTCGAACACAAGGGAAACGACTCAGTCAAAGAACCATGATACTGATCGATGTTGAGCACAAGGTGACCTATCAATAATGAAAATAGGACCAGGGTGTGGCTCTAGGCCTACCCTCAGAGCAATATTTCATTGTCGATAAGGAAAATACCCACCAGCAAGAAGTTAATGGAGACCTTATCAAACTAGCACGACCAAAGGACCAATATAACTAATGTGATAAAAAAAATTACACTAACAACCAAGGATGGCCGACTGCAAAATAGATCAGGAGACATCGCAGAGAGGCCGACTCAAGCTTACTTCCCTTGAACAAAAGCACGACTTAGTGATGACTATATGGTAGCATATAATAACTCTGTATAAGTTCGTCATGCAGGAGGCATGAGAAAACTCTCCATATGATTGGAAGAGGTAACAAATCAAAGGAGTACTAACTCAATAACAAGGTTAAGGCGTACCTATGTCAAACTAAATCCTGCCCAAAATGGAGGAGAGACTTTATTTTGAGTGCTTTGTTCAAGGGCGACACAAATGACTCTAGCTGCCAACAAAATATTGAAATGTTGTCCTGTTCCTGCTATTTTTGGAATATATAACTTTTTTGTCTTTTTCTTTAAGCTAGAAAAAGAACAAAAGAATGCTATAGTACAACGAAAAGAACGAGTGTCAGAGAAATAGATGATCTAGTTCCTGGGATGGGAACATTCCTATGCTCAATGCAGGGAGGAAAAACTGGTCAAGGACACTGAAAGGGATGTTCTTTCCACGGGTCAAACAATGTGTCAAGTTGCAGAAGCTAAGTGATTACATGGTTGATTTTGCAGAAGACATGGTCAAATAAGTGGCTTACACACGAGTCCAAGTGAAGCCGGGTCAAGGCCAAAAGGTGCAAATAGTCAAAATGCAATGTAAAGGTACAACTCAACACAAAGGAGCCTCTAGGGTATAAGGCCAGAAATCAACGCAGAAGAAAGGAGAATGTGTCTTCAACGCACAAGTCATGGTGGAACTAAAGAGGATTCCCGAGCTTATTCAGTATAACAGCATGGGTAATCAATGTCAACAAGGTTCTAACTAAGATGCTCGTGTAAAGAATGGCTCCACGATCGCATCATGATTTAAAAATTGGCAAGTGAACATGGTTTGCTAATCAAGACACGATGGGTTCGACCGTATGGCTAATGTATTGCTGAATGGAGGCTAGTATGCAATATGTAATGGAAAAAATGGTTTTCCCTAACCTATATGCTAGTGAGTGAACGATACCTGCCATGACGGGTCAATGGTCATGGGACCGAAATAACATCTTGAAGAAGTCCTCAAAATATCCTGAAAAAACAACCCACTCTCGACAATCCAAGCCCACAGGTTAAAAAATCCACGAGACAAAAATTATTTTTTGAAAAAATATTTTGCAATCTCAAAGTTATATAATGACTTTTGGACTCACAGTTTCTGTTTGAAGCAAAGAGATGTGGATCAAAAAGGAGAAAGCTTGCCTCTGAACAATTGGACCATTCAAATCACACCAAAGTTACCAAGTAACCCTCAAATCATGCTTGTAATGTTTTGTGATAGTTTTTATAATTTTTCTTAAAGTTTTGACTGTGGGAATTTATGCCCAAAAACCCAAATCTGCATACATGCAGGTTGGATGTGATCAACCCATGTATATGACAGCCCTACACGCCACTGTGTGTAAAGGGAACTTGCGTGTACATGAGTTAAAGTTTAAACACAAAAACTAACGGTTGAAACTAAATTTTTTTGCAAGATGACCATCACATGGAGAGAAAGAGAGCATACCACAATTGACAATGAGGTAATGGATGACCATAATGCACTAGATGCATTGAGAGGTTGTGGCTTATTGAAATTCTTCAAAATGCCAAACATGAAAGCCAACACATGCTTGCTCGAACTGCTGATCCACTACTGGAGTGCAGAGGATGATGCCTTCATGATAGACCAGATGCCTCTACGGATTGAGGTTGAAGACATCTACTTTATTACAGGTCTCTCCTGAAGAGGGGAGGTCGTGCATTCAACTAGGAAGACAAGAAGTAGTCTTTCAATAGAATACTATGTACATATATACTATCCTGGACACCCAGAGAAGATTGGAAGTTAGATTCCAATCAAACACATGGAAAGTTTATCTCTGAGGATTCTGGTATATACCATTGCGAGGGTAAATGTATCAGCTTTACTGCATCAGGCATCATGAGTGTCCATGAGCACATTTTTTGACCGGTGCACGCCTATTCTGACCAACATGAAGATCCAATTGACCTCTATTCAAAAGGGTCAAACAAATAACTTTGGATATGAGACTATCTTATGCTCATTCTTCTTCGAGAAGGTACCTGGTCTACGTCCCAAAGTATTTGTCTCCATCACCAGCCCTTGAGATCCTCGGATCGGTAGATGGGTTGACTTGATGAGACGCCTTGGAGACAGGGACATGCCTAGGATGACTTTTGATGATGATTTTTTCTCCTGATGGGACCAACAGATCATCGCAGTCGACGACTACCCATATGATGGTATGGATTTTTGAGGAGATCCGGACTTGGTGTTGCCACCAAATGCAGCATGGGAAGGCATACGTAACAATTATTAAAATTTTTGTAAATTTTAAAGATTTTTCTTTAATATGAAATGAACTTAGAAATATTTTGATGATACAAAATACCGACAAAATGACCATGTTCTAGATGTGGGTCCAGTGAGACTAGATGGATTTCCGAGGCACACGCATTGTGGAAGAGGTGCCAAAAAGGCAGAAGTTGAGACAGAGAGAGTCCTATGCAGTTCAAAGAAACTTGGTGAGACTAACTCACTAGGTACTTATGATAGCCATAGAGGATCTACCTGAGAAGATGCAGCGCCGCGTGGTAGGGGTACCACAGGACTAGCTCCACATACTTCGGCGTGTAGCCAATGTAGTAGTTAACTTTTTAGCTGCTCATCCTAAACCAGGTCGATACACAAACTGATGTATGACTGGACATGATTATGGGCATGAACCCAAATTTTGAGGGCATTTTGTCCCAATTTTGTATATTATTTTTTGAACACTTTATCTATATACAGACAATTTTATGATATATATACAGATTCAAATTTTTTGATGTTTGATTAATTTGATGGATGATTAATATGCCAATCTAATGCTTGATTAGCAATAGAGTCTGCTAATGAATTCTCAAATCGTGGAATGTGAACATATGTAACATAAATAAATGATTGTTGCAATATTCTCACTATAAAAACTTGGCGATATAAATAAGGATCACGAACCCGATAAATGTTACTTAATTGTGACACTACGAGCTGTGAGTCTAGATAAACTACCAACGAATCAATCCCATAAGAAATTGCTTCGGATATTAAAATAATAACGGCAGTATATTCGGCAATGTTATTTGAAGCAGGGCCAATACATACCCCCCTCGACACCATAAACTGGTCAGATGGATAATAAATCACCCAAGATGCAGAAGTAAGATTCCAAGTGTGTCGACTAGCACCATTGGCGAATATGAAATATATCGAATCATCCATCAACACCTGCCAAAGCAGATAAAAAAATGTCAATATCACAAAATTCCAGACAAATATGTAAAAAAATACAATATATAAACAAGCAATTGCTCCAGAACCTAAGCAAAATACTTCTTAAGGCAGAGCCCATTCTGAGGCTCCGCCAGCTTGTTCCCTTCAAAATAATTTAATTGATAGGCCCCTTTCCTCAAAACTCGCTTGACTAGAAAGGGACCATACCACATAGACTTGAATTTTCCTGCCCCTAGGGCGTCTTTGTCTTGGTCATAGAATAAGACAAGGTCACCTTCTAGAAAAACCTGAGGATGGACAGCTTTATCATACTGAGTTTTAACCCTCTTCTTATGGGCTTCGTTTATTATGGAAGTATCTCGACACTTCTCATCGAGATGTTCCAAATGAAGGAGGCGTTTTTCGATACTAAACATCTCTAGAAGAAGTTATACAACTAGCTTAAGGGACAAAATTTCACATTCGAAAGGAAAAATAGATTTTAACCCATAAACTAATTGAAAAGGTGTAAAACCAGTGGTAGTCTTCACTGAGGTTCGTTATGCCCAGAGTGTCGGGTACAACATGATGTCCCAATTGGATCGATTTTTTTCAATTGTCCTTTGTAGGATAGTCTTAAGGGACTTATTCACCACTTCAACTTGCCCATTGGCCTGAGGATAATATAGAGATGAATTCTCTTGCCAGAATCCCAACTTGAGAGCCAATTTGGTCATCAGTTGAGTCTGGAAGTGACTGGCATGGTCAGTGACAATCTATCTTGGGACACCAAATTGTGAAATAACATGTTTGAAGAGAAACAAGGTCGTTGTTTCACTATCATTTTTGTAAGTAGGCATGGCCTCAACCCACTTTGTAAAGTAGTCTATAGCCACAATGATGTACTTGTGATTTGCCACCGAAGGCGGACTACAAGTAGTGAAGTCAATGCCCCACTTCATAAATGGACCGACAATGATAACAGGAAAAGGTGGAGCTGGATGCGTGTGCATTTTCTGAGTATAAATTTGACAAGGGTGGCAACGTTTGACCGCCTCAATACAATCTTTGAAAATTGAAGGCCAAACGTAGCCTGCACGCAAAATTCTCTGGGTTTTCAAAAGCCCTAATAGAGGACTGCCACAAGCTCCACTATGGTAATCATTAAGTACAGACTCCGCTTCTTCCAAAGTTAAGCAACACCTAAGGATTGAGTCAACCCCTCTGTGATATAATGTATCACCAATGATAACATAGCTTTTGGCAAGGTGACGTAACTTTCGACGCTCATCTTTAGAGGAGCAGGTGGGAACTTTGAAGTCTGGAGATATATAATGGTATCTTCGTACCAGGGATCTTGTGAAGAAATGAGGAATAAATGTTCGTCGGGGAAATTTTCCTCACAAACAATGGATTCCTCACAATTCAACTCTGAAATTAATTTTGCAAAAACCAATGAATTCTTAGATTTGGCTGAGAAGAACTCGAGATGAAATTCTTACAAAATAAAAATTCATCGATTATATTTTCCCCCAATCACTCACCTACTAAGGACAAACTGAAAAGGATTGACAGCCACTAAGATGAATGTTTTGCGTAGCAGAATGTAATGACAAAGCCGTTGGATAGCAAGGACAGCTACCAAGGCCAACTTCTCGATAGGAGAATAGCGTAGCTCAGGTCCTACTAAGCCTCGACTCAAGTAGTAGATTACATGCTCACTAAGAGCATCATTCTCCTGAACCAGAACCATACCGATGGTTGATTCTACCACAGTGAAATACAACAGGAAATCTCTGCCATAATTTGTTGGGTTCAACAATGGATCAAAGATTAATGCCTATTTCAAAGCATCAAAAGATCGTTGTGCAAATTCGTCCCATAAAAATTGAACTCCTTTCTTAAGCAAACACATAAATCCTTTGGTAATCTCGGCGTAATTTGCTATAAATATTCTCAATAAATTTGCCTTTCCTTGGAGATTTTGAAGTTGACAAATGGAAGACGGGGGAAGGCAACTGAATTATTGCCTCAACCTTGAAAGGATCAACTCGAATCCCTTCAGTCGATACGATGAATCCTAACATCCAACTAGATGTGACCATAAAAACACACTTTTTCAGACTCAACTGGATTTATAAAAATGACATCTCTAAAAAAATAACTGAAGGTGGCTGGGATGATCGATTCTCTTTTGAGAACGAGTAGCTAAGTCATCCAAGTATGCTTCGATAACATGTTTGTTGTCGTGGAAAGCATAGGACATGGCCCGCTGAAAAGTAGCTCCAACATTTTTAAGACCAAAAGGCATCTTCTTGTATGCAAATATGCCTTAGGGAAAAATAAAGGCTGTCTTGTGCTAGTCCTCTGGACGGATAGTAATTTGATTGTAACCAGAGAATCCATTCATGAATGGAAAAATTTCATTAGCCGCACATTCATCAACAATTTGATTGATAAAAGGTGTGGGGTAATTGTCTTCTGGACAAGCTTTATTCAAATCCCTAAATTCGATACATACTTGGATCATTCCTTGCCTTTTATCTACCAGGACTGGATGGAAACCCACTATGTTAGAGGAATGGGGTATATGAAACCCGCCTTAAGAAGCTTTTCAATTTCAGCTTTAATAGCTTCTACTTTCCGAGGATTGACCAATTGAAGTTTCTGATGAATAGGTTTGGCGTTTTTGTACGTCTTGATCTCATGTTGGACAATAGATGGATCAATTCCAGGAATTTCCTCATAAGACCAAGCGAACACATCTTGAAACTCTTTAAAGTGGTCAGTGTAAATTTGAATTTATTCAGGGGAATAATCGGCTCTGATGAAGACATTTTCTATAACGTTAGGATTCTTAGAGACGTTTATAGGTACAGTTCTTGAGATAACCTACATATTACCTACGACAAATAATTGTTCTGGAGCCAAAGGGTTTGAAACTATACAATCATCACTAGTAAGCGTATTGGAGAACCTAGATTCAACTTCATGCAATGGAGGAAGAAAATATGAACGCTGTTGTAAATCTTCCCATGGTTGATCCACACCCATCATTGCCTCCAATATTGCTTCTTCAGATGGTAAAACTATATCCAAGCAAACTAGAGCTGAAGTAGAGTCGAGGGTCGAAGCTGGAGCCACATCTCCATCTAACTCCTCTTGTGAAAAAGGAGTGGGATGGTTGTCCGTAGAGTTATTGATAGATTGATAGCTATGTTCTGCTGCAGACATGGGAAATGCCATTCCACCAACCTGCCCTCCATCTAATGTGGTGGTAGATGAAGGTAAGGTCCAAGGGTCTGAAAAATAATGAGTTTGAAAGAACTCTTTCCGTGAAGGCCCCCTAGAAGATGAAATTGCATTGATTCTAGTTGTATGAGGGGGAAGGTCAAATATACCCATTAACGAAGAGTACATTCCAACTCCTATATTCTCAATAGGTTGATGAGGATTATTTACCAATGGAACGGTAGAATCCGATGTTGCGTGGGGGTCACCTGGATAATAATCTAATTGATCAATTTTAACAATTCTCCCCTCATGAGGAAAATAGAGGATGTTGAATAGAGATGAAACTATGGCATCCATCTCGTAAATCCAATTCCTTCCTAAGAGGAGGTTATAATCCAGGTTGGCATCAATGATTTCCACCTCAATGTTTAAGACCTCTTCCCCAACACATATAGGAAAGGCCGGGATAATTCCATGTGGCCTTTGAGAATTTCCATCAAATGTTGTTAAGAGAGTCAGTGAAGGAACAACTGAAGGTGATCTAATGGCCTTCCAACATGACATAGACATTACGCATGTGGAAGCTCCCTCATCTATAACTGTCTAAAAATTATTGGTTTTTTGGTGAGTGGACTTTATCTGGAAAGCCATATGGTGAGGAAGTCTCTTTTTGACATTCAGTATATCAAAAGTGAGCACTAAAGAATTCTTTGGATCTACTGCACCGATTTCCGAAAGAAAAGCACTTCTCTGAGCAGGACACAACTGGAGTACCTCCAAAGCAGACATAGCACAAGGACTTTGAGCTACATATTCTGCAATCAAGTAGTTCTAGGCTGCCCTAGCATTAGGGTTAATAGTCGAGCTCTTTGTGGAACCTTTCGGTATCCGAGGTATAGACTCAGTAGAGGATCACTCAATATGAAGTGAGTTTGTGGTATCAGGAGCAGATTTAGCCTTAAATGTTTCCATTTCACCATAATCGCGTGCTCACGTAGCAACGTCGACATGAGAGTTCATCATATAAAAATTTGAGGAATTTTCCCCTTCCTGGTTTCCCCCTGCAGAGGTACCAGCATTCGAGTTCGCGCCACCAAGTAATTGTTGCCCTTTGGGAAAAGGGTTAGTCATAACAACTTGGGAGCTAGAGGACCCTTGCTGCACTAACAAGCGTTGAGCATCTTTTATCTTAGGGCAGAAATGAGTCAAATGATCTCCATTGCATAACTTGCATGGAAACTTAACCTTTTCTTGGACTCTTTTTTACCCTCACCGGCACCATTACCAAGTTTGTTCGTAATGCCTTTCCCTTCCTAGTTCTTCTTCCTACCTTGTCTATTCCTCTTCCCATAAGATTGTTGATTCCCTTTGGGGTTAGAGGCCTGGAAGGTGTTTATAGAGTTAGGTTGGGAAGGTGTAGGTGTAGACGGTGATGCCTGGTTAGAAGAAGGAGTTTGTAGAGACAACTACTGCAATTGATTCAAAAGGTTCACCATATTCACGTCAATTGATCCAACTATACGATCAGCGTGAGGGCCTGGCTTCAATTTGGCTAAATTGACCTTAGATCTAGGAGCATTAGGTAGGATTTTTTGAAGAGTCCCAGACTGAGAATATATCAGTTCTAATTGCCGAGCTCAAAAAATAGCGTGCTCTTCCGAATAAACACCAGAAATAGAAACATCCTTCGACATCTCAGGTTGTAATGATTTGAGAAACCATTCGAGAAGGAACTCTGGTGGAATTTTGGCTTTGATAAGCCTTTTTATCCTTCTCCATTCCTGGATGTGATCCGAAATGTGAATTTTGGTGTCTTGCTGAAAGTTAGCCAGAAGTTCAGTCCCGGCTTCATAGCAGATAGGAAACTGAAAATGGTTTAAGAAAATATTAGCCAAATCAGTGAAAGAAGTATAGGTGCCCCCTGGAAACTCTATATACCATTTGGCCGCATTTCCGGTTAGGGTGTACTAGAATAACCTCAACCTGATCGAATCATCTATCAGGGAGTTGGATGAGCACCATAAGTGAAGCATGGTCACATGGTCTCCCAGGCCTTCACCATTCTTCCCTTCGAACTTTGGAATATCCGAGGGAAGTTTAGTTGGGACCAGAGGCCAAGGTGAATTGTACCTAATTGGATCATTCGTCAACTTAGTTAAGTCTGGAAAATTAAGCATGGCCAGAAAAGGAAGTCGTGGGGGACCTTGGGAATTCCATCCAGAGCGGGCGGGGTTCCCAAAGGTCTAAAAAGAATGACCTGGATTTTGAAAGGCACCAGGTTGCCCAAAGTAACTCGTAGAGCCTACCGAACCAAAAGGTGATCCTTGTGGTTCAACAAAATTCGGAGTTTTACCAACTCCTGCCAAAAACCCCTTAACCAGTGAAGTTACCCCCTAACGAAGTATTGAAAGGAGCTGACAGCCCTTGATAAGGGTTACATGCATTAGCAAAGGGTGGAAAAATTTAAAACGAATTAACCAAAGAATACGGCACATACCCTTTTTGGCCAAAAAATTGATTCCCAACTCCTATCCCACTAACCGCATGGTTTGTCCAACTCTAGAAGGGGTTACTACCTTGACTTGTAAAAGGAAAAGGCATTGACCCTACTGTCGGATTGGAATGTGGTATATGACCACTTCCAAATGGAAAACCTTGAAAAGAAGCCAATCCACTCATCATGGATGTAGAGTATCGAAAATTTTAGGGGCGAATTTTCACCCTTGGGCTAAATTAATGGGTTTTATATTTTTATTGGGTGAATATTTTGTATCATAGTACATTGTTACAAATCTCCTCAAAGTTATTTTATAAAAAAATTAGGTATGGAGGTTAGCCGACCTTATTTTAAGGGAGAGGGTAAAAAAAATAAATTTAGCCCTTGAAATTAGTAGTTACAATCTTCCATTCACCCTCATTTTCAAGAAAATGTATTTATGATAGTTATAAATAAAAATATAAATATAGTGGAGGTATGGTAAATAAATAAAAGATCATTTTATACTTACTCCAAAGGTATCATAAATAAATAAAAATACAAATAAACTAGAGGCATGGTAAATAAATAAAACCTTTTTTTATATTTAGTCCATAACCCTCTTTCTATTTAAGAAGGCTCAAAAATGAGGTTTCATTTAAGTGAATCCTATGGGCCAAATACCATATTTATAAAAGAAGTATGGTAATTTAATAAACATATGAATAAACGAGAAGTATGGTAGATATATAAAATATTCTTTTATATTTACTCCATATGTCACCTTATATTTATGAACACTCAAGCGTGTAAATAAATAAAAATATAAATAAAGTGGAGGTATGGTAAATAAATAAAACCTCTTTTTATACTTCAAAGGTATGGTAAATAAATAAAAACATAAATAAACTATAGGTATGGTAAATAAATAAAACCTTTTTCTATATTTAGTCCATAACCCTCATTCTATTTAAGAAGGCTCAAAAAAGAGGTTTTATTTAATTGAATCCTATGGGACAAATACCATATTTATAAAAGAGGTATGGTAAATTACTAAAAATATAAATAAACGAGAGGTGTGGTAAATAAATAAAACATTTTTTTATATTTAATCCATAAGCCACCTTATATTTACGAACACTCAAAAAATGTGTTATATTTAGGTGAAGCCTATGGGCCAAATTATTATTAATACCATGCAAAAAACATTATTAACCCTAATATTAGTATTAATAAAAATAAAGATGGCACATGGTATTGACCCATCGTATTCACATGGAATGCAACCTATTTAAAGTGGGGAATTAAACTAGCATAGACCCATCTTTACTCTGGATCAAATATCGTGATATGCAAACTAACATAGAGTGAAAAAATATTTGATCCCTCTCGAGGCTTGGTAAATCAAGAGTAAAAATGGATCTTGTAATTTAATGTCACTTAAACATTTTAACTTGGTTAAAAAAAATAAAAAAATCAATTATTAATTTTATTAATTTTTATAAATTATTGATAGTAGTTTTTAAGCTCCAGGTTTATGATAACCAATGGTAGTGATCCATGGTAATACCATGGTATTCATGTGAGCATAGACTATTTAAAGGGGAAATTCTATCAGCTTAGATCCATCTTAATTCCGGGTCTACCAAGTGCTGGGAGGGATAAATAGATTTCATCCCTCTAAGAGTGGTAGATGTGGAGTTAAGATGGATATAGGTTGGTTTTTATGATAATGAAGATATTAAATAGACTTAGGAAATTATATTGTAAAAAAAATCTTAAGGTGAATGGTCAAAGCTACATTTAGTCGCTTCACAAAATTTAGTAAAAAATATAGATATCTCCATTAATATTGGTTTTTCTGATTTAACAAAAAAAAATTCAAAACAATGAAATCTTAACTCTTTCCGCATCACCCTCGCAGAAGAGAGATAGTCGCTGCCCATATTTCCCACAATTTTTCAAACACTCTCAATATGATATCTTCATGAAAATGTTAAGGTACTGATCTTGGATTAGTTGTTTGAAAAATATGTTGGTTTATACAACCTTTTATCTTCTCTGTTATTCTTAGTTTGTCGTAATGATTTGTAGGAGTTGGGTCACTGCACCATATTGTCCTAAAAGGCAGAGATTGTGCACCAAAAAGAAAATTAATCCACATGTTACAATGCTGTTAAAAATGGTATGAAGGTAGTGAATTATGCTAATAAGAAGTTTAGATTGTGAGAGATGTAAATTTTTTTTATTATTTAATGGAGATTTCCAATTAAAATAATAATAAATCTACAATTATATATTTATATATTGATTGGAAGGCTTCTGACAACTGTCACTTCTTTCCATTAGATCCCCTTCAGGCCTTTGGGATACCTACTACTTCATTATATTATATAGTTGGGACTTGCTACTTGTTGGGATGTTGGGGTAAACAAACTTGATGTGTTTCTTTTTTATCTTGCAGTTGGAGTCTATGGAATAAGAAAGAAATTTGATAGCTTGGTAAAAGTGGTAGCTTGACAAAAGTGGTAGAGAAAACATTAATCTCTCCTGCCATGACAAACATGGCCACTAAAACTTGCAACACTGTTTGTAGGAAGTGAAAATTATGTTTCTTTTTTCCAAACATGTATGTTAGTATATTACAGTTTAATGAATATGTTTTATTATTATCATATATGGTTTCATACTTTAACAAAACATTTGCAAAGACTTCACAATGCTTTATTATCCAGTGAAAAATTTTCTAAGATCTTACAAGATTTTATAATTCAGTGAAATATTCGCCATGACTTTACAAGATAATATAATCTAGTGAGAGATTCACCAAAAAAATATATACACATATTATATTAGTGACAACATTTCCTCCCATTTTTCCTATGTATCATGGGGATTCGCCCATTTATTATACATATAAATTTATGGTGGTTCTTAAAATTTTCCTTGATGTAGAGGTAGTTGATGGTATGTTCAAAGGAACTAAAGGAATAGATTGAGACGACATCCCAAAAGGGAAGAATCCAAAACTGGATGCAGTAGCCTGAGAACTTCCACTCGTTTACAAATGGAAGTAGACCCAAATATAGTCATGCTAGAAGTATTAGAAGGGATGGAAATAGTTCCTCCCCCTCGTATAGATATGGGAGTCTGCATGCTCGCAACACTCATTGTAGACGCCATGCTTCCAACAGTGGTCATCGAAGGAATATATGTATGTAAACATGGGCTCGAAGGCCTATGAATCGGAGTTCCAACATATCAAAAATCGTCTAGATGGTCGGGAGGGAGAGGAGAATTTGAAGCCACAACTGACTCGAAAATCTCTTCTACTTCGATACTATCTTCCAACTGGAAGAGTACTCGAGAAAGAACTGGTGTGTTCCTCTCTAACTCTATACTAGTACCAGGTCTATCTTGTGAACTAATTCCCCCAAGTGGAGGATCAATCTTCGATGCGCGTACTGCCACTCGTTGAAAACCACTATCAGAATTGCTCATGTGCCTTCTAGGAGAAGGCTACGAACTCGTAGGTGATAGCCCACAAAGCCTTCTAGACTTTCAAGATGGTCGATCAGCCACTCTGAATTATTTAAAAGATCTACTTAAATACTTAAAAAAAATCATAAAGTTAGGTCGACTAGGAGCACAGAACATTCACTAAAATGTCCCTAAAGATATCGGCAATAAAAAAACTCTCAAGTATTTTCTCTCTGGGTGATTAGGACCAGACACCAAAATACAAGAAAGTTAATAACAAGGGCCTTCCAAAAATAGACTGGGATAATTACGCCCCAGGCCTACTAGCAAAGGTATCATAGGTAGTTATGCTGACCTCTAGAGAACAACCTTTACTGGTGCAAGCCCCCAAGCTTCACAAGGGTGCCTTCGAGAAGTATTTTTGAACGTGATACAACGTCAACTTTAGGAGCCATGGGATTCCCCTGCGCAGCCACCTGTGTGGTTCCTAGGATAGGCAACTATGGTCACCAACTCATATCAGAAGCTGGGCGAAACAGTCGTGAGGTAGGATCCGACAAGTAAGAGAGGGGGTACCTCTCATCCTTATCTTCACTAACCCTCGTGCTTTACTCCCAGTCACGGAGCTTTCCTGGTCTCCCTAACACTATTGGATTTTTCTCATTAATCAAACTTCTATGTTTTGTAATTTAGAGTAGCCTTGGAGAGATAACTCTCCTCTCGCCTAATCCAAGTCCCTAATAAACCTAAACTTGTTGGCGTATTATGATGAAAATACAAAAGTTATAGTTTATTTTAATTAACCACTTGATATTAATGGTTGTTCTTTTAAGTCAAGGGTATAGATGGAAGTGAAACCAATGGTGTTTGTTTGACACAAAAGAAATCAATGAAAAACTAACTACATGAATGCAACCATTTGTTCTTCAATGAAAAGAGATCTCTACGTGGGTTCTATGAAACTTCTATAAAGAAAGATACTTTTTTTTTTCTTGAAATACACTTCACACATACAAAAACTAAAAAGACTACAAATGCTTTAACAATGCAAAATACCCTAATACAAGGTATAATGAAGATGCAAGATCCTAAATCACTCTAAAAAAACAAAAGCAATTGATTATAAGCATTAATGATCCAACTTAAGTATTTAAGAGGATACAAATTTTGAATACAAAATTCTCTCCAAACAAGAAGGACAAATCGCAAAATATCGCAATTCACTTTCAAAAATCGAAAGAAACCAAAATCAAACTTGGCAAAAGAAAACAAAAACAATGTTTTTTGAGATCTTTTCTTTTTCAAGAAACAACCAGAACAACTTTTGGAAATCACTCTAAACGCCCCCAAAACTCAAAGACTAAAAGAAGAGCACAAGGAGTCCTTGCAAGTTACAAACTCGAAAATGAACAAAACTTGAGCAACAAGGCTTCAACTTGTATTAAACAACCCAAATAGTAGCAAAGTGCTTGACAAGCTGACCAAGAAGACAGGAAAGAAATACTTTCAAATTCGTCAAAAAGACTTTCAAAAAGAAACAAAAGCTATAAGGCCACAAAATGAAAGAAATCAAAGCAAGTAGATCAAAAATCGAGCTTGACACCGAGATTGAAAACAATCTCCTGTTCTGGAAGACCAGAACAATCAAGAACTTCTGAATGAAGTCTTGTGTGCCAAAACACCAATTACAAAATCGCTTAAAAAGAAAACCTAGGCCAAATCTTTTCAATGAGGAAGAGGCTTCAAAACAGTAAGCTTGTAGAATAATGAAATTCTTCAGACAGAAATTGACCATTCAGAGAATAAGCAGACCAAGCAACGAATCTTTTTGGGCAAAGAGATTTGAAAAAACAATGCAAAAAATGGTATACGCGACTGTGTTCAAACACAGAGGCATGTACACACACTTCTGATAAAGTAAACTCACGTATACCTAGGTTATCTTCACAAAAACAAGCGTGTGTACGTTGATATAAACAGAGTAAAAGGTGTATACAAAGCTTTGCAAGAAAATTAGATAACAAACCCAGATCCAAAAGATCAGACTTAAGGTATGAGACTCTAGTAGACCAAATAAGACTGTAATAGCAAGAAAACCAAAGACTAAGCCCTGATTGACACTAAACAACCCAAACTAGGAATAACAAGATTTTTATCCCCAGTGGAGTCGCCAATTCTGTTACGGGAATAAGTACCCTAGGGCTTTGGGTTAGAACCCCAACAAATTAGAAGCAGACTACAACAAGAAACACTCCTACAACTCAAGCAAAATGCTTATATAACAAAACTACGTAAGAGCGACTGTACGCGAATTTCCTTCATTCGAGTAGGTCCCGCAGGGTTCAGACCCTCTGCAACTCCCGATGTTCTTCAGACCTAAAAATCATTCAATTCGAACATACATAGCAGTATAGAATTAAATCATACTCACAAAATTTGACTTTATATCATATAAGCGAATGATCAATTATACATTAAAACAACATTCATACATGAACTACAACACAATTTGATGCATAAACAAAGTTAATTTCAGAAACAAGACAACATTTCTTTTATTGGAGTAAGCTATAAATAACATGGAGAGAATTCACCTGAGTCTTCTTCTTCCGGCTCCAAGCAAAACCGTCCTCCAGATTCTTCCTATCCCAGCCTTCAACAATATTCTTCCATAACCAACACCATGATATCTCAAGCAATAGGGAGAATATCTATAATCAAGGAAACAAGGGTATCCTGAAGCTTGGGGAAGTGCATGAGGCATAGGGATTCATCAGACTCAGTCAAGGATAATCTCAGTATAATAACTCTATCCCTTCTCCTCCTTCAGGCCTTCCCATAGAAGTCTATTTATACTTCTGCCAATTAGTTTTTTAGTTGGAAAATAGTTGGGCCATGGGAAATAGGAGGTAATCAACAAGTAAAAACCATGAAATTCACCCATAATTAAGGAAATTTAATTTTTAAAGTGTTTTAACACATATACGCAGGGGGGGTGCCCTATGCCATAAACCAAGCATCACAAATACGAAGGGTGATAAATGGTTCTATAAAACCTATCTTATATATTTAGCTCATGGAGCTCATATCTATTCTTGTTGTTGAGGAAGAGGATGAGTCTATTGACATCCTCAGGCTTATCTCCCAACTCCTTCTTCGCTTTCTGGATAGCTTCTGTAGCTACCTTTACTAACTCTGTTTGTTCAAAAATAACCTAGATTGATGGCCAAATATCATTGACAGAGTCTATGATATTGGCCCACAACATTTCCTTGGTTTTCCCAAGTGGTTTCTCTAGTGTTAAGTATTTCTATAAGACTTCGATCCTTTTACTCATTCTTTGGGCTTTTTGTGCTTATTCTTTCTGCTTCAGTTGGGCAAGTTTGTAGTCTGTTTCCAAACTTGCAACCTTTTCTCTTGAACTGTTCATTTCAGTAGCCTGGATAGACATCTCTTCCGTGGCTTTGACTAGTTCTTCTTCTTTATCTCTTAATGCACTTGCTGCTGATGTAGATTCTATTGTCGCTGGCAAGGCTGTTGCAAGTGGAACTGTAGGTGCCAAAGATGTTGCTAGTGTGGATGGAACTATTGTGGAGATTGTGGGGATAACATTTGTTGAAGAAGTGGCCACATATTCTTATTTTAATTGGATCAAATCATCCAATTCCTTTTCAGTTTCTTTTAGTTGATCGTTCAATTTTAATACCAAGTCCATAAATTCCTCATGTCTGGTTTGATTCTCTATGACTTCTAGAGTTTGAGGATCATGTAGCTGGAGTATTTTCAATTGCCTCTTAAGTGCAGCAATATCATCATTTTTCTTATTAATAAGCTGCTTTGTAGCTTTTATATCCTTGGGATCGTGTCCCGATTCAATCACTAAGTCCTCTAAGGACTTGATCCTTGCATCCTTGGCCTGTGACAAGGCCTTCTCTAACTGAATTGTGCTGAGATGTTGTTCAGAGAGTTCTATAGCTGATGGGAATCTATGGCTTTACCTCTCGGGGTGGAGCATATCATCTCTCCAGCCTATTTGTGCAGTTCAATCTCGTCTATGAGATGAATATCCCTTGCCAACACTTCAAAATAAACCTTCTGAAAATCTGATGTTGTCTTGGGTTGTTAAGCTATGGGTTTAACAAAATCCATCTGCAACTTTCCCTCTTTAATATCAAAGGCTGACATTAGCCTTGTTTGATTGGTGGGAGTCAGCTTTAGGTATTGTGCATATGTTTGGGCCTTAAGCCTCTCATTTCTGGCTTTGATTTCCTTGTATCTTTCCTTGATATCTTGATCTTTGTCAACGGGCATTCTAAAATAAGACACTTCAACACTAAGCTACTTTTCCAATATTTGAGTTTGTGATGTGGAAGGATCTTGCATGCCTCCAGATGGAGTGTTAGGCCTACTTCTTTTTGCTTCTGTATTTGTGACCTTAGCTGAGTCTTCAGTATATTCCTGCTTAGAGGCTAGATTTAGCCTTTGCCTCTTGTTTGATTCCTGTTGCAAATTAGAGGTGGACATTCCTGAGGTGGAAGCCCCTTCTCTGTTTCTTTTTGGGATATTCTCCTCATTCTGAGGAGTCTGCGTGACTGGAGGGGTACTCATGGTTCTTCTAGTACCTATAGAAAAGAGTTGTCATCAAGCTACTTTTATAAATCGATTAGAGCATTCTCTATGTCTACTCTGGTGCTGTCTTGATCCACTAGGGTACCTTCCACCCATTCTGTTTGATTTTCATATGATTCTATTTCAGGTATGGGATGGTGTATGAAAGGCCCTAGCGACCTTTTGTCTCTTCTTTGTGATGAATTACAAAGGATCATATCTCCTAACAAAACTCCTTTGGAACTTCATTCTCTGCAGAATTAGGTATGCTTCTTTGCCTACCTCCCTAGATTTGCATATGAAGAGGCCTAGTTGGTCTTTTATCTTGAAATAAGCGTTCTTTCTTGGCATTGACGAAGTTGACTTCATCTGCGTTGATGATTTGTTTATAATATTCTAGGGTAAACAACCTCATTGGGAGGTATCTTGGTAGCTTGTATGGTGCCAGCTTGCAACCATATATTCTGATTTATGTATGGTTCTAATAAAGGTACCGATCACCCACTTTGATCTGCTTAGAAAGTTGGAGGACCCTCTTTATTTCTGGGCTTATCTTAGGTGGAGGATTCCAGTGAGCATGGTCATGATGGGATACACAAAATAATTTATAAAGTCTGAGTAAGTATATGGTGATCCAAACTCATGAAAAAGTGGGGTCCAAAAGATTACAGATCTGGGCTAGCCCTTGGTGTCAAGCTTTTGAAGGGTGAATGGGGACTTATCAGGTTGATAATACAAGAACATATGATATAAGACTGAGGAATACTTGAAAACTCTTTCATTGATCATTCTAATAAACTGTTCATGCATCTTGTTAGCTATAAATTGGCCATAGTCATAAATGACAACAGGAGGTTGTCCCGGAGTGCGAACGGACATGAAGGTAAGGATTAACTCATCAATGTATTGACTAGTGGTGTACCCCAAGACACAGGATATCATGGCCACAATGTTCTGGCCCCATGGGGAAAATAGCAGCTGCATATGGAGAGGAATCCTTAGGGATGTGTTTTTCTTCTCTGATGAAGGTTTCAAACAACTAGGCCAATTTGGCAGAACTAAGCTTGGGATACTGGTCCAACAAGTATCCAATTGAAAGGGGGGTTAGGTTTGGCCCTGGTTGGAGCTACAAAATTTCATTTATAGACTCAGATGTGATGGTAAAGAGGACCTTCTAGTCATGTTACATTATGGTTCTGTGGCTAGGGACGTAGCATGCATAACACATATGGACAATTTTTGGAAATATGTGAACTTGGGGGAACTGGGACTTGGGAAAATTTGACTCCCACAGACCAATTTCATCAGCATGGTTAAGGTATCTATCCCTACTTTGGCAATGTACTTTGAGTAGGGGTTCTATGGCAGCGGTATCTTTTATTTGGAAATCTTTATCAGCTAAAGGAAGGTAGTCCAGGTCCAAATGGGGGGTGGTAATTGTTCTTACATCCATTTCAATTGGGGCAACCATACTCAGTTCTTGTGGATTTGAGTGTGGGGGGTAATTCAAAGTTTTTTAGGGGACGACGGTTTTGTAGATGGTTATGGATCATATTGTAAAACTCAAAGTAAATTTGATGTTTTTTACTTAATTAATAGTGTCACGAGGGTGAATTTACTCGGAATTTGACAATGGAGTTGATTTTCCATGGTTAAATACCTGGAATTGGGCAACATTGACTGTAAATGGTGGTTGATGGTGGCTGTAGAGGTTCGTACGGTTCTGGTACAGATGGGAAACGTTAACGGATGGGAAACGTCATGCACCCATTTTAAGTTTACCCCCTTTTCAGACTAGGATTAACTATTTACGAAAAAGGTACTCCTTGACTGAAATGGTCAAGTGGTTCTCTCAAGTATCGTTTTCTACCTCGAGAGACACAAATATAAGAAAAGGGACCATGTGGAGCTTTCTTTTCCATGTCTTTTTCAAACTCTCTAAACATGAAAAAGATACTGAGTTACACCTTTGTCAGACTCATTAAAATGTTAAACGACATCGGATTTGTCACCATGACGAACATGAGCTTCTCCTTACTAGGGCTCGTTAAAATTACTAGGTTGGATTCATCCAAAGGATGAAATTACAATACAAGAATATGCTATCCCCTTCAAACTTGCAATTAAAAAATAATTGGGGTACCTACCAGAAATGGTAGGGGGAAATTTGGAAATCTAATCAGTTGTGTCGGCAAATCACTCTTGAACATGACACTTTCTGCTTCGTGTCGAGATGCGATATCCTCCTTTATATCGTTGACTTCCCTAGGTTGGGCCATTTAATTTTGCCTTCCATTTGATCTTATGGATCCAAAAGTTTCCAAACTTCCAATCGTTTCCATGATATGTTCAAGAGTTTTCCTTCTTCAGTTACACTTAACTTTGATTCTTTGTATCATCCAAAATCATTTTGCATCCCTTTGTCTCATGTCGATGATGTGGGATACATTATGGCCCTCCTTCGACACAGTCACTTCCTATTGACTTCAACTCATTATCGAGGAAGTTGACCGAGAGACTCCCTTCCAATACCTTAGAGCTTGCATGCCCTAATGGCGAGTTCTTCACACTCGACAACAAGTTCACATCATTGGATTTCTATCAAGTGATTTCACGGGTGTTTGACTTCAATTCCTCTATTCACAATTCATGGATTGTGTTGATAGTACCTTGAGGACCATTTTCGTCATTGGTGGTTTCTCTCGTGCTTGTTAACAGTGTACATCATTGACTAGTAATCAAGCGATTTTCTAGCATGTTCAACATCAACGCATCTTATTCACATGTTGGAATTTGTACTCTGATCGATTCATCTTGGAGTGCAAGACCTTATGCTTAGATCACAAAAGTCCAGGTTACGAAGTGATGTGACATGGTTATGTTGATATACATGTCTCTTTCAGATGGATGGTTGCGACCATACCATGAGTTATCATATTTGATCCTTCTTATTATTGGATGGTTGCGACCATACCTTGGTTTCGATATGATCCTCTTTATAGGATCACTGTGTCCATGCCCAGTTCCGTTTACATGATCATTCTCTGGATGGTTGCGTCCATGCCACAATTCATGTATCATTTGACAGAGTTTTTAGTTATGTATATGTATTTGTACTTTCTTGAAAGTTTTCTAACGACAAATCCTGGTTCCCCTCATTGGTGCATAAATCATTTCATCCCTCACTCTAGTTCTACCTTCATGCTTTAGGGGGCATATGTTACACAACATTTTGTCACTGTCCCTATAATCCCCGTTCCTTGATCCTGGAGGACCTCTAAAGTGAACCCTAGATGCTTTCCCTTCATGAAGAAACTCCCATTATGTCCCTCTTCATGAGTAGAACAATCCCCTTTTGCACCATTTCCCCAAAATCTTCTGTTTTTTCCAGTTTACAAGATCGACGCTAATGGCCCTTATTCTCCTCACACCGATATGCAGGGATTAACACTATTCCCTACCGCCAACCGGAGTGACTTAGCTTTGCTTCAGTCACGTCGATCCTCTTATGGAACTTTTTTTAATAAGGAGCCAAAGCTTACAGCTCTAGAAGCTTCATAATGGAAGTCTGGTAAATGGTTAGGCCAGATGGAGTCGAGGATGTTAGTTTGGGCTCCTTTCCTATAAGGATGGAAATACCTCAAGAGATAAGACCTTCTCCCATGAGAAGAGGAACCATCTCCCATCCATTCATGCTATATAAACCTCCCTTTTTCCCAGGCACAAGCTAGTGTTAATATTGGTGTGCTAGTGCTAATTAAGTTTGGAGTAAACAAGTTGTAGCTCTCTAGTTGTGTGAGGGAGAAGTGTGAATTTGCTTTAGTGTGAAGCCTAAAGGGAAGAGCCTTCAAACTGTTATTGTTGAGGCCATCATGGAATGCTAATGGAAGTGTGTGGGAACCTGTTTTTGTCGAAGGAGAATAGCAACGTCAAGACAATGGTTGTAATCTCTTCTTGATTCAATATATATGAAACTATCGATTGATTTCCTACATAATGCGTCATCTTACATGTTTATGGATTAATGCTTATTGACATGTAAATTACGTTGAATTACAATTTGCCTATTATCACAATTATTGTTTTTTGTTGTTTATGTGTTCCAGGTGTTTTAAGAAGGAAACGAGAGATAGTTGGAGCGAGCAAGCAAGGTCATCATCAAACGGGATAAGCGTACTAAGAGGTAGGCCCTCTTAATTGGTTCTAAGCTAAGGAAATATTCCATAGAATGTATCGGTTTTGGCTGGACCCATTATCAGGCTAGAGGAATTGTTTGTGTCCGCACTCATAATTTTACTTCACCACAAGCATGCAAAGGCATCCCTGTTTTCAGGGATCTATGTTTAGCAGTTGGAGGTTACATGCAAGGACCTTTTTAGAAAAACCTCCTACCAAGTGTTGCCTTCCCTAGATTTTTGGCATGCATGTCACAACCTTGATGTTATCAAAACTCATCAACCAAATGTTGTTAATTCCTCAAATCAACCTTGCAGCTCTGACATCCCGTATCACATCTAGGAGCAGTGGGCACATTCAACTCAGTTGTTTTGGAGTAAGCCTACTTCCCATGCTTTGTGTTGCATTTCTGCCCCTTTTTGTGTTTTTTATTATTTGAGTATTACTTTCTTTATTTCAATGAGCACTTATTGTCGTTTACATGTATGCTAGCTTGTCCTAACATTGTTTCAGTTTTCATTACTATCTCATTGTTGTCACATGCATCAAGTTGTTTTACACGAGCGGTCGTCGATTCGTCTACTTGCCTCAATCACATTCATGTTGTTCTATTTTATAAATCTGTCATTCTCAGTTTGCATGCATGATCATTCACTTATACTTACACTCACTATCACCATGCATTCGCACTCACATTCACTTTCAGTTTCCCGTCAGTGAGTCTCGGGAGCCTCGACCTAGACTCTGCCTCACCAAGAGCCTCACCAAGATAGCATTTCGTAATCCTGAGAGGGAAGGCTCTATATTCTTCTTAGGAAATGTGCATTTCTTCCTAGGCACTATCCTTCAAGACTATTTTGCGCATTTCTGAGGGACAGTGACTACTGGCCCAGAAAATTACGCAATGAAGTCACTGAGCCTGTAGCCATTGCCAGATGAGATTGCGCATTACGCAATTCCAGTAGTCAGTAGACAAACTGGATTGTGCATTGCGCAGTTCCAGTAGTCAGTGAGTCTGCCAGTAGCTGAGATTGTGCCTTGTGCAACCTTGGCAGTCAGTCTCCCAACCTCCCGGCCAAAATTTGTGCAACCTTCATGATCAATCGCACACGTCTGTTGTAAGTGAGTTCTCAAGTTCATTTTGGTTTTTAACTTATGGATTGCTTACCATGAGTGTTTCGATGTCTCCAGGTATTGCAAGTGTTCATCTGCCTCTCAGTAGTGTAGGTACAATGGTTTCCAAAAGGTTAGAGTCAAAGACACCATTCAAAGCACACCTAGAGATGCAGTCGATCAAATGTCTATGAGATTTTCCACTCATGAAGATATCAAGCTTTTCATAGATAAGAACATCAAGTTATCACAGTGAGCAACATCATGAACAACAGCTGAAGGCAACATACCAAACACAACGAATGCAGTGAACACAGTGAATGCAATGAACACAACAAATGTAGCGAACACAACGGATGCAACAAACACATCGAACGCAACAAACGCAGCGAATGCAACAAACACAACAAATGTAGCGAATGCAAGAGGAAGGTTGTTGACAACACACAGATGAAACAAAGTTGAAGATCAAGCAGATCCACTGATGATGAAAGCAATTTTGGAGACTCAAGCTATGAGGTGACGACGCGACATGAAGATCGTGTGAAGATAGAGAATGGAACAAAGAAGTAGTTGCATGTGGTGAAGCAACAACTCAAGGAAGAACATGAATTTTCATAGATAGATGAATGGGTGGCAGCAGGAATAGGAATAGCGGTGGGTGCAACATGAACTCATGGATGAAATTTCTCCCGTACAAGTTATAGATATATCTCACTAATTGGCATGAAGCAAACATGGTGAGCTGTGTTGTTGATCGCATGCAAGGGATTCATGTCATTGTGTGCATGCATGCGATCCAACCCATTCAACACACTCACTAAGGCGAAGGCAAGAAGCAAGTCCAACTGGAGTTGAACATGTACTTCAGCAAGTTGATGCGCATGACCAATAGCACACACTTGAAGATCAACACGGACACTATGCATTAGTATGTGTTTAATTTAGCCATACCCAGGAAGAGCATGTGCATGTTAGAAGACAAGATGGATGAGGAGCCAAACCAGTGCACCGGTTGCAATGGAGGCAAGATTTCGCTTCAGTAAGATGTCACCATGGGGTGCATGCACACCATCATGGATGACCAAGCTTGGCATCAGCTCTCCACCTTTGCCATCACAACCATGTCAAAGAGTCGGTCTCATCAAAACAGACCGAATGTCAATGATGTCTTGCATGGCTTGCTCAAGCCATGTTGTCTCGCATGAGTACATGTGCATTGTAATGTTGAGTCATGTCAAGTGTAATTCAAGAGTCAATAGTTGGATGTAATAGTCCTAGAGTAGATGAAGAGTCATGATAGTAGATGAACTATCACAAAGGGGAATGTCAAGGGTCACCCCACGCTTTGCTTTAAATAGTCCCACATAAGTCATTATATGGGCTTTTGGTCAACCAAGGTTCTGATAAGACTATCTTGGAAAGAGCTTGGAGAGTATTGTAACACGCCTTGGCTTCTCCACTACACGAAGCTAGTTCATCTCTCTCGAGGAGCAGGTGGATGTGGCTGTAACATTCCACTATTGGGGCTAATAGGTTTACATGGATGTATTGTATGATTGAAACTTACACTTCCTTATATAATAAGAGCTAACACGTTTTCATGCATATGTTGTTATTATAGTTGGATTGTTTAGGTTGTTGTGGCAATGTATGTTGTTTAACTTACGTAGTTGTGTATGAACACTTTTGTATGTAATTATATGAATCTTGTTACAAATGTGCTTTTGGTTTACCCATCACTTTGGATTGCCGGACTGACCTGCTTTACAGCTTGTGATGCATTTTCACTCATGTGTTCCCTTCCTAGCTGAGTACACTTACACGTTTCGAAGGGGTGCACTCATCTCAACCCACCTGTGTTATAAACCTCTCATGCACCTTCCTTGACTCGTTGCAACGATCACGCCCTTGCTATTGACAGAGTTATCTTACTTGCCTCTGTGCCACATCACGGTCAAGGCAGTGCTTTACGACCCACTTATGGGACTCCTACACCAAAAGGCATGAGGTCTAATTGGGATTTCTTATGGGGGATATCCACTTACATGTTGGCGGGTCCAGTACCGTCAACACCACCATCGGCTTAAGTTTTTTAGCAAGATATTTCGTGATATGGTAAGTGGGACCTCCAATGGTATTGACAATGGGTCTAATGGGATTACCTTCTTTGTGAATTTTAGGGGCTCCATAAATCCTAGGGGTGTAGGGATTGGTTTCAATAAGATTTTTAATATGGTGTTCATTTCTCAATTTTATCAAGTTATTAACATTCTTGGAGATCTTTCTTATGGGATTGTTCTTTAATTTAATGTAACAACCACTGTTGGTTAGGTGGTCTAGCATCTTCTCATTGTAATCATTAGTGCTCATTATAACAAACGCACCACCTTCGTATGCTTTGAAGACCACAATATTAGGGCCTTGTTTTAGCGTCTTGAGAGCAAGGTACTCCTGTTTGGAAATATTGCTTCTAGGTGGTTTATCTTTTCTGAGAATGATGAAACAATCCTGTCTAATAGTATCATTAATGTTGTCTCGTGAATCCTTAATCCCATACTAAATATTGCACAAAATGTCTTCTTTAGGGATGGTGCGTGGGGAAATGGAAAATTCAAGCCTCTTTCAAGGAGACCTAAAGTGATTTGGTCAATCTAGGTGCTAGAGAGATTCATGATATGCTTAGTGACTTTCTCAGCATCAAATGTCGTCATTTTACGCTCACTCTTTATTGTTTTGATTTTTTGAATTTGTTGAATATCTACAGATGTTGTCCTATCATCCACCTTGAGCTTAACGCATTTATTGGAGACCTTATCATATTTACTGTATAATAGATTTGTCCCATTCCCCGTAATCTCGATGTCAAACACCGAATATTTCGTTGTTTTATGCTCAATGTTTAATGTTTCGATTTCTTGAATTGTTGTCCTATCTTCCACCGTCAGCTTAATGCCTTCGGTGGAGGCCTTCTCACATTTACTATTGTATAATCGCACTTTCCCACTTCCATAAACTAGATGTCAAACGCAGAACATAACATCATCCTTCTTGCGGCCTGTTCAGGCAAGATCTGTGATGCAGATTGATTCGTTGTAGTGGTATGAGGATCTGTGATAGTTATCTCCGTGTTTGATAGTTATTTGAATAATTATTTTATTCAAATAATTATTTTAGTATAATAAATTTTAGTGTTGGTATATCATAATTTATTCCTCTCTAAAAAAATTATTTTATGTTAGTTCACATAAGTATCAACATATTTTATTTATGCCTGATAGTGAGAGTAAAGTGTTTGTACATCTCCTTCATATTGGGTTGTAGTATCAACTAAACTAGTCAACATAATAAAATAATTAAAGTTGTCTAAAGATGCATATTCATTACTCATATTTTTAAATACTTTATTTTTATTTTGAAAAGGAGATTTTTAGGATGGAATCACACATTGCCTTCAAGGAGGATTGTAGAATGAGTCTCTCTGGGCAAGGGTAGGCTCCCCTATGGATATAAGTGAACTTTTTGTGCATTGGGGTTATTCTACCCTTAGTAAGTTACAGGTGTTTTGCATATATGACTTGGTGTCTTGGATATATGCTTTGGTTATCATGGGAGCCAATACACTTTACCTTTGGGCTAGTGTACATCACTCCAATTTGCATATATGACTTGGTGTCTTGGATATATGCTTTGGTTATCATGGGAGCCAATACACTTTACCTTTGGGCTAGTGTACATCACTCCAATTTGTTTACCTTAGGCTTAGCCTGGACCAATCCGATGGATTTAGCTAAGGCCTAGCCGACATCACACACTTATTGGTGATATGTTCTTGGGTTATAATGAGAATTCGTAGGTTTTACTTTGGGTAGCCTAAATCACTTCAATGAATCAAGAATTTCCATAGTAAAAAAATAATAAATAAATTGAAAAAACTTAATATATAGAAAAATCAATATTTTTTTCTAAAGTCACTTTAACTAAATACCAATTACCAATTTCCATTAAAAAATAATAAATAAATAAATAATAAAATTCTATTAAAAAAATAATAAATAAATAAAACATTAATAAAATTTTAAGAAATATCATAATTTTTTTCAAAAAATATTTTGGCTAACTTACCTCTTTCAAAAATACAAACATAAGAAGACTTTAATTATTAATTTAAAATTATGATTAATATATAATTCTATTAATCACTTTTTTGGAAGTAAAAAAATTGAATTAAAAATTACTCTTTTTAATATATATTTTCGTAATATGATGTTTAATATTTATTTTCGTAATATGATATGATGTTTAAAAAAAGGGCTTATCTTTAAAGTATGATATTTGTGGTAATTAATATGAAAATTTTCTAATCTCATCCCTAGTGCGGAGAGAGGTTTATCTATGTGATATGATGTGTCCTGAAAAGGGAGAGGTTTATTTTTGTGATATGATATTTGTTGTAATTTTTTAAGAGAGAAAAGTAGAAGATAGATTTATTTTTATGATATATCTCGTGATAATATGAAAATGGTTTAACTTTTTAAGACAATAAATAATAGGATATTTGTGATAATTAATATGGAAATGTTTTAACTTTTGCTAAAGAAGTTTATTTGTGTGATATAATGTATGTTAAAAAAAGAAGAGGCTTAATTTTTTGATATTTTATTTGTTTTGATGGATATGGAAATGTTTTAATTAAAAAATAATACTAATAGTAGATTTATTTTTGTGTGGTTAATACGAAAATATCATATATGTGCGGTTGATATGAAAATGGTTGAATTCTGTAAGGAAAATGTAATATTAATAGTACATTTATTTTTGTGTGGTTAATATGAAAATATAATAGATGTGCGGTTGATATGAAAATGGTTTAATTTTGTAAGGAAAATATAATGGTAAAGGTTTATCTTCATGATATGATATTTGTGATAATATGAAAATGTTTTAATGTTAACCTAGTCTTTATTAAGAGGTTTATTGGCATGATATGTTGAAAACAAGAGAGGTTTATTTTTTTAATATGATATTTGTTGTGAATGATATAATCTTTTAACAAAAAGATAAATTTAAATATTATGTCATGATAGATATAAAATTATTTAAATTTTAATATATATATATATATATATATATATATATATATATATATATATATATATATATATATATATATATATATATATATATGGAGTAGTCTACCTAGGCTGTAGAATGGCCCGTTTTCCGGCACCAGCCAGAAAATCGTCCGGCTCCGGCTACCGAAAAACTCTCCATCCTCCACCACCATCTCCTAGCTCCGCCACCCTCCCCTGACAGCCCTGACATTCCCTGACAAAAAAATCCGAATGCCGCCTGACATCCCTGACCGATCGGCGACGAGCTGGAATTCATGCGGGGAGTATTATGGCCAGTTCGAAATGGTCACCCACACGCGATTCCGCTTTGCAGCTCACTTCCCGCTCTGCTCTGTGATTCCGCTGTGCTGGCTTACCTCTCTGCAGCTCAAAGGCCAGGAACTCTTCAGCGCGCAGGTAGCAGTCGCTATCAGAGCCGTGAAATTCACTGTCAACCTCAGCTGCTAGCTGCATATTGCTATTTGCTGCATCCTCAGACCATACTCAGATGCACCAGTTTTGTTTGATCTATGAAACACATACATTTTATAGTTTTGGCGATGGTAATAACGTTTACAATCACGGCCCCTCTGAAACATTCTCAGATGCACCAGTTTTGTTTGATCTATGAAACACATACATTTTATAGTTTTGGCGATGGTAATAACGTTTACAATCACGGCCCCTCTGAAACATGGCAGCTCATACTACTCATACACAGCTCGAAGGCCAGGAACTCTTCAGCGTGCAGGTACCCTTCGCTATCAGAGCCATGAAATTCACTGTCAACCTCAGCTGCTAGCTGCATATTGCTATTTGCTGCATCGTCAGACCATACTCAGATGCACCAGTTTTGTTTGATCTATGAAACACATACATTTTATAGTTTTGGCGATGGTAATAACGTTTACAATCACGGCCCCTCTTAAACATTCTCAGATGCACCAGTTTTGTTTGATCTATGAAACACATACATTTTATAGTTTTGGCGATGGTAATAACGTTTACAATCATGGCCCCTCTGAAACATGGCAGCTCATACTACTCATACACAGACATTAAAGATTAATTAGAATAAGACCTAATTCCTGTAAAGTTATTGTGATGTCTAATCCAGGAACTACAGACCACACCCAAATGCATAAATTTTATGCCAGAGTGTTTTATTTTCTCAGCGAGGGTAACCATCCCGGCCCCTCTTCAATGTGGAGCCTGTCAAATTTGGCCTCTAGGGCTCCATGGCTGTGAGAGATTGAACGTGGGTCATTTATATGGGAACGCACTCTCCAGACCATGACTAGACTAGACTGTCAAATTTGGCATCTCGGGTTCCATGCGTCTTTAATTAGTTTCAGAGTGGATGCAGGGTTAAATTTGACAGGTCGCCCTACGAATGGGAAAATTTTTGGACTTTTTAAAACTGCCTTTCAAATGAGTTTTAATATTTATTTTTACTTGTTTCGTTTTATGGTGAAATTCACTGTCAATAAAAATTTAACTAGAAATGTCATAACTCATGCATCAGTGTTCTTATGAAAGCTATGCATGTCACCATTTCAATTGATGCAACAGTTCAGTCCAAATTGGTCTTACAAAATATTCTCGCTGAAGAGTAGCAATAGAAAAGGTAAAAGCGAGGAACAAAGATAGATCAAGACAGTGGTATAAACCTAAGTCTGCTCCAAACTTGGTTAAACCTGATCAAACTTGCCAACACTGAGAAAATTTGACCTAGGCTTGGAGACTCTGACCAGGACTCCATGAATTTGATCAAGCTTGACAGAATTACTCAACGAGTTTGACCACGTTCATCATTTTGATAGATAAGACTAGTATTATTTTGTCTTTTTATAACTCGAGTGATATGTGGTGTCTTCCTTGAAATTTTCTAGAGCCTCTTACTCTTTGCCTTTGTCAAGTCATTCCAAAGTCCAAGTCATGTAACTAAGGCATTGAAAAACCTTGTGATATTTGCCGACAAGAATGAAAAATGATAATGCTGCTCTTTGTTCAGAGTCGAACAGATTGAGCAATTATAATTATGCTGCTCATCAACAGGGGAAAATTGTAGTGGGACAGAATCTTACACTCCTAATTCTAGAAGAACAAATTGTGGAAAAATGCATGGAAAAACTTTATAAATTAAATCACACAAGGACCTTCCAGCCCGGGCTGCCAAGTCGAGTGCGCGTGTTGGCATGGCATGGCTTGGAAGGCTGGCGTCGAGATCGGTTGGTCTTGTGATGGGATTGGATCGATTGGGCGGCGTTTCATGAATTCGAACTGTTTAAGCTCCCGTCTGCTCAGATTTCTTTTATTCGATCCCAGCTTTGACACTTCTTGATCACATATCCCGTCATGATAGGAATAGGATCCTAAGTATTATGCCGAAACCCCGGCCCCTTATAAAATGATATAAAGGTAAGATTCGATTCGTGTTATCTCCACTTCACCTGAATCGAAGGAGCGGCAGGGGTAAATAAGAGATAATGGCAATTCTGATGGAATAAGGTAAGCAATTGCCTTGCATCACCCCGCCCATTTCCAGTCCCACACCAACAGTAGCATCATCTAAAGTGGCAGAGGTAGCAGGGGCAAAGAGATAGCCTAAAAAGAACAGAAGTTTACCCACCGGTTCATTCAAGTTGATCCCGCAGAATCAGATCCTCTCGTTTCAGAGCCAGCATCGGTGCTAGTTTAAGATCTAGTCCCAGTCCCAGAGATAGTTTACCAAAAGAAAGAGACAGTTTCCCTCTCCCTTATGGTCGAGCGATAAATCCCTTGATCCAGTGGACCTTTTTGACCGAGTTGTTTCACCGGGAGTTGACCTCATTGATTCGATTGAAGTTGACAAAGTAGCAAAGCAAATCCAAGTTCTGAAAACTGCTTATGGCAGTGATGATAAAAGCTAAATACACAGCAGAAGAAAACTAAATAATAAACCCACAAATAAAAAGAATGCCATTGAAATTTGGAATTTTTAGATATTGTGGTCTCTTGCTAGCATTAGGGCCATTGACAGTGTGAACCTTATCTGTCTTCTTTTACCTGGTACAAAAATGTGATGTTTTGCAGCTCTTAAGAAATCTGCAATTTTGTTACCCCTCTTTCAATAGCAACCCTTAACAAGAACCATAGACAGTTCATCTCTCCACAGTTAATGGTACCTTCACCCAGTGCAGTCTTCAAATCAATCTATATGGTTTTCCTGAATAAATAGTATGCCTCCTGCTCCCACATACTCCAAGTTTTCCTTGACAGGCCCCACGAAAACCACCCATCTTTCAATTTGTTAATGTTTACTTCTGCCATTATTCTAGGTTGTTTTTTTGGTGTTTGTTTTTCTTTTCTTTTCTGACCAGCTCATCACAACCCTCCATATCAATTTGGTGACAGTTTAGGTTGTGACTTTAAAAATAGATTATTATTATTATGTGTACCTGATTTAGTGGGTTACCTGAAAAGTTGGGACTCCTTTGTTTTGCAATAGCATAGCATTCCTAGCTAGCCATTTGGCCCAAGAGACCACACAAGGTGGTGCCCTAACAGACTTGTCTTCCATCCAATGTTTCAAGCAATCCTCAACATTATTTCCTTGCATCTGCAGCATCAGCGAAATAGTAATTCCTTCCAAATCTTTTGAAACTTGCAGGCATGTTAGTGCACTTTCAATCGTTAGGTGAAAATATGATCTCTGTCTTCAGTGTAGCTTGCACAACAGTTAGTGGGCAATGGAATAACAAGATGTACCTTTGCTGTTCAGTATGCCAATCAGGGCTTTGAGTTTTAGTTTTTGTGTTCAATGCAATTCTGAGTGCAACTTCTCTACGATCACCTCTATACAGGCCACTCAACCTAACTAATCTGGTCTAACAATCCTTCTCCATGAAATTCATAGAAACACATAGAAATTGAAACTCTCTGCTATCAAATACTGGGCACAAAGAAACTGAATCAATAAAGCTTCCAACCATTGAAACAGGGTAATGGGAAAAACAATTTTATAAGAAGCCTCAAGGGTTCAAAAATAAGAATGTTGGGAAATGATGATGCTGTACAGGATGGTATTTATGACACACCATAATACACTATAATTCTCCAACCTTAGTGTAATGGTACCTTTGTGAGGGGACTAATATACAAAAATGTTTGAGAATAATGAAGCAATATGTTCACTGTGATCTGAATTAATCTATTCACACATCCCAAAATAAGGGAATCTGTACTTACTATCAACAGACACACCAAAGAATGATGTGAATTAGTCTATGATCAGAATTATTCCTATTCACACATCCAAAAATAATGGAACTGCATACAATATTCACTTCCTTGAGTATCATTTATTTTAAAACTCATAGATGTATTTGGGTCCTATAATGAGCATTTCATCTATATAAAGTGGTGATTGCTAAATGTGTTTTTTGCAGAATAGTTGCTAGTATTAAAAGTGTTGCAGTGTAAATGAACACAAATTATCTGCTTTTTTAAATTATATATGATTGAAAAACATGTTGAGTATTAGGAAATAGATAATTGTCTACTTGTTTAACATGAATTTATTGTTATTTGTTTTTCAGGTTTTTGAAGTGTAAAAAATGGTGCAAAAGTGGCATTTATGCATTGAAGTGTCTTGCTTTCCAAATCCAGGTCGAGCAGTTATTAAATTTGTCCTTTACAATATGGCAACAAATCATTTATTTCATGGAAAGAGAGAAGTGCCTGGAATGACTACAAACAATGAGGCATATTACATTGCCCTTGTTGAAGGGTTAAAAGAGGCAAAACAACATGATGTCAATGATATTGAAGTCTTCACCAACTCGGATTTGATATGTAATCAGATGAAAGGCATCTATCGGGTTCGGAAGGACAATTTAAAACCTCTTCATAAGGAAGCAATAAATTGGAGTTGTCAATTTCAACATTTTACCATCAATCACTCTGCAGATATTGAAAAGATGTCCACTGATATAATGTCCAGAGCATTTTTAAGCACATATGTAGATGCCAAATATGACATAGGATCACCATCCACTGCAACAGAAATCATTGATCACCATCAATATAAATCCCCATTGTGTGAATGGGTTGTTGTTATCATTTTTCTGGGGTCTATCATAGCATGGTTCTTTCACTAAAGAAGAACCTATTAATATTTTATTTTTCCCCAACATGCAATGATTACAGTTTTTTGTATGGGAGACAAATTTATGGACAAATGTAATATATTCCATGTACATGGACAAATGTATTTTGAGAAAAGTAACTGGTTCATGATTTTCTGATTATCATCAATACATTATGATGTTGTCTGATCCTCCCAAACACCTTCTCAGATCTTTGTTTCTGGAGAGATATTGATATGCTATGTGATTTGTTAGTTGGTTGTTGATCAGTGATGAAAGGTTTCTTTACGTATGTGTCCTCCTCATCCAATAGATAATAGATAGTTGTCTACTTGGGGTGGGAAATCTTGAATGGTATGTCAATGAGGTTTATGCATGCTCCCTCTTCAATTTGTCTCATCTCTTATAGTGAAAATATAGACATCCTTGTTTTAGGCACTGTTTCTATCCTTTAATTGTTGTTATCAATTTATAGGAAAAGTGCATGGTAGATGAGGTAACCAGTTTTAGACTAGTGTGCATTAGTCTAGGAGTGAGGCTCTCTATTCTAGGAAACTTCTGAAAGCACCTTGGGCGCACTTTTCTAGAAGTGAATTAGGGATTTACTAAGCCAATTGCATAAAAGGGATTTACTTCCAATTTGCTTGAATAAGGGGGGAAGATCAGTTTTTTCCATTGGAAAGATTAGAGTGAAGTTGCAGGATCAAGTTATGTCATAAATATATTTATTTTAGAGTTTAGAAAGCTAGAAGCTAATACAAGAATATTTAGCAAGATATTATAGTTCATTATGATGTCACTAGCTCAGATTTGAACTTGGGTAGGGAAAATAAATCCTGAGTTAGAAAGACAGTGGTCATTCCATCCAATAGCTAGAGATACCCCAATTAACATCTCCACAAATAAATAATTTACATACTTAAGGCTCTACTTCTTTTCATAAGATTTGAATCAATAACTTAATGAAACTAAAACTTACATCAACATACTGATTTATTTTTCACTGTAATGAGTATCTAGTTGATTGCTTAGAGGTTTGTTGTGCTTGTGTGATGCATTACCCTTCTGGCTACTTGCTTATGGTGGTCAGCAACTCTTTTCTATGTTCTGGTCTAGTTTCAAGACTTCACTGATTTGAGTGCTATGAAAACCAAGGCCAGCTCTCGACAATGGATCACCCCACCCATCAAAACAGTTCTAAGCATATCCAGTTCTATTTCTAGTGGTTCAATTTGTTGGCTGTGAGATGCCAAGACAATGCTCTGTACATGAATGGCTACAACCAGCCTCTGTAGGTGATGTCCACTAGCAACAAATCTACAACCTAGTCAATGCCCCTGGATTCCTTGCATGTGTTCAAGCCCAGTGGGAACAATGCACCAGTTTAAACAATTTCCGAGTTGGGAAACAAGGCATGAAGGTGAGAATGTTCACATTCTGAATTGAGGGACCCAATGATCATCAATATTCAAAGTCGGTTACCTCCCAAATCTTAAACCTCTCCCACAACAGCCCAGCATGCATCTTACTATCTTGGCTGGAAAGACACTTTAAAGCCAATTCTCTGTCACCCAACAATATTAAATGAATCAGCACAGGATGATTCCCAACATTCAAGAAAACATTCAATGCTTCTTGTATAAGATCCTCTAGTTTATTCACAAAAGGCTACTTGTCAAACTGATAGGTGTACAATCCAAATGTATAAAACTTAGAAGCAGTCTTCTAGAATCAATATGACTCGTGTTTATTAACTGACGATGTTCAACAAACAATGAACATGTGAAACAAATTCATCAGATAGGTTCAACATCGCAGATAGCACCATCCTTTGAAATATAGCTGTCAAGCTTCAATGTTTTTTGAAAATGCTTGCTAGAAGAACAGAGTCCTGAAATTCCACACGAATAAATCCTCCCAAATGTGAACCATTAGCCAATTGCATAAAAGGGATTTACTTCCAATTTGCTTGAATGAGGGGGGAAGATCAGTTTTTTTCACTGGAAAGATTAGAGTGAAGTTGCGGGATCAAGTTATGTCATAAATATATTTATTTTAGAATTTAGAAAGCTAGAAGCTAATACAAGAATATTTAGCAAGATATTATAGTTCATTATGATGTCACTAGCTCAGATTTGAACTTGGGTAGGGAAAATAAATCCTGAGTTAGAAAGACAGTGGTCATTCCATCCAACAGCTAGAGATACCCCAATTAACATCTCCACAAATAAATAATTTACATACTTAAGGCTCTACTTCTTTTCATAAGATTTGAATCAAACCTTACATCAACATACTGATTTATTTTTCACTGTAATGAGTATCTAGTTGATTGCTTAGAGGTTGGTTGTGCTTGTGTGATGCATTACCCTTCTAGTTACTTGCTTATGGTGGCCAGCAACTCTTTTCTATGTTCTGGTCTAGTTTCAAGACTTCACTGATTTGAGTGCTATGAAAACCAAGGCCAGTTCTCGACAATGGAGCACCCCACTCATCAAAATAGTTCTAAGCATATCCAGTTCTGTTTCTAGTGGTTCAATTTGTTGGCTGTGAGATGCCAAGACAATGCTCTGTACATGAATGGCTACAACCAGCCTCTGTAGGTGATGTCCACTAGCAACAAATCTACAACCTAGTCAATGCCCCTGGATTCCTTGCATGTGTTCAAGCCCCGTGGGAACATTGCACCAGTTTAAACAATTTCTGAGTTGGGAAACAAGGCATGAAGGCGAGAATGTTCACATTCTGAATTGAGGGACCCAATGATCATCAATATTCAAAGTCGGTTACCTCCCAAATCTTAAACCTCTCCCACAACAGCCCAGCATGCATCTTACTATCTTGGCTGGAAAGACACTTTAAATCCAATTCTCTGTCAATTAACATCTCCACAAATAAATAATTTACATACTTAAGGCTCTACTTCTTTTCATAAGATTTGAATCAATAACTTAATGAAACTAAACCTTACATCAACATACTGATTTATTTTTCACTGTAATGAGTATCTAGTTGATTGCTTAGAGGTTTGTTGTGCTTGTGTGATGCATTACCCTTCTGGTTACTTGCTTATGGTGGCCAGCAACTCTTTTCTATGTTCTGGTCTAGTTTCAAGACTTCACTGATTTGAGTGCTATGAAAACCAAGGCCAGCTCTCGACAATGGATCACCCCACCCATCAAAACAGTTCTAAGCATATCCAGTTCTATTTCTAGTGGTTCAATTTGTTGGCTGTGAGATGCCAAGACAATGCTCTGTACATGAATGGCTACAACCAGCCTCTGTAGGTGATGTCCACTAGCAACAAATCTACAACCTAGTCAATGCCCCTGGATTCCTTGCATGTGTTCAAGCCCAGTGGGAACAATGCACCAGTTTAAACAATTTCCGAGTTGGGAAACAAGGCATGAAGGTGAGAATGTTCACAGTCTGAATTGATGGACCCAATGATCATCAATATTCAAAGTCGGTTACCTCCCAAATCTTAAACCTCTCCCACAACATCCCAACATGCATCTTACTATCTTGGCTGGAAAGACACTTTAAATCCAATTCTCTGTCACACAACAATATTAAATGAATCAGCATAGGATGATTCCCAACATTCAAGAAAACATTCAATGCTTCTTGTATAAGATCCTCTATTTTATTCACAAAAGGCTACTTGTCAAACTGATAGGTGTATAATCCAAATGTATAAAACTTAGAAGCGGTCTTCTAGAATCAATATGACTCGTGTTTATTAACTGACGATGTTCAACAAACAATGAACATGTGAAACAAATTCATCAGATAGGTTCAACATCGCAGATAGCACCATCCTTTGAAATATAGCTGTCAAGCTTCAATGTTTTTTGAAAATGCTTGCTAGAAGAACAGAATCCTGAAATTCCACACGAATAAATCCTCCCAAATGTGAACCATTAGCCAATTGCATAAAAGGGATTTACTTCCAATTTGCTTGAATGAGGGGGGAAGATCAGTTTTTTTCACTGCAAAGATTAGAGTGAAGTTGCGGGATCAAGTTATGTCATAAATATATTTATTCTAGAATTTAGAAAGCTAGAAGCTAATACAAGAATATTTAGCAAGATATTATAGTTCATTATGATGTCACTAGCTCAGATTTGAACTTGGGTAGGGAAAATAAATCCTGAGTTAGAAAGACAGTGGTCATTCCATCCAATAGCTAGAGATACCCCAATTAACATCTCCACAAATAAATAATTTACATACTTAAGGCTCTACTTCTTTTCATAAGATTTGAATCAAACCTTACATCAACATACTGATTTATTTTTCACTGTAATGAGTATCTAGTTGATTGCTTAGAGGTTGGTTGTACTTTTGTGATGCATTACCCTTCTAGTTACTTGCTTATGGTGGCCAGCAACTCTTTTCTATGTTTTGGTCTAGTTTCAAGACTTCACTGATTTGAGTGCTATGAAAACCAAGGCCAGTTCTCGACAATGGAGCACCCCACTCATCAAAACAGTTCTAAGCATATCCAATTCTGTTTCTAGTGGTTCAATTTGTCGGTTGTGAGATGCCAAGACAATGCTCTGTACATGAATGGCTACAACCAGCCTCTGTAGGTGATGTCCACTAGCAACAAATCTACAACCTAGTCAATGCCCCTGGATTCCTTGCATGTGTTCAAGCCCAGTGGGAACAATGCACCAGTTTAAACAATTTCTGAGTTGGGAAACAAGGCATGAAGGTGAGAATGTTCACATTCTGAATTGAGGGACCCAATGATCATCAATATTCAAAGTCGGTTACCTCCCAAATCTTAAACCTCTCCCACAACAGCCCAGCATGCATCTTACTATCTTGGCTGGAAAGACACTTTAAATCCAATTCTCTGTCAATTAACATCTCCACAAATAAATAATTTACATACTTAAGGCTCTACTTCTTTTCATAAGATTTGAATCAATAACTTAATGAAACTAAACCTTACATCAACATACTGATTTATTTTTCACTGTAATGAGTATCTAGTTGATTGCTTAGAGTTGGCAACTTGGCATTACCTTGCATTGCAGATATGATAGAGAAAATAGAATATAAACTATTTGCTTTGGATTATTAGAACTTACAGCCAAATTTTTCTTCCCTAAAATTGTTTTTTGTCATTTGTTTGTAGCATAAGTTATAAAGCCACTAATGCCCTAAACTCTGCATATACAGTGCTTGTATCCTGCAAGTCTACACCCGGAAATTGGTAATTAAGTGTGTAGGATTTAAACCAATAAATTAACCAACATTTGTGTTCCTTGTTGTTTAACTTGGTTCCTTGATCCTGATGCTCATGCTCTTCACCCATCAGCAACATCCAACTCCTCAACTTGAAGAATCCTTATGAGTACAGCTTAATAAGTAGCCTTCTGGGAATGATTGTCTTTGAGATCTTTTCTTATGAGTACACCTTAATAAGTAGCCTTCTGGGAATGCTAGTTTTTGAGATCTTTTCTTACGAGTACATCTTAATAAGTAGCTTTCTGAGTTCTATCGTATGGGATCTCAGTTAACCACTAGACTTCAATGAATTTCTTCTCAACAGAGAACCATGCTTCTTCTATGATTGTAGAACTAAAGCCTACACGAGGACAGCATCTTAGGCTAAAGAAAAGAGGCCATTTGCTATTTTTTGGATATTCTTGAAAAGTCCACAGTTTTGAGGCCCAATAGACAGCCAGATTTGGCCGAGTTCATCTAGATAAATAGGATGCAACAACGATGAGTCAAGAATGTGATGTAATGTATTGCAACTCCTTTTGCAGCAAATCGCACTAAAAGTCGCAGCAGGTTTAAGACATGGCTCCATTACTAACAAGTTTTTGAAATGTCCAACCAAGTTTCTGCTTGTATTAGCTACTCACAGTCCGTCGTTTGTCATCTTCACGAACTATTTTAATCTGGGTGATCCAAATTAATAAGTCCCCAGGGAAAGGGGATAGGTTTTTGCAAAGCTTAGTTTAGTACATACAGGCCTAATATTTTAACTCTTATTTATGCTGTACTGGGAAGAGAGCAGTGAGTAAGTAGGTTAATATCTGTCTTAAAAGTCTAAACTTCAAGGCTTCAGCCATTTTTGTATGGTCTTTACTGGTTAATACAATTCAACTTCACAAAAGAAAAATGAACAAAAGGACTTCTACAAGAAAGTAAAGCAGCAAGTCAATTTAATCAATGTCAATTCATTGCTCACCAAGGGAATGTTTTTTTCACGTCAAATGCCTACCTATGGAAAGAAAATTGCCCATGAGTAGCACTTCGGAATGTTCAAAATTCATGCAAAAGATGAGTGTTATCTTCCATTTAAGGTCTGGACTTAATGCAATCCCTAAATAATCATGATTATAAAGCTTTTCTGATATAAATCTACATAGATGTGGGTCAAAATATTAGACACATTGATAATTAATAACATGGAATGCTATCATCAATTTCAATGCTGAACAGGGGTTTGTCGAATCTTATAAGTTTTTGCATTAAGATGAATCACATCAGTTCCTCATTTTCCGAATAAGTTAGATAAAAATGTCATAGTGCACAATGAAGCAGTGTCAAGTTAGTGGTTTAGCTCATTAATTGACAAGAGGAGGGATCATCTACAACACAAATGAATGAGGAAGGCATCAAAAGCATGGACAACACCATGATTTCTTATGTAAAGGAGACAAATGTGTTGCTTGGTATGGACATATTTTTTATTTGTGTACTTTATAAAACTACAAACTTGTATTTATGTAAGCATTGAACGTTATAGAGTATGGACAGGATGTAACCTCTGCTCACTATTTTTCTGAAGGCATATGAGGTTGGTTGTGCTTGTGTGATGCATTACCCTTCTGGTTACTTGCTTATGGTGGCCAACAACTCTTTTCTATGTTCTGGTCTAGTTTCAAGACTTCACTAATTTGAGTGCTATGAAAACCAAGGCCAGTTCTCGACAATGGAGCACCCCACTCATCAAAACAATACTAAGCATATCCAATTCTGTTTCTAGTGGTTCAATTTGTTGGCTTTGAGATGCCAAGACAATGCTCTGTACATGAATGGCTACAACCAGCCTCTGTAGGTGATGTCCACTAGAAACAAATCTACAACCTAGTCAATGCCCCTGGATTCCTTGCATGTGTTCAAGCCCAGTGGGAACAATGCACCAGTTTAAACAATTTCTGAGTTGGGAAACAAGGCATGAAGGTGAGAATGTTCACATTCTGAATTGAGGGACCCAATGATCATCAATATTCAAAGTCGGTTACCTCCCAAATCTTAAACCTCTCCCACAACAGCCCAGCATGCATCTTACTATCTTGGCTGGAAAGACACTTTAAAGCCAATTCTCTGTCAATTAACATCTCCAAAAATAAATAATTTACATACTTAAGGCTATACTTCTTTTCATAAGATTTGAATCAATAACTTAATGAAACTAAACCTTACATCAACATACTTATTTCTTTTTCACTGTAATGAGTATCTAGTTGATTGCTTAGAGTTGGCAACTTGGCATTACCTTGCATTGCAGATATGATAGAGAAAATAGAATATAAACTATTTGCTTTGGATTATTATAACTTACAGCCAAATTTTTCTTCCCTAAAATTGTTTTTTGTCATTTGTTTGTAGCATAAGTTATAAAGCCACTAATGCCCTAAACTCTGCATATACAGTGCTTGTATCCTGCAAGTCTACACCTGGAAATTGGTAATTAAGTGTGTAGGATTTAAACCAATAAATTAACCAACATTTTTGTTCCTTGTTGTTTAACTTGGTTAATTCATGTCTTACAATATTACCAATTTTGTGATATCTCTACAAGAAAGTAACACAACAAGTCAATTTAATCAATGTCAATTCATTGCTCACTGAGGGAATGCTTTTTTCACGTCAAATGCCTACCTGTGGAATGAAAATTTCCCATCAGTAGCACTTCGGAATGCTCAACATTCATGGAAAAGATGAGTGTTATCTTCCATTTAAGGTCTGGAGTTAATGCAATCCCTAAATAATCATGATTATAAAGCTTTTTTGATACAAATATACATAGATGTGGGTCAAAATATTAGACACATTGATAATTAATAACATGGAATTCTATCATCAATTTCAATGCTGAACAGGGGTTTGTCGAATCTTATAAGTTTTGCATTGAGATGAATCACATCATTTCCTCATTTTCCGAATAAGTTAGATAAAAATGTCATAATGCACAATGAAGCAGTGTCAAGTTAGTGGTTCAGCTCATTAATTGACAAGAGGAGGGATTATCTACAACACAAATGAATGAGGAAGGCATCAAAAGCATGGACAACACCATGATTTCTTATGTAAAGGAGACAAATGTGTTGCTTGGTATGGACATATTTTTTATTTGTGTACTTTATAAAACTACAAACTTGTATTTATGTAACCATTGAAGGTTATAGAGTATGGACAGGATGTAACCTCTGCTCACTATTTTTCTAAAGGCATATGAGGTTGGTTGTGCTTGTGTGATGCATTACCCTTCTGGTTACTTGCTTATGGTGGCCAGCAACTCTTTTCTATGTTCTGGTCTAGTTTCAAGACTTCACTGATTTGAGTGCTATGAAAACCAAGGCCAATTCTCGACAATGGAGCACCCCACTCATCAAAACAGTACTAAGCATATCCAGTTCTGTTTCTAGTGGTCCAATTTGTTGGCTTTGATATGCCAAGACAATTCTCTGTACATGAATGGCTACAACCAGCCTCTGTAGGTGATGTCCACTAGAAACAAATCTACAACCTAGTCAATGCCCCTGGATTCCTTGCATGTGTTCAAGCCCAGTGGGAACAATGCACCAGTTTAAACAATTTCTGAGTTGGGAAACAAGGCATGAAGGTGAGAATGTTCACATTCTGAATTGAGGGACCCAATGATCATCAATATTCAAAGTCGGTTACCTCCCAAATCTTAAACCTCTCCCACAACAGCCCAGCATGCATCTTACTATCTTGGCTGGAAAGACACTTTAAAGCCAATTCTCTGTCAATTAACATCTCCACAAATAAATAATTTACATACTTAAGGCTCTACTTCTTTTCATAAGATTTGAATCAATAACTTAATGAAACTAAACCTTACATCAACATACTTATTTCTTTTTCACTGTAATGAGTATCTAGTTGATTGCTTAGAGTTGGCAACTTGGCATTACCTTGCATTGCAGATATGATAGAGAAAATAGAATATAAACTATTTGCTTTGGATTATTAGAACTTACAGCCAAATTTTTCTTCCCTAAAATTGTTTTTTGTCATTTGTTTGTAGCATAAGTTATAAAGCCACTAATGCCCTAAACTCTGCATATACAGTGCTTGTATCCTGCAAGTCTACACCCGGAAATTGGTAATTAAGTGTGTAGGATTTAAACCAATAAATTAACCAACATTTGTGTTCCTTGTTGTTTAACTTGGTTAATTCATGTCTTACAATATTACCAATTTTGTGATATCTCTACAAGAAAGTAAAGCAGCAAGTCAATTTAATCAATGTCAATTCATTGCTCACTAAGGGAATGTTTTTTTCACGTCAAATGCCTACCTGTGGAATGAAAATTGCCCATGAGTAGCACTTCGGAATGTTCAACATTCATGCAAAAGATGAGTGTTATCTTCCATTTAAGGTCTGGAGTTAATGCAATCCCTAAATAATCATGATTATAAAGCTTTTCTGATATAAATCTACATAGATGTGGGTCAAAATATTAGACACATTGATAATTAATAACATGGAATGCTATCATCAATTTCAATGCTGAACAGGGGTTTGTCGAATCTTATAAGTTTTTGCATTGAGATGAATCACATCAGTTCCTCATTTTCCGAATAAGTTAGATAAAAATGTCATAGTGCACAATGAAGCAGTGTCAAGTTAGTGGTTCAGCTCATTAATTGACAAGAGGAGGGATCATCTACAGCACAAATGAATGAGGAAGGCATCAAAAGCATGGACAACACCATGATTTCTTATGTAAAGGAGACAAATGTGTTGCTTGGTATGGACATATTTTTTATTTGTGTACTTTATTAAACTACAAACTTGTATTTATGTAACCATTGAAGGTTATAGAGTATGGATAGGATGTAACCTCTGCTCACTATTTTTCTGAAGGCATATGAGGTTGGTTGTGCTTGTGTGATGCATTACCCTTCTGGTTACTTGCTTATGGTGGCCAACAACTCTTTTCTATGTTCTGGTCTAGTTTCAAGACTTCACTGATTTGAGTGCTATGAAAACCAAGGCCAGTTCTCGACAATGGAGCACCCAACTCATCAAAACAGTTCTAAGCATATCCAGTTCTGTTTCTAGTGGTTCAATTTGTTGGCTTTGAGATGCCAAGACAATGCTTTGTACATGAATGGCTACAACGAGCCTCTGTAGGTGATGTCCACTAGCAACAAATCTACAACCTAGTCAATGCCCCTGGATTCCTTGCTTATGTTCAATCCCAGTGGGAACAATGCACCAGTTTAAACAATTTCCGTGTTGGGAAACAAGGCATGAAGGTGAGAATGTTCACATTCTGAATTGAGGGACCCAATGATCATCAATATTCAAAGTCGGTTACCTCCCAAATCTTAAACCTCTCCCACAACAGCCCAGCATGCATCTTACTATCTTGGCTGGAAAGACACTTTAAATCCAATTCTCTGTCACCCAACAATATTAAATGAATCAGCACAGGATGATTCCCAACATTCAAGAAAACATTCAATGCTTCTTGTATAAGATCCTCTAGTTTATTCACAAAAGGCTACTTGTCAAACTGATAGGTGTACAATCCAAATGTATAAAACTTAGAAGCAGTCTTCTAGAATCAATATGACTCGTGTTCATTAGCTGACGATGTTCAACAAACAATGAACATGTGAAACAAATTCATCAGATAGGTTCAACATCGCAGATAGCACCATCCTTTGAAATATAGCTGTCGAGCTTCAATGTTTTTTGAAAATGCTTGCTAGAAGAACAGAGTCCTGAAATTCCACACAAGAATAAATCCTCCCAAATGTGAACCATTAGCGCACATATTTCCCTTGACCCAGCCCAGGTGATGATAGAAATTCACTCAGGAAAAGAAACGACCAAACAGCAAGGAAATCGACAAGGGAAAAATAGAAGTTGATTCAGGAACGCAATCAACCATACTAAAGGGAAAACAACCAGGTGCTCTTGGTTTGATTTGTGTCTTGTTTGCTTCATGTTCTTAGAACTTATGGAAAATTTGGTTTTGCAGTTGGTAATAGAGTTCATAATTGAAGCATTAGAATAACTAAGAATGCAAGTTTCATGTTGACTTGGTTCAAAAGCAACAGGTTTAGAAAACTGCACATCAAGATGCTATAAACCCAAGAGCTTCTTTCTTAAATATGAACACCATAAATAAAATTAGATTTGTTTTGATCATATAACGGATCTAACATTTGAGAATATATTTGAAGAACAATTTAGATTGATGTCTAAAGCACTGATTCATTCCCAAATTGTGGTGTGTATACAGCATTGTTACAGCTTAGTTTGCAGTATTAGACCAATTACATGAGAAAATACAGAAACATTACAATAAAAAGAACCAACAATTGAATTTGTTGAACAATTACAGAGCCATGTGAATTAACTTGACATTCCATGTCAAAGTTCAAAATTTCATGAAACTTCAGGAGAGTAGTGGCATATAATTGAACTTTTACTTTTGCATTGATGAGAGCTCAAACATTCCTCGGTGCTCATCAGGCACCCATATTTTTAATATTGCACTGATGAAGGCTCAAACTTTCCTCAAATTTTGCAGGCACCCATGTTCTCAATGTACCTAAAGCCTTCTTAAACAACACAACATTCCATGTCAAAACACAAAGTTTCATGAACTTTAAGAGAACAGATTATGAAAAAGATATTTTTATAACAACATAACAATGGAAAAACATAAATATACTTATCATATGATAAAGGGCCAGCTGACGACGCCATAATAACCTAGCTTATCTATTCTTTGTGCATACCTCATTGATTCTCACTAGAGTTGAAGTCCTTCTGTAGATGATCAGTCATGGTAGAAGATGATGCTTCTCCACTTATTCTATAGTTACCTAGAAAAATGTCAAACGTTATCGCAAAGAAATTTTCTAGAGCATCAAGGTATATGTGCACACACAATGAAAGAGTGTCAAATGTACCTGGCATGGCAAGTAAGGTTGGATGGTCTTGCATCTCCCTTTGGTTTTGGATTATCGCCATGGTTGGGGATTGTTGCATTGCTGTAAAAATAAACATACCACATGTTAAAGAATAGTGATGATTAAATGCTTAAATCTAAAATCATGACTCTATTCAACACATGAAACTAACGTGGAACCATAGAGATGGCATTATTTGATCGATGACGTCCTCGCTTATTGAGGTATCGAAACTCAAATGGTTCATATTATGATGGATCAACATTTAAATCAATTTCCAAACCATTGTTTTTTCTGCTGCTTCTTCTTTTCTTTGTGGGGCTAAGGAAACTCTTCTTCCTCTTCAAAGATGGATCAAGAGATTCCAATCCAGGTGTGAAGTCAAAATCAGTAACGTGCAAATTATTGGCTTCATCCAACATTTTTTTAAGCATATCAGTCAATTGGATTGTCTTCGCCAAAGTAGTAGGAGGGTTATCTAAAATGAGATGGGTATAGCTAAACAACTCCTCCCTTGCCAAATGAAGTGCCTCGGCATCTGCGTCAACGACATTTGTGGCCATAAGAGTAGCATCGACATCTTCATCATGGTTTTGAGGCTCTATATTGATCTCAGGTGGGTCATTGCATATGTTATCCTCTGCATGCTAATGAAGCAATGGATTTGAATTATCCGATTGGAAATACAACCAATTAACCTTTATGGCATGCTTGCAAATGTTTCCACGGATAGACCATGGACATTCACACGTTATAAAATCCTTATGATACCAGGTGACAAGGTATTTTTTATCTCGATCTGTCTGACTTCTCACCCAATAAGCACGTGTTATGTTCTCATGAGGACAACAATCAGTATCCATAATTTTTCTTTCTCGTTCCACTGATGATTCTAGCTGCTTTTCTCTCTTGTAGTTGTTTAGGAATCCTTCTTCTTTTAAGATTTCCTTGAACCGATAACAAGGTTCAACTATTGTTAGTAGCACATGCAATAACCAATCCATCCTCCAGGCACATTTTTTCCTTCTATCAGATAGAAATGTTGTTTTTAGGTAACAATGGTATGACTCAATAGCATCATTGGTCTCCTGATTTGCATGAGGAAACTCCCGACAACCTTTCACCCACATACCTAATTGCAAATAGAACGATGTCAGTCTCACTCTATCACCTTTATAAAAGAAAAAAATACATATAATATGAAAAAAATGTTTACTTACGAATCTTATCTCCAGTGACCCAATTCTTGTTGAAATAGTCTAAGAACTTCTCTTCATCTGCAAACTTGATAAAAAATTGATTGATTGCATCTTCCACTTCATAATTGAGAGTGTGTTTCATGATGAAACCTAACTCACTGAACATCTCTTTGGCTTTTATGGAACTAGTGGCCAATCGATTGACATTTTTCAACCAAGCCCTCCGTACATGCCAAACGCATAAGATCACATCACAACCTGTGATCCTCCTGCCATATTCAATGCATTTTAGTGTGATATTTTTAGAAAAAATGCAAGTTTGGTTATATCATGACAATGTTAAAGTTACCTCAAGGCACAGATTTCAACCAGTGCATCATCAACCATGAAAGCATTGACTTTCCAATCAGGACGGGTTTGGAAACACTTGTGCATGAGCTGCTCCAGCCATATTGCAATATCATCTGATGTGTTTCGTGATGCCACGACCCATGCAACAGGCACCCCGCTTTCTTGTTCATCAAATGCCACGAGTGTATACAACTGATACTGTCATTTTCAACATTACATAAATTCAAATACAAGTTATTAATCATTTTGAATGGATACAACTTAAATAAATATATTCAATAAATCATTGGCATCTGACTTACCCCATATTTGTTTGTGTTAAATGTTGAATCCATGGCTATTAAGCTATTGTGCGATAGCTTGACCATTGTCTCCAACGTCCACTTTGTTTGAATCCCTATTATAAAAGGGACCTCCACACCATTGGGCTTTTGGTAAAAGAAAAAATCTTCCCGATGCTTTTGATACCAAAGGTTTACACTCATTTCATCCTTTTTGTGAAGTTGATAATTTCCCTTCGCCAACCTATTATAAATGTTTACAATATCTTTCCTGCATAAGAAGAAATCTCTATCTCGAGTTTCCACATCGATGTCAACATGTCTCTTAATGTGGGTTCTATACACTACATCAATAGGCACTCCCAAAAAGAAACAACTCTCTACATATGCAACAATGTCCCTCGAAATCTTTGGCCTAAGCAAGGCCCTGGTCTCACCTAAAGTGTCACATTGACCATGACAAGCCCAACCTTCCCCATCTACATGTTCATACATATTGAAAGTTAATATTGCTCTATTAGGAATTTCATGCATAACTTTCACAATAAAGTGGCATTGGCAACCCCTCTTCTGCACAAATGAGGTCCTTCGTTTAGCTGAAAGATTTCCTCTTTTGTCCTCTGGGCCAAATGAAAAATAATAACTAAACCAAAAATTTAAATTGTTAGTACATACAAAGAAAGATAATCGTGGTTTCAAAAGATCTAAACAATATATATTTTAAATACTCACATATCATATTGCAATGCAGCAGTAGATCTTTCTTTTGGTTTACCCTTTGTTTTTCGTACGAATTTACATGGAGCAATAGGATTTTCTTCCTCTCCTTTTATAAAGTCAGCAACTCGTCGTAACGGGATTACAACAACATGATCAATACCATTGTTTTTTGTATTTATTTCTGTCCAAACCAAGTCTTTATTAGAGAAAGTCATTTTTCCTTTGAGGTCTTGCACCTCAAGATCCATGATCTATTGCCATTTCTTTCGCTTGCCCATTTTGAACTAATCTGGTCAAACAATATGCAAGGACATCAAAACCAAAATTTCGATCTTAGCAAGTTATTCAACATATATATAAATATAAAACCTCTTTTATGATTTTTTTGAGGTCTAAAATATCAAGCACTTAATAATGACAAAAATAAATAGCACAAAAGGATGCAGAAAATTTGGGATGCAAGCATTTCCTTTAAGATGTTGCTTTTTGCCTCATTCACTTTCAACAAGGCATTCCTTAAAGGAAAGATTCCTTTGACAACATGAACAGATGCAATCCAATGAATGTTGGCCATGTTTTTTTAGGGTCACCATTTGCTAAGCAAGACTAGACTTGAATGAAACGGCTTTCTACAATGTATGTTTACATCACAACTCTACAAACATGAAGCAAACAAGACACAAATCAAACCTAGGTCAAAGTCTCCAAGCCTAGGTCAAATTTTCTCAGTGTTGGCAAGTTTGATCAGGTTTAACCAAGTTTGGAGCAGACTCAGGTTTATACCACTGTCTTGATCTATCTTTGTTCCTTGCTTTTACCTTTTCTATTGCTACTCTTCAGCGAGAATATTTTGTAAGACCAATTTGGACTGAACTGTTGCATCAATTGAAATGGTGACATGCATAGCTTTCATAAGAACACTGATGCATGAGTTATGACATTTCCAGTTAATTTTTTATTGACAGTGAATTTCACCATAAAACGAAACAGGTAAAAATAAATATTAAAACTCATTTGAAAGGCAGTTTTAAAAAGTCAAAAAAAATTCCCATTCGTAGGGCGACCCGTCAAATTTAACCCTACATCCACTCTGAAACTAATTAAAGACGCATGGAACCCGAGATGCCAAATTGGACAGTCTAGTCTAGTCATGGTCTGGAGAGTGCGTTCCCATATAAACGACCCACGTTCAATCTCTCACAGCCATGGAGCCCTAGAGGCCAAATTTGACAGGCTCCACATTGAAGAGGGGCCGGGATGGTTACCCTCGCTGAGAAAATAAAACACTCTGGCATAAAATTTATGCATTTGGGTGTGGTCTGTAGTTCCTGGATTAGACATCACAATAACTTTACAGGAATTAGGTCTTATTCTAATTAATCTTTAACGTATGTGTATGAGTAGTATGAGCTGCCATGTTTCAGAGGGGCCGTGATTGTAAACGTTATTACCATCGCCAAAAATATAAAATGTATGCGTTTCATAGATCAAACAAAACTGGTGCATCTGAGAATGTTTCAGAGGGGCCGTGATTGTAAACGTTATTACCATCGCCAAAACTATAAAATGTATGTTTTTCATAGATCAAACAAAGCTGGTGCATATGAGTATGGTCTGAGGATGCAGCAAATAGCAATATGTTGCTAGCAGCTGAGGTTGACAGTGAATTTCATGGCTCTGATAGCGAAGGGTACCTGCGCGCTGAAGAGTTCCTGGCCTCCGAGCTGCAGAGCGGTAAGCCAGCACAGCGGAATCGCAGAGCAGAGCGGGAAGTGAGCTGCAAAGCGGAATCGCGCGCGGGTGACCATTTCGAACCGGCCATAATACTCCCCGCATGAATTCCAGCTCGTCGCTGATCGGTCAGGGATGTCAGGCGGCATTCGGATTTTTTTGTCAGGGAATGTCAGGGCTGTCAGGGGAGGGTGGCGGAGAAAGAGGGTGGCGGAGCTAGGAGATGGTGGTGGAGGATGGAGAGTTTACCGGTAGCCGGAGCCGGACGATTTTCCGGCCGGTGCCGGAAAACGGGCCATTCTACAGCCTAGGTAGACTACTCCTATATATATATAACCTATTTTGTGATAATTAATATTTAATATGATATTGATATTTGTGGTAATGCCGAAATAATTTAATGATGTAAAAATAAAAATTTAATTTTTTTATTTATTTTAAAACATTTCACTTTCAATGTTATTACCACCTAATCTTGTAATGGGTAAAAGATAAATCCATATCAAAATCCAGGTTCAACGGAATTGAATTAACATTATCCGCACATGCGTCTAAATCAAATGTTATCTTGATTGACCTGTTACAGTGTAGATCATTGAGTTAGTCATCGAACGATATCAAACAATGATGGCAATATGAAACAGTCAACCTTTGAAAGTTGAAGGTCGCAACACGTTTTCTTGCTCCTTGGCGGCTCTTGCGAAATCAAAATTGAAAGTTCAGGGATGCGCCACTTTTTCTTGCTCGTCCAAAATCAAGATTCGCTGGCGGATCTAGGTAAATTACCTCCTTTGTCTCCTCTCACGTTTTTTTGACAATCTCGCTGACTTCATTAAATAGGGTTGGGGGGGGGGGGGGGCGGAACGTCCATTAAACAGTATTTTAAAACTAAATTTAAATGTACTATTTTGTTAATTTAGAATTTTTTTTATTTAAAATGCGTTTTTAATATATAAATGGATTTAGTATTATAAAAAAAATTTAGAGCATTTATTAGGTAGAGTTTATAATTCAAACATAATATGTTTGGAAAAAGACCAAAACATAAAAGTTTAGAGTATGGAGTTTTAAAACATAGTTTTGTATATTTGGTAATACAATTTGTGGGTTTAATATACATTAATGTTTTATACTTCATTATCTTTCTCCTTGTATGTATGTATGTATGTATGTATATATATATAACAAAAAAAAACTCTTATTTGATATTTTCATCAATTCTATTATCTTGCATGGATTTGAGATTTAAGGTTGCATTAGCTCTAATTTTAGAGGATAGAGTTAATCCAAAAGAAAATTATAACTCATAATCTTAATATCAAAAGTAATACCCCATATCTTATCCTAGTGAGCCCCTCTCTTATTCATTGCACTACCATGGTTAGGTACTTAATAGAGAAGAACAAGATAAACATCAATAAGAGGCTCCCCATCCAACCTAAACCATAACCACAAGGAACTAAAGCAAGGATGACATAAAACGGCAAATCTTAGCCGAATCATTAGAAAATACAAGAAATCATTGGTCAAACCTAATATAGAAGATGAAATGTATGATTTAGTTCTCACTACCACAAAGAAGAAAATCAATAGTGTTAAGATATGAACCAACTCTCACGAGACTCAACAAATTGGTTCTTGGACAATTCCCAAAACAACATGTAATGCAAGAATTGTCCATGCTTGTGACACTAAAATGTTTGAAGATGAAATACACTCTCTACTAGACTGCCCTATGTATGCTCAAATTAGAACTCAATTCCAAATCATCTTTTAAAATATTGACCTTCCTAAGTCATCAAAACTATGGAAATTTTGAAACATTTCACATAATTCTTTTTGGGCAAAAAAATAATATTTTAAAGGAATCTAGTTGATCTTTTCCTTTTTAAGGTGGAAGAGATTGAATTTCAACCTCCATGTTGGGGAGTTGTATCATCCTTAGAAATTTATCTCAACTAAGGTTTAATATATGAACTATTCCCAGAATTGGAGCCATAAGTTTTTTCCAATCTTTGTAAAACTAGGGTTTCTTGATTTTTGGCATTCATGGATCACAATACACAAGGAACCTTGGCACCTTCTTACCACAACGTCATTATAGGGGATAAATAATTGACTGAATAGTCTTATGGCATGTAAAATTTGTATTCACACTTGAAGTAGCAAGAAAAGGTGCAAAATTATGGAAAGGGCTCCTCTCACTCAAGGAATCTACCAATAGGCACTTCTTGGTAGTGATGCAACCCAATATGATACCTTCCCAAGGTAGCAGAAGATCCAAAGTTTGGGGTAAAATCCAACTAAATTGGACAATCCATCCAGTTTATGAAAGACCATGCACTAGTACATAAATTCCTAAGGATCTAGCCAATGGAAAGGGGACTAATATGGTGGATTCAAAACAAGTGGAAACCCAAGGGAAAAATTGATCTAGAACTAGGGGTAAAAATATTTTTCACAGTGATTTTTTTTAATTCAGAAGATAGTAGTTTTTTTGAAAATGGACCCCATATTTTCAACTTTGTAGGGTTAATCTCAAGGTTTGGATGCAGCATATTGGTCCAAATAAGGAATATTTTTTATAACTCCTATTTGTATCTAATTCTTTTCCCATCCAAATGAATTATAGGAAGAGGACATCATTGAATTTATTAACAACACTTTAGGAAATATTGTCAAAATTTTAGAGCTTATGGATGAAGGATGCTACACCTCCTATGTAATAATATGTGTGTACATGAATATCTCTCAGCCACTTCCTACCTCCATTGATATTTCCTACTAGGATGTTGTATTGAAACAACCACTATACTATGCACATATGCCCTTAATATGTAGATGGTGGCATGAGTATAACTAAGGGAGGAATTCCCTACAATATCTACAAGGGCTTACCAAGTTTACTAAGGGGAGTCCCTTAATTCAATTTCGTTTGAGTTATGGAGGTAGGAATTTGGTTTCTTCAATGCAATGAGAGATGATTAGAGAAATGAGGGATATTTCCTCATTGATATGTAAAGCACTGTTTAAAGTGATTTTGTGAAGAACTTAGATATTTTAGGCCTAGATTAGATATTTTCTATGTAGGGATGATTTGATCCATATTTAATGTATCTCATTTCTAAAAATATGGTTATAAATATGTAATTCACAATGCTAAATATGTAATTCACAAGTGCTTAGTCACAATGCTAAAAATATGGTTTTAAATATGTAATTATTGGTGTGAAGCGCTTAGTAATTTGGGAATTTCACAACTTTGTGATATTGTATGTGTTCATTGGAACTGTTGATTGTGTTGTTTAAAATTTAGAACCAATCCATAGTCATGTGAACGGGACTATTAAAATAGCACACACATGAGATTAAAGAATGATCAAGGGGGTTTGATCGAATTAAATTTGGTCCATCAACTAATCTAAGATAAGAGGATGCACTGGCATCGTTTTTTGAATAAGAGTAGGATGATCCTAGTCATTTGAATGTTTTCAGGGATTTCAAATCATTGCAGTAACACTAGAGAAAGGGTATTGGGAAAACTAGTGGTGGATTAGCACAAGAATCTAGAAGAAGAATTTAAGGCAATAGATTAGAGAAAGAATTATTTTGTCTTTGGAGGAGTTGTCATAATTTGAAACAAGATACCAACATATTGTCAAAAACATTGAAGGAAAATACACAAGGCATAGGGACGACAAGTATTGAGCTAATAGATTTCTTATATTTCTTAATAAACATGAGTATATGATTGAAAAATGATGAGCAATGAGTTATCTCTGCAAGAATGGATGTTTGGATAAGGAAACTGAGCATAGAAGATGTTGTACAAAGGAAGGCTAGGATATAGTAAAATTCCTACATATTGAAGACAATTCTAGCCAATGAGTAAAGCTGGGTAGAATTGTTAAGGACAATTTTGAGGAAAACTTGAAAAGACTAGTAGCAATAAGAATATTGTAGGAGTTTGAAGTGGAGAAATTAGAATTTATTTGGATTTCATATATGATGAGATATAACAAGTAAAATGGTATATATATTTTCAAATTAAATTTTCTAGAGAAATTATTGATTGCGGGTAGAAACAGAGAATGAAGAAAGAAGTGTTATAGAGACTATTGCAGCAGAAGACGCTATAACAAAGTCCAAGTGAGGTTGAGTAGAATTTGTTGACACAATTCCACAATTTGATGTTATGGGTAGAATTGTTGGAAAAGTGAGTAGAGTGTAAAAGCTTGAGAGGATTAGAGGAATCTCAAAAGGTTCTGGAGGAGAGAACTAGAAGTACCAAAAGGCTAGGTTCAGGAGAGAAGCTTGTGAGGTATTTTCTAGCGAGTTGAAAAGACTTGTTATCACAAAGGCTTATTTGTAGCTCACAATTGAGCATGGAGAATATCATAGAGAAAGAAAGGAAGATGACTGAACGAGGTTAGGAAAATATTCTAGAGAAAAGGCACAACAAGATGAAAGAATATGCCAAACTAATTGGTAGAAAAATGACGCAGGCGAATAAGGAGTAACTCGAAAATTAAATTATTGAGTTAAAGGAAAGACTTAGTCTAATGATGAAGCTTCTACAAGAGAGTTAAGACCAAATATATGGATAGAGAACGAAGAAGCAATTTACATGGCTTGTTAAGGAATAAGTTGCAAGAGAGTTAAGGAAGAAGTTGAGGCACACGATGACTATTTGGTTGAAGGAAGAAGAACTCAAAGCAAGTTAGAATAAAAAATGAAAATTCATTATTGTGAACTAAAGAACAGATCATTCCTTTGGGAGGATGATAATGAAGATGATGATGAGAGACTTAATGAGATTCTCACGGATTGTTTGGAAAGTTTAGATCAACATGAGGATGGGATAACAAAGACATCCAAATTGGACATTCAAATTGATGAATTATTGATTTTGATGGTGAAAAGGGTTAAAAATAGGTAGTAGAAGAGAACTATTAGCAACAAAATACAGTTGATTGCTCAACATTACATCAACAAACTAAGTGGATCCTTGCAAAATAAAGTATAGAAACCTAGAAAATTGAGGATAGTAGAAAGCATAAGTGAAGAGGAAAGAGTAAATGAGAAATATTTTCAAGAGGAAATTCAACATTAGAACATAATGTTCTAAAAAAATTATGGTTGAAAATAAATTGGATAGTAAGAAAAAAAAGTTTTGAATCCAGAAGGACAATGTGTGGTAGATGTGCCTACAATTGGAATTATTAGACAATATGATGGAAACTACAACTAAATAAAGTATAGTAGAAAAAATTGAGGGACTCATGAATAGGAACCCATCAATTATTTTACCTAGAGAGTCTAATGTAGGAGAATTTATCAATAATATCTAGAATATCTTACCAAGTTTACTAAAGGGAGTGGGTTCCATTGATTTAATTTCATTGAATTTATGGAGATAAGAATTTTATTTTGTAAATGTAAAAAGAATTGATTAGAGAAATGAGGGATTATTTCCTCATCAATATCTCATATAATATTTCAAGTGATTTATTGAAGGAATTAGATATTTTAGGCCTCGATTAAACATTTTCCACATAGTGATGATTCGATCCATATTTAGTGGATCTCTACAAATAATCACTTTGCATATAGAGAGATTATGTAAAGAGTATATCATGGGATAGTGAAATAGAGTGTGCGAATAAATAATGAGTGGTTGGAGCGTGAGGCGAGGTCCAAAGAGACCAAAATAGGGCGTAGCAACATAAAATGATAATTTTGTATTTATCCACCTATGTTTCAATTGTTAATGAATTCTCTATGTGTGATTGTATTTCTGGTTAAGTGACAGGGTGATTTTCTTGTATTTATTTGGATAAAGTAATCCATTATTATGTTGGGTGATTATCCTTGATTGAGCTCTTCTTGTTACATCTGAGAATTTATCTAATCTAAATTAGGTTCCAAATGAGTTCAATATTGAAAGATTGAGCATCAAAGTCAACCAATTGTAGTGTCGTGTGATGTTTTGATTTAGAGTTAAGTTCAATCTTTGAAAAAATCTAGTTCTTTATATTGGAAGGAAAATATTGTGACACACAAATTTAGTGATTTAATTGATGAGAAGTTTACCATCAATAAGCATCTATTGAGTTATTGTTCCACCCTAGCATGGTTCCAACCCAAGATTAGTGGTATTGTAACCAATTTTTTTTTATCTTATTCTAGTGAAAATATAATATTCCAAAGCTATGCACGAATTGCTGGAAAATGGAAATTTATCTGTCACATAATCATTAATCCATAATTCTAGAAACCCACATTGAACAATATTCCAACTACAATTTTAAGCTACATCCCATATATTTGGTCAAAATTTAGTATTGAATAGAAAGGGAAATATGGAATCAAAGAAAATATCTAGATTGGAATAAGTACCTAGGTCAATAGTTGATCATGTGTTTAAAAATCATCCAGCTCGACTAAATCTCCAAATATCCATATCAATAGCTATAAGGAATCATTGGTTGTTTCCATATCTCTAGACGTGAGCCAAAATAAACCCAATGGGATCTTGGATTTTGAATTGATCCAATATTTTGGGATTTCAAAATATAGTGGGGAAAATTAACTTTTTTAAACATGGAAAGGCCAATAAACTAAGGTCAATAGGACTTAAGGCCTTTTTCTTAAGCGCTTGATCACAATGTTGGAAATATGGTTTTAAATTTGTGATTCCCAATGCTAATGGCTTAATAAGCTGTGGAATGTATAAGTTTGTGATATTATATCTGGTCATGGAATGCGTTGATCACACTACTTAAAACTGCTTAGAAGTTACAACCAACCCATATTCATGACTAAGAAGATTATTAAAATCCCACAGACATGAGATCAAAGTAGGATTAAGGTAATTTGATCAAATTCAATTTTGGCCATCAAATAATATATGTGAATTATATGCATTAGCATTAACAACCATCTATTCCATGAATTTCCCTTCAACCCCAAAAATATCCTCTAGTCCTTGCCCATTAAAAAATCAAAATGGATTTTGAAAATTCCTTTTCTTGAAGAAGAAACCCTATTTCCCAACCTCCTCCAACCTTTATAGTTGATCTCAATAACCCATAACAACTTTGAGGGTATGGCTTCTTCTAAATATACCAAAACCCATAACTCTCATTAGGAGGTTCCAAAGGATGAAAACTTAGATAGAGGATCATAACCCCAATCACAATTATATATGGAATGAAATAATCTCTAGGAAAAAAATAAGCCAAACCCTTCAAGTAGCGAAGAAGTAATGAATGAAAATGCACAAGAAATTCCCAAATATATGGAGCTAGATGAACTTGATCTCCCAGTAGTGGAAGTCGCCTAACAAGGCAAGGATCCTCACTTCATCTTGGAAAATCAAGTGAATCTTCTTCATGAGGCACTTCTGCAAACTATTAATCAATATACCCATAATCCCTTGTTAGAAAATTATATATTACGGAGCAATGGAACACATAAAATATCGCAGAAATATAAACACAGAAAACACATAAAACAAGAGAGACATAGATATACATGGTTCACCTAGTTTGGGCTATGTCCACACCAAACAGCCAATCCTTCCTTTCTATTATCCAGTAAAATGAAGAGACACAACCTACAACAGATCCGTTGTAATATCCTCTGTTTTCTCTCACAGTCTCACCTCTCTACTTCTCGCTCGGAGAGTACACATCTATTTCACAAACTCAATACAATACCCTCATACAAAGAGAGGGGTTCCCTTCTAGCGCCAAAAAAACCCTAAACTAAACATAAGTTCAACTGTCAGATCATCTGCCTATTGAACGACCTAGGTTGACTAGAAATTGCTATACTTTTACAAGGCAATTTTACATTTGTTTTTAGCTTCGGGGGCGCTGCCCCCAAAACCCCCCACCAGGGGGGGGCTCCCAAAGGTCGCCGCCGCCCCCCTTGGACCCCCCCTGCAGTGAATATTTTACGGGCGGCGTTGCCAACCCCATTTCAAACTGGGGTCCAATGTGGCGATACCTTTGAATACAGAAGATAATCAGGCTCCACACCCAACAATCTCCCACTTGGAGACTGATTATAGAAACTCCACCGTTGATTCATTTGTTGGACAATGACTCCTCTTTCGACCTGGATATTTCTCATCTTCTTCATCATACTTGAAGATCAATTGAAACTAAGCATATTCTCAGTTTCTCCCTGGTTACAACTTTTGTTAGCATATCTGCAGGATTTTGGCTAGTGCGTATCTTTTCCAGCTTCAACTCTCCATCTTCCAACACTGATCATATGAAATGGTACTTGAGTTGTATGTGTTTAACTATCAAACACGCAGATTGATTCGTTGTAGTGGTATGAGGATCTGTGATAGTTATCTGTGTGTTTGATAGTTATTTGAATAATTATTTTAGTATAATAAATTTTAGTGTTGGTATATCATGATTTATTCCTCTCTAAAAAAATTATTTTATGTTAGTTCACATAAGTATCAACATATTTTATTTATGCCTGATAGTGAGAGTAAAGTGTTTGTACATCTCCTTCATATTGGGTTGTAGTATCAACTAAACTAGTGAACATAATAAAATAATTAAAGTTGTCTAAAGATGCATATTCATTACTCATATTTTTAAATACTTTATTTTTATTTTGAAAGGGAGATTTTTAGGATGGAATTACACATTGCCTTCAAAGAGGACTGTAGAATGAGTCTCTCTGGGAAAGGGTAGGCTTCCCTATAGATATAAGTGAACTTATTTGTGCATTGGGGTTTTTCTACCCTTAGTAAGTTACAGGTGTTTTGTATATATGACTTGGTCTCTCCGATATATGCTTTGGGAGCCAATACGCTTTACCTTTGGAATAGTGTACATCACTCCAATTTGTTTACCTTAGGCTTAGCCTAGATCAATCCAATGGATTTAGCTAAGACCTAGCCTACATCACACACTTATTGGTGATATGTTCTTGGGTTATAGTGAGAATTCGTAGGTTTTACTTTGGGTAGCCTAAATCACTTCAATAAATCACGATTTTCCATAGTAAAAAATAATAAATAAATTGCAAAAACTTAATATATAGAAAAATTAATATTTTTTCCTAAAATCACTTTATTTAATTACCAATTACCAATTTCCATAATGAAAAAATAAAAAAATAAATACTTAAGAAAATGAAATTTTTTAATAAAATTTGATGAAATATCTTAATTTTTTCCAAAAAAATATTTTCGCTGACTTAACTCTTTCAAAAATACAAACATAAAAAGACTTAAATTATTAATTTAAAATTATGATTAATATATAATTCTATTAATCAATTCTATTTGAAGTAAAAAAATTGAATTAAAAATTACTCTTTTTAATATCTATTTTCGTAATATGATGTTTAAAAAAGGGCTTATGTTTAAAGTATGATATTTGTGGTAATTAATATGAAAATTTTCTAATCTCATCCCTAGTGCGGAGAGAGGAGAGAGGTTTATCTATGTGATATGATGTGCCCTCGAAAAGGGAGAGGTTATTACCAATTTCCATAATGAAAAAATAAAAAAATAAATACGTAACAAAATGAAATTTTTTAATAAAATTTGATGAAATATCATAATTTTTTTCAAAAAATATTTTGGCGGACTTACCTCTTTCAAAAATACAAACATAAAAAGACTTAAATTATTAATTTAAAATTATGATTAATATATAATTCTATTAATCACTAAGACTTAAATTATTAATTTAAAATTATGATTAATATATAATTCTATTAATCACTTCTATGTGAAGTAAAAAAATTGAATTAAAAATTACTCTTTTTAATATCTATTTTGGTAATATGATGTTTAAAAAAAGGGCTTATCTTTAAAGTATGATATTTGTGGAAATTAATATGAAAATTTTCTAATCTCATCCCTAGTGCGGAGAGAGGTTTATCTATGTGATATGATGTGCCTTGAAAAAGGGAGAAGTTTATTTTTGTGATATGATATTTGTTGTAATTTTTTAAGAGAGAAAAGAAGAAGATAGATTTATTTTTATGATATATCTCATGACAATATGAAAATGGTCTACTTTTTAAGACAATAAATCAAAGATGTTTATCTGTATGATAGGATATTTGTGATAATTAATATGGACATGTTTTAAGTTTTGCTAAAAGAAGTTTATTTGTGTGATATAATGTATCTTCAAAAAATTGAAGAGGCTTAATTTTTTGATATTTTATTTGTTTTGATGGATATGGAAATGTTTTAATTAAAAAATAATACTAATAGTAGATTTATTTTTGTGTGGTTAATATGAAAATATCATATATGTGTCGTTGATATGAAAATGGTTTAAGTCTGTAAGGAAAATATAGTATTAATAGTACATTTATCTTTGTGTGGTTAATATGAAAATATAATAGATGTGCGGTTGATATGAAAATGGTTTAATTTTGTAAGGAAAATATAATGATAAAGGTTTATTTTCATGATATGATATTTGTGATAATATGAAAATGTTTTAATGTCAACCTAGTCCTTATTAAGAGGTTTATTTGCATGATATGTTGAAAAAACGAGGTTTATTTTTTTAATATGATATTTGTTGAATGATATAATCTTTTAACAAAAAGATAAATTTAAATATTATGTTACGATAGATATAAAATTATTTAAATTTAATATGATATTGATATTTGTGCTAATGCTGAAATAATTTAATGATGTAAAAATAAAAAGTTAATTTTTTTATTTATTTTAAAACATTTCAGTTTCGATGTTATTACCACCTAATCTTGTAATGGGTAAAAGATAAATCCATATCAAAATCCAGGTTCAACGGAATTGAATTAACATTATCCGCACATGCGTCTAAATCAAATGTTATCTTGATTGACCTGTTACAGTGTAGATCATTGAGTTAGTCGTCGAACGATATCAAGAAATGATGGCGATATGAAACAGTCAAACTTTGAAAGTTGAAGGTCGCAGCACGTTTTCTTGTCTCCTTGGCGGCTCTTGCGAAATCAAAATTGAAAGTTCAAGGATGCGCCACTTTTTCTTGCTCGTCCAAAATCAAGATTCGCTGGCGGATCTAGGTAAATTACCTCCTTTGTCTCCTCTCACTTTTTTCTTTTCTTTTCTTTTCTTTCTTTCTTTCTTTTTTTTTTTTTTGACAATATCGGTGACTTCATTAAATACGGTTTGTGGGTTAACGTCCATTAAACAGTATTTTAAAATTAAATTTAAAAGTATTATTGGGTTAATTTAGAATTTTTTTTTATTTAAAATGCATTTTTAATATATAAATGGATTTACTATTATGAAAAAATTTTAAAGCATTTATTATGTAGAGTTTATAATTCAAACTTGTGATTCCAATAACCCTATGTTATATATGGCAAAATTGACTACATAATATGTTTGGAAAAGACCAAAACATAAAAGTTTAGAGTATGGATTTTTAAAACATAGTTTTGTATATTTGGTAATATAATTTGTGGGTTTAATATGCATTAATGTTTTATACTTCATTATCTCTCTCCACATATATATATATATATATATATATATATATATATATATATATATATATATATATATAACAAAAAAAACTCTTATTTGATATTTTCATCATTTCTATTATCTTGCATGGATTTGAGATTTAAGGTTGCATTAGCTCTAATTTTAGAGGATAGAGTTAATCCAAAAAAAAATTATAACTCATAATCTTAATATCAAAAGTAATACCCCATATCTTATCCTAGTGAGCCCCTCTCTTATTGATTGCACTACCATGGTTAGCTACTTAATAGACAAGAACAAGATAAACATCAATAAGAGGCTCCCCATCCAACCTTAACCATAACCACAAGGAACTAAAGCAAGGATGAAATCAAAAGGCAAATCTTAGCCGAATCATTAGAAAATACAAGAAATCATTGGTCAAACCTAATCTAGAAGATCAAATGTATGATTTCGTTCTCACTACCACAAAAAAGAAAATCAATAGTGTTAAGATATGAACCAACTCTCACGAGACTCAACAAATTGGTTCTTGGACAATTCCCAAAACAACATGTAACGCAAGAATTGTCCATGCTTGTGACACTAAAATGTTTGAAGATGAAAGACACTCTCTACTAGACTGCCCTATGTATGCTCAAATTAGAACTCAATTCCAAATCATCTTTTACAATATTGACCTTCCTAAGTCATCAAAACTATGGAAATTTTGAAACATTTCACATAATTCTTTTTGGGCAAAAAAATAATATTTTAAAGGAATCTAGTTGATCTTTTCCTTTTTAAGGTGGAAGAGATTGAATTTCAACCTCCATGTTGGGGAGTTGTATCATCCTTAGAAATTTATCTCAACTAAGGTTTAATATATGAACTATTCCTAGAATTCGAGCCATAAGTTTTTTTCCAATCTTTGTAAAACTAGGGTTTCTTGATTTTTTGCATTCATGGATCACAATACACAAGGAACATTGGCACCTTCTTACCACAACATCATAATAGGGGATAAATAATTGACTGAATAGTCTTATGGCATGTAAAATTTGTATTCACACTTGAAGTAGCACGAAAAGGTGCAAAATTATTGAAAGGGCTCCTCTCACTCAAGGAATCTACCAATAGGCACTTCTTGGTAGTGATGCAACCCAATATGATACCTTCCCAAGGTAGCAGAAGATCCAAAGTTTGAGGTAAAATCCAACCAAATTGGTCAATCCATCCAATTTATCTAAGACCATGCACTAGTACATAAATCTCTAAGGATGTAGCCAATGGAAAGGGGCCTAATATGGTGGATTCAAAACAAGTGGAAACCCAAGGGAAAAATTGATCTAGAACTAGGGGTAAAAATATTTTTCACAATGATTTTTTTCAATTCAGAAGATAGAAGTAGTTTTTTTGAAAATGGACCCCATATTTTCAACTTTGTAGGGTTAATCTCAAGGTTTGGATGCAGCATTTTGGTCCAAATAAGGAATATTTTTTATAGCTCCTATTTGTATCTAATTTTTTTCCCATCCAAATGAATTATAGGAAGAGGCCATCATTGAATTTATTAACAACACTTTAGGAAATATTGTCAGAATTTTAGAGCTTATGGATGAAAGATGCCACACCTCCTATGTAATAATATGTGTGTACATGAATATCTCTCAGCCACTTCCTACCTCCATTGATATTTTCTACTAGGATGTTGTATTGAAACAATCACTATACTATGCACACATGCCCTTAATATGTAGATTGTGGCATGAGTATAACTAAGGGAGGAATTCCCTACAATATATACAAGGACTTACCAAGTTTACTAAGGGGAGTCCCTTAATTCAATTTCGTTTGAGTTATGGAGGTAGGAATTTGGTTTCTTCAATGCAATGAGAGATGATTAGAGAAATGAGGGATATTTCCTCATTGATATGTAAATCACTATTTAAAGTGATTTTGTGAAGAACTTAGATATTTTAGGCCTAGATTAGATATTTTCTATGTAGGGATGATTTGATCGATATTTAATGTATCTCAATGCTAAAAATATGGTTATAAATATGTAATTCACAATGCTAAATATGTAATTCACAAGTGCTTAGTCACAATGCTAAACATATGGTTTTAAATATGTAATTATTGGTGTGAAGGGCTTAGTAATTTGGGAATTGCACAACTTTGTGATATTGTATGTGTTCATTGAAACTGTTGATTTTGTTGTTTAAAATTTAGAACCAATCCATAGTCATGTGAACGGGACTATTAAAATAGCACACACATGAGATTAAAGTATGATCAAGGGGGTTTGATCGAATTAAATTTGGTCCATCAACTAATCTAAGGTAAGAGGATGCATTGGCATCGTTTTTTGAATAAGAGTAGGATGAATCTAGTCATTTGAATGTTTTCAGGGATTTCAAATCATTGCATTAACACTAGAGAAAGGGTATTGGGAAAACTAGTGGTGGATTAGCACAAGAATCTAGAAGAAGAATTTAAGGCAATTGATTAGAGAAAGGATTATTTTTTCTTTGGAGGAGTTATCATAATTTAAAACAAGACACCAACATATTGTCAAAAACATTGAAGGAAAATACACAAGGCATAGGGACGACATGTATTGAGCTAATCGATTTCTTATATTTCTTAATAAACATGATTATATGATTGACAAATGATGAGCAATGAGTTATCTCTGCAAGAATGGATGTTTGGATAAGGAAACTGAGCATAGAAGTGCAAAGGAAGGCTAGGATATAGTAAAATTCCTACATATTGAAGACAATTCTAGCCAATGAGTAAAGCTGGGTAGAATTGTTAATGACAATTTTGAGGAAAACTTGAAAAGACTAGTAGCAATAAGAATATTGTAGGAGTTTGAAGTGGAGAGATTAGAATTTATTTCGATTGCATATATGATGAGATATAACAAGTAAAATGGTATTTATATTTTCAAATTAAATTTTCTAGAGAAATTATTGCTTGTAGGTAGAAACAGAGAATGAAGAAAGAAGTGTTATAGAGACTATTGCAGCAGAAGACTCTATAACAAATTCCAAGTGAGGTTGAGTAGAATTTGTTGACACAATTCCACAATTTGATGTTATGGGTAGAATTGTTGGAAGAGTGAGTAGAGTGTAAAAGCTTGAGAGGATTAGAGGAATCTCAAAAGGTTCTAGAGGAGAAAGCTAGAAGTACCAAAAGGCTAGGTTCAGGAGAGAAGCCTGTGAGGTATTTTCTAGCAAGTTGAAAAGACTTGTTACCACAAAGGCTTATTTGTAGCTCACAATTGAGCATGTAGAATATCATAGAGAAAGAAAGGAAGATGATTGAACGAGGTTAAGAAAATATTCTAGAGAAAAGGCACAACAAGATGAAAGAATATGCCAAAGTAATTGGTAGAAAAATGAAGCAGGCGAATAAGGAGTAACTTGAAAATTAAATTATTGAATTAAAGGAAAGACTTAGTCTAATGATGAAGCTTCTACAAGAGAGTTAAGACCAAATATATGGATAGAGAATGAAGAAGCAATTTACATGGCTTGTTAAGGAATAAGTTGCAAGAGAGTTAAGGAAGAAGTTGAGGCACACGATGACTATTTGGTTGAAGGAAGAAGAACTCAAAGCAAGTTAGAATAAAATGAAAATTCATTATTGTGAACTAAAGAATAGATCATTCCTTTGGCAGGATGATAATGAAGATGATGATGAGAGACTTAATGAGATTCTCATGGATTGTTTGGAAAGTTTAGATCAACATGAGGATGGGATAACAAAGACATCCAAATTGGACATTCAAATTGATGAATTATTGATGTTGATGGTGAAAAGGGTTAAAAGTAGATAGTAGAAGAGAACTATTAGCAACAAAATACAATTGATTGCTCAACATTACATCAACAAACTAAGTGGATCCTTGCAAAATAATGTATAGAAACCTAGAAAATTGAGGATAGTAGAAAGCATAAGTGAAGAGGAAAGAGTAAATGAGAAATATTTTCCAGAGGAAATTCAGCATTAGAACATAATGTTCTAAAAAAAATTATGGTTGAAAATAAATTGGATAGTAAGAAAAAAAAGTTTGGAATCCAGAAGGGGAATGTGTGGTAGATGTGCCTACGATTGGAATTATTAGACAATATGATGGAAACTACAACTAAATAAAGTATAGTAGAAACAATTGAGGGACTCATGAATAGGAACCCATCAATTATTTTACCTAGAGAATCTAATGTAGGAGAATTTATCAATAATATATAGAATATCTTACCAAGTTTACTAAAGGGAGTGGGTTCCATTGTTTTAATTCATTGAATTTATGGAGATAAGAATTTTATTTTCTAAATGTAATAAGAATTGATTAGAGAAATGAGGGATTATTTCCTCATCAACATCTCATATAATATTTCAACTGATTTATTGAAGGAATTAGATATTTTAGCCCTCGATTAAACATTTTCCACATAGGGATGATTCGATCCATATTTAGTGGATCTCTACAAATAATCCCTTTGCATATAGAGAGATTATGTAAAGAGTATATCACGGGATAGTGAAATAGAGTGTGTGAATAAATAATGAGTGGTTGGAGCGTGAGGAGAGGTCCGAAGAGACCAGAATAGGGCGTAGCAACATAAAATGATAATTTTGTATTTATCCACCTATGTTTCAATTGTTAATGAATTCTCTATGTGTGATTGTATTTCTGGTTAAGTGACAGGGTGATTTTCTTGTATTTATTTGGATAAAGTAATCCATTATTATGTTGGGTGATTAGCCTTGATTGAGCTCTTTTTGTTACATCTGAGAATTTATCTAATCTAAATTAGGTTCCAAATGAGTTCAATATTGAAATATTGAGCATCAAAGTCAACCAATTGTATTTTCGTGTGATGTTTTGATTTAGAGTTAAGTTCAATCTTTGAAAAAATCTAGTTCTTTATATTGGAAGGAAAATATTGTGACACACAAATTTAGTGATTTAATTGATGAGAAGTTTACCACCAATGAGCATCTATTGAGTTATTGTTCCACCCTAGCATGGTTCCAACCCAAGATTAGTGGTATTGTAACCAAATTTTTTGTATCTTATTCTAGTGAAAATATAATATTCCAAAGCTATGCACGAATTGCTGGAAAATGGAAATTTATCTGTCACATAATCATTAATCCATAATTCTAGAAACCCACGTCGAACAATATTCCAACTACAATTTTAAGCTACATCCCATATATTTGGTCAAAATTGATTATTGAATAGAAAGGGAAATATGGAATCAAAGCAAATATCTAGATTAGAATAAGTACCTAGGTCAATAGTTGATCATATGTTTAAAAATCATCCAGCTCGACTAAATCTCCAAATATCCATATCAATAGCTATAAGGAATCATTGGTTGTTTCCATATCTCTAGACGTAAGCTAAAATAAACCCAATGGGATCTTGGATTTTGAATTGATCCAATATTTTGGGATTTCAAAATATAGTGGGGAAAATTAACTTTTTTAAACATGGAAAGGCCAATAAACTAAGGTCAATAGGACTTAAGGCCTTTTTCTTAAACGCTTGATAACAATGTTGGAAATATGGTTTTAAATTTGTGATTCCCAATGCTAATGGCTTAATAAGTTGTGGAATGTATAAGTTTGTGATATTATATCTGGTCATGGAATGTGTTGATCACACTACTTAAAACTGCTTAGAAGTTAGAACCAACCCATATTCATGACTAAGAAGATTATTAAAATCCCACACACATGAGATCAAAGTAGGATTAATGTAATTTGATCAAATTCAATTTTGGCCATCAAGTAATATATGTGAATTATATGCATTAGCATCAACAAACATCTATTCCATGAATTTCCCTTCAACCCCAAAATTATCCTCTAGTCCTTGCCCATTAAAAAATCAAAATGGATTTTGAAAATTCCTTTTCTTGAAGGAGAAACCCTATTTCCCAACCTCCTCCAACCTTTATAGTTGATCTTAATAACCCATAACAACTTTGAGGGTATGGATTCTTCTAAATATACCAAAACTCATAAATCTCATTAGGAGGTTCCAAAGGATGAAAAGTTAGATAGAGGATCATAACCCCAATCACAATTATATATGGAATGAAATAATCTCTAGGAAAAAAATAAGCCAAACCCTTCAAGTAGCGAAGAAGTAATGAATGAAAATGCAGAAGAAATTCCTAAATATATGGAGCTAGATGAACTTGATCTCCCAGTAGTGGAAGTGGCCTAACAAGGCAAGGATCCTCACTTCATCTTGGAAAATCAAGTGAATCTTCTTCATGAGGCACTTCTGAAAACTATTAATCAATATACCCATAATCCCTTGTTAGAAAATTATATATTACGGAGCAATGGAACACATAAAATATCGCAGAAATATAAACACAGAAAACACATAAAAGAAGAGAGACATAGATATACATGGTTCACCCAGTTTGGGCTATGTCCACACCGAATAGCCATTCCTTCCTTTCTATTATCCAGCAAAATGAAGAGACACAACCTACAGTAGATCCGCTGTAATATCCTCTGTTTTCTCTCACAGTCTCACCTCTCTGCTTCTCGCTCGGAGAACACACATCTATTTCACAGACTCAATACAATACCCTCATACAAAGAGAGGGGTTCCCTTCTAGCGCAAAAAAAAACCCTAAACTAAACATAAGTTCTACCGTCAGATCATCTGCCTATTGAACAGCCTAGGTTGAATAGAAATTACTATACTTTTACAAGGCAATTCTACGTTTGTTTTTAGCTTCGGGGGCGCTGCCCCCAAAAGCCCCCACCAGGGGGGGGCTCCCAAAGGTCGCAACCACCCCCCCTGGACCCCCCCCTGCAGTGAATATTTTACGGGCGGCGTTGCCAGCCCCATTTCAAATTGGGGTCCAATGTGGCGATACCTTTGAATACAGAAGATAATCAGGCTCCACACCCAACAATCTCCCACTTGGAGACTAATTATAGAAACTCCACCATTGCCTCATTTGCTGGACAATGACTCCTCTTTGGACCTGGATATTTCTCATCTTCTGTTGGAAATAATACTGAGAGGGGGGGTGAATCAGTATTATCAGATCAGATAAAACTTTTCAATTTCATACTCAGAAACATATACGCGACTTCAGTTAAGTGAACCCGCGTGTACACGCGAATGTGTCTAATTCAACTAGCGTATATCCAGAGATCTTATGATTCAGTTAATCTTATCTTCAGTAAATGCATCAGAACATTATTAAGCATATTAACAGTAAACAGGTGCAGTATAACAGAACAGATCATCACACAAATGCCACACACATGAACACCATGATATAAGGTGGAAACCCAATGTGGGTGAAAACCACCTGCTGCAATTTGTCTCTTTCTTCTTTAATGAGAACTTCTTTTACAATGTACTGGTGCAGTCCTTTACCAGCACGCAGGCTACAACCTGCAGAGGGCTACAACCCTCTTAGCTCTTGTACTAGCCGATCCATTTACTAGTACGTAGGTGCCTACCTACAGAATGCTTCTTTACTCGTTTTCCAGCTGCTAGTGGAAGGGAGCTACAACCCCCTGGCTCTTGTACTGGCTGATATGTTTACCAGTACGTAGGTGCCGGCCTACGATCTACCCGGGACCACGTTTCATACATTTTCATACTGGATCCATAAGACAATCATCATTGTAGTACAACCTGCATCATCAATCACTGAAACACCCAATTCTGAATCACTGTAACCCTGTCAACAATAACCAGACAATCATAGCAACAACCAGATCCAGCTCCATATTCAAATATCATACTTCACATTGTATACGCTACTTGGATGACCCCAACCTGCGTGTATACGCTCTTTTACCAAAACCAACTCGCGTACAGATCTATAAATTCAACCTTAAAACTCTGCAGCTATATCAGACATCAAAACATACCCAGATCATAATAATAAACATGCGTCAGTAGATCTAGTCTATCCAGAGTCAAACCATATGAAGATAATCATTCCAAGCCTTGAGATCTCGTTCCATCATTCATCATCCTCCACATGGGTGAAACCTTGGTTCAGATCACCAACCCATAACCAGCACTTGGATCACACACTTTCTCAGATCTTCATCACTCACACTTGCCCTCTTTGGCCTAGTGATCTTCTCCTTATATAGCCTTAGGCCTTGCTCAATACCAAGAGCCAAAACCATAGTAACACAATACCATCAACCTCAAAACTAGGGATCAACACGTCCGTCGAGACGCCATGGTCCAAAACCATAGGCACAACTTCCAAGGACTAACTGCCACTGACCAAAGGTACGTTTTCACATGTACGCGCTTTTACTGAAGCCAACCTGCGTGTACACGCTGATTCTCCTTGCTGAAACTGCGTATATCTCTTTCTTGTCCTGCTGTACTGAGATCTGTCCACTAGTTAAGTTGTCATCACCTGTACCAGTCTCTGAGCACCTGTACCAACCTCTGAGTGAGTTGCCATCAAGGACAACACTTGAATCATAATGCCAACAATCTCCCCCTTTGGACTTGATGGCAACCACCACACCAAGTCACTCTCCCCCTTTGACATCAAGGGCAAAGGGTGGACCAAGATATTCTCTTCCTTGGTATACCTTCTGCTGTCCATACTGCTGTCCATACTCCCCCTGAGTACATGCTGAAATCTCCAAATGTGCTCCCTCTTTGTGTATGCCAAAGTGTACCAATCTATCCATCCTGCTCTTGCTAAATTGTGCTGTTCATGCTCCCCTTGACTGTAGGCAAGATCTGCAAAAGATGTTCTTCAAGAAGAACAAAGACTTATACATCATAGAAGACCTTCCTATCACCAAAAGACTCAACATACATTCATCACCCAACCTAGTGGGGATATACCAATATTGACTCATCCACCTAACCATGTGAAGATACATGATAATACATGAACATTTCATCATTCATCCCAGGCATAGTGGGGAAACCAACATAGGCCGTTACATGACCTTGACATCATAAAAGAGATACATGACATAGTGATGAAATATCTAGACCAAGACTTATGAAAGCCACCAACAGCATCATGATTTGTACCATAAGCATCAGTCTGCAATACCATTCCTAAACAGTAAGATGTATCATTTAGCTTCATAGACTTTATCAACACCTTCTAACCATAATGCCAACAATGCATTATTTGAAGAATATTCTCCCCCTGAGTGTAAGCCAACCATGTCTGAACCATTTCCTGAGTCTGTTCTGCTCCCCCTGAGCCTGAGCCAACCATGACTGAACCTGGGTCTGTTCTGTTGCCCTTTCTCCATATACGCGACTTTGCAGCCTGTAACTCGCGTATATACGCGACTTGTCTTCATGAAACTTGCGTATGAGAATCAGAACACTGAAGTTCTATACCTTCAGCTCCCCCTGAGTCTGTTATGTCTGTGCTGTGCTGAGTACCCTGTGCTGTGCCACATCTTTCTGACTGAACTTCCTTCTTCTTCCATATCTTCACGCATGTTGATGATTTCTTCTTATCATGAGCTTTGTTCCTGCAATCTCTTGCTTTATGTCCAAACTTGTTACATGCATAGCATCTTACATGTTTCATATTCCTCTTGTAGCAATCAGCAGCTTTGTGGCCAAACATATTGCAAGAAAAGCAATATCCATTAAAGTATCTTGAATGTGATGATCTTTCTGCATGATGGTCTTGAAACCGTCTTCTTCTACATATGGCTGCAACATGTCCAAGATTATGACATACATAACATTCAACATTATTCAGTGGAGGAAATAATCGTCTATCACGTCCATAGTTAGGAGTAGAGAATCTTCCTTGAGGAATTTCTTTCCTTGTTTGTTCCTTTTTGGGCATTTCAGATTTCTCATTAGAGTTTCTTGCCTCACCTTGTGAACTAGATTCACCTTCAACATATTCATGAAAACCAAGACCAGTCTTGATAGCAGGAGATCTTTGACTACTAAGAATATCATCCAAGACTTTAGAGCTATCTTGAAATCGTAAAAGCTTATCCTTTTCTTCTAATTTTCTTTTCAAGATATTTACCTCAACTTGATGTTGTTCTTCTTTTTCAAGACATTGCTTCTTCAAGGTCTTTTCATCTTTCCTTCCTTCATCCAACTGATGCCTTAGTTTGAGGATCTCGTTTTCTTGCTCTTTATTCAGTGCTAGCAGCATTTCTCGAACTCTGGAGGCACATTCCAAATGTTCTTCTAATCTGATGATTTCTTCTTTGAGGGTATTCTCCCTTTTGCTAGGTAGATCTTGTTGATCTATGATTTGATCTGACGCTTCATTTGCTTGTCTATCTTCAATCTGAGGTGCTTCTGGATCTGAATACTTGCTTCCACACAACGACAGGTTGTCATTGTTCTTTTGAGCTGTCTTCTTCTTCTGACGTGCTTTCTTCCCCATTGTTCTACGAATCTCCTTCAAGCGATCAAGCTTCTCTGAAGGACCTGCTCCGATACCAATTGTTGGAAATAATACTGAGAGGGGGGGTGAATCAGTATTATCAGATCAGATAAAACTTTTCAATTTCATACTCAGAAACATATACGCGACTTCAGTTAAGTGAACCCGCGTGTACACGTGAATGTGTCTAATTCAACTAGCGTATATCCAGAGATCTTATGATTCAGTTAATCTTATCTTCAGTAAATGCATCAGAACATTATTAAGCATATTAACAGTAAACAGGTGCAGTATAACAGAACAGATCATCACACAAATGCCACACACATGAACACCATGATATAAGGTGGAAACCCAATGTGGGTGAAAACCACCTGCTGCAATTTGTCTCTTTCTTCTTTAATGAGAACTTCTTTTACAATGTACTGGTGCAGTCCTTTACCAGCACGCAGGCTACAACCTGCAGAGGGCTACAACCCTCTTAGCTCTTGTACTAGCCGATCCATTTACTAGTACGTAGGTGCCTACCTACAGAATGCTTCTTTACTCGTTTTCCAGCTGCTAGTGGAAGGGAGCTACAACCCCCTGGCTCTTGTACTGGCTGATATGTTTACCAGTACGTAGGTGCCGGCCTACGATCTACCCGGGACCACGTTTCATACATTTTCATACTGGATCCATAAGACAATCATCATTGTAGTACAACCTGCATCATCAATCACTGAAACACCCAATTCTGAATCACTGTAACCCTGTCAACAATAACCAGACAATCATAGCAACAACCAGATCCAGCTCCATATTCAAATATCATACTTCACATTGTATACGCTACTTGGATGACCCCAACCTGCGTGTATACGCTCTTTTACCAAAACCAACTCGCGTACAGATCTATAAATTCAACCTTAAAACTCTGCAGCTATATCAGACATCAAAACATACCCAGATCATAATAATAAACATGCGTCAGTAGATCTAGTCTATCCAGAGTCAAACCATATGAAGATAATCATTCCAAGCCTTGAGATCTCGTTCCATCATTCATCATCCTCCACATGGGTGAAACCTTGGTTCAGATCACCAACCCATAACCAGCACCTGGATCACACACTTTCTCAGATCTTCATCACTCACACTTGCCCTCTTTGGCCTAGTGATCTTCTCCTTATATAGCCTTAGGCCTTGCTCAATACCAAGAGCCAAAACCATAGTAACACAATACCATCAACCTCAAAACTAGGGATCAACACGTCCGTCGAGACGCCATGGTCCAAAACCATAGGCACAACTTCCAAGGACTAACTGCCACTGACCAAAGGTACGTTTTCACATGTACGCGCTTTTACTGAAGCCAACCTGCGTGTACACGCTGATTCTCCTTGCTGAAACTGCGTATTTCTCTTTCTTGTCCTGCTGTACTGAGATCTGTCCACTAGTTAAGTTGTCATCACCTGTACCAGTCTCTGAGCACCTGTACCAACCTCTGAGTGAGTTGCCATCAAGGACAACACTTGAATCATAATGCCAACATCTTCTTCATCATACTTGAAGATCAATTGAAACTAAGCATATTCTCAGTTTCTCCCTGGTTACAACTTCTGTTAGCATATCTGCAGGATTCTGGCTAGTGTGTATCTTTTCCATCTTCAACTCTCCATCTTCCAACACTGATCATATGAAATGGTACTTGAGTTGTATGTATTTAACTATCAAACACGCAGATTGATTCGTTGTAGTGGTATGAGGATCTGTGATAGTTATCTGTGTGTTTGATAGTTATTTGAATAATTATTTTAGTATAATAAATTTTAGTGTTGGTATATCATAATTTATTCCTCTCTAAACAAATTATTTTATGTTAGTTCACATAAGTATCAACATATTTTATTTATGCCTGATAGTGAGAGTAAAGTGTTTGCACATCTCCTTCATATTGGGTTGTAGTATCAACTAAACTAGTGAACATAATAAAATAATTAAAGTTGTCTAAAGATGCATATTCATTACTCATATTTTTAAATACTTTATTTTTATTTTGAAAGGGAGATTTTTAGGGTGGAATTACACATTGCCTTCAAAGAGGACTGTAGAATGAGTCTCTCTGGGCAAGGGTAGGCTCCCCTATGGATATAAGTGAACTTATTTGTGCATTGGGGTTATTCTACCATTAATAAGTTACAGGTGTTTTGTATATATGACTTGGTGTCTTCGATATATGCTTTGGGAGCCAATACGCTTTACCTTTGGAATAGTGTACATCAGTCCAATTTGTTTACCTTAGGCTTAGCCTAGATCAATCCAATGGATTTAGCTAAGGCCTAGCCTACATCACACACTTATTGGTGATATGTTCTTGGGTTATAGTGAGAATTCGTAGGTTTTACTTTGGGTAGCCTAAATCACTTCAATGAATCACGATTTTCCATAGTAAAAAATAATAAATAAATTGCAAAAACTTAATATATAGAAAAATTAATATTTTTTCCTAAAATCACTTTAACTAATTACCAATTTCCATAATGAAAAAATAAAAAAATAAATACGTAAGAAAATGAAAATTTTTAATAAAATTTGATGAAATATCATAATTTTTTTGAAAAAAGTATTTTGGCTGACTTACCTCTTTCAAAAATACAAACATAAAAGACTTAAATTATTAATTTAAAATTATCATTAATATAATTCTATTAATCACTTCTATTTGAAGTAAAAAAATTGAATTAAAAATTACTCTTTTTAATATCTATTTTCATAATATGATGTTTAAAAAAAGGCTTATCTTTAAAGTATGATATTTGTGGTAATTAATATGAAAATTTTCTAATCTCATCCCTGGTGCGGAGAGAGGTTTATCTATGTGATATGATGTGCCCTCAAAAAGGGAGAGGTTTATTTTTCTGATATGATATTTGTCTTAATTTTTTAAGAGAGAAAAGAAGAAGATAGATTTATTTTTATGATATATCTCGTGACAATATGAAAATGGTTTAACTTTTTAAGACAATAAATCAAAGAGGTTTATCTGTATGATAGGATATTTGTGATAATTAATATAGAAATGTTTTAACTTGTGCTAAAAGAAGTTTATTTGTGTGATATAATGTATGTTGAAAAAAGAAGAGGCTTAATTTTTTGATATTTTATTTGTTTTGATGAATATGGAAATGTTTTAATTAAAAAATAATACTAATAGTAGATTTATTTTTGTGTGGTTAATATGAAAATATTTATGTGCGGTTGATATGAAAATGGTTTAATTGTGTAAGGAAAATATAATATTAATAGTACATTTATCTTTGTGTGGTTAATATGAAAATATAACTTATTTTGTGATAATTAATATTTAATATGATATTGGTATTTGTGGTAGTGCTGAAATAATTTAATGATGTAAAAATAAAAAGTTAATTTTTTTATTTAATTTAAAACATTTCACTTTCGATGTTATTACCACCTAATCTTGTAATGGGTAAAAGATAAATCCATATCAAAATCCAGGTTCAACGGAATTGAATTAACATTATCCGCACATGCGTCTAAATCAAATGTTATCTTGATTGACCTGTTACAGTGTAGATCATTGAGTTAGTCGTCGAACGATATCAAACAATGATGGCAATATGAAACAGCCAACCTTTGAAAGTTGAAGGTCGCAGCACGTTTTCTTGCTCCTTGGCGGCTCTTGCGAAATCAAAATTGAAAGTTCAAGGATGCGCCACTTTTTCTTGCTCGTCCAAAATCAAGATTCGCTGGCGGATCTAGGTAAATTACCTCCTTTGTCTCCTCTCACGTTTTTTTTGGACAATATCGGTGACTTCATTAAATACGGTTTGGGGGGTGGGGGAACGTCCATTAAACAGTATTTTGAAATTAAATTTAAATGTATTAGGTTGTTAATTTAGAATTTTTTTTATTTAAAATGTGTTTTTAATATATAAATGGATTTAGTATTTTAAAAAAATTTTAGAGCATTTATTATGTAGAGTTTATAACTCAAACTTGTGATTCCAGTAACCCTATGTTATATATGGCAAAATTGACTACATAATATGTTTGGAAAAAGACCAAAACATAAAAGTTTAGAGTATGGAGTTTTAAAACATAGTTTTGTATATTTGGTAATACAATTTGTGGGTTTAATATACATTAATGTTTTATACTTCATTATCTCTCTCCTTGTATATATATATATATATATATATATATATATAACAAAAAAAAACTCTTATTTGATATTTTCATCATTTCTATTATCTTGCATGGAATTGAGATTTAAGGTTGCATTAGCTCTAATTTTAGAGGATAGAGTAAATCCAAAAGAAAATTATAACTCATAATCTTAATATCAAAAGCAATACCCCATATCTTATCCTATTGAGCCCCTCTCTTATTGATTGCACTACCATGGTTAGGTACTTAATATACAAGAACAAGATAAACATCAATAAGAGGCTCCCCATGATGCGGGAGCATTCAGCCCAAAGGGGAATTATTGTAAATAATAGACATAGGGGTCATGCATTAGTTTCCTAAACTCCAAGTTATTATATATTCTCAAAATAAATAAAACTAGGAGAGCTTTTAGGCATAAAGGAGTGGATATGGACTTTAAGTGATAAGGATAGCTTTTCTATTTTAGAATAGGAAAAAGATGGAATAAAGCTGAAAAGATGCTTTTCCATGTGTATGCATTGCATGTAGAGTTAGAGGTTTTAGTTGAGTGATTTTGGGAATTTTTATCATGCTAAGTTTAATAAATTATGGAGCCTCATAGGCATTGAAGGCAAGGAAGAAGGATGTGTGAGGAGTGAGTGTGAGGAGTGAGCAAGGTTTCTCCTTGGGAGCCTTTGCAGTTGTAAAAGGCCATAGAATTGCATATTTGGCCCGTGAATAGAAAATCCTGTGTAGATATTTGTTTTATGTGAATAAGATATATTGTCTACGTATCATGTGTTTAAAATCCATTTGAATATTAGTTGGTTACATACTTGCTGTATGTTTGCTTGCGGCGGAAGTATGGATGGCGTAACAAGGTTCCATAAAATTGTTATGCATGTGCCTCGGTTGGGGAAGGAAGATTGGGTATAGCACTGTATGCGGGCTCGTGTAGAGACAACGCTATATGATATAGCGTATGTATGAATCCGCCAAGCATAAGATCTCTAACACGCTGTATTGTTATGATATGCGTATCGCTATTCCTTGATATTAAATGCGTACAGGCCATCGTTCTTAAATAACTCCGATTTCTGGTCAACGGAAATTCATTTAAATCCAAACCAGCATAACAAATTTCTGAAGGAGAGCGCAGCGGAAGTGGAACGGACGTTATCAGTTGAGCCATCGCAACCAGTAGAACTGGCTACCTATCAAAGACCGTATACAAATATATCGGCCGTAGAAGATTGAGCAGTTACAGCTGTGGTCGTTTGAACAGTTACCACATATATTCATTAACCGAAATCGGCATAGGGACAGAGGTATGTTGGCAATCTATGGTAAATCTGTGGTATCCTTTAAGCGCGTGGAAATATATATATCAGAGCGATGATATGAGTTGAATATAAATCATATGAATCGGATTGAATATTTATGGTGGTGAATTAATATGCATAGGCCGGCGGCCATGTAAAATTAGATTTACAATATGGTGTTATTTGGCAATTGAACCCTGGTCAGATAGAACCGTAAGGGCGCACTCTTTAATTGAGCGCAGCAATATACATGTTGATATTGTTTATGAGAGAATGAGATATGAATTGGATTGATGCCAAGCATGGTTTTTTTTTTTATATTACAAGCCGTGAATCAAGCATTATATGCGTGATGGGAGACGTGATGGGAGAAAGATCCTGGTAGTAGTGGCCTGGGAGAGGCCTGGGCTGCATCAGGTGGTATCAGAGCAGGAATATTTTGTTGAAGAAAGTTTGTTTTTTTTCATGAGTGCAGTTGAAAACTAAAGTATGTTTCTTTGAATGAGTGATGAATGGTTTTTAAATTTGATATGCAAACTCCACAAGTGAGCAGGATTGCAGAAGAAGACAGAAGACAAGATCATGCAAGGTCTTAAGAGGTGAGATAATTTTCTGATTTGAAATTTATGAATTGAAGTTTATGGTTGCAGAGTGAAGTGGCAGTGAACCTGAAGAATCCAATAAGGAATTGGATAAAGAGGACAACTGAAGTGTTCTCAGGAGAGAGAAGAAGATTGCAGAAGCCTAGAGGGAGGAAAGGTGTTTCTCAGGAGAAGGTTACAGATAAAGGACCGTGCTTACCAAAAGACTAAGTAAGTAGAACTTAGTGAGGTAAGATTGCTGCTAGGAGGACTAGCTGTTGCAGAGGTTTGTTGCAAAAGAGATTCAACAGAGGTTGAATAAAGTTGCAGATGGGAGAAGCCTACAGGAGAAGTGGAGAATGCTCGAAAGGTTCCAGCAGAGGACCAATGATTACCAAAAGACCAGATCCGGGGGAAGGATTGGTGAGGTAAGTGGCAGTAAGAGAGGTTGTTGTGGTAGAGGCTTCATGCAACGCATAGGTGAGGAACTCATGGCGAAGGAGATGACTACTGATAGTCATAGCAGAGGTTCAGGAAAAAGCCACGGTAGAGGACATAAGAAAGAGGATGCCAAGGTAAATGGCAAGAAGATGAGTCCAGAGGAAGTTGAAGCATACATTTGTGAACCAGAACAAGGAGAATTTCTGGGAGATAGCGAAGATGAAGGCTTGAAGACTGAAACTTCAAGTAAGACCAAAGGGTCATATGATTTTAAATCTGACAATTTGTGGATGTTTGCAAGTGAAAGACAATTAGCTGATGGGATGACTGCAGGAGTTCGAGAAAGAGAGATTGCAATAATGAAGGTACAATTGCAGGTAATGGAAGAATGGCTGCAAGAGCAGAAAGATCAAAATGGAAAATGGATCTTTCCACTGAAGGGAAAGAGAGTGATTTGGCGATAGTTGCAGAGAAGGTTGAAGCAAATTATGATTGCCTTGTTGAAAAAGGGACTTAGAGTTCTTGCGCCAGAGTTGGAGTTTGAAATTCCCGCGTGCAGATATATTAAGAGAAAAATGTTGAAGGAAGCAGTCAAGACTGAAAAGTCTCATAATTTAAAAACTAATGAGTTGTGTATGTTTACAGGTACATAACAGGAAGATAAACAAACTTTAGAGTTTGTGCAAGAAGAGTTGAACCTGAAAGCTGTTTAGATCGATAATGAGTTAGCAAGATCTCAGAAGCAGATGGAGAAGAAGGAGCCTAATCAGGATGTTGATGCAGAAAGAGAAGGACCAGCTGATGATTGACCAACCACTAGTGGAGGTTTTACTGAGGAGGATGTGCAACCTTGTGCAACTATTACAGAACAAGAGGAAGTTCGTATGAATACAAGTGATGATGAGATGCTTCAGCAATGCTACAGAGAAATTGCATTGTTGGAATATTGGTTGAAAATCCAAATTATGACAGGGAGATAGCAGATGAAAGAGTTCAGTACAGTGCACGAGAGCAGAAAGATATCCTGGAGGTAGATGGTAAGAAGGCGAAAGTAGCTGACGGTCTCATGGTAAACGCGAATCAGCATACTGATGTGCTAACAGAGAAGCTGGGAAGAAACTCATAGCAGCATACTGAAGTGTTGCCAGAAAAAGCTGAGGAAAAAGTTGCAGATGAAATTGCAGATGAAAGTGCAGGTGCTGAGCAAAGGAATGTTGCAGAGGGACAGGAAGTCTGGGAGGTAGCAACATTCATAGTGGCAGCTGAGACAACACTAGCAGCAAAAGAGGCACTGAGGCCTTATATTTTTTATTCTAACAATTGTTTTGTGAGTACAGGTCTTACTGAAGAAGCTGGAGAAAATTTGCTAGACAAAGAAATTGAAATGATGAGGCGAATGATGATGAAGGAATTCCGGAAGAGACCAGCAGCAGTGAAACAAAAGAGAAGCAGCAAGAGGAAGACAACAGAAGATTGCAAGAGTACAGCAAGCGGAGCAAGGCAGCATAAGATATGGAAACCTGGAGAAAGACAGCGAGCAATAGCACATGATGACTTGCAGCACAAGATATGGGATCCAGGCATCCATAGATCCAAACACATGATCAGGAGATCATGAAATCTTTCTACCTTGGGAGTATGATGCGGGAGCATTCAGCCCAAAGGGGAATTATTGTAAATAATAGACATAGGGGTCATGCATTAATTTCCTAAACTCCAAGTTATTAGATATTCTCAAAATAAATAAAAATAGGAGAGATTTTAGGCATAAAGGAGTGGATATGGACTTTAAGTGATAAGGATAGTTTTTCTATTTTAGAATAGGAAAAAGATGGAATAAAGCTGAAAAGATGCTTTTCCATGTGTATGCATTGCATGTAGAGTTAGAGGTTTTAGTTGAGTGATTTTGGGATTTTTTATCATGCTAAGTTTAATAAATTATGGAGCCTCATAGGCATTGAAGGCAAGGAAGAAGGATGTGTGAGGAGTGAGTGTGAGGAGTGAGCAAGGTTTCTCCTTGGGAGCCTTGGCAGTCGTAAAAGGCCATAGAATTGCATATCTGGCCCGTGAATAGAAAATCCTGTTTAAATATTTGTTTTATGTGAATAAGATATATTGTCTGCGTATCATGTGTTTAAAATCCATTTGAATATTAGTTGGTTACATACTTGCTGTATGTTTGCTTGCGGCGGAAGTATGGGTGGCGTAGCAAGGTTCCATAAAATTGTTATGCATGTGCCTCGGTTGGGGAAGGAAGATTGGGTATAGCACTGTATGCGGGCTCGTGTAGAGACAACGCTATATGATATAGTGTATGTATGAATCCGCCAAGCATAAGATCTCTAACATGCTATATTGTTATGTTGTATTCTAATTGTAGTATATGCGTATCGCTATTCCTTGATATTAAATGCGTACAGGCCAACGTTCTTAAATAACTCCGATTTCTGGTCAACGGAAATTCATTTAAATCCAAACCAGCATAACAAATTTCTGAAGGAGAGCGCAGCGGAAGTGGAACGGAAGTTATCAGTTGAGCCATCGCAACCAGTAGAACTGGCTACCTATCAAAGACCGTAAACAAATATATCGGCATAGAAGATTGAGCAGTTACAGCTGTGGTCGTTTGAACAGTTACCACATATATTCACTAACCGAAATCGGCATAGGGACAGAGGTATGTTGGCAATCTATGGTAAATCTATGGTATCATTTAAGTGCGTGGAAATATATATATCAGAGCGATGATATGAGTTGAATATAAATCATATGAATCAGATTGAATATTTATGGTGGTGAATTAATATGCATAGGCCAGCAGCCATGTAAAATTAGATTTACAATATGGTGTTATTTGGCAATTGAACCCTGGTCAGATAGAACCGTAAGGGCGCACTCTTTAATTGAGTGCAGCAATATACATGTTGATATTGTTTATGAGAGAATGAGATATGAATTGGATTGATGCCAAGCATGGTTTTTTTTTCTATATTACAAGCCATGAATCAAGCTTTATATGCGTGATGGGAGACGTGATGGGAGAAAGATCCTGGTAGTAGTGGCCTGGGAGAGGCCGCTGCATCACCCCATCCAACCTTAACCATAACCACAAGGAACTAAAGCAAGGATGACATAAAAAGGAAAATCTTAGCCGAATCATTAGAAAATACAGGAAATCATTGGTCAAACCTAATCTACAAGATCAAATATATGATTTAGTTCTCACTACCACAAGAAGAAAATCAATAGTGTTAAGATATGAACCAACTCTCACGAAACTCAACAAATTGGTTCTTGGACAGTTCCCAAAACAACATGTAATGCACGAATTGTCCATGCTTGTGACACTAAAATGTTTGATGATGAAAGACACTCTCTACTAGACTTCCCTATGTATGCTCAAATTAGAACTCAATTCCAAATCATCTTTTACAATATTGACCTTCCTAAGTCATCAAAACTATGGAAATTTTGAAACATTTCACATAATTCTTTTTGGGCAAAAAAATAATATTTTAAAGGAATCTAGTTGATCTTTTCCTTTTTAAGGTGGAAGAGATTGAATTTCAACCTCCATGTTGGGGAGTTGTATCATCCTTAGAAATTTATCTCAACTAAGGTTTAGTATATGAACCATTCCTAAAATTGGAGCCATAAGTTTTTTTCCAATCTTTGTAAAACTAGGGTTTCTTGATTTTTTGCATTCATGGATCACAATACACAAGGAACCTTGGCACCTTCTTACCACAACATCATAATAGGGGATAAATAATTGACTGAAAAGTCTTATGGCATGTAAAATTTGTATTCACACTTGAAGTAGCATGAAAAGGTGCAAAATTATGGAAAGGGCTCCTCTCACTCAAGGAATCTACCAATAGGCACTTCTTGGTAGTGATGCAACCCAATATGATACCTTCCCAAGGTAGCAGAAGATCCAAATTTTGAGGTAAAATCCAACCAAATTGGTCAATCCATCCAATTTATGAAAGACCATGAACTAGTACATAAATCTCTAAGGATCTAGCCAATGGAAAGGGTCCTAATATGGTGGATTCAAAACTAGTGGAAACCCAAGGGAAAAATTGATCTAGAACTAGGGGTAAAAATATTTTTCACAGTGATTTTTTTTTAATTCAGAAGATAGAAGTAGTTTTTTTGAAAATGGACCCCATATTTTCAACTTTTTAGGGTTAATCTCAAGGTTTGGATGCAGCATTTTGGTCCAAATAAGGAATATTTTTTACAACTCCTATTTGTATCTAATTCTTTTCCCATCCAAATGAATTATAGGAAGAGGGCATCATTGAATTTATTAACAACACTTTAGGAAATATTGTCAGAATTTTAGAGCTTATGGATGAAGGATGCTACACCTCCTATGTAATAATATGTGTGTACATGAATATCTCTCAGCCACTTCCTACCTGCATGGATATTTCCTACTAGGATGTTGTATTGAAACAATCACTATACTATGCACATATGCCCTTAATATGTAGATGGTGGCATGAGTATAACTAAGGGAGGAATTCCCTACAATATCTACAAGGGCTTACCAATTTTACTAAGGGGAGACCCTTAATTCAATTTCGTCTGAGTTATGGAGGTAGGAATTTGGTTTCTTCAATGCAATGAGAGATGATTAGAGAAATGAGGGATATTTCCTCATTGATATGTAAAGCACTAGTTAAAGTGATTTTGTGAAGGACTTAGATATTTTATGCCTAGATTAGATATTTTCTATGTAGGGATGATTTGATCCATATTTAATGGATCTCAATGCTAAAAATATGGTTATAAATATGTAATTCATAATGATAAATATGTAATTCACAAGTGCTTACTCACAATGCTAAAAATATGGTTTTAAATATGTAATTATTGGTGTGAAGGGCTTAGTAATTTTGGAATTGCACAACTTTGTGATATTCTATGTGTTCATTGAAACTGTTGATTGTGTTGTTTAAAATTTAGAACCAATCCATAGTCATGCGAACGGGACTATTAAAATAGCACACACATGAGTTTAAAGTATGATCAAGGGGGTTTGATTGAATTAAATTTGGTCCATCAACTAATCTAAGGTAAGAGGATGCACTGGCATCGGTTTTTGAATGAGAGTAGGATGAACCTAGTCATTTGAATGTTTTCAGGGATTTCAAATAATTGCAGTAACACTAGAGAAAGGTATTGGGAAAACTTGTGGTGGATTAGCACAAGAATCTAGAAGAAGAATTTAAGGCAATAGATTAGAGAAAGAATTATTTTGTCTTTGGAGGAGTTGTCATAATTTAAAACAAGACACCAACATATTGTCAAAAACATTGAAGGAAAATACACAAGGCATAGGGACGACAAGTATTGAGCTAATCGATTTCTTATATTTCTTAATAAACATGAGTATATGATTGACAAATGATGAGCAATGAGTTATCTCTGCAAGAATGGATGTTTGGATAAGGAAACTGAGCATAGAAGATGTTGTGCAAAGGAAGGCTAGGATATAGTAAAATTCCTACATATTGAAGACAATTCTAGCCAATGAGTAAAGCTGGGTAGAATTGTTAATGACAATTTTGAGGAAAACTTGAAAAGACTAGTAGTAATAAGAATATTGTAGGAGTTTGAAGTGGAGAAATTAGAATTTATTTGGATTGCATATATGATGAGATATAACAAGTAAAATGGTATTTATATTTTCAAATTAAATTTTCTAGAGAAATTATTGATTGTAGGTAGAAACAGAGAATGAAGAAACAAGTGTTATAGAGACTATTGCAGCAGAAGACGTTATAACAAAGTCCAAGTGAAGTTGAGTAGAATTTGTTGACACAATTCCACAATTTGATGTTATGGGTAGATTTGTTGGAAAAGTGAGTAGAATGTAAAGCTTGAGAGGATTAGAGGAATCTCAAAAGGTTCTAGAGGAGAGAACTAGAAGTACCAAAAGGCTAGGTTCAGGAGAGAAGCCTGTGAGGTATTTTCTAGCGAGTTGAAAACTCTTGTTACCACAAAGGCTTATTTGTAGCACACAATTGAGCATGGAGAATATCATAGAGAAAGAAAGGAAGATGATTGAACGAGGTTAGGAAAATATTCTAGAGAAAAGGCACAACAAGATGAAAGAATATGCCAAAGTAATTGGTAGAAAAATGAAGCAGGCGAATAAGGAGTAACTTGAAAATTAAATTATTGAGTTAAAGGAAAGACTTAGTGTAATGATGAAGCTTCTACAAGAGAGTTAAGACCAAATATATGGATAGAGAATGAAGAAGCCATTTACATGGCTTGTTAAGGAATAAGTTGCAAAAGAGTTAAGGAAGAAGTTGAGGCACACGATGACTATTTGTTTGAAGGAAGAAGAACTGAAAGCAAGTTAGAATAAAATGAAAATTCATTATTGTGAACTAAGAACAGATCATTCCCTTGGGAGGATGATAATGAAGATGATGATGAGAGACTTAATGAGATTCTCATGGATTGTTTGGAAAGTTTAGATCAACATGAGGATGGGATAACAAAGACATCCAAATTGGACATTCAAATTGATGAATTATTGATGTTGATGGTGAGAAGGGTTAAAAATAGGTAGTAGAAGAGAACTATTAGCAACAAAATACAGTTGATTGCTCAACATTACATCAACAAACTAAGTGGATCCTTGGAAAATAAAGTATAGAAACCTAGAAAATTGAGGATAGTAGAAAGCATAAGTGAAGAGGAAAGAGTAAATGAGAAATATTTTCAAGAGGAAATTCAGCATTAGAACATAATGTTCTAAAAAAAATTATGGTTGAAAATAAATTGGATAGTAAGAAAAAAAAGTTTGGAATCCAGAAGGAGAATGTGTGGTAGATGTGCCTACAATTGGAATTATTAGACAATATGATGGAAACTACAACTAAATAAAGTATAGTAGAAACAATTGAGGGACTCATGAATAGGAACCCATCAATTATTTTACCTAGAGAGTCTAATGTAGGAGAATTTATCAATAATATCTAGAATATCTTACCAAGTTTACTAAAGGGAGTGGGTTCCATTGATTTAATTTCATTGAATTTATGGAGATAAAAAATTTATTTTGTAAATGTAATAATAATTGATTAGAGAAATGAGGGATTATTTCCTCATCAACATCTCATATAATATTTCGAGTGATTTATTCAAGGAATTAGATATTTTAGGCCTCGATTAAACATTTTCCACATAGGGATGATTCGATCCATATTTAGTGGATCACTATAAATAATCACTTTGCATAAAGAGAGATTATGTAAAGAGTATATCACGAGATAGTGAAATAGAGTGTGTGAATAAATAATGAGTGGTTGGAGCGTGAGGAGAGGTCCAAAGAGACCAAAATAGGGCGTAGCAACCTAAAATGATAATTTTGTATTTATCCACCTATGTTTCAATTGTTAATGAATTCTCTATGTGTGATTGTATTTCTGGTTAAGTGACAGGGTGATTTTCTTGTATTTATTTGGATAAAGTAATCCATTATTATGTTGGGTGATTAGCCTTGATTGAGCTCTTTTTGTTACATCTGAGAATTTATCTAATCTAAATTAGGTTCCAAATGAGTTCAATATTGAAAGATTTAGCATCAAAGTCAACCAATTGTAGTGTCGTGTGATGTTTTGATTTAGAGTTAAGTGCAATATTTGAAAAAATCTAGTTCTTTAGATTGGAAGGGAAATATTGTGACACACAAATTTAGTGATTTAATTGATGAGAAGTTTACCATCAATGAGCATCTATTGAGTTATTGTTCCACCCTAGCATGGTTCCAACCCAAGATTAGTGGTATTGTAACCAATTTTTTTGTATCTTATTCTAGTGAAAATATAATATTCCAAAGCTATGCACGAATTGATGGAAAATGGAAATTCATCTGTCACATAATCATTAATCCATAATTCTAGAAACCCACATCGAACAATATTCCAACTACAATTTTAAGCTACATCCCATATATTTGGTCAAAATTGATTATTAAATAGAAAGGGAAATATGGAATCAAAGAAAATATCTAGATTGGAATAAGTACCTAGGTCAATAGTTGATCATGTGTTTAAAAATCATCCAGCTCGACTAAATCTCCAAATATCCATATCAATAGCTATAAGGAATCATTGGTTGTTTCCATATCTCTAGACGTGAGCTAAAATAAACCCAATGGGATCTTGGATTTCGAATTGATCCAATATTTTGGGATTTGAAAATATAGTGGGGAAATTAACTTTTTTAAACATGGAAAGGCCAATAAACTAAGGTCAATAGGACTTAAGGCCTTTTTCTTAAGCGCTTGATCACAATGTTGGAAATATGGTTTTAAATTTGTGATTCCCAATGGTAATCGCTTAATAAGTTGTGGAATGTATAAGTTTGTGATATTATATCTGGTCATGGAATGCGTTGATCACACTACTTAAAACTGCTTAGAAGTTAGAACCAACCCATATTCATGACTAAGAAGATTATTAAAATCCCACACACATGAGATTGAAGTAGGATTAAGGTAATTTGATCAAATTCAATTTTGGCCATCAAGTAATATATGTGAATTATATGCATTAACATCAACAACCATATATTCCATGAATTTCCCTTCAACCATAAAAATATCCTCTAGTCCTTTCCCATTAAAAAATCAAAATGGATTATGAAAATTCCTTTTCTTGAAGGAGAAACCCTATTTCCCAACCTCCTCCAACCTTTATAGTTGATCTCAATAACCCATAACAACTTTGAGGGTATGGATTCTTCTAAATATACCAAAACCCATAACTCTCATTAGGAGGTTCCAAAGGATGAAAAGTTAGATAGAGGATCATAACCCCAATCACAATTATATATGGAATGAAATAATCTCTAGGAAAAAAATAAGCCAAACCCTTCAAGTAGCGAAGAAGTAATGAATGAAAATGCACAAGAAATTCCTAAATATATGGAGCTAGATGAACTTGATCTCCCAGTAGTGGAAGTGGCCTAACAAGGCAAGGATCCTCACTTCATCTTGGAAAATCAAGTGAATCTTCTTCATGAGGCACTTCTTAAAACTATTAATCAATATACCCATAATCCCTTGTTAGAAAATTATATATTACGGAGCAATGGAACACATAAAATATCGCAGAAATATAAACACAGAAAACACATAAAAGAAGAGAGACATAGATATACATGGTTCACCCAGTTTGGGCTATGTCCACACCGAACAGCGAGTCCTTCCCTTCTATTATCCAGCAAAATGAAGAGACACAACCTACAGCAGATCCACTGTAATATCCTCTGTTTTCTCTCACAGTCTCACCTCTCTGCTTCTCGCTTGGAGAGTACACATCTATTTCACAGACTCAATACAATACCCTCATACAAAGAGAGGGGTTCCCTTCTAGCGCCAAAAAAAACCCTAAACTAAACATAAGGTCTACCGTGAGATCATCTGCCTATCGAATGGCCTAGGTTGACTATAAATTACTATACTTTTACAAGGCAATTTTACATTTGTTTTTAGCTTCAGGGGCGCTGCCCCCAAAACCCCCTGCCAGGGGGGGGCTCCCAAAGGTCGCAGCCGCCCCCCCTGCAGTGAATATTTTACGGGCGGCGTTGCCAGCCCCATTTCAAACTGGGGTCCAATGTGGCGATACCTTTGAATACAGAAGATAATCAGGCTCCACACCCAACAATCTCCCACTTGGAGACTGATTATAGAAACTCCACCGTTTCTTCATTTGCTGGACAATGACTCCTCTTTGGACCTGGATATTTCTCATCTTCTTCATCATACTTGAAGATCAATTGAAACTAAGCATATTTTCAGTTTCTCCCTGGTTACAACTTCTGTTAGCATATCTGCAAGATTCTGGCTAGTGTGTATCTTTTCCAGCTTCAACTCTCCATCTTCCAACACTGATCATATGAAATGGTACTTGAGCTGTATGTGTTTAACTATCAAACACGCAGATTGATTCGTTGTAGTGGTATGAGGATCTGTGATAGTTATCTGCGTGTTTGATAGTTATTTGAATAATTATTTTAGTATAATAAATTTTAGTGTTGGTATATCATAATTTATTCCTCTCTAAACAAATTATTTTATGTTGGTTCACATAAGTATCAACATATTTTATTTATGCCTCATAGTGAGAGTAAAGTGTTTGTACATCTCCTTCATATTGGGTTGTAGTATCAACTAAACTAGTGAACATAATAAAATAATTAAAGTTGTCTAAAGATGCATATTCATTACTCATATTTTTAAATACTTTATTCTTATTTTGAAAGGGAGATTTTTAGGATGGAATTACACATTTCCTTCAAAGAGGACTGTAGAATGAGTCTCTCTGGGCAAGGGTAGGCTCCCCTATAGATATAAGTGAACTTATTTGTGCATTGGGGTTATTCTACCCTTAGTAAGTTACAGGTGTTTTGTATATATGACTTGGTGTCTTGGATATATGCTTTGGGAGCCAATACACTCTACCTTTGGAATAGTGTAGATCACTCCAATTTGTTTACCTTAGGCTTAGCCTAGATCAATCCAATGGATTTAGCTAAGGCCTAATCTACATCACACACTTATTGGTGATATGTTCTTGGGTTATAGTGAGAATTAGCAGGTTTTACTTTGGGTAGCATAAATCACTTCAATGAATCTCGATTTTCCATAGTAAAAAATAATAAATAAATTGCAAAAACTTAATATATAGAAAAATTAATATTTTTTTCTAAAATCACTTTAACTAATTACCGATTACCAATTTCCATAATGAAAAAATAAAAAAATAAATACTTAAGAAAATGAAATTTTTTAATAAAATTTGATGAAATATCCTAATTTTTTCAAAAAATATTTTGGCAGACTTACCTCTTTCAAAAATACAAACATAAAAAGACTTAAATTATTAATTTAAAATTATGATTAATATATAATTCTATTAATCACTTCTATTTGAAGTAAAAAAATTGAATTAAAAATTACTCTTTTTAATATTCGTAATATGATGTTTAAAAAAAGGGCTTATCTTTAAAGTATGTTATTTGTGGTAATTAATATGAATATTTTATAATCTCATCCCTAGTGCGGAGAGAGGTTTATCTATGTGATATGATGTGCCCTGAAAAAGGGAGAGGTCTATTCTTGTGATATGATATTTGTTGTAATTTTTTAAGAGAGAAAAGAAGAAGATAGATTTATTTTAATGATATATCTCGTGACAATATGAAAATGGTTTACCTTTTAAGACAATAGATCAAAGATGTTTGTTTTTATGATAGGATATTTGTGATAATTAATATGGAAATGTTTTAACCTTTCTTAAAAGAAGTTTATTGGTGTGATATAATGTATGTTGAAAAAAGTAGAGGCTTAATTTTTTGATATTTTATTTGTTTTAATGGATATGGAAATTGTTTAATTAAAAAATAATACTAATAGTAGATTTATTTTTGTGTGGTTAATATGAAAATATGATATATGTGCGGTTGATATGAAAATGGTTTAATTTTGTAAGGAAAATATAATACTAATAGTAGATTTATCTTTGTGTGGTTAATATGAAAATATTATATATGTGTGGTTGATATGAAAATGGTTTAATTTTGTAAGGAAAATATAATGGTAAATGTTTATCTTTATGATATGATATTTGTGATAATATGAAAATGTTTTAATGTCAACCTAATTTTTATTAAAAGGTTTAGTTGCATGATAGGTTGAAAAAAAAAAGGTTTATTTTTTTAATATGATATTTGTTATGAATGATATAATCTTTAAAAAAAAATGAATTTAAATATTATGTCATGATAAATATAAAATTATTTATATTTTAATATATATATATATATATAACCTATTTTGTGATAATTAATATTTAATATGATATTGATATTTGTAGTAATGTTGAAATGATTTAATGATGTAAAAATAAAAAGTTAATTTTTTTATTATTTATTTTTAAACATTTCACTTTCGATGTTATTACCACCTAATCTTGTAATGGGTAAAAGATAAATCCATATCAAAATCCAGGTTCAACGGAATTGAATTAACATTATCCGCACATGCGTTTAAATCCAATGTTATCTTGATTGACCTGTTACAGTGTAGATCATTGAGTTAGTCGTCGAACGATATCAAGAAATGATGGCGATATGAAACAGTCAAACTTTGAAAGTTGAAGGTCGCAGCACGTTTTCTTTCTCCTTGGCGGCTCTTGCGAAATCAAAATTGAAAGTTCAAGGATGCGCCACTTTTTCTCGCTCGTCCAAAATCAAGATTCGCTGGCGCCTCTGTCTCCTCTCACGTTTTTTTTGACAATATCGCTGACTTCAATAAATACGGTTTGTGGGTGTTTGGGGGGCAACGTGTTTAGTGTTTTAAAATTAAATTTAAATGTATTATTTTGTTAATTTAGAATTTTTTTTATTTAAAATGTGTTTTTAATATATCAATGGATTTAGTATAATAAAAAAAAATTAGAGCATTTATTATGTAGCGTTTATAATTCAAATTTGTGATTCCAATAACCCTATGTTATATATGATAAAATTGACTACATAATATGTTTGGAAAAAGACCAAAACATAAAAGTTTAGAGTATGGAGTTTTAAAACATAGTTTTGTATATTTGGTAATATAACTTGTGGATTTCATATACATTAATGTTTTATACTTCACTATCTCTCTCCATATCTATCTATCTATATATATATGTATGTAGATAACAAAAAAAACTCTTATTTGATATTTTCATCATTTCTATTATCTTGCATGGATTTAGGATTTATGGTTGCATTAGCTCTAATTTTAGAGGATAGAATAAATCAAAAAGAAAATTATAACTCATAATCTTAATATCAAAAGAAATACCCCGTATCTTATCCTAGTGAGCCCCTCTCTTATTGATTGCACTACCATGGTTAGGTACTTAATATACAAGAACAAGATAAACATCAATAAGAGGCTCCCCATCCAACCTTAACCATAACCACAAGGAACTAAAGCAAGGATGACATAAAAGGGCAAATCTTAGCCGAATCATTAGAAAATACAGGAAATTATTGGCCAAACCTAATCTAGAAGATCAAATGTATGATTTAGTTCTCACTACCACAAGGAAGAAAATCAATAGTGTTAAGATATGAACCAACTCTCACGAGACTATCCAAAACAACATGTAATGCGAGAATTGTCCATGCTTGTGACACTAAAATGTTTGAAGATGAAAGACACTCTCTACTAGACTGCCCTATGTATGTTCAAATTAGAACTCAATTCCAAATCATCTTTTACAATATTGACCTTCCTAAGTCATCAAAACTATGGAAATTTTGAAACATTTCACATAATTCTTTTTGGGAAAAAAAATAATATTTTAAAGGAATCTAGTTGATCTTTTCCTTTTTAAGGTGGAAGAGATTGAATTTCAACCTCCATGTTGGGGAGTTGTATCATCCTTAGAAATTTATCTCAACTAAGGTTTAATATATGAACCATTCCTAAAATTGGAGCCATAAGTTTTTTTCCAATCTTTCTAAAACTAGGGTTTCTTGATTTTTGGCATTCATGAATCACAATACACAAGGAACCTTGGCACCTTCTTACCACAACATCATAATAGGGGATAAATAATTGACTGAATAGTCTTATGGCATGTAAAATTTGTATTCACACTTGAAGTAGCATGAAAAGGTGCAAAATTATGGAAAGGGTTCCTATCACTCAAGGAATCTACCAATAGGCACTTCTTGGTAGTGATGCAACCCAATATGATACCTTCCCAAGGTAGCAAAAGATCCAAAGTTTGAGATAAAATCCAACCAAATTGGTCAATCCATCCAATTTATGAAAGACCATGAACTAGTACATAAATCTCTAAGGATCTAGCCAATGGAAAGGGTCCTAATATGGTGGATTCAAAACAAGTGGAAACCCAAGGGAAAAATTGATCTAGAACTAGGGGTAAAAATATTTTTCACGGTGATTTTTTTTAATTCAGAAGATAGAAGTAGTTTTTTTGAAAATGGACCCCATATTTTCAACTTTGTAGGGTTAATCTCAAGGTTTGGATGTAGCATTTTGGTCCAAATAAGGAATATTTTTTACAACTCCTATTTGTATCTAATTCTTTTCCCGTCCAAATGAATTATAGGAAGAGGACATCATTGAATTTATTAACAACACTTTAGGAAATATTGTCAGTATTTTAGAGCTTATGGATGAAGGATGCTACACCTCCTATATAATAATATGTGTGTACATGAATATCTCTCAGCCACTTCCTACCTCCATTGATATTTCCTACTAGGATGTTGTATTGAAACAATAACTATACTATGCACATATGCCCTTAATATGTAGATGGTGGCATGAGTATAACTAAGGGAGGAATTCCCTACAATATCTACAAGGGCTTACCAAGTTTACTAAGGGGAGTCCCTTAATTCAATTTCATTTGAGTTATGGAGGTAGGAATTTGGTTTCTTCAATGCAATGAGAGATGATTAGAGAAATGAGGGATATTTCCTCATTGATATGTAAAGCACTATTTAAAGTGATTTTGTGAAGGACTTAGATATTTTATGCCTAGATTAGATATTTTCAATGTAGGGATGATTTGATCCATGTTTAATGGATCTCAATGCTAAAAATATGGTTATAAATATGTAATTCATAATGCTAAATATGTAATTCACAAGTGCTTAGTCACAGTGCTAAAAATATGGTTTTAAAAATGTAATTATTGGTGTGAATGGCTTAGTAATTTGGGAATTGCACAACTTTGTGATATTGTATGTGTTCATTGAAATTGTTGATTGTGTTGTTTAAAATTTAGAACCAATCCATAGTCATGCGAACGGGACTATTAAAATAGCACACACATGAGATTAAAGTATGATCAAGGGGGTTTGATTGAATTAAATTTGGTCCGTCAACTAATCTAAGGTAAGAGGATGCACTGGCATCGGTTTTTGAATAAGAGTAGGATGAACCTAGTCATTTGAATGTTTTCAGGGATTTCAAATCATTGCAGTAACACTAGAGAAAGGGTATTGGGAAAACTAGTGGTGGATTAGCACAAGAATCTAGAAGAAGAATTTAAGGCAATAGATTAGAGAAAGAATTATTTTGTCTTTGGAGGAGTTGTCATAATTTAAAACAAGACACCAACATATTGTCAAAAACATTGAAGGAAAATACACAAGGCATAGGGACGACAAGTATTGAGCTAATCGATTTCTTATATTTCTTAATAAACATGAGTATATGATTGACAAATGATGAGCAATGAGTTATCTCTGCAAGAATGGATGTTTGGATCAAGAAACTGAGCATAGAAGATGTTGTGCAAAGGAAGGCTAGGATATAGTAAAATTCCTACATATTGAAGACAATTCTAGGCAATGAGTAAAGTTGGGTAGAATTGTTAATGACAATTTTGAGGAAAACTTGAAAAGACTAGTAGCAATAAGAATATTGTAGGAGTTTGAAGTGGAGAAATTAGAATTTATTTGGATTGCATATATGATGAGATATAACAAGTAAAATGGTATTTATATTTTCAAATTAAATTTTCTAGAGAAATTATTGATTGCAGGTAGAAACAGAGAATGAAGAAAGAAGTGTTACAGAGACTATTGCAGCAGAAGACTTTATAACAAAGTCCAAGTGAGGTTGAGTAGAATTTGTTGACACAATTCCACAATTTGATGTTATGGGTAGAATTATTGGAAAAGTGAGTAGAGTGTAAAAGCTTGAGAGGATTAGAGGAATCTCAAAAGGTTCTAGAGGAGAGAACTAGAAGTACCAAAAGGCTAGGTTCAGGAGAGAAGCCTGTGAGGTATTTTCTAGCGAGTTGAAAAGTATTGTTACCACAAAGGCATATTTGTAGCTCACAATTGAGCATGGAGAATATCATAGAGAAAGAAAGGAAGATGATTGAACGAGGTTAGGAAAATATTCTAGAGAAAAGGCACAACAAGATGAAAGAATATGCCAAAGTAATTGGTAGAAAAATGAAGCAGGCGAATAAGGAGTAACTCGAAAATTAAATTATTGAGTTAAAGGAAAGACTTAGTCTAATGATGAAGCTTCTACAAGAGAGTTAAGACCAAATATATGCATAGAGAATGAAGAAGCAATTTACATGGCTTGTTAAGGAATAAGTTGCAAGAGAGTTAAGGAAGAAGTTGAGGCACACGATGACTATTTGGTTGAAGGAAGAAAACTCAAAGCAAGTTAGAATAAAATGAAAATTCATTATTGTGAACTAAAGAACAGATCATTCCCTTGGGAGGATGATAATGAAGATGATGATGAGAGACTTAATGAGATTCTCATGGATTGTTTGGAAAGGTTAGATCAACATGAGGATGGGATAACAAAGACATCCAAATTGGACATTCAAATTGATGAATTATTGATGTTGATGTTGAGAAGGGTTAAAAATAGGTAGTAGAAGAGAACTATTAGCAACAAAATACAGTTGATTGCTCAACATTACATCAACAAACTAAGTGGATCCTTGGAAAATAAAGTATAGAAACCTAGAAAATTGAGGATAGTAGAAAGCATAAGTGAAGAGGAAAGAGTAAATGAGAAATATTTTCAAGAGGAAATTCAGCATTAGAACATAATGTTCTAAAAAAAATTATGGTTGAAAATAAATTGGATAGTAAGAAAAAAAAGTTTGGAATCCAGAAGGAGAATGTGTGGTAGATGTGCCTACAATTGGAATTATTAGACAATATGATGGAAACTACAACTAAATAAAGTATGGTAGAAACAATTGAGAGACTCATGAATAGGAACCCATCAATTATTTTACCTAGAGAGTCTAATGTAGGAGAATTTATCAATAATATCTAGAATATCTTACCAAGTTTACTAAAGGGAGTGGGTTCCATTGATTTAATTTCATTGAATTTATGGAGATAAGAATTTTATTTTGTAAATGTAATAATAATTGATTAGAGAAATGAGGGATTATTTCCTCATCAACATCTCATATAATATTTCAAGTGATTTATTGAAGGAATTAGATATTTTAGGCCTCGATTAAACATTTTCCACATAGGGATGATTCGATCCATATTTAGTGGATCTCTACAAATAATCACTTTGCATATAGAGAGATTATGTAAAGAGTATATCACGAGATAGTGAAATAGAGTGTGTGAATAAATAATGAGTGGTTGGAGCGTGAGGAGAGGTCCAAAGAGACCAAAATAGGGCGTAGCAACATAAAATGATAATTTTGTATTTATCCACTTATGTTTCAATTGCTAATGAATTCTCTATGTGTGATTGTATTTCTGGTTAAGTGACGGGGTGATTTTCTTGTATTTATTTGGATAAAGTAATCCATTATTATGTTGGGTGATTAGCCTTGATTGAGCTCTTTTTGTTACATCTGAGAATTTATCTAATCTAAATTAGCTTCCAAATGAGTTCAATATTGAAAGATTGAGCATCAAAGTCAACCAATTGTAGTGTTGTGTGATGTTTTGATTTAGAGTTAAGTGCAATATTTGAAAAAATCTAGTTCTTTATATTGGAAGGAAAATATTGTGACACACAAATTTAGTGATTTAATTGATGAGAAGTTTACCATCAATGAGCATCTATTGAGTTATTGTTCCACCCTAGCATGGTTCCAACCCAAGATTAGTGGTATTGTAACCAAATTTTTTGTATCTTATTCTAGTGAAAATATAATATTCCAAAGCTATGCATGAATTGCTGGAAAATGGAAATTTATCTGTCACATAATCATTAATCCATAATTCTAGAAACCCACATCGAACAATATTCCAACTACAATTTTAAGCTACATCCCATATATTTGGTCAAAATTGATTATTGAATAGAAAGGGAAATATGGAATCAAAGCAAATATCTAGATTGGAATAAGTACCTAGGTCAATAGTTGATCATGTGTTTAAAAATCATCCAACTCGACTAAATCTCCAAATATCCATATCAATAGCTATAAGGAATCATTGGTTGTTTCCATATCTCTAGATGTGAGCTAAAATAAACCCAATGGGATCTTGGATTTTGAATTAATCCAATATTTTGGGACTTCAAAATATAGTGGGGAAAATTAACTTTTTTAAACATGGAAAGGCCAATAAACTAAGGTCAATAGGACTTAAGGCCTTTTTCTTAAGCGCTTGATCACAATGTTGGAAATATGGTTTTAAATTTGTGATTCCCAATGCTAATGGCTTAATAAGTTGTGGAATGTATAAGTTTGTGATATTATATCTGGTCATGGAATGCGTTGATCACACTACTTAAAACTGCTTAGAAGTTAGAACCAACCCATATTCATGACTAAGAAGATTATTAAAATCCCACACACATGAGATCAAAGTAGGATTAAGGTAATTTGATCAAATTCAATTTTGGCCATCAAGTAATATATGTGAATTATATGCATTAGCATCAACAACCATCTATTCCATGAATTTCCCTTCAACCCCAAAAATATCCTCTAGTCCTTTCCCATTAAAAAATCAAAATGGATTTTGAAAATTCCTTTTCTTGAAGGAGAAACCCTATTTCCCAACCTCCTCCAACCTTTATAGTTGATCTCAATAACCCATAACAACTTTGAGGGTATGGATTCTTCTAAATATACCAAAACCCATAACTCTCATTAGGAGGTTCCAAAGGATGAAAAGTTAGATAGAGGATCATAACCCCAATCACAATTATATATGGAATGAAATAATCTCTAAGAAAAAAATAAGCCAAACCCTTAAAGTAGCGAAGAAGTAATGAATGAAAATGCACAAGAAATTCCTAAATATATGGATCTAGATGAACTTGATCTCCTAGTAGTGGAAGTGGCCTAACAAGGCAAGGATCCTCACTTCATCTTGGAAAATCAAGTGAATCTTCTTCATGAGGCACTTCTGAAAACTATTAATCAATATACCCATAATCCCTTGTTAGAGAATTATATATTACGGAGCAATGGAACACATAAAATATCGCAGAAATATAAACACAGAAAACACATAAAACAAGAGAGACATAGATATACATGGTTCACCCAATTTGGGCTATGTCCACACCAAACAACCAGTCCTTCCTTTCTATTATCCAGTAAAATGAAGAGACACAACCTACAGCAGATCTGCTATAATATCCTCTGTTTTCTCTCAGTCTCACCTCTCTGCTTCTCGCTTGGAGAGTACATATCTATTTCACAGACTCAATACAATACCCTCATACAAAGAGAGGGGTCCCCTTCTAGCGCCAGGAAAAACCCTAAACTAAACATAAGTTCTACGGTCAGATCATCTGCCTATTGAACGGCCTAGGTTGACTAGAAATTACTATACTTTTACAAGGCAATTTTACATTTTTTTTTTAGCTTCAGGGGCGTTGCCCCCAAAACCCCCCGCCAGGGGGGGGGGGGGCTCCCAAAGGTCGCAGCCGCCCCCCCTGGACCGCCCCGCAGTGAATATTTTACGGGCGGCGTTGCCAACCCCATTTCAAACTGGGGTCCAATGTGGCGATACCTTTGAATACAGAAGATAATCAGGCTCCACACCCAACAATCTCCCACTTGGAGACTGATTATAGAAACTCCACCGTTGCTTCATTTGCTGGACAATGACTCCTCTTTGGACCTAGATATTTCTCATCTTCTTCATCATACTTGAAGATCAATTGAAACTAAGCATATTTTCAGTTTCTCCCTGGTTACAACTTCTATTAGGATATCTCTAGGATTCTGGCTAGTGTGTATCTTTTCCAGCTTCAACTCTCCATCTTCCAACACTGATCATATGAAATGGTACTTGAGTTGTATGTGTTTAACTATCAAACACGCAGATTGATTCGTTGTAGTGGTATGAGGATCTGTGATAGTTATTTGCGTGTTTGATAGTTATTTGAATAATTATTTTAGTATAATAAATTTTAGTGTTGGTATACCATAATTTATTGCTCTCTAAACAAATTATTTTATGTTAGTTCACATAAGTATCAACATATTTAATTTATGCCTCATAGTGAGAGTAAAGTGTTTGTACATCTCCTTCATATTGGGTTGTAGTATCAACTAAACTAGTGAACATAATAAAATAATTAAAGTTGTCTAAAGATGCATATTCATTACTCATATTTTTAAATACTTTATTCTTATTTTGAAAGGGAGATTTTTAGGATGGAATTACACATTTCCTTCAAAGAGGACTGTAGAATGAGTCTCTCTGGGCAAGGGTAGGCTCCCCTATAGATATAAGTGAACTTATTTGTGCATTGGGGTTATTCTACCCTTAGTAAGTTACAGGTGTTTTGTATATATGACTTGGTGTCTTGGATATATGCTTTGGGAGCCAATACACTCTACCTTTGGAATAGTGTAGATCACTCCAATTTGTTTACCTTAGGCTTAGCCTAGATCAATCCAATGGATTTAGCTAAGGCCTATCCTACATCACACACTTATTGGTGATATGTTCTTGGGTTATAGTGAGAATTCGTAGGTTTTACTTTGGGTAGCATAAATCACTTCAATGAATCTCGATTTTCCATAGTAAAAAATAATAAATAAATTGCAAAAACTTAATATATAGAAAAATTAATATTTTTTTTCTAAAATCACTTTAACTAATTACCGATTACCAATTTCCATAATGAAAAAATAAAAAAATAAATACTTAAGAAAATGAAATTTTTTAATAAAATTTGATGAAATATCCTAATTTTTTCAAACAATATTTTGGCGGACTTACCTCTTTCAAAAATACAAACATAAAAAGACTTAAATTATTAATTTAAAATTATGATTAATACATAATTCTATTAATCACTTCTATTTGAAGTAAAAAAATTGAATTAAAAATTACTCTTTTTAATATCTATTTTCGTAATATGATGTTTAAAAAAAGGGCTTATCTTTAAAGTATGTTATTTGTGGTAATTAATATGAATATTTTCTAATCTCATCCCTAGTGCGGAGAGAGGTTTATCTATGTGATATGATGTGCCCTGAAAAAGGGAGAGGTTTATTCTTGTGATATGATATTTGTTGTAATTTTTTAAGAGAGAAAAGAAGAAGATAGATTTATTTTAATGATATATCTCGTGACAATATGAAAATGGTTTATCTTTTAAGACAATAGATCAAAGATGTTTGTTTGTATGATAGGATATTTGTGATAATTAATATGGAAATGTTTTAACCTTTTTTAAAAGAAGTTTATTGGTGTGATATAATGTAGGTTGAAAAAAGTAGAGGCTTAATTTTTTGATATTTTATTTGTTTTAATGGATATGGAAATTGTTTAATTAAAAAATAATACTAATAGTAGATTTATTTTTGTGTGGTTAATATGAAAATATCATATATGTGTGGTTGATATGAAAATGGTTTGATATGAAAATGGTTTAATTCTGTAAGGAAAATATAGTATTAATAGTACATTTATCTTTGTGTGGTTAATATGAAAATATAATAGATGTGCGGTTGATATGAAAATGGTTTAATTTTGTAAGGAAAATATAATGGTAAAGGTTTATCTTCATGATATGATATTTGTGATAATATGAAAATGTTTTAATGTTAACTTAGTCCTTATTAAAAGGTTTATTTGCATGATATGTTGGAAAAAAAGAGAGGTTTATTTTTTTAATATGATATTTGTTGTGAATGAATACTCTTTTAACAAAAAGATAAATTTAAATATTATGTCATGATAGATATAAAATTATTTAAATTTATATATATAACCTATTTTGTGATTAATGCTGAAATAATTTAATGATGTAAAAATAAAAAGTTAATTTTTTTATTTATTTTAAAACATTTCACTTTCGATGTTATTACCACCTAATCTTGTAATGGGTAAAAGATAAATCCATATCAAAATCCAGGTTCAACAGAATTGAATTAACATTATCCGCACATGCGTTTAAATCCAATGTTATCTTGATTGACCTGTTACAGTGTAGATCATTGAGTTAGTCATCGTTTTTTTTTTTTTTTGGTTAACAATCTTGCCGACTTCATTAAATACGGTTTGGGGGAGCGAACGTCCATTAAACAGTATTTTAAAATTAAATTTAAATGTATTATTTTGTTAATTTAGAATTTTTTTATTTAAAATGTGTTTTTAATATATAAATGGATTTAGTATTATAAATTTTTTTTAGAGCATTTATTATGTAGAGTTTATAATTCAAATTTGTGATTCCAATAACCCTGTGTTATATATGGCAAAATTGACTACATAATATGTTTGGAAAAAGAACAAAACATAAAAGTTTAGAGTATGGAGTTTTAAAACATAGTTTTGTATATTTGGTAATACAATTTGTGGGTTTAATATACATTAATGTTTTATACTTCATTATCTCTCTCTTTGTATGTATATATATATATATATATATATATATATATATATAAAACAAAAAAAACTCTTATCTGATATTTTCATCATTTCTATTATCTTGCATCGATTTGAGATTTAAGGTTGCATTAGCTCTAATTTTAAAAGATAGAGTTAATCCAAAAGAAAATTATAACTCATAATCTTAATATCAAAAGTAATACCCCATATCTTATCCTAGTGAGCCCTTCTCTTATTGATTGCACTACCATGGTTAGGTACTTAATAGACAAGAACAAGATAAACACCAATAAGAGGCTCTCCATCCAACCTTTACCATAACCACAAGGAACTAAAGAAGGGATGACATAAAAATGCAAATCTTAGCCAAATCATTAGAAAATACAAGAAATCATTGGTCAAACCTAATCTAGAAGATCAAATGTATGATTTAGTTCTCACTACCACAAAAAAGAAAATCAATATTAGGCATTGAAATATCGATTGAAATACCATCATCATGATACATCTCAAATTACCAAGACTTTTAAAATATACATTTAACTAAATTACAATTTTATTTTACCTCATTATTATTATTATTTCTTAAAAAAGTTAATATATGTGCTAAACATGTATACATTTAAAAAAATATATGAAAGATTCTTAAGTTCACCCCACTTTACCATGAAGATTTTTAAATTGTAAATACGTTTTTGATAATACCATGACTTACTAATACCATATGCCCAAAAACCATAACTCATATTCATATGACACATGTCCATAACACATTTTTGTTTCTAAATTAATCAAAGGGAGGATAGCTACTTTTGAGATAAATCTCAACTAAGTCTAGTCTAAAACATAATGAAAATTCCAACAAGATGAGGATTTTGGGTGCCCCAAGGGTTCTTGATGGCACTGAATCAAAAAAAAAAAAAAAAAAGATTCAAACACTCCAGTGATCTGATTTTTACAACAACAAAAAAATATCAGATTCTGTTATCCAAATTAATTTGTGGCATGAGTAAACAATGCCCAAAAAAATATTCTAAAATATTCCATGAAAGTTAAATCCCTACCATTCACCTAATAATTATTCATAATTAAATTAAAATGTAAAAAACTTATCCTAAAATAAACGTACTTATCCACATAAAGAAATTATAAAATAAAATAAAATATATATAATATTTCAATTATACATATTATTAATAAAATTTATTTATAAGTTAACAATAGCCCTAATAAAATAAAATAAATATCTATACTTAAAAATCTAAAAATAATATATTAATCAAAACATCGAAAAATATTATATACAACATTAATATATTATATATTAATATATATAACATTAACGTAGGTCAAACCAACAAACTAAATAAGTGAAAAATATTATACACAACATTAATATATTATATATTAATATATACAGCATTAATGTGTGTGAAACTAACAAACTATATCATGAAGAGTGACAACTTTAAAACTAGCTAAAAACATATTTGATGAATATGCGAAACCGTACTTTAATAGTGAAACCATTTTAATGAATATTAATTATAGTGATGCGTTACCGATGCTGTAAAGCCATATTCTATGAAGGAGTTGGGTAGCACCACCGTCTTTTCTCAATAGAATTCAACTCCATTGAAATATCATACAAATACACATGGCAATGCTTATAACTGGTTTTACTGTTCTTATTACGTCAGGCGAATGGTAGGTCAGGGACACATCATTTAGTATCAGCTCCAAATTACATAATATGCTATATTAATTTTATAGACCTACCAGCTAAGATGCCATTTATTATGGAGTCGTTGTGGTGGAGCATTTTGTCCACTACTTTGGCTCAGGTTGAATTTGCATATTTAGCCTTGTAATCACTCCAAAGCTCATCCACAGACTTGCCAGTGATGTCGTTGAAGAATCCCACGTTCCATCCATCGCGCAGTTTCGAATTCATCTTCGCAACGAAACCAGAAGTAACGGTGTCACAGTACTGGAGAAAGTAGGCAGTGGTATCGTAGCCCTGGTCCCACTTGTCACCGCTGCCGGGCTTAGGCCATGTAGAGGGGGCAAAGCCCGCAGTGAGGCGAACATAATCCGCAATGCCTTCGATTAGCCCTGACGGCACGTTGCCGTTGCCGTTGCCGTTCCACTGCCAGACGTGGGTCATCTCGTGGTACAGAACGCCTGTGATCTCAGTCTTTACATCGCCCTGATAATTGGCAACGTACTCGGCGCTCAAGTGGATTTGGTCGTTGCTCGTGTAGGCGACACCGCTCTTGCTTTCTACAAACAGAGTGACCGTCTGCACGTTCTTCCTGTCGGTCGAAGTTTGCTGGGCGAAGGTCTGCCAGATGAATTGCGAGGCGGCTTCCATTATCTGGGCGGCGTTGGCCCTCCCGATCTCGTTGTCGAATCTCTTCCCACCGTCGCTACTCTCGACAGAGTTGGTGACCACGAAGTCCACCGCGTGGGTGCCTCCCACGGCCAGTGCCACAAGAAGTAGAGCAACACATTTTGCCGCTGCCATATCCAGCGAGAACAACATTCAGCCAAATCAATCGTGAATGAGTAAAGTTTGGGAGAGGACTTGATTTCTATGTAGAAGGGATGGAGGAGAGGAGGTTTATATAGAGCGAAGGAAGGAAGGAAGGCAAGAAGACTAGATACATTCTGCCGCGTCTTTGAACTTTCAAACGACTCACTGCAATTTGCAATGCAACTCCTAATGCGATGGGGTCAATATGCAGAGTTGTACACGCAAACGCAAGTGGACTGGGCGAAACAATGGCAAGAGTGCTAGAGGGTATTAAATGTTTGTTTAGCTGCAAGCTCAATGCAGTTGTCTATAATGTGATTTTTTGGAAGTTGGGTTTTTCCGGCAAAAAAAAAGGCAGAAATTTATTGGAATCACAAGTTTGATAGCTAGTTTCTGCACCATCAAACCGTCCCAGGGGTTTTCCAGGGTGCTGAATCCAAATATGCAGTTAAAAAACTATTTTAACTGCAATAAATCAAGATTTAATCTCAATTTCTTTGGCCGGATTCCGTGAATCTCCAAAAAATCACACTATAAACAACTCCCAAGCTCAATAGCTATACATGTGTGATGACTTTCGAAACACTCGGTCTCCACCAAAAATAATTTTCCAAACACTCAGTCCTCACATAAAGTTATATAGCTATCGAGCTTAGACCTAAACAGTCATTTAATAGTCTTCTATAGTTGGCTCGTTAGCTCTCGCCGTCAGACTATGCAGAGTTGTACACGCAAACGCAAGTGGACTGGACGAAGCAATGACTATGATTTCGTACACTTGTTTCTAGATAATTGTACGAAGCAATGACTTTTATTTGGTACACAGAGGTTTCCAGATAAAATTTCGACATTTTGCTTTAATATAGAAGGTAATTTATGTAATTAGTCATAAAGTATTTTGGGTTTCCGGCTGAGCCAAAACTACAATTCCCATTATTGACATTGTTTGGTTGGGATGTCTCCAAGTCTATAATCTAGATAGACTGAATTGTAATGGAAGTCGAGACTCCAGACAAACAAACTAATCTAGATGGGCTTTAGAATTAGGTTAAATTTGGAGTTTAATAAGAATTTATTGTTTACCAATTGCACTATTAGTGTATTAGTGTTTAGAAATGGTAAATATCTAAGTGTCCCTTGGAAAGTGAAATATTCTCTAATTTTAAGAATTTTTTTAATAATATTAAATTATTTTTTATTAATTATTATCTATAGAATTTTACTTTTTTTTTTAATAATATTAAATTATTTTTATACTAATTATTATAAATATCATATTACAAAGATAATGTTTTCCTTTGTTTTTTACTGGACATGAATCTTACTTTCATTTAGGTTCTTGAAATTTTTCATATTAATCATCACAAATATGATCTTGTAACATCTATTTTTTTATGTTTTTGAAAGTTTTCATATTAATCCTCACAAATATGATCGTGTAACATTTATTGACTCTAAATATAGGAAAAAAATATTTTCTACTTGATTTACCATTTTATTAATTTGTGGTTTGGTTTAGTATGTTAATAATTTGTTCCATAATTAGCAATTAAATAGTAAGTACTAAGAGTTCTATTTCACATATATTTAAATAGATTTGTTGGGTACAATTGTCGTAAATATGAATTATTCATTTGTGGGCAATTTTAATGAAGTATCGAGTGTTTTAACGTGTAACAATGTTATTATGCACACCTTGTTCTTGGTTTTCACAAAGTAGTATAGTTGTCACATCCAAGAAGTCTTTTGACACTCCTCGTGGCACTTTTAGCAATAACTTAGGTCTAGTCTATATGGGACACTTTATTTGGTTTATTGGTTACCCTTGATCATTCTAGGTATCAATCACACGATCCATGATTTGTAGGGATGGTTAAGGGTACCACCCCGCCTCTGGTCTCCTAGTCTGCATCGTCATTATGTCTTTTTGTTGTCGTCACTCTCCAACCAAACCCTACAACATCAAGGGTTTTGGTTTGATTCCACTGTAACTCCATAGTCAATATCAAAAAATCCCTCCTTCAGTTTTATTATTGTTTATGATACTTCAAATAGTCCTTACAAGTTTTTCTCTCGCTTTAGTGCAGGTTCCAATTTCCATGGAGGGTTTGTCTACAGAAGAACATCAATATTCTATTTTTGCAAGCTCTTTAACAACCTCCCAAGTACACTGAAGGTTATGTTTTATGTTCTCATTTCCTCACTTTCTTCTAATGTTTCAGTTGTTCCTACAGGGTTCAAATCATGATGCAGTTATTTTTTTTAACCAGGGCTTCAACTAGGCTACACTGTAACCTATCATTCCATGTCAAGTACAAGTTTTTCTTGAACCATAGATTTTCATTTCCCTGGAGTCATTTTCTTTTCCTATCTTGGTCTCCCCCTTAGATGTATATAAATGGCTAACTATAGGGAACATCGCAACCTATTGTCTACAAGTAAATTGTTCTCACCTCCCCTTAGTTTTTTTGTTACTACCGGGTTTTTAAGATGCAGCCACGCACTATCTAACTCATGCATTGATTCCTTTCTATCTTCCAAATGTCATTACTTATCTGGAGTATTCATCCTTGTTTAGTTTTTAAGGGTTGTGAGCCTCATATTGTCTATTCACATGTTTCATTTCTTTGCTTCAATGCTCCTGTTAGGGTTAAATATTGAAACTATAGACTAGTCCACTTTTATTATGGGTTTATGTTTACCCTAGGTTTTTATTTTGTTCTTTTTGTACAAATTAAGAGTTTAATACTTGAATATGTAATTATAACACCTTGAAAGGTTTCTTTTTACTGTAATACTAGCTTAGATGTAATTTCTAAGTATATGTATTTATTAAGAGTTGTTTTACTTATGAAACTACTTTTATTAATGACATAACTTTCTTGGTTCCATTACAAGGTTTACTCCTGTAATTTTTAGGTTCTTGGTTGTTTTGTGTTGGTTATTATTCATCATTGAAAAATCTTGGTTTGGAATTACAATATGGATGCTTGGTTCAGAATTTGGTTTCTCATATGTTTCCTTGCACGAATCCTTTATAGTAAATATAATTCTATTGATAAAAAGAGATTCGTGGTTTTATTGACAGCTTCTTTTGATTAGTTCCTTATGACTTATTTTTTTCTAAGATTGATATATATTTGTGTGATAATTTGTTTTTCATATCACGGTAGTTACTAACGGTTCTAGTAAGGTAGATGGAGTTTGACCCCCATTGGGCTCTATCCATATTTCCTCTGGCTTTATACATGTAGACTGGGACTATCCTCATAACAAACCCCTTGGCTTCGAGTATGGGACTAACCTACTCCCTTTATATCTTACCTGCAACAAGACACTATAACCAAAATACCCTAATGACGTTATGGATTACAAATTGTGGTAATTCGGTTTCCATGTTTAAGCTTTTGCTTATTTCTAAAAGAAGAAGGAACTAGAAATGTTTCCTCTTTAACACTAGCTCTTTTATCTCATTTGGATTCTTATCTTTACTCAGACCACTTAGATTGTGGGATTGATAATTAAAGAATATGATTCCAAGAATAACCAAGTTTACTGTACGTGTCTATTTCTTTAACAAAGAAAAATCACCTCCCTTCTTAAAAAAATTGGATTCACGCCAAAATCCTCTCCAAAACATACTTTGGAATTTTTTTATCACATTTCTTACTTACAAAGATATCTTAAGAAAATATAATTATATTACAAGAGTACTCCAAACAATATTTCCACATAATGTTAATTCAAGACCCAGTACTTTGATTCTTTATTAAAAAGAAACATATATAACATTGTTATTTGAACATAATGACATATCAATTTAAAATTTCAGGTACTTATCTATAAACTTCAATCTATCAGGGAACTAATCATGATAGAAGAATCTCCCAACCAACTAGCGAGATTGGAAATCACGTCCAAATCTCCCCCGAGGCTCTTGTAAATTTTCCAGAGTTGGTTAGCGGAAAGTATTGTTCCTTCGACCTCAAGAGTCTCAGTCTAGCCAAGAAATCTCTAGGGTTAGGGTTTCCACTGGCAGCTGATCAACTCAAGAATACCCCAACAATGTCCTTTCCTTGGAAATGTCATGATCAAGGTATTTTCCTCTCTCTCCCTTGTCACCTTCAACCTCTCTCTCATTTTTCCTTCCTCGGCTTTCCAAACTGAGATGCTTTCATCTCTAAGGGAGGAGGATGTAATTGGCCAACAATGTGGAAAATTCAAGATTTTATTTTAGATCTTCTCCCGTAATTTCATAATTTAGCATAACATTTCTTTTTTAAGAAAAAAAACTAGAATCTTTAACTTCTAGAGTTTTTTATTTTTTATTTTATTTTAACTAACTTATAATTTACCAAGTTTTTGCATAGTAAATTAAATGAAAAAAATTTCTACATCCAAGGAGGATGTTACACGTCCCTGCTCCTTGAGCGAAACACCATCCTCGATATTCATACTTGTCCTTGGAACAAGTATGTGTATGTTTCTCGCATGAAGCTTTCATCCTCCCAAGTGACCTCTTCTAGACTAAATTTCCTCACTAACTTGGGCGTTAAATCGTCTTCATAGTGTTTTTTCTCTCTTCAAGGTTTCTGCTAAGAATTCTACATTCAGTTCCACCTACACATCTAATCTGGGTGGCTCTAGAAATTAAGGTGGCCTTGAAAAAACTCAAAAAGAAAAATGATCAGATTGAAGTGAAACTAGGACAAGATCATGGTGTTTGTTGCCCTAATTTCAACGATGTGAACGACACTCTAATTTGAGTTCGTATGCTCCAGATATAGCCGGTCAAATTTTTGGTTAAACTAGGCCAAGTGGTAGTCACTAACGAGGGAAAAATTTGGCAAAGGGATGATGGAAAAAAATTATGGTCGAAAAGGGATAATCTTTCTCCTCTTTCATTCACTGAGTGACCCTTAAAAAGGGATCCAAAATTTTAACGATTATTCTATAAAATTTGGGGTGGCAAACTTCCACCCCCAATGACATTGCATCTATATATATCTATATTGAATATAATATAGTGGGTGGCCCACCCACTGGTGGACCCGCTCAACCCTTCAACAAAAAGGCACCACGTGTTCGAACCCCACTGACGCATGTGGGTAGGCTCACCAACAGGTGTCCCCAAATACGAACCATTTTTGTTATTCAAATCACAACTATCAATGATCCAAAACAAAATGTCGCCATATAAAACAATGAACCTTTAATTCGGGTGCGACGGGTTCTAAACCTAGCCCACCCCTGCCATAGTCACCTTTGCCAGCAACAAACCATGGCTCATATGTTGTTAACTTCATTCTCATTTGAATATAAATAACCTCAACATTTGCTCATCAGAATGAAGGCGTGGCAGATCAAGGAGACGAATTTGAGTTTTTACAAGTGGAAACGGGAATGCCCAAGCCGGAACCACACCTAGGTAGGCATGGAAACTGAGAAATATTTTGAAGGAATCTTGGGAGAATATTCTTGTAGGGAATCTTGAGGGAATCTAAATATTCCTTGGAGCTCCAAAGGTCACTTTCTCATAATATGGTCAAGTTTATAGTCGCTTGACATGATTTCATGCCACTAATCCAATGGTGATGTCCATTTCTGCATTTTAGCTTTGTATTTTTCGTCTATGACATAAATTGGAGGTATAAGGTTCATTTATATAAATTTGATTGTAATTTATTTTTGCTGCCATTTAGTGAAAGAGGCCTCCCCACTTTTTAGTACGGCCTAGAGACGTAACCCACATTAGGTGAACTCCGTAATAAAATTATTTTGTGCCTTTCATCTCATGGTTCCTTTATTATTTCTGCTTCTTTTCCATGTGTTTAAGTTACTTGGTTAACTTTCTCTTTTATATGTAAGTATGTATGCATCATTGAAGTTAAAAGATCTGGATCAAGTTCAGTATCAGAGAAGGTATTCTTAATGCAAGTTGCATGAGTGAATGTTAATCAGGAACAAGCTCCAAAGAGGAGAAGGAAAACTCAAATCCTTTGATCTTGAAGTGGGGCGTGCACCACAAAGATGGAACATGGTAGATGAGGAAGCTCAAATTGAGGAAGAGCGAAATTATCGCAAGATCTTATTCACTATGGCAAAGAAAATTGACGAGTTGTTTGCAAAATATGAGAAGACGATCAAGCCTAAGAAGAAAGAACCAGATGACCATCCATTGCTAAATCATGAAGGTGGAAGAGGAGATGCTTCTGAACCGCCATCTCCATCCTTTAGTGACATTTCTTCTTCTTCTTCTTCTCATCATTCTAATAAGAATCATAGGAATACATTTAAGAAGCCAATTTTTAAGCTAGATGTAAAATTTGATTTGCCCACATATAATGGATAATGTAATGCAGAGAAACTCAAAAAATGGATTAGACAAATCGAGGCTTATTACTAGATTCAGAAGATCAAGGAAGATGAGGCCAAGATCCATTCAACATCTCTTCATCTAGGTGGCACTGCTCTAGTCTGTTGGGAGAGAGAGTTGCATAGAGGTAGCATAAACTTGGGTAAGGTCCAATTTTGTTTATGAATTAAAAGATCAGTTTTATCCTTTGGGTTATCGAAAAAAGGCTTTAATGGAATGAAAATATTTGAGACAAGGAAACATTCAAGATGTACAAAGCTTTGCGGAAGAGTTTAGAAAACAAGCATTGAATTTGGGCATTTCACTTGATTCACCCAAAACTATAACAAAGTATATTGGTGCTTTACATAGTTACATCATGAATTTTTTGTTGTTATTTGAGCCTACTACTATTGATGCAGCCTGTGTGAAGGCCATTCACCTTGAAATTAGTGGCAAGAATGATAAATAAGAGCAACCAAACAAATCATATTTCAAAGCTCACAATGGTGAGCTCAAAGGAAAGAAGGATGAAGGAGCAAAGCTATGTTTCAGACATTGCAAGAAGGAAGGCCATGATGATGAACACTATTGGAAGTTACATCGAGATTTGAAACCAAAGAGATTTGGTGGGAAGAACAAGCAAAAGATGATGGCAACTGCACAACATGACCTTAGATCTGATTCCAGTGACGAGACATAGATCACAATAGTGGGCATACAAGGTACTCTTTCTCTTCATGCTAATGAGAATTCTGAATTCCATGCATGTACAAGTTATTCAAATGAGTCTCTTGTTAATGAATGAAAGAAGATTGAATTGTTCCACATAAGAGTCATAATGAAACATACTAAAGTGGAAACCTTGTTTGATTCGATCTCACAAGAAAATTTGATTTCAGAATCCTTGGTTAAAAAGTTAGGATTAGAGACCAAGCCTCATCTGAAACCCTACCCTCTTGGTTGGGTGTGTGATAAAGCCAAATTACATGTAACCAAGCATTGTAGAGTTAGATTTGTTTGAATCCAAACTAGTATATGAGGTTGATCTCGATGTTGTACCCTTGGATATTTGTGGTATTGTATTGGGGAGTCCATATTTGTATGAAAAAGAAGCATTTTTATTTCGCCATGAAAAAAGTATCATCCCACGAAAGATGAGGTGGAATACATTGTTAGAGCTTATCATGCCAAAATCAATGCCAACCTTGTAAGTGCAAGTCAGATGAAGAGATTGATTAATTCCAGCAAAGGGTGCATGTTCATGGTTGTGAGAGTAAAGGTTGTCGAGAAATCTAAAGCTTTCCAAGGTTTTGATCCCACTCATAAAAAGGAATTGTATGAATTTGTTTCTACCTATAATGGGTTTTTTCAGGAACCAAGTGGGTTGCCTCCAAAGCATGAGATCCAACATGAGATTCACTTGCAGTAGGATACTCCTTTACCCAACATTGGTATGCACAGGTTTTCAACCATTGAGATGGAGAAAAAGAAGCAGGTGCAAGAAATGTTTAACCAAGGGATCATAAGGCCAAGTTCTTCTCTATGCAGTTCAGCTATCATGTTGGTGCCAAAGAAGGATGGCTCATGGAGGATGTGTGTGAACTACAATGCACTCAATAAGATAATGGTAAAGAATCGGTATCCTCTCCCTTGCATTGATGATTTGTTAGATAAATTGGAAAATGTTGTCTATTTCACAAAAATAGACATACGCAGTTGTTATCGTCAGGTCCGTATTGCAGAACAAGATGTATGGAAGGCTACATTCAAGATGAAATAGGGGTTGTTTGAATGGTTGGTGATGACATTCGGACTATGCAATGCTCCGGCCACATTCATGAGGGTAATGAATGATATTTTCAAACCTTTTCTTGATCAATTTGTATTTTTGTATATTCATAACATTCTTGCTTTTAGTAGGACATGCGAAGATCATGTGAGTCATGTTAAAAAGGTGCTTGATTTTTTGCAAAAAGAAAAATTGTATGTCAAAATTTCTAAGTGTGAATTTGGTAAGACATCGTTTGTTTATTTGGGTCACATTGTCAAAGGTGCACAATTAAAAATAGATCCTTGTAAAATTTATGTGATTATAAAGTGGCCTAAACCCACCAATGTCAAAAAGGATCATAGCTTTCTAGGTGTAGTATAATATTGAAGAAGGTTCATTGCCAACTTCTCCTTCGTTGTATCTCCCTTAAATGCATTGACAAGTGTGAAGAAAACCTTTCAGTGGGGAGGAAATCAGCAGAAATCCTTTGATACACTGAAAGAGAATATTAATACTGCACCAATTTTTTCCTTACTTGGCTTCCAACAGCTTTTTGAGATTGTGACTGATTCCAGTGGATATGCCATGGGAGCAGTATTGATGAAGTAGAGGAAACTGTATGTTACCATTCGAAGACATTCTCCCAATATGTTGTGAAATATCCCACATATGACAATGAGTTGTATGCCTTTGTTCAAAGCATGAAGAAGTGGAAGTGTTATTTGATTGGAAAGTAGACCATCATTTACACTGGTCACTAGCCCTTGTAGTACCTCCAGTCATATACCAAGCGTCAACAAGCATGTCATTTCAGATGAATGGGATTCCTCCAGTAGTTTCACTTGGTAATAGAATACAGCAAGGGCACCGGCAACAAAGTGGCAGATATGCTTTCTCTCCCTGTTATTTTTGCATCTATAGTTTTGTAAAATGCTTCTTTGTCTTTTGAAAGTTATGTTGAACAATATGTTGATGATGATAATTTTAAGGAGATTTATGCAAAGCTGACTCATGGATCGCAGGTGGACAATTACCATTTGTAGGAAAATTTGTTGTACACCTTGGAAAAATTTGTATCCCCACCAATGAGAGAATACATGTACTCAGAGAGGCACATGCCTCTCTTGTGTCAGCTCATTTTGGTATAGGGAAAACTTTGTGTCATTTGCAGAGGTTGTGTTATTGGCCTCACATGAAAAATGTTGTGACTCAATATTTAAAGTGATGTGTGTTGTGTTCAATTAGAAAGCCCACTAATAGAAAATTGGGGCTCTATACACCACTCCTTGTTCCGAGTCATCCATGGGAAAGTGTGCCAATAAATTTTGTAGGCATTTTTCCTTTGTCTAGGAGAGATCATGACTATTTGTATGTTGTTGTGGATCAATTTATCAAAATGTGTATTAATGCCTTGTAAAAGGTAGGTCACTATAGAGCAGGCTGCTCATATCTTCTTCCAATTTGTATGAGTCTATTTTGGGTTTCCCACTTTCTTGGAGAGTTTTGGACAAGTTTGTCAAGAATGATGGACACCAAGTTGAAGAGGAGAAACATATTTCATCCTTATACCGACAAACAAACTAAGGTTGTCAACCACACAGTGATACATTTACTTTGAGGCTATTGTGGCAAGAATCCCAAGTTGTGGGACAAGAAACTTCCCTATGTACAACATGCATACAACCAGGCAGTGAATTCATCCACTCATAGCTCACCGTTCAAAACATGCTTTGGATATTTACTAAAGGATCCCTTCATTAGCAAAATTTTGAGGTCTAAAATGGACCTCCTAAGAAAAATTTACAACCAAAATAAAATATATAAGAACTAATAGGATTCAAGATGATGATGTCAAACATGGGGGATGATTGACCATTTTTGGAGTAAAAAAATAATAAAATTATAAAACTAATTTTTCAACTCATATTTTCAACTTATGTTCCTAAGGGTTTACTCAAATATTGAGTTGGAGTACTTTTTAGATGAAAAAAATAATTCCTCATCCAAGTAATACCCATGTTGCATACTTTCAATGGACCCTTCTACACAAAAAATGAGAAATACATGAAAAATGTGATTGCAATCACATTTTTCATGTATTTCTCGTTTTTCGTGTACAGGTGTTATAGACATTTTTGGGCCCTACAACCCCAAGCATGAAATGTCCATAAAACAAGCACTCCTAAGTCCCTAAAAGTGTTGTTCTAACCCCTAAAGGAACAAGGTCAACAGATTACAACTTCTCCCAGAAGTTCTCCATGAAAAACTGCTCATAATTGGTCAAAACAGGATCATTTCAGCTGTTCCACAAGCCAAGTGCCATGCATCTCACCTAAATACACTGTGTGGGTGCGTTGCATTTCAAAAAGCCCTTCTATGGGGTGTGATGGGCGAGAAATGACAAATGGAAGTGTCATTCCGCGAGGTGGAGAGGCAATGGAAGCTTCCAGAAACTTCTCTTGTGACACTTGCCTCTCTGAATGCGACCAAGGATGACTAAGAGATCATCAATCTCCAAGTGGAAGCAAGAACTATCAGAGAGAAGACACTAATAAAATCACAAGATGACTCATCTCCCTTACAGATATCTATATATGGATCCCTCATCCTAGAGATCCAGAGGCTGGAATTTTGCATATTGTAAGGAATTGTTGTTGGTTTCTTGAGACAAACATCAGATTGTTGGGTGATGTAAGCTTTGGATGAGGTGAAGAGGGGCTTCCTTTCTGAGAGGTTGATGCTGGGTCAGAACAACTGGTTGTAACTCCTCTTGGGTCATTCTTGTTTATCAATAAAATCTATTCAAGTTTTCCTCCATACTTTTGTGTCATTCACGTTTGTTGCATTTGTATGGTCAATTTACATCTGGTCCTAGATTGTTTATGATTACAGATCCATGTCTTTGTATAGTGCTATGCTACTGTGATCTTACAGGTACCTTGTGAAGCTGGGGTGCAAGGGAACAAGTAGCGAAAGACTATCAAGGAAGAGAGGAATTAAAGCAGGAGATTAGCGCAAGATGGAGGTTGGTCTTCTTTGTTCCTCTCTATCTATAATTCATAAAGGAAAAACAAAAGTAGCTTTACTCTATTTGTTTCTAAGGCAGCTGTCACACCTTAGTGGGATAAGCAGTTCTGAGTAGACACTTTTCCCTGTAACAAAATGGCGACTCCACTCGGGTTAGTTTGTTTGTTTATCTTCCTTGTTGTCTATTTCATAAACTTACAGGTAGCATTCGAACTGCATTTTCCATAGCAAATGCAAAGTAGATAGATGATGCTTCAGTCCATCTATGGGATCTTTTTATGATTTAAACAACTGATTCACAAACTCTCTGATTTCCCTTGGGATAGCTCTTAGATCCTCCTTAGATCTACCCCTGATTGTTGAGTTACTAATTACCTTTTGCTCGGCCAAAACCCATGAATTGAACTGCAAACTGTGACCTGGAACCCAAACAGAGTCTCGTTTCTGGCCCAACGCAGGTACTGTTCTGAGAATCTGAAATTCAGCGCACTTCCCGAGTGTAGAAGGTGCGCTGCATTTCAAATTCCCTGTGTTGCGGGTGCACTGATCAGGCTAGGCTTTGTGCAGTTTTGGTTTCTGTGATTCATTCTTTCCAGTTCTATTCCTAAATTTTGCTGCCTGTGATTAGTATATGTCTGTTTGAAACCCCTTTTCCTTGTTGTTATTCTTCCTCGTTTGTACAAAAGAACTGTAAATGTTTTTGTGTGTTTGTTGAGTCATTTTTAGTTCTCCTTTGCAAAAGTAGCATAAACGTACTGTCGTCCTTTGATTTGAAACTGTCGCAAGTGTCGATTTCAATCGTAGGAAAGAGTTTGATTGCTGTTGATAGTCGATTATCCTGTTACTATTGTTTTTGGTCTGAATTTGTAATTTTTCTACTGTCAAAACAAGTATTCATTTCAAAATCGTAAGGTGTTGTGATCGTCTCCATTTTTTATTTCGAAAAGAAACTTGTTGATATTTTTCGCTTGAAAAGAAATTCAGATTTGTGCATCAACTTTCTTCTTATCATTCATATACTAAGAAAGTCGAAAACAAATACATGCATGTGCATTTGCATCTAGACAGTCTGATTGGTTTGATTTAGGAAAGTGCATTTAGAGTGTGCTCTTTGCTCTTTGTGAAAGGATTCTGTCTTTCTTTCCTTAGTAGCTAGGATTTTCATTGCACAAAGAAGATAAAAAGACTGCTTATCATCTTAGATTGCATTTTAGGAATTACATCTACATCTCGCGGTGATCCTGAAAGGCAAACTTCATAAACAAGATCAACTATAAAATAAATTCAATGAATCTAACAACACTTTGGAACTTAACACACAACATTTAGAAGTCTAGGCTAGAGACGTATTCCGACGTCATAAAGCCTAGTAACTCTTGTTCTCACTGATGGTTGGGTGATTCCTCCACTTTGAGACGATAAGTGCCAGTGCGGACTTGTGCTCCCACATACTGTCGAGTATATTTTGGGAGACCCCAATAGGCTTAATCCTTTCTCCATAGGAAGTCGTGTCTGCCACCCTATCGATCGCAATGCAATGAACACATCATTCTTGAAGATTGACTGCCGTACCGTAAAAAGTATTCTGCAGTTTTGCGATTGGTTTGGTAATCCCTCTACCTAGATTTCCAGAGCAGTCCCTTTCATTCCTTTTCAGACTCTTTAACAAAAAAGGTCCATATGAGCACATGTCACTTTAGGCTCATTAAAAATCGAAGGAGACTAGAGTCATCTTTTTTTTTCTCGACTCTTAAAAATTGAAAAAACAAGTTGTGTAAAAGCGTCTAAAATTTATTTTAAACGGAATATTCATTACCCTTTCGTACATTGATCTTGGGTTGAGAAAACGGAATCCACCAACCAAGGAATTCCCCTTGGAGGAAATCCTAGTCCCTTCTCCTCTTGGGGAGATGTTGGTGCACCCCATATGGCCACATTGTCGCTTCCAGGATTGACGATCAGCTTGCCTATATGGCTCTTCTCAACCTCTGTCATTCAGAACACCGCAATTCCTGAACAATCGAGTCAGCAACTAGACGAGTCCAGAGTTACCCACCAACCTTCTACTTCCTCTAATTCTTCTTCTCCTCCTTCCTCTTCGCTTGATGGGACTGGTAAAGCCAAAAGTCAAGTACCTGAGAAGAAGAAGTAAAAGAAGAAAGAGAAGAAGAAGAAGGAGCCAAAAGCGAATGGGGGCAAACGAGTGTCGTCTAGCGAAAATCCACACACTTCACCGACCAGGTCTAAATCGCCATGTGTCATTAGCAAAGGAGACCACTCTCATAGAGATTGTCCTTGCATACCTCGCATCTTAAGGGACTGGTCTCCTCGTTTGCACAACCCGGTGTCGTCAACCTCTGATGATCATGTTGAAAACACACCATCGACTAGTGAAAGTGAAGCCCTAGGAAAAAAAGGAAAATATAGATTTCCTTGTAAACTGTGCGAAGGCGATCATGCTGTCCATCGTTGTCCCTTCTTAGATGAGGCTAAAATAGTTTTGGACGATCGTCCGGTTTCACCGTTACGACTTCCTCCTGGATATAAAAAACTCTTGCCGAGTCCGTCACTAGTTGAAAATCCTGCTGGCCCACTCAGGTGGTCGGCTGAAGCATCTATCATTGAAGACAAACCATTTAAACCCATACCAGACGAAAGTCAAAAGGTCGAGGCGGCAGTTGACCCGGTCTTGCCTTCAGAGGTTCCATCTTCAGATGATACAGTCACCGAAGAAAACAAGGATGACACCGTCCAAATTCTTTTCGTAAGCACGGACTCCAATGAACATGGGGGAAATTTACCCGTTCCTTTACCGCAGGAAGGAAGTTCGTCAGAGTCATACCCGACCGTCTATTCAGTCCCACCTCCAAGCAACCTAGTTGTCTCCTTTGATTGGAATTAGCCAGGTAGACCCCGTTTACCAGCTACTGTACCATTCTGAATTATCGTTCAAATATATAGAATGGTTATGGATGGTACCATCATAGATGAAGGGGCTTCTGTGAGTATCCTTTCCTCGACTACTTGGAAAGCGCTTGGTTCGCCATCTCTTTTGCCTGAGATGAGAAATCTAATAGGCTTTTATAAAAGAACCAGTCGACTGTTAGGGATCCTTCCCAATGTGCCAATAACATTGAGAGGAAAAACTGTTCAAATGAACGTAATGGTAGTTCAAGGACCCCTGGATTATAATCTACTCCTTGGGCGAGACTATATTTATTGTATGGGAGCGATTGTCTCTTCACTCTTTAGAGTAATGTGTTTTCCGCACGAAGGAAGAGTGGTCAAGCTCGTAGACCAACTTTCATTCCCTGGTTGACGCATAGCAAATAGTCATGTACCATCCCTGAATGGTCTTTTCACGCAAGAAATGTCTCAATCTCCAGTTCGTCCACCTGATGAGTGCGAGTGATTCGGGGGACATGACTGGAACCCAGGGGGCATGCACCCTGGCCTGCTTCGGCAGGAAAACTTTGGGTATAGGGTAGGTTTCCACGAGAGAATATGAGTAGTCTGTACTCCCGTCCGTGATTGGAAGAGGGGGTTATTCTGGAATAAGATTTTCTTGTCAAAGTTATGTGGGTTGGAAAGCATCGCCACTCAGCTTTGTTTATTTCGAGAAACATCGTCGAAGAAGTGTTTTGTTTACGTCGTAAATAGAACAACCTTTGGTAACCTGTAAGAGGTAGACCTCTCCCGGTAAAACAAATGTTTTAACGGAAAGAAGAAGGGGTAACCTTGAAACTCTGTCTTATACCTAGGGGCATGCAAACCTTTTGGCATGCAAGCGAAGAGCGACTATTTATTTTTTAAAATTTGTAGATCCTCTAACCCTTTAAACTCGTAGGATTGGTCGTTTCCTAACTTGCATAAAGAAAGGATGTGGGGAAATACTCTAAAATTATCGTTTTTATATATGAGACATTCTTATCACACGACTGGATTAATCGAGCAGTTTTAGTGCGGACTTCATGCTCGTTAAAAAATAAACATAAGAAATGAGCACATGTTCCCCCCAGAGTTTAAGCTCATTAAAAAATGAACCAATTTCCAGTAAATAACCATCGTGAATGTAATACTTCAGCCTTTAAAGCCTTGGTCGTGTTTGCACCGTCACCTCCACTATTGCATTGGCCGATCATTCACCTCCATTTGATTATTTACCTATTTTGAGGAACAACTACGAAGAGTGATCATGTTAGCCATCCTTGTAACACTGCCATGGTTGGAAAATTCCAAACCTTACCTGCAATTAGTTGCTACCGATTTTATCACTCGTTCCTCAAAAGACGAGTCTCCTTTAAGCTCTTTTCAACTGACTCATAAAATATGAAAAGATTGCCGAGCCATTGGCCTCTCCAGCTCGTTAAAGGGACCAGAAGTGCTATCCCTCCTCTAAATTTTGATCTTTTTGGACCTGAGGGTTTATTACACAAAAAGATCGAGTGCTTGTTTTGTTTGGCTCGTTAAAAGTATCGAAAATTCATCCCTTCTGTATTGTTTTATACTTTTTTGGACTTAAGGGATTAGATGACGAAAAAGGAATTTTGGAGTTACCTTTACGTTCCTTTTTAGACTCTCTAAAATTGAAAAGGACCAAGTTATCTTTGTCGTTAAACTCGTTAAAATTTTTAATAGCGACAAACTTGTCTATAGGCGAGAACGAGTTTCACTATCGCTAGGCTCATTAAACCATAGCGATGGGTTTGCCTAAAGGGAAAATTATAGGACAAGCATATGTTATCCTCCTAAAGCTTGATAAAAATAAAGAGGTACTGGTCAGCAATGACTAGGGAAAAATTGGGAAGAAAACTTGAAGAAACTTTGTTGGTAGCAAGTCGCTCTTGAACATGACACTTTCACTCTGCATCCAAGTCGGGTTGGGTTGTTTCATTCACTAGTCACATCACCATGGTCCCATCATACCATCCACATTTGGGGTTAAAGCTACCAATCCATCACGTCAGTGTCGCCGATATGTTCAAGAGAAGTCATTCAAAGAATTCACCTGTGTCTCACCCACTACAATACATTTATGCTCCATTCTTTCATGACCGCCACCCTGAACCTTATATCACCAGATCGTTTTCACCTCCATTAAAATCATTTGCTCCATTCCGTGTCATTGATGTGGGATTCATTAAGGCCCTCCTATGATGGATCACTCCTTGTCGACATCAGCTCATTATCCAAGAAGTCGATCTAGGAACACCCCATTCAGTACTTTGAAGCTTGCATGCCTCAATGGCAAGTTTCTCACTTCCGATGACAGGTTTACATCAATGGCCTTCGACCGAAAGATTTTGCGTTGTGTTCGACGCCAAGTCCTTTATTCACACCACGTGAATTGTACTGCAGTACCTTGAGGGTCATTATCATTATTGGTGATTCCTCTCGCGCTTGTTAACAGCTTATATTATTGGCTGGTAATCAAGTGATGTCTTTCCATGTTCGACTTCAGAACATCTCTCACATGGATAGACTTGTACTTCGAGTGAAGATTGAACGAGATTGAAGACCCTAGATGTAGTCTCATCCATCCTAGCTGCGATATATATTCAGGAAAATAAAGACATCAAATGTACATCATTGCTGCATAGATAATCATCCAATCAAAGGGATGATGGCTCTATCAGAATCATCAGTCTACACTCAGACGATTGTCTGTCTTATGTACATAAAAATGAATTTATAAAGCTGAGCATGGGAATGCCCACCTCAGCTAGATCATGAAAATATTATGAAGATAAGTATTGTATTGTATCTTATTACAGGTCTCCTCCCAGCTTGAAAGAACTTCGGATCCTCATAATAAAGAATTTCACCCGACATCAAAAGATTGACGACCTAATGCTTTAGGGGGAAACTTTTATAGACATTTTTGGGCCCTACAACCCCACGCATGAAATTTCCATAAAACAAGGGCTCCTAAGTCCCTAAAAGTGTTGTTCTAACCCCTAAAGGAACAAGGTCAACAGATTACAGCTTCTCCCAGAAGTTCTCCATGAAAAACTGCTCAGAATTGGTCAAAACAGGATCATTTCAGTTGCTCCACAAGCCAAGTGCATTTCATCTCACCTAAATACACTGTGTGGGTGCGTTGCAGTTCAAAAATCCCTTCTATGGGGTGCGATGGGGGAGAAATGACAAATTGCAGTGTCATTCCGCGAGGTGGAGAGGCAATGGAAGTTTCCAGAAACTTCTCCTGTGACACTTGCCTCTCTGAATTTGACCAAAGATGAGTAAGAGATCACCAATCCCCAAGTGGAAGCAAGAACTATCAGAGAGAAGACATTAATAAAATCACAAGCTGACTCATCTCCCTTACAGATATCTATATATGGATCCCTCATCCTAGAGATCCAGAGGCTAGAATTTTGCATATTGTAAGGAATTGCTGTTGGTTTCTTGAGACAAACATCAGATTTTTGGGTGACCTAAGCTTTGTATGAGGTGAAGAGGGGCTTCCTTGCTGAGAGGTTGATGTTGGGTCAGAACAACTGGTTGTAACTCCTCTTGGCTCTTTCTTGTTTATCAATAAAAGCTATTCAAGTTTTCCTCCATACTTTTGTGTCATTCATGTTTGTTGCATTTGTATGGTCAATTTACATTTGATCCTAGTTGTTTATGATTATAGATCCATGTATTTGTATAGTGCTATGCTACTGTGATCTTACAGGTACCCTGTGAAGCTGGGCGTGTAAGGGAACAAGTAGCGAAAGACTATCAAGGAAGAGAGGAATCAAAGCAGGAGATTAGCGCAAGACAGAGGTTGGTCTTCTTTGTTCATCTCTATCTATAATTAATAAAGGAAAAATGAATGTAGATTTACTCTGTTTGTTTCTAAGGCAGCTGTCACACCTTAGTGGCATACGCAGTTCTGAGTAGACACTTTTCCCTGTAACAACATGATCCATTGAAAGTATGTAACATGGGTACTCTTTGGATGAGGAATCACATTCTGCACGTAATAAATATTTTTTCTGGAAATTTGAGTAACCCATAGGGAGATAAGATGAAAGTACAAGTCGAAAAAATAGTATTTTCTTTTTTCCCTCCAAAATTTGATGATGCAATGTAATCTTATTTTATTATTTCCACTATTATTTTAAAATTTCCTTAGGAGGTCCATTTTAGACCTCAAAATTCCAGTAATCACACATTGTGTTTGTGAGAGATGAAGATTCCAATGGGCAAGATGATAAAGACAAAGCGGGGAAGTTCATTCAACGAATTCAGATGATTCACTAGTAGTGCAAGAGAAGTTGGAGAAAATTAAAGCTCAATACAAAGCTCAACGTGACAAGCACCGAGTCGATCACCAATTCTAGGTTGGAGATAAAGTGTGGCTCCACACAAACAAAGACAAAATGAAAGGGGAAGGATAGAAGTTGAGACCAATTTGATATGGCCCATTCACCATATTAGAGAAGATTGGAGACAATGTTTTTTTTCATGATTTTCTAGCATACATGCATATGTGCTGAGTGGTGAACATTGAAAACTTGAAGATTCATAAGCCTCCTTTGATCATGGACATGAAAGAGGTTGGACAGGTTCCTACAATGGATGATTTTTCACTTGAATACTTGGAAAAACTACCTAAGGACATCATTTTTGATAGGAAGATCAGAACTTCACCATGGGGAGATGTGGAGTACCTTCGTATTGGTTTCAAAGGAATGCATCTAACTAAGGCTCGCTAGATTTAAAAGGATAAAGTGAGGGAGAAATTCCCTCGCTCTCTAATTGACTAATAAAGCTTTTGGTGACCCAAAATCTCATTAGTGGGGAGGAATGATCTAGGTGGCTCTAGAAATAGAAGTGGCCTAAGCTCAAAAATCAAAGTCATTAGATGAAAGTAAAACTAGCACCAAGCTCATCGTCCTGATTCGAACAAAACTCAAAATTGAGTTTTTATGCTCAAGCTATAGTTGGTCAAAGTTCAGGTCAATCTAGGCAAAGTGACAATCACTAACGAGGCAACAATTTGGTGAAGGGATTGCACACGGAAAACAATGGTCAGAAACGACAAATTTGTAACCTATTTAAATTGCTAAGAGACCCTCAAAAACCAGATCCAAAATTTTAACCATTATTCTATAATAAAAGAAAAAAGAAAAAAAATATTGGGGTGGCGGGCCGCCACCCCCCAACGACACTGCATATATATATTGAATATAATACAGTGGACGGCCACCCACCATTAGACCCGTCCAACCTTTCAACACAAAGGTGCCACGTGTTAGGAGTTTCGAGGGGTTTTAACTCGTCCGAATCACCACCCGTCAATGACATTGCACATATATATTGAATATAATATGGTGGGCAGGCCACCCACTTGCGGACCCATTAAACCTTTCAACACAAAGGAGCCATGTGTTAGGAGGCTAGTAGGGTTTGAACCCAGCCAAACCATGTGAGATGACTCGCCAACAACCGACCCCAAATACAAACCATTGTTGTTATTCAAATCACAACTACCGATGGTTCAAAACAAAATGCAACCATATAAAATAATAAACCTTTAATTTGGGCACAACGGGTTTTGAACCTGACCCTCCCCCACCATATTCGAATTCGCCACCTATGAACCACGACTTGTAGGTTGTTAACTCTGCCCTCATTTTAATATAAAAAACTCAACATTTTCTCATCCAAATGGAGGTGTGGTGGACCAAGGAGCAGAATTTGAGTTTTTGCAGGTGGAACTAGGAGCACTAAGGCCTGAACCACACCCACGCGAGCACAAAAATTGAGAAATATTTTGAAGGAATCTTAGGATAATATTATTTTATGGAATCTTGAGGGAATCTAAAATTCCTTGGAGCTTCAGAGGTCACTTTCTTAGAATATGACCAAATTTATAGTCATTTGACATGACTTCATACCACGAATCCAATGGTGATGTCAGTTTCTACATCTGAGCATTGCATATTTTGTCCATGAAAAAAATTGGAGGTATAAGGGTCATTTATATAAAGTTTATTATAATTCATTTGTGTTGCCATTTAATGAAAGAGGTCTCCCCACTTTGAGCAGGGCCCGGAGACGTAGCCCGCATTAGGTGAACACTGTAATCAAATTGTTTTGTGTCTTTAATCTCATGGTTGCTTTATGGTTTCCGCTTCTTTCTCATTTATTTAAGTTACTTGGTTAATGCATTCTTTTATATGAAATTATCTATGCATCCTTGAAGTTAAAAGATCTGGATCAACATCTTACTAATTAATAACATGCCTAGAGTCATATACATACTTCTTTAACAAGGAGACATGAAACACTCTTTTAATTTGCATGTGATTGGGTAATGCAAGATGATATGCAACAAGTCCAATCCTTTTCAAGATTTGGAAGGGTCCACAATATCGGGGGGCTAATTTTATACATTCGCCCCACCATAGAGTGAATTTTCTTGATTTTACCCAAATGTATACATGGTCTCCTACTTGATATTCCTTGTAGGACCTTTTCCTATATGCATATGATTTCTGCCTATCTTGGACAACTTTCAAATTTTGTTAGAATTTCCTCACAATTTGTTTTATTTCTGAAAGCATGTCTAGTCCTAAAAGTATCTTATTCTTTGGTTTGTTCCAACTGACCAGTGTTTTGTACCTTCTCTTGTATAGGACTTCAAAAAGGCTCATCTTAAGTGATTCATGATAATTTTTGTTATAAGAAAACTCCAACAAATGAATGTATACCTCCAACTTACTCAGTTGTTGCATCACATACATTCTTAACATACCCTCCAATACTTGATTCATCCATTTAGTTTGACCATCTATCTGAGAGTGGTATGTAGTACTAAACTGAACCTATGTACTTAAACCAATGAAAATAGTTTTCCAAAATGATGATGTGAAATTCACATCTCTATCCAAAATTATTACCTTCGACATCCTATGCAATCTAAATATTTCCACATAGATATGTCTGCAATTTTCACATTTTTGTATGTGGAATGAACAAGGATGAAATGAGCTACTTTACTCAGTTTATCAACCACTACCATGATTGAGTCATTTTGTTTCTTATTTTTTGGTAGACCGGTTATGAAGTCTAATGTGATAACTTCCCATTTCCACTCCGGAATGGGTAATGGGTGGACCAAACCATATGGATGTTGGTGCTCAACCTTAAGTTGTTGATATTCCAAAAATTTAGCTAAGTATTCAACAATGTATTTCCTCATTCTAGGCCAAAAATAATTTATTTTTATAGCATAAGGACTTCTATGAAACTCATCCAACATTAACTGCCTAACAACCATCTGATTAGGGACATAAACCCTTGGCCTAAAATTCAACAAACTATCTTTATTTATGTCATATTCCATTTGATTTTTTGAGTTGGTTAATATTTTAATTTGCTGCCATAAGAACATATATTACGGATCTTTAATTGTAGCCTCCTTGATCTGATAAGAAATTTCATATATATAATGTACTTTTGTACTTAATTCATTAGCCACATGGTTTTCATTCCCTTTTATATGTCTAATATCAAAATAAAATTCACTTAAGAAGGTTATCCATCTGGCTTGCTACGCATTAAGGTTAGGTTGCTTAAAGAAATTAGTTAAACTGATGGTTGTTCATCAATACAATCTTTTTACCCAATAAATAATGTCTCCATACTTTTAAAGCATGTACCATAGTACTTAATTCCAAATCATAGGCAGAGTACCTTATTTCATGTTCTTTTAATTTTTGAGATTCATAAGGAGTTACATTTTCGTCTTGCACCAATACTCCTCCCACTCCTTCCTTACATTCTTTAGTTCATACGATGAACTCCTTCTCTTGATATGATATCTTTAGCACCAAGGCTAAAGTCAACAATTGTTTTAATTGTTGAAAGTTGCACTGACATCTAATATTCCACTTAAAAGCTCTCCCTTTCTTTTGCAAAGAAGTTATAGGATAGGCTATTCTAGAGAACACGTCAATAAAACACCAATAATATCGAGGTAAGCCCATAAAATATCGAATATCAACAATATTACAAGGAACAGACCACTCCATGATAGTTTTATTTTATCAAGGTCAACAACTACTCCTTCAACATAAATTAAATGTCTTAGGTATTGTATCTAATTCTTGTAAAAACCAACCTAGATCCATCTTAACCTGGATCTATCAAGCACTGAGAGGGATCCAATCTCTCGAGGTGCAAAATTTTTTTTTGAGTACAAAATGCGAGGAAACTTTTGCACCTCGAGATATTGGATCCCTCTCAATGCTTGATATAACCATGCTAAGATGGATCTAGGTTGTTGAATAATACTATATAATATATATTTTTTGTATTTATGTGTCTCTTTCTTCTTCCCTCTCTCTATCCCACCCCCCAATCATACACACTCTTTCTCCATATCTATCTCTCTATGTCCCTCCCTCTTCCTCTTTGCATCTCTCTCTTCCCTCCTGCTCTCCTCTCTCGCTTACTCTCTCTCAATTTCTCCCTTGTCAGTCCCTCTCTCTCTCTACCTTTCTCCCTCTATGTCTTTCTTCTTACTTCCCTCTCTCTCCCCCTCCAATTATATCTCTCTATCATTCTATCTGTTGAGTCCTCTCTCTCCCTTGCTCTCCCATCTCCCTTTGTTTATCCCCCCATCTCTCTCTCTCTCTCTCCCCTCCATCTTTGTGCCTCCCTCTCTCTCTCTTGCCCTTCTCTCTCTATATGTCTCCCCACCTATTCTCTCTCTTCCCACCTCTCCTCTCTCCCTCTCTCTCTCCATCTCTCCCTTGTCACTCCCTCTCTCTCTCTCCACCTCTATATACCTATGTATTTATTCTTTCCTCCTTCTCTCTCCCCCTCCTATCTCCTTTCTTCCCTCTCTCTCTTGCCTCCCTCTCTCTGTCTCCCCCATCACTCTCTCACTCTCTCCGCACCCCAACTTTTTCACTATCTCCTTCCCTTTCTCTCCCTTCCCCTCTCTTCCCTTCAATTTGGTTGTTGTAATAGATTGGATACTTAGCTAGATGAATCTATGTTGGTTCTTACTAATACTATTTGTATTATATAAATTCACCTTTTAAATATAAAAGTATTCTCATCATTAATTTTATTAAAACCTTAATTTAATTTCTATGGGAATATTTTTAGTAGACATGGTTATAAAATTAAATATTACAGAGGAATGGAACACATAAAATATTGCAGAAACACAAACACATAAAATGTATAAAACAAGAGAGACATAGATATATGCGGTTCACCCAATTTGAGCTACGTCTACATAGAAATATCTAGTCCTTCCTTTTATATTATTCAGAAAAATGAAGAGATATAACCTACAACAAATTCGATATAATTTCCTCTTCGCTCTCACACAATCTCCTCTATTTCTCGCTCAAAATACACATATATTCAGCCACAATACAATTCCCTCATATATAATGAGGGATTGCCTTCTAGGGAAAAACCCTAAATTAAACATGACTTCTACTATTGGATCATCTACCTAATGAATGACCCATATTGACTATGAGATTATAATACTTTACAAGGAAATTTTACATCTACTTTTAGCTTCGGTGGTGCTATCCCCAAACCCTTGCCAACAGGGGCTCATAGAATCAAAGTCACCCCTTGGTGGCAAACAAATAGGTGATGTTGCCACCCCATTACGAACTAAGGTCCAATGCGGAAATACCTCTGAATAAAGAAGATAAGCAGGATCCGCACCCAACAATCATGAGGATATAGGGTTTAGAGATATCTCAAAACTAATTATAACCCTTTTCCTATTAGATTCAATTAACAAAAATGTTAAGAAATTATATTAATTGAAATATTTTTATTGTGAAATAAGTTATGGTTTTTGGGCATGTGGTATTGATAAGACATGGTATTGGCCCATGGTATTGTAGCAAAGCCTATTTATAATTTAATAATATCCATGGTGAAGTGGGGGTGAATATCGATGGTTAAGAATCTTGTCATATTGTTATAAAATATTTTTATTTTGAAATAGGATATGATTTTTTGGCATGTGGTATTGATAAGCCATGGTATTAACCCATGCTATTGTAACAAAGCGTATTCACATGTTCATAATATCAATGACAAAGTGGGGTGATTGTTATCAAATATTTTGATTGTGAAATAAGTTATATTTTTTGGGCATGTTGTATTGATAAGCCATGGTATTGGCCCATGTTATTGTAACAAATCCTATTTACAAGTTAATAATATCCATGGTAAAGTGGGCATGAATACCCATGGTTAAGAATATTTTCATATTGTTATAAAATATTTTAATTTTGAAATAAGTTATTTTTTTGTTCATGTGGTATTGATAAGCCATGGTATTGTAACACAGACAATTTTTTACAAGTTAATAATATCCACTATAAAGTGTTGAAATAGCAACAAGAAATGCTAAAAATAACATTGCTATAAATAGAATTTCAAGATATACTCCAACTCTATTGGAAATAGAAAAAAAATAGAATGCTAAAAATAGTATTGCTATAAATAGCATTTCGGGATATATTCCAATTTTGATTTGTCCTTGAATCAAAATTGAGAATTAAAATTCGAATTTAGTGTCACTAGCTGTTTGAAAAATAATTAATTAATTCATCTTGAGTTAATTAGTTGAAGAAAATCAAACATGAAGTCTTTGTGAAGACATACAACAATTATCCCCTAGATTGAGGAAGTTGTCCCTTAATTAAGGATATAAGGCTGAGTTTTATTTGAGTTGTAATTAGTTAGCTCAGTTAACTGAGTTAAGTCTAGTTAAATTAGTTCCAAATGGTTGGAGGAACTAATTGTGAGTTTAGTCAGTTAATGCATGCATGCATGCAACTAGTGTTCTCTAGATAGCTGAATATTCTCTCATAAATAACTCATGCATGTCAGTTCAGACATAGACCCAGTTGATATTAAAGACATGGACATTGTACTATCAGTTGGAGGAATTTTCCTATAAAGAAAACTCATCCATGCAGAAGGAATTATCTCCTTCAGGATTCCGTAGTTATTTCAGAGGTGAGTGTTGTGTGTGAGGTGAGAATCACACAGGTTGCAGCTGGAGGACCTAGGAGAAACTACGAAAGGAAATAAGAGGCTTGGAGGATTGAAGGAAGGAATATGTGTTGTCTATTTTGTCCATGAAAAACAATGAGGGATTATACTAAGAGATGGATAGCTTGTGAGCTAAAGCTTTGTGAAATCCTGAGATATTTCCACTTGTATGATAATACATATAGCAGGGTTTTTAGCTAAGGTTTTCCCTAGAGTATTCTTTGGTGTTTCATGTGTATGATTTCTTCTTCTATGTTATATGTGTTCTTATTTATCTTTCTCAAATTGGTTAAGCTTCCACAAAGTTTGATAGTAGATCAAGTATTTTGCTTTAGTTACATTGCATTATTAGGTGATCTACAATGAGAATTTCTATTGGTATCAGAGCAAAGGTGATCAAAGCGGAGAACAATATACAAAGAAGTTCGAAGTTTGAATTTTTCAAGTTCTTGATTATAGGTACAAAATCGATTTCTTATCACATCTCAAGGTTCACCAATGTCGTCCAATGGCTTGAGACTCAAGTATGCCCTAAATGGTAGCTCGAATTACATAGCCTGGAAAGATCATATGGAAACATTATTAGAGGACAATAGTTTTCAAGACTTCACTGATCAAGAAGTCCCCAATCCAGCAACAGCTAATGCCCAAGAATTGGCGAAATGGAAGAAATGTGTGGTGAGAGAGAGGAGGATTCATCTGGAGGGAGTTCAAGACCATATTGTCTCGAGTATCCATGGGAAGGAGAGTCCATCTTCAATGTGGAAGACATTGAAGGAATATATCAGAACAACAGTGATCATAGGAAGTTGGCACTGAAAGACAAGCTTCGGAAAATCAAGTGTGAAAAGGGCAACATGATCTCTACATATCTAAACAAGCTCACCTCCTGCAGAGATGAGCTTGGAAGTGTAGGAATCATGAAATTTGATGATGACATGGTGAGTCTTTCTCTCCTCAGCCTTCCTAATAGTTGGCATAGCTACCAGGACTCAGTGAATGGAATAGAGAAACAGTCGGATTAGGAATGACTGTGGTCAGATATCATGTAGGAGGAGATCGAGAGGAGAACTAGAGATGGTTCTTCATCCAAGGATGATGAAGAAAGTCTAGCCTTAGCGAGTAAGGCAAGGAAAGGGAAGGAGAAGGATTCTCATCCCAAATCGAGTTCTTCTCATGGAGGGAAGAAGATTGACAATTCTAAAGTGAGATGTTGTAATTGTCATGAGGTGGGCCATTATGAAACTAATTTTCCATTGAAGAAATCCAAGAAGGGATCCTCAAAAGGATCTGAAGGTGAGGCATTGGCCTCTCAGTTTGAATTGGATTTTTCCCTCATCGCATGCATGGTTTCATCGATGATGGGTTGTGGTTGGTTTCTTGATAGTGGAGCCTCACTCCACATGACCGAAGATAAGAGTTTGTTCAGTACCTTGGAGGAGAAAGACCTCAAGATGCACGTAGAGATGGGTTATGATGAAAAGTATAGTGTTTCAGGAGTCGACATGGTTGCTTTTGAGGGCGGGCATGGAGCTCGCATCACCTTGACAGATGTGAAGTATGTGCCAGGACTAAAGAAGAACTTAGTATCGATCATGATGTTGGATGACAAAGGCTACTATGTTGTCTTCAGTAAGGGAAAGGTTTTCCTTAGACAGATCACCATGAGACAAGTGAAGCAGATCGTTTCACGAGTTAAGAACCTATATGCTCTTGAGGTTCAAGATGCATGCAAGGTCTTCAAGAGCAAGACAAATGTTGGAGACTTGGTGGTTGAGAGGGAGAGTACATTACCTCTCAACATGAAGTGCTAGAAGAATTCTCAGAAAATTATGGAGGAGCCACAATTGGTGAAGCAACTTCAGGAGGCTATGGAGCAGCCACAACTAGAGAAGCCGAGAGGAGACTGACTGAAGGCATCCACTCATGCATAGATCTCCAGTAGGGGAAATTTCGAGCCAAGTGGGCAGAGGGATCACATGCAGCTATACCTCCAGGTGTGAGGTGGGGTGATGTGAAGAGATAGTCCCAAGAAGGCTAAAATAAGGGCAGGATCGTTGAGGTACCCAACCTCTTTGATTAGACCTTGCTATGGGAGTCTCGACGAGGAGTAGCAGGACTAGTTGAGTGGGTAGAGATAGATGTGGATGGAGCGGCAGAGGAAGCTTCAACATCAGAGGGTATTTCTTGCCCAACAGGGAGGTCAGTTGGGAGATCAGTTAATTACTTCTCAGTAATTGAGTTGCAGTGCAACAGTGGGCAACATGATGCAGCATGATGAGAGGAGGTGCAATGCGGATGCATGCTGGGAGATAGGACCAGCAGTAGCATGGATATAGCAGGAGGAATCAGTTGGATTGATGCAGTCAGATATCAAAGTGACAGAGGCTAGAGCAATTAGATATTGAAGAGCATAGAGGTGCAGATTTTTTAGTCGACAGAGGTAATAGAAGTCAAAGACTTTGATGATAGATGTATCATACTGATTCAGGTTGGATATTTTTTGTTTCTGGAGTTGTTGGAGCAACAACACTTGAGAGAAGTGTTGCATGTATGACATTCCAAAGGTTCATGATCAAGTTCGAGTTGAATGGCTTTCTTGTTGAGAGGGAGTGTTGAAAATAGCAACAAGAAATGCTAAAAATAGAAATGATAAAAATAACATTGCTATAAATAGCATTTCAGGATATACTCCAACTATGTTGGAAATAGCAAAAAATAGAAATTCTAAAAATAGCATTGCTATAAATAGCATTTCGGGATATATTCCAATTTTGATTTGTCCTTGAATCAAAATTGAGAATTAAAATTCGAATTTGGTCTCACTAGTTGTTTGAAAAATAATTAATTAATTCATCTTGAGTTAATTAGTTGAATAAAATAAAACATGAATTCTTTGTGAAGACATGCAACAATTATCCCTTTGATTAAGGAAGTTATCCCTTAATTAAGGAGATAAGGATGAGTTGTATTTGAGTTGTAATTAGTTAGCTCAATTAACTGAGTTAAGTCCAGTTAAATTAGTTCCAAACAGTTGGAGGAACTAATTGTGAGTTCAGTCAGTTAATGCATGCATGCATGCAACTAGTGTTCTCTAGATAACTAAATATTCTCTCATAAATAACTCATGCCTGTCAGTTTAGACAGAGACCGAGTTGAGATTAAAGACAGGGACATTGTACTATCAGTAGGAGGAATTTTCCTATAAAGGAAACTCATCCATGTAGAAGAAATTATCTCCTTGAGGATTGTGCGGTTATTTCAGAGGTCATTGTTGTGTGTAAGGTGAGAATCACACAGGTTGCAGCTGGAGGACCCAAGAAAAAATTTGCAAGGAAATACGAGGTTTGGAGGACTAAAGGAAGGAATATGTGTTGTCTATTCTGTCTATGAGCAGCAGTGAGGGATTTTACTGGGAGTTGAATAGCTTGTGAACTAAAGCTTTGTGTAATCGTGAGATATTTACACTTGTATTATAATACAGATAGCAGGGTTTTTAGCTGAGGCTTTCCCCAGAGTATTCTTCTGCATTTCATGTGTATGATTTCTTCTTCTCTATTATATGTGTTTCGATTGATCTTGCTCAAATTAATTGAGCTTCCACAAAGTTTAATAGTAGAAGTAGATAAAGTATTTTGCTTTAGTTACATTGCATTATTAGGTGATCTACAGTGAGAATTTCTACATAAAGTGGGGGTGAATATCCGTGGTTAAGAATCTTGTCATATTGTTATAAATTAATTTTTTTGTGAAATAAGTTATGATATCAGCTCATGGTATTGTAACAAAACTTATTCACAAGTTAATAACAAAATCAAAATATACAAAATTTTAGTTTATTATTTTTATTACCTTAACTTTTTATTATTAATTGAGAAAACATTTAGATGTTTTCACTCATCCCCGATCACTTTTGACTTTTATTATTATTATTATTTTTTAATTAAGTCTACATTTAGAATTGTTTACATACTTACATTAGTCTACTCTATATTGGGTTGTAGAGCACCTCTTGGCACAATCACATTTACTATATTTGGCAGACATTTGGTGTTCCCACAATGTTTGCATAACTATTTTCATATGCTTCTTGTGTTCTTCCAAATTTCTAGTATATATCAAGATATCATCAATAAAATTTTGAACAAAATTTTCAAGATAAGGGTGGAAGATACAATTCGGAGGGCTCATAAACGTTGTTGGGGCATTAGTAATCCTAAAGGGAAAAACCACAAAATCATAATTTTTGTACCAGGTTCTAAAAGTTGTTTTAGGAATTTTTTCTTCCCTTACCCTTATCTGATGATAACACTGTAACATTGTAGCAATATTAGAGAACACTATATCACATTTAACGATCAAACAAATCATCGATTTGGGGAAATGGATATTTGTTCTTCATGGTCATTTTTTTTAGTGTCCTATAATCAATGGACAGTCTCATAGTACCATCATTTTTCCTCACAAAAAACACAGGGGCTCCCAAAGGTGATACACTGGGGCGAATATATCCCTTATCAAGCAATTCTTGCAACTACATCTTTAAATTAGTTAGTTCAGGTATACTCATTTGATAAGAGTTGTGTGAAATAGGTGTAGCCCCAAAAATTAATTCTCTGGTAAATTATTTGTCTTGCTTGGGAGGTAATCCAGGAATTTCTTCTAGAAACACATCCATAAATTCTTGAACAATCGATATGTTTTCTAAGGTAACAATCTTGTCTTTTGAATTGGAATATCCTACTTGCACAACATAGATTTGACATCCTTTTCCTAATACATTTTCCTAGCTGGGAGAAAGTAATTAAACACAACTTAATGGATCCCTTACCCCTTAGGTTTCTTGTGTGACACCCTACTCAGTGAAATAAATAATAGATTTATCCTTGTAGTTTACTAGGGACCAATGCCCTTCTAACCAATCCATGCCAATTAATATATCATAAGATCCTAAAAAAATGCATTCAGATTTACTCTAATTTATTGAACAACTATTTCAATAGGGAAATTATCTAATTTTTTTTACACTCTTCTTTTTCCCTAGTGGCCAGTTGCACTAACCAAGGATTTGAATTTATGAGTCTATAAATGACATATTTCTACAATTTTAGGAGTAATATAACTCAATATTATTCCCAGATCTATCAAAATAGACACAAAATGGTTACACATCTTACCTTCAAATTCAATCATAGTTGGATTATATTCAACTTGGTGATCATCCAAGGCAGCGTTAATTTTGGGTATACTTCTAGCTACTTCACCCATTATAGAAGCCTCCTGAATATTAAAAGTTTGCTTCGCTCTAGTACGATGAGGGAAGTTCTTGTAGCAATGAGCCTCTCTACAACCTCAACATTGCAATGAAGGTCATTGTAATTGTTTTACCTCTATTTCACTGAATACTTCCATCGATTTAGTTTCATTTTGTGACTTATTCTTCTGTTGATTCCTCCCAATTGATCTATTATGTTGACCTCAAAATGCATTCCTAGTATTTCCCAATTTTGTATTTTTCATGCTTGGAGAGATTTTTTGTCCTTTCTTATTAAGCCAACTCTTGTCGCCGTCTCCTTTTTATTTCATATGTTGATAATATATCTGTGCCTTCTGAATGTCCTCATCCATATTCTTAGAATTATCAAATTCCAGGCACTCATCCATATTCTTAGAATTATCAAATTCCAGGCACGATTTCATAAACACTAGTGAGATGCTCATAAAATGTTGTACCATGGCCTTTTCCTCGCGTATATAAGGCATGTATCTTAGTAATGATGTAAAATTATTCACAAAACCATCCATGGAAATTTGTCCCAACCAAAGGTTATCAAATTCCTTTTCCTTATCATCATAGAATCGTTCAGTCAAAGACTTTTCCTTAAAATATTTCTGAAATTCTCCCCAAGTTACTTTATGATCATCAATTGTGTGGAAAACTTTGACCTCTTCCCAACATAGTGTATCTTTACCCTAAAGCTGATAAATTGTTAATCTCACCTTTAAGTTATCATCATACTCATATATCTGGAAATACTTGTTTATATTAATCAACCAGGCTTCAACGACTTCCTCCACTTCTCTGTCAAAGGTCATGTATTTTATCTTTTTAAATTTCCCTTTATCTCTACTTTTTGCTTTTTGTTTTTCCTTGGGGTTTGGCATTATCGGATTCTTCATTTTCATCATTTTTATCTTTATCTCCTTCTCATCACTATAGGTAGCTCCCCATGGGTATATCTTCACCTCTCTACCTTTTATCCACATCTCTCTCCCCATTTCTAGGGATGGGTATAGAGTTCCTATGATTCTGTCGGTGAGAGATGCTCTTTAGAATTGTCTCCTAGTATCACATTAATCTCTCATTGTATTCTCGAAGATGAGCCATTCCCACCCTCAACTATTGTATTGTTTCCAAAGCATAGTGGTGGGGTTTTGGTGTTCTCCCCATAATTGTACCCACATCTTTGGTTTATCTCCTGTAGTTGGTGTAGGGCCAATTTATATTGTTGGTATTATTAGCTGAGGACTCCCAACTCCTCTCCTCATTTTTCCTTCTCTGTGAACACAACACATACATAATTGTTATTTAATTCCCAATTAGGCAAAAAAATTTGCAACCTGGCTTTGATAGAACTTGTAACATCTATCAACATCCAAACATAATTTTTTATTATCCTCCGCTTGATTTACCACATATTAATATGTGGTCTCTCCTAGTAGGTTAATAATTTGTTCCATGGTTAACAATTAAACTATAAACTCTAATGTATCTCTTTCAAACTTAGTAACAAAACATATATTTAAATAACTTTTTTGGGTACAATTATCATAAGTATATATTATTCATTTGTGGGTAATTTCAATGAATTATTCAGTGTTCTAACATGTAACAATATTATTATTCACAACTTGCTCTTGGTTTTCACAAGATAGCATAGTTGTGACATCGAAGAAGTTTCTCAACCCTCCACCTGGCACTCTCATCATTGACTCAAATTTACTCAGCATGGGAGACTTGGTTCCTTGTTTTCCCTTTATCATTCTAGGTATCGATTAGACAATCCAGGATTTGCACGGACGGTTAAGTGTAACCACCTTGCCTCCGGTCTCCTCATCTGCATTGTTATTTTGCCTTTTCACGTCTACCACAATGTAACAAAAACTTGTGGAATCAAGGGTTTCAATTCAATATTTCCACTATAATTCCATGGTTATTATCATAATATCCATTCTTCAGTTCTATTATTTGTTATGACACTTTGAATAGTGCCTACAAAATTTTGTCTAGCTTTAGTGCAGGTTCTATATCACATGGAGGGTTTGTCTACAGAAGAAATTCAATATTCATTTTTTCAAAGCTCTCTAACAACCTCCCAGGTTCACTTAAGGTTATTTTTTTTGTTTCTCTTTCCTTAAATTATTTTGGCATTTTATTTGTTCCTACAAGATTCGAATCATAATGTTGTTTTTTTTTTCGAAATAGGGCTTCAACAAGGATGCATCGTAACCCATCATTCCATGTCAGGTACAAGGTTTTCTTGAACAATATATGTCCATTTCCATAGATTCATTATCTTTTCCTATTTTGGTTTCCCCCTTAGATGTATATATATGGCTAATTGTATGGAATGTTGCAACCTGTTGTCTGCAAGTAAATGGTTCTCACCTTGCCTCAATTTTTTTATTACTACGGTGTTGTTAACATGCGATCGTGCAACATCCAACTCATGCACCTTTGTATCTTCCAAGTGTCATTCCTTATCTAGAGTATTCTTCCCTGTATGGTTTTTAAGGGTCGCAAGCCTCATACTATCTACTCGGATGTTCTATTTTTGTGCTTCAATGCTCCTACCATGGTTAAATATTGAAACTATAGATTTGTCTGGTTTTATTATGGGTCTATGTTTACCCCCATGTTTTTTTTGTTCTTTTTCTACAAATTGAGAGTTTAGTACTTGAATATGTAATTATAATGCCTTGGAAGGATTATTATTACTCCATATGTCTGGCTTAGCCATAATTCCTGTGTATATGCATTTAGAGAGAGTTGTTTTACTTACCAAACTACTTTTATTAATGACATAATTTTCTCAGTTCCGTTACGAATTTTACTCCTTTAATTTTTAGGTTCTCAACCATTTTGTGTTATTTAGTATTCATCATTGGAAAATCTTGGTTTGGTATTACAATATGGATGCTTGGTTCAAAATTTGGTTTCTCATCCTTTGCCTTGCATGAATCATTGAATTAGTATAATTTTGTTTAGAAAAAGAGATTCACAGTTGTCTTCCCGACAACTTCTTTTGATTAGTTCCTCACATTTTTTTTGTTCTAGCACTGATACATAGTTTTGTGATAATTTATATTTTTCTTATCACTATAGTTATTAATGGTTCCAGTAACGTAGATGGAGCCTAACCCCCATCAGTCTCTATCCCTACTGCCTCTGGTTTTATACCTGTATTTATGAGTGGGACTATCCTCAGAATGAACACCTTGGCTCCGAGTATGGCACTAACCTACTCCATTTTTTATCTTAAATATGTTAAGACACTAGAACCAAAATACCCTAATGAAATTATGGATTAAAAATTGTAGTAATTTGATTTGCATGTTTAAGGTTTTTTTGTTTCTAAAAGAAGAAGGAACTAGAATTGTTTCCTCTTTAACACTAGCTCTTTTATCTTGTTCATATTCTTATCTTTACTCATACCACTTAGATTGTGGGTTTGATAATTAAAGAATATGATTCCAAGAATAACCAAGTTTACTACACGTGTCTTTTTCTTTAACACAGAAAAATCACCTCCCTTCTTACAACAATAGGATTTGCACTATAACCCTCTCTTGAACATACTCTAAAATTATGTTATCGCATTTCTTGCTCAGAAATATATCTTTAAAAAGTAGAATTACATTAAAATAGTACTCCAAACAATATTTTTGCAAAATAGTTAATTCAAGACCTAGTACTATGATTCTTTATTACAAAGAAACATATAAAACATTATTATTTGAACATAAGGACATTTCAATTTAAAAGTTTTGGTACTTATCTGTAAACTTAAACCTATCAAGGAATTAACTGGGATAGAAGACTCTTCCACCCAACCAGTGAGATTAAAAATTACATCCAATTCTCCGCCTAAGCCTCCTGTAAATTTTCTAGAGTTTGTTAGCAGACAATATTGTTTCTTGGACCTCAAGGCTCTTAGTCTAGCCAATAACTCTCTAGCTTCAAGGTTTCCATTGGCACCTAACCAGCTTAAGAATACCAAAACAATGTGTTTTCCTTGGAAATTTCCTACTCAAGTTCCTTTCCTATCTCTCTCTTGTCACGTCCATCCTATCTCTTGTTATATTGTCTTCCTTGGCTTCCAAACATAGATTCTTCCATCTCTAAGGGAGGAGAATGTAACTTTCCCAACTACTTGGAAAATTCAAGATTTTCATTTAGGTCTTCTCCTGTAATTCCATGATTTAAAATAATATTTATTTGTTAAGTGAACAAACAATAATATTTAACTTCTTGATTTTATTTATTTTTTATATATTTTACCTAATCTATAATTTACCAAGTCTTTGCATAGTAAAATAAATGGGAAATGTTTATACACTAAAAATTAGGAGGACAAACAGATGAATGGAATTTGAAGTCCTTAGTTGAGGAGCCCCTGAGGATGCCACAACACTTGCTTTCTCATTGAATAAACAAATTGAACAATACATATCTTATACAATTGCATTTATTTAGGTAGATGAAATAACCTCCTAAGAAATAGTATTTAATTCCTAATTATCACAAAAATCCAAACAACCTAACTATCTATTTCTCCATTATTTTCAAGTTTTCCCATTAATGGAGAAAGGATTGATTTCCACACCTAACATCTCCCTAAACATTTCAAATTTTATCTTCACAAAGGGACTTTATGAATAGATCAACAACATTTTCACAAGTATTACAATATTCAAGAAAAAAAACTTTAGACATTATCTTCTCTCTAATAAAATGAAATTGAGCATCAAAATGCTTTTTCCTTGCATGAGAGATTGGATTATTTTCCAACTTGATCAAGCTTGGTTGTCACATTTTATCATTGTAGCCTTCTTTTTTTCTTCTCCAACATCTTGAAGAATTCACCTCAACCAAACAACTTCACAAGTTGTTGCACACAAAGCTTTATACTTTGCCTCTATGGATGCCAAATATACAATATGATGCTTCTTGATGCTCCATGAAACAATCATGGATCCAATACTGAATGGACAACATGTACTAGATCTCCTATCATTTGGATTTCTAGCCCAATCTAAATCTGAGTAATCTGTCAGCTAAACATCAAATGAATTAATATAATGAAGACCAAAATCAATTGTTCCTTTAATATGCACGAGTACTCCTTTTGTTGCTTTCCAATGGATTTCTAGAGGTATCTTCATAAATTGACTTAACATACTAACAAAGTATGCTAAATGAGGTCTGGTTGTAGTAATATAATTCAAGCTTCCCACCAATTGTCTATACAATGTACCATCTACCTCCTTTTAGCCATCATCAAAATGAAGTTTCACATTTTGTTGCATTGGAACAAAAGAAACTTTGCCGTGATCCATTTTAAACGTTTTAAGATCTTATCTAACATACTTATCCTGAGAGACAAAATTCTGGCCAACATCTCTCCACACTTCCAAGACCTAGAAAGTAATCTAACTCGCCAATATCTTTCATCTCAAATAATTGTGACATCTGCACCTTAATTCCATCAATTAGTTTTACTGGATTTCCTGTACTAATGAAGTCATCAACATACAAAGAAATCAGTACTACATGCCCCTTTGCATCAAATTTGGTATACATATTTAGATCACTTTGACTTCTTATAAAACCTTACTGAAAAATGAAGGAATCTATCTTTTCATACCATGACCTAGGTGGTTGCTTTAGCCCATCCAAAGGTTTCTTTAATATGCAAACTAGAATTTCATGTCCCTTTTTCACAAACACTTCATGTTGTGTCAAATACACCTCTTCTTTTAAATCACCATTCAAAAAAGAAGATTTTACATCTAATTGGTGCAAATTCCAATGGTCCTTTGTAGCTAATGTAATTAACAATATAATAGTATTTTTTTTAGCTACATGTGCAAATGTTTCTACATAATTAATGCCCCCCTTTGTGAGTACCCTTTTTCCACCATTCTAGATTTATATTTATTTATACTACCATCTACTTTAAACTTGGATTTTTACACCCATCTACATCCTATGGGCTCTTTTCCTTTAGGAAATTCAATCAATTACCAGGTCTTTTTTTTAATTATAGATTCATAGTATTCCTCTATTTCTTCATTTTCATTAGCTTCATTAAAACTCATGAGTTCTCTGACATTCAAAACACTAGTCATCATGGCATAGTCCTTATACCTTTTAGGTGGGTGAATCTACCGAGTAGACCTCCTTCGTAATTCATTATATTTAGCCATGTTCTTTGAAGGTACTTCTCCACCTCTAGGTGGGATCTGACTGCTAGTGATGTCCATGTCATTGAATTTTTCCCTAAGATTTATTTTCTCACTATCTTCTAGTTTTGCTTCTGCTTTATTCTCTTCATCTTTAGGAAGTATGTGCCACTTTTCATAGCTATTTTTTTGTTGCCTTCATCTTCTTTCTCAAGGAAAATTGCATCTCTACTTACAAACACTTTGTGAGTAGAGGGATCAAACATTTTATAAGCTTTAAATTATGAACAATATCCCAAAAAAATTCATTTAATAGCTTTGGCATCAAGCTTCTTTTTAGTCTCCTTTGGTATATGCGCAAAGGCCTTACACCCAAGTAACCTCAAATGATAAACAGTTGGTTTAAAACCATACAAGGCTTCAAATGGGGTCTTGATATCAAGATACCTTGTTGGACTTCTATTCTTTAAATAAATAGTAGTACTAATGGATTTTTCCCAAAAAGCATTTGAGACATTCGTGCAAACTCCACCATTGTCCTATTTTTCCTTTCTACGACACCATTCTACTATGGTGTGTAGGGTATTGTGCATTGCTACACTATTCCATGATCCTTGCAATACTTGGTGAAGTTCCCCAACATGTACTCTTCCCCTTGATCTGAATGAATGATCTTTATAAAGTTCCCTGTTTTCTTGTTTGCCATTTTTTTGAATTCTTTGAAATACTTAAAAACATCACTCTTTTTCCTAAGTACACCCAAGTGTACCTTGAAAAATCATCAATAAAAAACATAAAATAATAAGCACCTCCTATATATAGATATTCTGCATTGGTCCATAAGCATCAGAATGCAAAAGTTCTAATACATCTCTTCTTATCCTATCAAAATTAAAGGAGAATTCATCTTTGTGAATTTTTCCTAATGAACAACCTTCACAAGCAGCATACTCATTCTTTAACATAGAGAGTCCTTCAACCATTCTTTCTTTTTTCAACAACAACAAATCATGATAACTGATATGACCATACCTCTAATTCCACATATTTTATGTTGAAAACACTGTCAAAGTCAGTGCTTGATGACTCTTACTACTGACATGAATTTTGCACATTCCTCCAACCCTTACTCCTAAAGCAACAAGTTTGTAGTGATCTAGTAGATCTTTCACTATGCATTGTGTTTTGAAGAATTCAACCTTTAGATTCTTATCTATAATTTTGGACAAAAAAATCAGATTCTTCTTGATCTCGGGCACATACATAACATTATGAATTCATGTGACACTGCCATCTAGTAAGGTCACTCGAATATCTGCATATCCAATGATCTGATGTCCGCGATCATCACCAACATAGATGCTACCGCCATTTCTTATTTCCTTGAAGTTTTCATACCAATCCTTATTGCATGTCATATGGATCGAAGCTCCAAAGTCCACAAACCAAGCATTAACATCATCCATTTCAACAGAAAACACAACTTTAGACATAAACAACTTCATATTTTTGAGATCGAAATTCGGAACTTCTTCTGTAAAATGTCTTGAATGTCTTCTATTTTTATTATGCCTAGCTTCATCACTTTTCTTATTATAACAGTTTCTAGCTAGATACCCACTTCTACCAAAATAAAAACATTTCATTCCAAAGTCATCTTTAATAGATGGCATATCTTGATTTGATTTCGGAAATGTCCTTTTTTTATATGAGCTTCCACATTTACTTTCTCCTCCTTGTTTCCCTTGGAATAATTTCTTCTTCACCACAAGTGCCAAATCTGTATTCTGAGGCTTCAAATTTTTTCACCTCTCTTCTTCCTGCAGCAATATACCTATAAATTCCTTAAAATTTGGTGCTTTCTCCCTTGCTCCAAGACCTGTAATAAACATTTGATATTCCTCTAACATTTCATTTAATGTGATTGTCACAAGATCAATAACAGGTTTTGATTCCCTAATATATCCCAAGTTATCTTTCAAGTCTTTAATTATAGACATAAAGGAACTAACAAATTCATTTTCTTTCATTTTAATATACAAGAGTTTACTCTTTAGAAAAGGGACTCAATTTGTACTTTTAGTTTCATATAGCTCCTTCGATGAGTTCCAGGTCCCATTAGAGATATGAAAATCACGAATATATCGAATTATATTATCTTTCATGGAAATTCTTAATAATACATTTCCTTTGTTCTCTCGACTCTCCTAGTCTTCAATCCATGCAATTGTCAATCTTACAGCAGGTTTTTATTCTTCTCCCTTAGTGATGGTTCAAGCATCATAACCTTCCAGCAGTGTTTGTAACTTGAATTTCCAATTGAAATGATAGTTTCATCCAATTTATTAGCCTCATTCATGTATGTTTCTGCAAGTGGATTTTGCATCTTTATAATAAACCCAATCTACAATGGTATCCTGCTTCACAAGCATCACTGATTCCAAAACTAGTTCCAATCTCTTCATAAATTTAATAAAAAAAGCAGAGCATAGATGGTTGCTCGAATAAATGCCTTCACCTTTTCTCTTCTTGGACACATAAATCATTTACAAATCATTCAAAACAAATTCAATAAAAATCTTTTACTGTAGGTTAACTCCCTTTTAAAATAAAATTCATGGTGGTCGCTCCTATTTTTTATAATGCAAAGTCAAATTTATCTATGGGAAACAATTATCTCTATGGGAAAGACACCTCCCAATTCATCATAGGGAATGCTGTAAAGAAAGGATTTTCAAAGTTGAATTTTACCTTCTGTTAGCGCATTTTACACTTTACTGGAGTGAGCGGTGACCACTCATCTCTTATTCACTATGGCTATCCATTTCCTGTCTCCAATCATTTGGAATCACAAGGGTTGAAACTATAGTTGGTTCCACACTTGCAACCACCAGATGCGTAGCACCCACTCTCTCCTGCAACGGTTAAACCATCAAAATGTTGCAATTCAGTAATGGTTGTGAAACATGGTGCCTATACTACTATCTTTCAACTTAAAGAAAGGTAAACGGTTCCTTTATATCCATTGCAGCCAATGTCGCACCCGCAACTACCACTACACCCATAATTTTTCCCACAACATGCCATTTCTTTGATGCAGAAAGAGTCTAACAAGGGTTGATGATACCAAATACACATTTGGTTCATGCACAGTTTACCACTCTTTTTCGTTCACAAGAATAAGACTACAATAACCACACCACAAAGCTTTCAATTGTGTGACTCAATATCTCTACTTCCAATCGTGCAACTCAATATCTCTCACTAGTCGACTTCCAACATATCACATAATTCGCCAATGCACTCTAGTTCTACTTTCTAACACTACCAATCCTGCTTCGAGCATGTCGCCTTCATACTCGCGTAACTTCTCTAATCAATGCCTTCATTATGTAGAAGCTTAAATAAGCAACAAAGTTCCTCTCTCATGAGTTCCTGTTGCGGCTCAACCGCAATTTTAATACTCAATTACCTCATAATGGCGTGTATGTTAACTCATTCACCTTCAACTTACTCAACAGTCGATCAAGCAATAAGAAAAAAACTCTAGGCATCCTCACCCAACATGATCGATCACCCAACCTCAGCTACAAGCCAATTTCAACTTTTCCTTGGTGCTCTAATACCAACTAAAAAAATAGGAAGATAAACAAATGAATGAAATTTACAGTCCTCGGGTGAGAAGCCCATGAGGCTGCCACAACATGGGCTTTCTCATTGAATAAACAAATAAAAAATACATATACAAATGGATTTAGTTAGGATATGAAACCACCTCGGATCTAAATTATAATTAGAACCAAAATCCAAACAACCTAATGATTCGTTTCTCCATTATTTTCAACTTATATAACTAGGGAAGGTGTTACAAACATCATCTATCAATTACGACATATGTCAAATCACAAAGATAATCCTTTCCTTTTTGTGTGGGGAGACGATTAGAACACTTCCATAACAATCCACAAATATCTTATCACAAAGATAAATCTCTATAAATAAAATGGTTTTTTTCTTCTCTTTTTTCTTACCAGGTTAAACCATTTCGATGTCAAATATACCATTTCTTTTCTCTCATAAGAATAAATCTTTCCTTTCAAATATAAATTTTTCAATTTTTCAATTTTTCATTACTTTCTTTATACAATTAAACCATTTCCATAATAACCATCACAAATTTCATTTTGTCCATTATACAATTAAACCATATCCATAATAATGATAATCTTTTCATTTTTCTTATGTAGAAAATTAAACTACATCAATCACCATAAATATCATACTACAAAGATAAACTATTTTTTTTCCCAATACCATTTTATGTATGAAAGAAATAAACCTCACAAATATTTGAAAATAAAATTATTGTGTTCATATTTTATTCGTCAACGTCTTGAGTCTAGACCAAGACTCATCATCACGACTACTTGTGATGATGAGTCTTGGTCTAGACTTGAAACGTTGACGAATAAAAAATGAACACTGTGGAATATCTGAATTCAGTGTCCCAAAAACCACACCATAGAAATCTACAAACCAATAAAACTATTCTTTATAAGTTTTTATTCATAATTTTAAAAACATGAAATAAAGAAATATTATCAATTTTATTTACTTTTTATTTATAAAATATTATTTATGGGAGATTAAATCATTTTCATTATACACTATCATAAATTTCATACCGTAAATTTTAATATTAAAAATCTAGTTTCCAATTTACTTATTCATTTTAAATAATTTTTATATTTCAAATTATATATTAATTATACAATTAAATTAATTATTATTATTATTATTTTATTTTTTTTCATTATACACTATCATAAATTTCATGCAGCATCATAAATTTCATACCATAAAGTTTAATATTAAAAATCGTGTTTTCAATTTAGTTATTCATTTTCAATATTGGTCAAATTATATATTAATTATAAATTAAATTACTTATTTAATTTTTTATATATTTATATTGTTTTAATATAATAAATATATTTTAATTTTAATTTTCTTAATTTAGTATAGAAATTAATTTTTAAACAATTTAAGATATCTAAAAACAAAATTATATACTCAAAGATCTCATATAAAAATAGGACATTCCACATAAATTTATTAAAAAAAATATTAAATTAACTATTTATTAACTTTCTCTTTATTTATGATTTTTTCATGGGAAGAATTACTAAAAAAATATTGAATTTACTATTTATTAACTTTCTCTTTATTTATTTATGATTTTTTCATTAGAGGAATTACTAACTCATTGGAGTGAAAGATAGATTTATGAAATACTTCTAACTTATTAAAGACTAAGATGTCTAAGTTACATAGAAGTAGACTTTATTCACTAGGGAAGTTAACTTTATAGTCTATTTTAATGGGCAAATATGTCATTTATGGGAAATAAACTAGGTGAGGAGGAGAACAAATATTCTACCCAACCCAATTATCTATGAACCTTGTACTACAAAACTGATCAATGAAATGACACTACGAAACTAGAAGGATGTGGAGTGGGATTTAATCCACTTAATTTTTTATTTTTTCTATTTATAATAACATATTATTGAAATTTGAGAATAAATTGTGGAAGGAAATTTGGGATAGAGACATTGTTAAAAATACCTCAATTTAGCTATAAAGTGTTACATGATATTTAGACACATAGGAGCTAGTTAGGATGAACTTCATATAATGTATATTGATGTTAATTCAATTCTTTAGCGTGTTTACTTAGTATGCATTAATATGAATTTACAACAATGCAATCCAATGCAATCCAATAGTCACTAGACATTAAGTGATCAAACAATTCATATTATCCTCAATACTAATGAATATATTTATCAGTAATGCAATCCAATAGTCACTAGACATTAAATCATCAAACAATTCATATTCTCCTCAATGCTAATGATTATATTTATTCATGGCTTGACATTTAATTGGTCCATTCAATTTATTTAAAAATCTTTGAGGGTTGTTTATAAATTATGAATTATCAGAAACCTTTATGTAATTGTTTCCCCTTTGCATTAATATATTGCCTCATGTTAAGTTAGGTGGGATTATCAAAATATTGTTTTCCTCATATTTAACTATGTAATGCACTAGTGTACTGATCTCTAATATCATTGTGCAAGAAATTACTTAAGGTGTTTGAACTATGTGGAACTACTACATTTCTTTAACATGTTAAAAGAGATTTATGAAGACCCATTCTCGTTGTTGATTGATATCGTAATTGATTCACTTAACTTTTTTAAATTTATGTATTTAAATTCATTTTGAAATGAGCCAAAATATTTAGAAACAAAATTCTATACTCAAAGTTCTCAAATAAAAATATGATATCCCACAAAATATCAATAGAAAAAGGTTGAGTTGGTCACTTATTAACTTTATCTTTATTTATTTATGAGTTTTTCACGAGGAGAATTAGGGACCTATTAGAGTGATCTAGGCTAGGACTAAGCTAAAACCTACTAGCTATCACTATAACCCAATAACATAATCTAACAACCTGCAAGGTAGATATACCAAACACTTGTAACCTAGAAAGGGTCAAAGAGATCTTAGGGAGCATAAAAGTGAACCTCCATCCTTCGGGCTACCTACCCTTACAAACTTATTGCAAAGGAAACCATGTCACTTGTGAGAATTGCGAACCTAGGTAGGGATGACAACAAATAATTTTTCCATATACACAATCTATGAGCACTAGACTACAAAACTAATCGATGAGATGAAAGTTTGAAAATTGAAGGACATAGAAGTGGACTTCGATCTACTTAAGACTTTATTTTTATTTATAATAATATATTTTTGAAATTGGAGAATGGAATGTTGAAGGAAATTCGAAGTGGATACAATGTTTAAAAAAAAACTTTGTTTAGCACTTTGGAACCACATTGTCATGATTAATCTCTTCTCACTCATAAACGGCATAGTCTAACGAGACTACTTTTTTACCCTAAAAGTCATGGAAATTCCGGTCATATTTTGATAAAATTCATGAGGGATTTTTGTAAATCCAAGTTACAATTGTTAAACTTTAAGACTTTAGGTGCCCTAGAGATTTTTGACAATGTTGAATTCATTTCTACCATCAAAAACATGAATCAAACACTGCCTCTACAAGATTTTTTGAAATTTTTTTTCTTGGATTCCAACCACTTTTGGCTGTCTGGGCAATTCCTCCACCTCAGTAAACGACTCCCTCATAAATTATTAGAATATTAGATACATAAAAGTTAATTAAGGTCAACTTAGTCTAATATATGTTTACTTAAAATATTTTTTATTAGTATATTTCCCTAATATAAATTAATATTTATTTATGATTATACAATCTAATAACCATTAATAACTTTAAGATAGATTTTTCGGCGAAAATCACATGAAAAATCATCTGTCGACGCGTTTCGAACCAACCAGTGTGGTTCATCGTCAGGACAAGTGAGCACGCTGCTGACCTTAACCACAGGAGAGCTAAGTCTTCCGCTTTAGCTGAACATGTGGAGAAAACCAATCATCATGTTTGCATTGAGGAAGCTAGTGTTATCGCTAAGGTTTTGTATTTCCATCATCGGAAATTTAGGGAAGCTATTGAGATTGAGAAGAGACCCAACAATCTCAATAGAGATGATGGCTGGAAAATCAGTAGGTGCTGGGTCCCAGCGCTCTCTTAGTCGTCTTTCTTGTCTCTTGCTATTTTTATTTACTATTATTACCTTTTATTATACAGTTAGTATTATTACTATATTCTATTATCTGATAATCATTTTTCTTGTCTCTTAATTTATTTATATTTTATTATTTATTTATTTTAATAACTTAATTCTATTATTATTTTTATTTTTATTAATAATAGTATTATTATTATTATTTATTTATTTATTAACTTAATTATTATTTTTATTTAGTTATTTATTTTTAATTATTATTTATTTTTATTTATTTTTTAACTTTATTATTACTATGTATTCTTTTATTATGGTTATTATTTTTATTTGTATTCTTCATTTATATATAATTTGTTATTAATTTTTAATTCTTTGTTTATATTTCACCTATTATAAATAAATTTATATATTTAACCTACTAATGATACCATTTTTCTATTATATTTATTAAATTATATTTTTTTATTCATTTATATATTTATTTACTTATTTAATAAATAAATAAATAATTTATCATTATTCTGCATTGATATATTTATTTAAAAAATAAATAATTTATTATTATTCTTCATATATTTATTTACTTACCTTACACCTAATATAACTAAATTTATAGAATTTATATAGATTTATTTATTTTTATTTAATTATTATTATTTTTATACCTAATATAACTTGCTCCTTTAGTCAGCTTGTATTCTTTTATTATTATGGTTATTATTCTTATTTTCTTTCCTATCAATTAACCCATTTATTTGTTTAAACTAATAATTTCAATTTCGATTTTATTTATTCTTACATTTTATTATTTATTTTTAATTTTTATGTATTTATTTATCCCCCTTTCCTTTTAATTCTTAATTCCTATAACTAGCTTTAATTATTTTATTTTGATTTCCTTTTTTGGATTATAATTTATTTATTCTTCTGCTCTAGTTTACTTATTTATTAATTCTAACTAAATTACACATTAATTCGTTTACATTTTAACCATTGCATTTTTATTTATATAAATTAAACAAATGGGTTTTTTTTTTTACTATTATTTATTTATATATTCATTAATTTATCTAATAAATAAATAAATAATTTATTATTTGATTCTTCATTTATATATTTAATAAATAATTTATTATTAATTCTTCCACCTAATATAACTAAATCTATATATTTATATATTTATTTAACCTACTAATGATACCTTTTTTCATTTAATAAATAATTTATTTACATATTTACCATTATATTTATTAAATTATATATTTATTTACTTATTTAATAAATAAATAAATAATTTATCATTATTCCTCATTACTATATTTATCTGATAATTAAATAGCTTATTATTATTCTTCATTTATCTTACACCTGATATAACTGAATTTATAGAATTTATATAAATTTATTTATTTTTGATTTAATTTTTATTATTTTTTTTTACCTAATATAACTAAATTTGACCTTGCTCCTTAAAGTCAGTTTTTTCACAGGTAACCGTTGGTGTCTCTACTCTAGCTATTTAAAGAGGCTATGCTGGATCTGTTTTTCTACTTGTCCTGACGATGACGATGAACCACACTCGTTGGTTCGAAACGCGTCGACAAATGATTTCTCATGTGATTTTCGCCAAAAAATTTATCTTAAACTTGTTATGGATCACAGAAGCCTCAACTCTACAACCATTAATAACCATTAAACATTAGTATATTCAATAATTCATATTCTCTTATATACTAATTATGACACAAAATTTGATTCATGATATTTATTTAAACAACATAGAAATTGTGTATTAATGATCAAATGCAATATATATATATATAAATATATATATATATATATATATATATATATATATATATAAATATATATATATATATATATATAAATATATATATATATATATATATATATATATATATATATATAAAATTGCATTAATGTATTACCTCATCTAATCACATTAAATTGGGTCGTAGACTATTTCCTTGAAATCTGACCATCTAAGAGAATGGTGTATCAACCTTTGATTTATTTCCTTGAGCAATTACCTGAGGGGTTTAACCTATCTGAATGTACCCGAGAGGAATTACTTAAGGTGTTTAACCTATATGAAAGTATCCCTTTTGTTAAAAATGGCGATAGAGCTTTACGAAGATTCACTCTCTATGTTCATCGAGACTCTATACCTGTGTGGCCACTTTAATAAAAGGATTTTTGAACTTATGCGTATTTCTAGGTTAAGTGATTTGTTGTAATGTGTTTGTAGCACTATTTTAATTAACAACACATTTTTTTTCCAATTCAAAAATGTTTCAGTTCACCAAATACATAGCTGGTTTGGTCAAATCTATAGGCTTAAAGTGTATATATATTTATATAACCAGTGTTTAATCTTAAAAATGAGAAACATTTTATTTTCGGAATATTCTCGGAATATTCTATTAGTTATAGACTTTATGTAATCTCAACAAATTAAAAATAATGAAAAAATTGCATTTTATGTATAAACTCCATGATATATAAGTATAATATTTATTAACTTTGAATTATTTATTTATTTTTCTAAATTTTTTCCCCTCTAGGTATGTAGTTGTATTCAAGATTTTTGCCAGGAAAAGGGACTTTCGAGGGTAAACATGTATTTTGAGGAGAATGGTAAAAAATAAATCCCTTCCTAAAATTTGTTATACATTTTTCATTACTTCACTTCATTGAAAGTTATTTATCAGGTAAAAGTTCATGAATTCAAATCTTTCTTTTCCTTAAATTGCTTTAAAAAGTTCATTCAAATTTCAGTTATAGCGTAACCTTAAATTATAAAACATATTTCACTTAAACTATAAATGTGAATAACTCTAAATTAATTTTAATTTATTTTATTTAAAAAATAAATTATAACGTAACATTAAAGTAAGAGTGATTTGTACTTATAAATCTTTTTATGTGGCATTTTGATTTCGTTTATGTATTTTTTAAAAATGAATAAATTTGACATCTAAAGTTCATTTTTAGTGATTTATTTTGAAATTCCTTACTATTCAAAACCTTTACATCTATTTAGTTAATATATATTTTTGAAGACATATTACCTACATATTTTAATATAGCTACTCTAAATGATTTTTGTTTAACATTTTAAACTATTTTTCATGGATATTGTGTATGAAGGATCGCCATATAAATTAGCCCCATTAATAAGTTAAAGAAATCCAAATGGGATAATAAAAATGATGAAGCACATGGATTATTCAATATCCTTCTCTAATGGTTTATAATTTCTTATTTAAGGATTTATTACCGAGATGAAATTTGGGAAAGATGGAAACCATATTTGGTAAAAAAAATGACATTTGAGGCCACCAAATTGAAAACCAATAAATTTATTTAAATCTTAGTGATTTCTCTTGCATTGAAAGTTATCAATCTATGTAAAAAAACTCATGGTTTTACTTGAAGACAACGAAATAGAAAATAAGGATGACCAACGCATATTTTCCATTCTTGATAAGGTTAGTGTAACATCCCCTCTAAGTTGTGAATATTAAATTACTAAATTAAAAATATTATGATACTTTAAAGACCTTGTAAAGTCAAACATTATTTAGGAAAGAATTAATTTTACTTATTTTGATAAGATTAATGTAACATCCTGTTGTAGCGGCTACAACCACGGTCCAATGTTTTGCCTTTGCTTCATTTTGAAGCCTCCCTTTTAAACTACAACAACTCATCTCGCACTGACCCAAGTACTTATGCTCTGATTAAGTTTCATCCTTTGCATTATGGCTTTTGTTTTCTTACTTGGTTTACTGGCTAACCCACAAGCTGATCTCTTGATTTGGTCTTCACCTGGTTCTAGTATTACCTTAGTCAACTGCGTAATAATTGAGGGGAACCATCCTTGCTCTCAAAAATCGTGTTGTCCAAGTTGATAGTGAGCCTTTATCTCCGAAATTTCACAGAACCGGTTGACAACCAACCTTCATTTGGGAAAATGTGTAGAATCTGAGGGGCAGCTCAGAGCCACTCAACATAGAAATTGTGCAGAAGCTTATCCCTTAGAAGTTGCTCAGTGCACGAGCCAACGAGTTGCCCAGTGCTTCCCAAAATTGCATAATCTCTACAGGAAATGCATGGAAGATTTTCTCAAAAAATAAAAAATAAAAAAGCGAAAAATCACCCCTAAAAAATAGGGATCTATTTTTAGCAGCCCGGAGGAGACACTTGAGTTATTTTTGATAATTTCCTTCAAGTGTCGTTTTTTCCTTGATTTTTGGCCCTCACGTCATAAACCCTAAATTGGACAAATTTATTTAATTGACGCAACTAGAGCTCGTTTTCAAATTCGATCTTAGAGCTGTGGCATTCCTAAGGATATCAAGGAACCTTCGGTGTGATCATCATTGCTTTTGTCGATAAGTGTTGCTTTTCTAGTCTTTTGTTTCTTTTTCTATCGCTTTTGTTTGTTTATCTTGTGATAGTGTTGTTTCACTCATTTTGTTGAATTACCACTGGTTTTTTAACATTTTTTAGCTTACAGAAGTGTTGTTTTAATTTTTGCATTTCCTTTCCCAAGTGTCGCATGCATTACCTAGTTTTTGCACCAACAAACATTGTTACGGTAACTCTCTCCACATGCTTCGTTTTTCTTTAGTTCTTGTTTCACTTGCATGCATCATCACTCAATCATACCTGCACTCAGCATCTAATCATCCTTCATATCTTCTCATTTTCATGATCCTCTTGGGAAAATATGGGCTTCCCTTGCCCAGATCTTGCCTAACCTTGCATGCACTGCACATTTCTAGAGATCAAGGCCCATCCTTGGCTTCTAGAATTGCGCAGAGGTAGCCTATACCTAGCTCCAATTGTTCACTGTGCACTTCTAGCACCTAGTCCCCAAGCCTTGGCCACTGAGACTGCATAATGCAGAGTCTCTCCTAGCCTATGCCCAGACTGAACTACGTATTGTGTAGTTCCAGTTAGTAATACCTCCCCACTGACTACTAGGAATGCACAATGCGTAGTTCGAACAGGAATTCAGTCACCTCTATGAACCAAGATTGCACAATCCCTCCCAGCAGTTGCCTAGTTTGTTACTTAATCTTGTATTGAAGTGTTTTTATTTTTAAGATAACATTTTGCATGCCATCAGTGTCATCTTTGTCTCTAGGTACAAATTTTTTTGACCATATCTCGAGTAGTTATAGTTAACATGGATTCCAAGAGAGCTGCATTAAGGGAAATTGTCGAGAGTAGTACTGGGGAAGCAGTGAAGCAAGTGTTAATTAACTTGCTAGTTTATGCAGATGGTGCATTATTCATTGAGAAGGGCATGAAGTTGACATGGCAGAAGATTAAGGATACCTTTATAGAAGACTTCAAGGAGGATTTAGAGGACTGACATGTTTATATCAATATACAACAGTCAGGATTTTACAAGGTTACATGGATGTATCCCGCCTTCCCATGTGCAGAAATTATAAGCTGGATTGCCTCACACACAAATCCATAAACTATGACATTGAGCAGTGCCAGTGGGATAGAGCTTGCCAGTTTGAGGGAAGAGAACTATCATCAGATGTATCATTTACCTTAGCCGGCAAGGTGCATGGACACACTTTTCTATAACACCCACAGCTAGGTGAACACGATAGATATATTCAAGTGATGGATGAAAGAGCCATCGAAGTTCAGAGTGACACCCAATCATGCTGTTGAATGTAAGCTTCTGTGATCCATATCAAGTTTTTTGAAAGATTTTTTGGCATAAATCACATTTGAATGAATTTCTCGATGCGTTTCAAACCAACGAGTGTGGTTCATCCTCCTGATGATGAACCACATTTGTTGGTTCAAAACACATCGAAAAATGCATTTGAATATGATTTACGCTAAAAAATCTTCTCAAAAAACCCTATCACGCTTACAAAAAAGTCTCTCAAGAAGGCCGACTAGCTCTTAATCATCTTTGCATGTTGATTATACGGTCAAGAGAGCACAAAGACTTTCCTGAAGGTTGGGTGGTTGTGTTGGACTAGTTGGTGAATGATGGAGGGCGGCCATTTAATTGGTCGGATTATTTTACTCTTTAGTTGAAATTCCATTTGATGAATGCCCGAAATCCACCCAAGGATGAGAAAGTGATATTATACATGCCTGCCTACTTATTGGATGCAATTTGTGCGCAAAAATAGTTTCCTAGCATGAGCTGGACATGGACACCAAAAGAGATTATCATCAATATTTATTGCAAGTTGGTTTCGAATTGCATCCACTGAGGAGTAATGGCGAGGTTGACTAACCATTTCATCATCCCATTGTACAAGTTGATCTTTGAGTAGGATCCACCTTGCATGTCCCAATAAGAGATGGAGGTGATACTTAACATTGTAGATTGGTATGCCTCACCTAGTGGCACCTTCATTAGAATGTTTTGCATAAAGAAGCCTCTGCATGTTCTACCAAGGTATGCCACAAACAAATTGGTTATGCAAGAGGTCTCATATCATCTCTCCACAAGATTATCATCAAGACTACACAAGAATAAGAAGGCACCATGGCCTACCCTTCCTTTGCGGATCAAATTGTACAAGATTAAGAGCTTGAAATATGTTGATGTCGAAGCGAAGGAGATATTGAAGTTCAGGTTCGCCACCAAAGATTTCAATCTGCATGATCCACATGGTGTTTGCAAGAACCACTGTGCCAAGGTGTACTACCCATGGATCCACAGGAAATTCCATTGGCAAGAGGAGGATCCTTGGAGATATTGTTACAATAAATCCAATCTCCATGAGCTAGTTAGTATAGCCACAACTTGAAAGGCTTCTCTGCAGGCAACAACAATGTAGAAAGAAACAAATACAACAACAATCTAGCGTAGGACAAAGGAAAGAGGAACATTTCTGAGAATCCAGAGGTTGAGAAAAGCTACAAGATGAAAGAAAACCCCATCACAGAGAAATCAACTTTGGAAGTGGAGGTAAAGAGGAAAAAATAGATAAAGAGGGAAAAGTGAAGGAAGAAATAAAAGAAAGGGATGGAGGAAGAAAACGGAAGTTGCAGGAAACAAGAAGGTGAAGGAAGAGTAAGAGCTAAGAAGGAGAGAAAGGGAAGAGAATCAGAAACATGATGAAGAAGAAAGATAAGGTGCGATGATAGAGAAAGCAACACCCATATATGTTGAGGATTCAGAACATCCGACGATTGAACAAGAGGGTGAGAAGATGTAGGATCGGGAGCTTGCTCAGTAGATTGACCAATTGATTGAAGTGACAGACATGGAGTTGTGGGATGAGTCACAAAATGAAGACACTGACCTCATGCCAAGAGCACCCAAGGTCACCTCTTAGTCTCCTCCACCTCTAGTATCAGAACCAGTCCCAAGCTAGCAAGGAGAGTTTTTTCTCCTTGATGGTGATCCTATGATGGATGTGTACAATCTGTCATTTGATGAGTTGCAGAAGAAGATTTTACAGGGTGGAGAAAACAATTTCCAAATGATCATGCATCAATTGCATTTAGGAAGGAAAAGGTGATAGTGTCAAATGTTAGACAATATCCAGCTGCCATTGCCATTGCCACCTTGGCCTATGTAGGAGCCACAAGCTCTAATGTTAAGTTCTTGTTGGCCAAGAATGAACAAATGGCAAAGAACGTGCAGGTGACCAAGCAAGAGGAAGAACAACTCAGAGAGTAGAGCATAGTTAATGCAATGGTAGAAATGAGGAAAGCAATACTTGATGATGTTGGAGGGGGAGGGGGGGTGAATCAGTATTATCAGATCAATATAACTTTTCACTTTCCATATTAAGATTCATATGTGATGCAACAAGTATATATCTAGTAAACATATGATTCAGTTAGTTGCTCTCTAATGAGTGCATCAGAAAATTATTAACCATATGAGTAGTAAACCGGAGAAGTAAACTAGAACAGATCATCACACACAAGAAGCACACATGAACACCATGATGTAAGGTGGAAACCCAATGTGGGTGAAAACCACCTACTGAAAGTTGTCTCATCTTCTTTAATAAGAAATACCTTTTACAATAGTTCTGTACTGGTGCAGACTTATACCAGTACATAGGCTTCTACCTACAGAAGGCTACAACCTTCTCTCATTCTCTAGAATCTCCTGGAAGGGAGCTACAACCCCCTTTGCTCTTGTACTAGCCGATCCATTTACTAGTACGTAGGCTGCTACTTGCTGAAATGCTCCAACCTTTACTTGTTTTCCAGCTACTACTAGAAGGGAGCTACCACCCCCTTGGCTCTTGTACTAGATGATGTACTAGTACATAGGTGCCAACCTACCGAAGGCTACAACCTTCTCTTTCTTCCTCCAGGTACCACGTTTCATCAATTTTCAGGCTGGATACACTGAAGCACAACATCATAATTTGAAAGGCCAAGTTTCATCCAATTTTCATACTGGACATTGGAGCTCATAATCAATCAATACTAGCATCATCAATATTTGAATTACCCAATATTGAATCAATGCTTTCACCGAAGCCAACCCACATACATATCTGCAAATATTTCCTTATAATTTTGCAGCGGTTCCATACATCAGACATACCCAGATCATACCATTCATAAAACATATGTCAATAATTCAAATCTAGTCTATCAAACCAGATAATGATAAACATTACAATCCTTAAGATCCTGATCCATCAAGTATCAAATAGATCTACAATCAACCAAATTCCTTGTGCATAAACTGAATTAATACTTTCTCAGCACACAACAACCAGATATCAAATCAGAACCTTGAACACCGTAGTAATAGATAAAAATATTTAAAACATATTTCAAGTAAAGTCCACAACTTCACCAACAGAAAGATATGTACAGATCTATAAATTCATTCTTTCAAACATTCAGATATTAGTTAACCCAGATTATCAGATTTATAGATCAAGCATGCGCCACATATCACAGATCAAAATCATATAGAGATACCACTATTACAGCCTTAAGATTTTAACCCATCAATAGAACTTATCCTTCTCCTTGCACTCAGGTTCCTTCTTTATTCAGATCTAGATCTGCACCATAACCGAATCACCGTATTCCAGATCTAACACTTTATTAGATATTCAATTATTCAGAATATGCCTTGCCAAATGATCTCCTTCCTCTTTTATAGCCTTAGGCCTTTCACAATAACACAGACCAAAAACCATAACAATTCAATACCATGGACCCAATACTTGGGATCAACACTTTTGGATGCAATACCGCGGACCAAAACCATAGGATCAAAAACTATCAGACTAATACCATGAGCCAATCATGAAAGTGCGTGAACGTTTCTCTGCATGAAAGGAACTTTTCTCTGCATGAAATTGCATGAAATTTTTTCTTCATGAAAGGAACTTTTCTCTGCATGAAAGTGCGTGAACTTTTCTCTACATGAAAGAAACTTTTCTCTGCATGAAAGTGCGTGAACTTTTCTCTACATGAAAGAAACTTTTCTCTGCATGAAAGTGCGTCAAATTTTCTCTACATGAAAGAAACTTTTCTCTGCATGAAAGTGCCTGAAATTTTCTCTACATGAAAGAAACTTTTCTCTGCATGAAAGTGCGTGAACTTTTCTCTACATGAAAGAAACTTTTCTTTGCATGAAAGTGCGTGAAATTGAAAATAACTTTTCTCCACTATAATTTATCATTTGTGTGATTTTCCATCAAGGACAACACTTGTCTCATAATGCCAACAATCTCCCCCTTTGGACTTGATGGCAAAGCTAACTTGTCATGCAGAGAATTGTCATGTGATTCCTTTGAGCTGTCCTGCATCCTATGTATTCTATCACATCTGATATCTCTTCCGGGATTCATGTAGATATATATAAGTGAGTTGATCTTCTACGAGTTGGTTTCCATCAAGTACAACACATGCATCATAATGGCAACAATCTCCCCCTTTGGACTTGATGGCAACAATACCAAATCACTCTCCCCCTTTGACATCAAGAGTAAAGGGTGGACCATGATATTCTCTTCCTTTGCTATCCATAATCCCCCTGAGTGCCTGCTGAAATTTCTGAATGTGCTCCCCCTTTGTATATGCCAAGGTGTACCAATCTGTCCATGCTCCCCTTGAGTACATGCTGAGTCTCTGCACTGCTGAAGTGTGTTGTTCATGTTCCCCCTGACTGTAGGCAAGATCTGCAAAAAGATGTTCAACAAGAAGAACAAGACTCTATCTTAAATGACCTTCCTATCACCAAAGACTCATACATACATACATCTCTCAACCAAGTGAGGATATACAAATATTGACTCATCCACCCATCCATGTGGGCTTACACCAAAAGTTTACTCATGATAAACAAGTACATTACATCATTCATCCCAGGCATAGTGGGGAAACCAAAAAAGGCCGTTAGATGACCTTGATAACAGAAGACATAAATGACATAGAGACGAAATATCTAGAGCAAGACTATGAAAGTTATCAATAACTAATATCAGCAACATCTGTCAATCACTATTCATATTAGCAACCTATAAATGTCTTGTAGCAAGGTATGTCTGCCTATAGATATCAACTCATCCTCTTGAAAGACATAATAGCCATCTCATCAACATCAATATCTGCATGATCTTATATATCATCCATGTATCATCAATCGGGGACATCTATATCGATCAACATATGTAAGTATCAATCTGTCATTTTATCATCATCATGACTCCAACAATGCAATTTTGAGTAATCATTCATGTATCCAGCATACTGTATATAGTACTATGTCTCTTTAGCTCAAGATCATCAACAACATCAATCCTGATCCACATGAGAGCCAAGAAATATATGAGACTTGCATCAACTATATTATATGATCTTTATGCATATGACGACAGCAGCAAATGATAGACTCATCATCAAGTAATGAAGATGTTTATACAAGCTTTGTACTTTTCCTTATCCTTATAAAGATCACCATGTAAGCACTATATCAGAGAATCAACCACAAATATGATATGATCATCAACTATGTAACCCAAACATCATATGAGATTTTGTCATGGACAACTCATAATCATATCATAGCAAGATGTATCCTAAGGATAATCACCAAGGACAACTAACCATAATGCCAAAAATGCATTATTAAAAGTATCAGCTCCCCCTGAACCTGTGCCATATGTTTACTGTCAAATCTTATCACGCTTATATCAACAAGAAGTATCAAGACATCATCATCGTCAAGTTAGGATGAAGACATTTCCACACATCATTAACAGATTGTAATCATTATCAAACATGTTAAATAATGGACTGAATCATATCAGACCCTCTTTCCTAAGCCTTTCCCTACTGCTTTTCCTCAAACAATCATATACGCGACTATGCAATGACCAACTCGCGTATATATGCAAATTTCCTTTATGAAACTTGCGTATGAAATTCAAGATACTGAAGTTTCACACTTTCAGCTACTTCTGAGTCTGTTGTGCCTGTACATTGTGTTGTGTCACATTTTTCTGACTATACTTCCTTTTTCTTCCATATCTTCAAGTGTGATAATGTTTTCTCCTTTTGGTGTGGTGCCTGTACCTTGTTCCTGCATTCCTTGGCTATATGTCCAAGCTTGTTGCATGCATAACATCTTAAATGTTTCATATTCCTTCTGTAGCAATCAACAACTTTGTGACCGAACATATTGCAAGAAAAACAATATCCATTAAAATACCTGGAATGTGATGATCTTTCTGTGTGATGATCTTGAACCATTTTTATTCTGCATCTAGCTGCAACATGTCCAAGATTATGACATTCATAACATTCAAGATTATTCATCTGAGTAAATGGACGACTATTACTTCCATAGTTAGGAGTAAAAGACTTTCTTTGAAGAATCTCTTTCCTTGATTGTTGATGGGATTGACCTCTCCTCTCCTTGTTGATCATTTTAGATTTCCCTTTAGAGTTCCTTGCCTCACCTTGTGAGCTAGATTCACCTTCAATAGATTCATGAAAACCAAGACCAGTTTTGATAGCAGGAGACCTTTGACTACTAAGAATATCATCCAAGACTTTAGTACTATCTTGAAATCGTAACAGATTATCCTTTTCTTCTTTTAAGATATTCACCTCGATCTGAAGTTGTTCTTCCTTTTCCAAACATTGCTTCTTCAAAATTTCTTCAAACTTTCTTCCTTCTTCCATATGTTTCCTTAGTTTGAGAATCTCCTTTTCTTGTTCTTCATTCAGATCCTGCTGCATTTGACGAATTCTGAAGGCACATTCCAGTTGAGATTTTAAGCTGATAACTTCATTTTCTTGTTTTTCAATAGCTTGGAGTAGATATTTATTCTGCTTCTTTGATTCTTCAAGATATTCTTTTAGTGAGAGGATTGTAGCTTCAAGCCTTTCATAATAACTAGATCTATCTCTGAGTTTCTTGAATTTTGTGCTTTTTTCATTGACTTCATTTCTTAGAGATGTTACTTCATCCTGCAACTTTTGATATCTGTCATTGAATAACTTCCTTACCTTGCTTCCTTCCTCTTGTTGAGGCTTTAGTCTGGTAGTTACTTCTTTGAAGGCCCATCCTTTATGTTTAATAGATCTTCTTGATCTTTAATTTTGTCCGTCAGCCTCTTAAATTCTTCCTCTATTTGATATACTTCTTTCTCACCCATAAGAGCACATTCAGTTGTTTCGTTATCACTTACATCACCTTCAAATCGATAGACATTTGGAACATCAGAGGATAACAAATTCATACCTGATAGTTCATCTTCATTCTGAAATGGTTCTGAATTTGATTCTGAATTTGAAGCGCTTCTTCATAATCCCCAATTGATTCTCCCACTGTCATAGTTCTTTTGAGATGTCTACTTCTACTTAGTCACTTTCTTCTTAAGCTTCTTTCCCATTGTTCCACGGATCTCCTTCAAGCGATCAAGCTTCTACAAAAGGACCTTCTCTAATACCAATTGTTGGAAATAATACTGAGAGGGGGGGGTGGGGGGTGAATCAGTATTATTAGATCAATATAATTGTTCACTTTCCATATTAAGATTCATATGTGATGCAACAAGTATATATCTAGTAAACATATGATTCAGTTAGTTGATCTCTAATGAATGCATCAGAACATTATTAACCATATGAGTAGTAAACTGGAGCAGTAAACTAGAACAGATCATCACACACAAGAGGCACACATGAACACCATGATGTAAGGTGGAAACCCAACGTGGGTGAAAACCACCTGCTACAAGTCGTCTCAATCTTCTTTAATAAGAAATAACTTTTGCAATAGTTCTATACTGGTGCAGACTTATACCAATACATAGGCTTCTACCTGCAGAAGGCTACAACCTTCTCTCATTCTCTAGAATCTCCTGGAAGGGAGCTACAACCCCCTTTGCTCTTGTACTAGCCGATCCATTTACTAGTACGTAGGCTGCTACTTGCTGAAATGCTCCAACCTTTACTTGTTTTCCAGCTACTACTAGAAGGGAGCTACCACCCCCTTGGCTCTTGTACTAGATGATGTACTAGTACATAGGTGCCGACCTACCGAAGGCTACAACCTTCTCTTTCTTCCTCCAGGTACCACGTTTCATCAATTTTCAGACTGGATACACTGAAGCACAACATCATAATTTGAAAGGCCAAGTTTCATCCAATTTTCATACTGGACATTGGAGCTCATAATCAATCAATACTAGCATCATCAATATTTGAATTACCCAATGTTGAATCAATGCTTTCACCAAAGCCAACCCACATACAAATCTGCAAATATTTCCTTATAATTTTGCAGCGGTTCCATACATCAGACATACCCAGATCATACCATTCATAAAACATATGTCAATAATTCAAATCTAGTCTATCAAACCAGATAATGATAAACATTACAATCCTTAAGATCCTGATCCATCAAGTATCAAATAGATCTGCAATCAACCAAATTCCTTGTGCATAAACTGAATTAATACTTTCTCAGCACACAACAGCCAGATATCAAATCAGAACCTTGAACACCGTAGTAATAGATAAAAATATTTTAAACATATTTCAAGTAAAGTCCACAACTTCACCAACAGAAAGATATGTACAGATCTATAAATTCATTCTTTCAAACATTCAGATATTAGTTAACCCAGATTATCAGATTTATAGATCAAGCATGCGCCACATATCACAGATCAAAATCATATAGAGATACCACTATTCCAACCTTAAGATTTTGACCCATCAATAGAACTTATCCTTCTCCTTCCGCTCAGGTTCCTTCTTTATTCAGATCTAGATCTGCACCATAACCCAATCACCATATTCCAAATCTAGCACTTTATCAGATATTCAATTATTCAGAAGATGCCTTGCCAAATGATCTCCTTCCTCTTTTATAGCCTTAGGCCTTTCACAATACCACGGACCAAAAACCATAACAATTCAATACCATGGACCCAATACTTTGGGTCAACACTTTTGGATGCAATACCACGGACCAAAACCATAGGATCAAAAACTGTCGGACTAATACCATGAGCCAATCATGAAAGTGCGTGAACTTTTCTCTACATGAAAGGAACTTTTCTCTGCATGAAACTGCGTGAAATTTTCTCTTCATGAAAGGAAATTTTCTCTGCATGAAAGTGCGTGAAATTTTCTCTACATGAAAGAAACTTTTCTCTGCATGAAAGTGCATGAACTTTTCTCTACATGAAAGAAACTTTTCTTTGCATGAAAGTGCGTGAACTTTTCTATACATGAAAGAAACTTTTCTCTACATGAAAGAAACTTTTCTTTGCATGAAAGTGCATGAACTTGAAAATAACTTTGCTGCACTATAATTTATCATCTGTGTGATTTGCCATCAAGGACAACACTTGTCTCATAATGCCAACAATCTTCCCCTTTGGACTTGATGGAAAAGCTAACTTTTCATACTGAGAATTGTCATCTGATTCCTTTGAGTTGTCCTGCATCCTATGTATTTTGTCACATCTGATATCTCTTCCGAGATTCATCTAGATATATATAAGTGAGTTGATCTTCTACGAGTTGGTTGCCATCAACTACAACACATGCATCATAATGCCAACAGATGAAGTATCAACACTTGAGACTACCATGCAGAAGGCCTATGACCTGTTCGTCAATTTTCCATATAAATGGGCTACAACAACGAAGCAAAATTTTTGTGCAAAATATCAAGGACATACATACTGCCATTGCCCATGTGCAAGAGTGGAAAATGTGGTACAAAGGGGCCCCACTTCACTTGCCAAAGATGATGAAGCCTTGGGAAAAGCTAGGGAAAGCAAAGGTTAGAATGTTGATCCGTAATTATGAGCATCTCGTTCCATTTGTCACTGGCATACAAACCTCATATGCATGATTGTACAAGAGTTTGGATGTTATGGTGAGAATGCACAAGATCCCTTCAATTTTTTCCCTCACTGAAGATAAGTACAAGAACCAAGTCTAACAAGAGATTGATAGGTAGATGGAGAAGTTAAGGTGAGAGGCCACTAGGGATGACTTCAAGCTCAACGCACATAACATGAAGAAGTACATTGATGGTACCGTCATGGTCAACACCATGCTGCACATGCTTCAGGATGAGTTGGACATAGGTTCCAATGCCATATGACCAAATGCTATGCAGGCAAGGGTTTGTTATTAGAAAGATACCATAAAGTAGTTTGGGGACATCGTCCCACATTACTGAGCTTGGCATGAGTACATGGCCAAGAAGCATCAAGTGGAGGTTGTTGAATTGGTATTTCTCCAAAATTCGGAGACATAATATTTTCTCTTGTTAGGCTGTCTCTAGCCTATTTTGTCTCACATGGGTACATGTGGAAAATCTAATATTATTTGTGAGTATGTCATAAGTGAAATTCCAACTATCATTAGTGGGATATGAAACTTGGTCATCATATTATGTAATGAGTTATCTGTAAAGAAGTTGAAGAGTCATGAGGGTATTCAAAGAGTCACAAAGGGGAATGTCAAAGGTCACCCCACCCTTTGTTATAAAAAAAAACCTCATAACTCTTAGAAGAGGCTTTTGGGAGCCAATATTTTGGCTAGGCTTAGGCTTAGAAAAGGCTTGGGAGTATTTTGATGAGCCTTGGCTTCTCCAAAACATAGAGAGAATATAATCCTTTGGAGGAGTGGTTGTTCTTGACTGTAATGTTTCACTATTGGGGCTAGTAGTTGTCAATGGTGTATATATGGATGGAACTTTCATTTATTATAATAATAATAATATAGCCAACACACTTTCATGCATATGTTGTTATTGTAGTTGGACTATTATGGTTTCTTTAGCAATGTATGTTGTGTAGCTTACACATTTTCCTATGAACTACTTTGTATGCAATTGCATGGATCTTGTTGAATGCATATTGTTGGATTAACCAATCACTGTGACTTGTGGACTATTCCGCATTACAGCTGGTGATGTCATTCTGCCCATGTGTTCCTTCTAGGTTGTGTACTATTACAGGCTTATAAGGGGCACACTTCCTTTTCCCCTATATGTGTTATAACCCCCATGCATATCACTTGACTCACTGCAAGGTCACACACTTGCTTCAACCCAAAGCTATCATACTTACCTCTACACGCTACCGTGGTAAAGGCATTACATTACCACCCACTACTAGGACTCCTACTCCAAACGGTCTGAGGTCTAGTTGGGACTTATTACTGGGGAGATCCCCTTGAATGTTGGAGGGTTCAACACCATCAACGCATCCCATAGTAACTTGTAAATATTAAATTATTACAATTAAAAACATTATGATACTTTACAGGCCTTGTAAAGGTCAAATAATAATTAGGAAATAATTAGTTTTACTTATGAAAAATATTAATGTTATGCAAGTATTATGAATACGTCATAATAGAAAGAAATGTTTGGAAGAGTCTCACATGTCAGGGTAGCTGGACACTTATGGGCCAAGCGGTTACCTGCCCATAACGTCTCCTTGAGAAATAAAATTTAAAAAAAGGAAACCAAGGGGGTACAAGGAACCTGAGATGACCTGAAGGATAAGAACTGCAAGCATAGTTGAAATAAGGATACAAACACATACCCCATGCTAGTTGGCCAAATGGATTTGTGTAAATAATAGAACTGCTCACAGCTAAGTCTGGTAGGGACCAAATAGTCATTAAAGTATTTTATTTGTACAATATTGTCTACAAGGAAGCAACCTACAGTGAATATAACTCAAGGGGAGATGCAATACTGAGACTGTTCTAATTGGTTGGGAGGAAAAAAATTACTTTCTATGTGGTTTCATGATCTTTGTGTGAATCGATTGAGGAAACAAGTAAGCGTTGCGCTTTACTCGTCATTGTTATTTTATTTAAATAAATTCTTGATACTTAATGGTAAATAATAAAAAGAGTAATATTCATTGAATAATTAGTTGTATTCTTTAAGTGTATGATGTTAAAAGTTCTTGGTAAGTAATTAGGCAAAAGACTATGTAGTATAGATGAATTGTCAACTCAACAACAAGGCCACTTAAGTCTGTGTATAAAGAGTAACAATCAAAGAAGACAAAGGAATGATCAATAGAGAGGCTAATAACATATGCTAAAAACATATAATCTGTCTTTATCATCAAGTAGGAGCTCGGAGTTAGTATCCTGGTCGAGCCATTACAACATACTAGAGATAGTTCCTCTGTTCATCGACTGGTTATCTAACCAGACATGCAATATTACAACTATACAAGAATTTAGATAACTAAAACCCCAAAAATGAAAGATATTGTGTAGACTTGAAAGAATAATCACGTAGATGAAAACATAACTAATGTGACATTAATCAAAACATAGTGCCTTTTCTTTCACTATGAAACAACGAAATACAGATTAAAAATAATTTTTACATAGCAAGGGTTACCAAGTACCAATGATTCTCTACAAAACCTAAACAAATATATACAATTTCAAGACTAAAAACTATTTTTAAAATCGATCCTAGAAAATTAACAGAAAATTCTCATTTAATAAAAAAAGTGGCATAAAATAATAGTTGCTTACAAATAAGATATGTTCAAGTAATGAGTATGTCTATCACGAAATAATGTAGCTTAAAACCCTCACGAAGAGAGGCAAATGTTTTGGGAAATTTTTTCTTAAAAGTATACTTTCAAATATAGTAAAATTAAAAGCATGACCAGTAACTATCAGGGCTTGGAGAGCTATTCTGTGACTATATTGTTAACTAACTTGAAAAATGATTTCCATAGAAATTTTGGTTCTAGGAACTGAATCCTTTCATGAATTGACCCTTGAATCATACATATAGTTTCTAGAGGGAGAAAAATCACATTACTTTAGAGGAAAGAAGCCGCAATCGTACCTAGAGAAGTAGAGAGCTGAACCCTTAGTATGCTTTCCAGATTTTGAAATTGAAATAAATATCAGTAGAAATTTTGGGTACCCACGAGCATGAGACATAGTGCCATCATTAAATCAATATAAACCGTATTGTCAACACATATGCATGAAATAGTGTAGATGATATGGAAAATAGGAAAGTACTATCCTGAGTTGAAGTAACCTCACTCCTCACATCTCTGTAGCCCCGAAAAAAGACAGTGAGTCGTATTAATGCAATAAGTACTTGAAAATAAACCAAGAAAAACCTCAAGTTTTGAGTGAAGGGATCTAGGAATTACCATGAGCAAATAAACTCGTGCAGACTATTGACATCTGTAGAAAATAGGATGGAGCTATAGCCCTATCATAGAAGTTAACATTGTTAATTTATGGAGGTTGGGTATGAAACCCTTAAACTTTATATATTCGGGAAAAAGGAAGGATTACCTGAGTGCAAGATCTATTAAAGACCTTGTGGTTACCACATTGAGAGCCTAAAGTATCCAAGCACACAATCTACCTAGAAAAATTCCTCCTTGAAACCTTTCGAACGAGAAATTTTCCCTGTGAAAAAAATATGACACCCTAACAAGGTGTACAGTGAAACCCTTGCAATGAATGAGCCAAATGGGCCTCAGAAGGCATGATAAGGGTAGGTAGTTACCATAAAAACCCTACGTTCATTCACTGTTGTCGATGTTAGCCTCACTCCCATAATAAAACAATTATAGATCCAAAATTATAATTAAATAAATCAAGTCCTGAAAATTAGGAGTTAGTTCCTCAAACTAGGGAGTTTAGTTAGGATGAGAGATTCTCTCCGACTAGTTCTCTTAGATTAGTGTTTTGTTGAGAAAATATCTCAACCAAGTTTGTTCAAGATAGACGCACTATCTTGAGACAAACTTCCTCAATTATTTATATGTATCATAAACATTATTTTATAATGAGAATGAAAATGTGAGGAATGTTGTAAGGATGAGGCCTTTTCCGCCATGTATGTTTTTTCTATATTTATGCTATTATTTTATGAGTGCTTTATTATTAGTTTATTAAATCTCTTCAATTGGTATCAGAGGTACAAGAAATACAACTATCTCCGGTAAGTGTGGAAAAGACCATTGATACAACCTTTCACAATTGCACCTAGTGCCAAAACAACAGCTTCCCTTTCCTTCCAGGAAATGTCAACATTGGAATTTCATCACCAAATACAGTAGAGATTACATCAAGCCTAACAGCACTACATTTTCTCAAATTCAAGGAATTGATAATGTCATCTTCAGCACCATCTACTCCATGAGATAGCGAAGTGCAAAATATAGGTTTCAAATCCTGATCCCTGTCAAGCACAGTTTCATCCACCTCCGCAACAACAAGTGCTTCATCATCATCTGCATATACCATGTTCAACAACAATACCGCAATCAAGAGTGAGAGAAATTCCTTCAGTATCTTTGGAGGAAGACAAGTTTCGCAAAATTCAAACTAGAATTCACATGCTTCTAGAGAAACATCTATAACACTGTCCTCGTTTCCTTCACTTTATATTTCTTTTTTACATGCATCCATTAAACATAAAATTTTGGAACTAAATATGAATTCACCTTTTATAAAGTGATATTACAAAAAGATGCTAAATTCATTTTTAAGTGGGATGATAAAGTAAAGTTTTTATGGAGCTTTTTGAGAGATAAGGTTATGAAAGATTTTTTTAAAGATTTGCAATCATGATAAAGTTAATGGAGTAATAAGGGCATGCTTTTTAATTTGTATAATTTTTCTGGAGTGATAAGTTGTCTTTTGTAATATTTGGAGTGAAAAGTGAATTTTAAGGGAAGGTAATTCTTATAGTGTTTTGACAGCGAATGGGCAGACATTAACATTGACTTTCAAAAGTCATTGAAGTGAGTTTGTTGTTTGAAAAGTGGTCCAAACAAACAAAAATATTGTAGTTGAAAATTTTTCCCTATGTGTAAGAGCTGGTTGTAACCTGTATAATAAAAAGGCATATTTTTTGTGGTGTTGAAGTGTCCTAGATCCGCCTGGAATTGAATAAGGGGGTCTTAGAAACACCTTGTGTAGTGCATGATTCTTTATATTGTGTTTGTTTTTTATCTCATTTTGACACTAACCTTCATGTGGTATCCTTCTAATATGGTACACATGTAGCACAAAACAGATTAGCGAATTGCATGCACATAATCATTTTCATTCAATCTTATGTAATCAAGCTTAAGTACACAAGAACAAAGCATCACATCATCAAATTGACAAGATGATATTCCAAGCAAGCAGATTTCACATCATGTAATCAAAGCAATCAGGTTAAGGACACTACAAAATCCAGCATTTCAGGCCAAGATGACATCAACATCATCAACACTTTTTGTATCACTTGCAGATAAACATGTTTGAACTAAATTGTACGAGTGCATTCTTGGTTGTAATCGACACCCTAATTTGAATTGTTAAGGTCAATACATTAAGTCAAGTAAGTCTTCAACTAATTCATCAAGATTGAACTTGTCACTTGTCTCTTGGGTGCATTTTCGATAGTGTTTGACACCCTTCCTTTTTTAAAATCAGTACATTCAGTGAGTAGATTCAAGAAAACACAACATGTTAGTAATCAATCAAGCAAGTTCAAGCAAGCCATATAGCAAGCAATCATCATCAAACAAGTTTGAATTCTAATGAGCATCAAATCAAGCCAGTGTTTAACACAAGTGTAATGAACAATAAAGCAAGTGAGCGTGTCATTCAAACAACAAAGAAAGAGAGCATGTCATTCAAACAACCAAGAAAGCAAGCGTGTCAAAATCAAGTTCAAATCATGACATCTACAACAAATGAGCCAGTGTGAAGTTGATTGAAGCATTCACAAAGTGTCAGTGAAGCATTCAATCAAAGCAATTAACATCAAGCATGCGTGAAATCAAGAGTTCAAGGAATCAAGTTATAAAACTCTAGCAAGTGTTTAAAGCATCAACAATAAGCAACAGTACAAGCAATCCTGAATTCAAAGAGAGAAATCTAACATGGCGACACACATTCAACTGTCCCAAATTCTTAACAATTTGATTTTATCATCAGCTGGCGACATGGTGAACATCAACAAAATAATTCTTGTTGATATTCGAGTGGATCTTCAACATGCACATGAAATGATCGAGTTCCTTCAACTGGAGTCACAACTACAAAGAGTTGATTTTCTAGAGAAGAGTGATGCTTCCAAGTCTTTGAACAACACAAATACAGTTGTTGATTCCAAGTCACTAATTCAACCAACTTCAAGTGTCGAAGTGGTCCCTGATCTAGTTCAACTTTCTTCCAAACCAATCATCAAGCCATGGGAAGAAATCCAAAGTAACAAAAATTGACGAGGCTTAGGATATGTCAAAGATGATGCCACCTTGCATATCCTAGATTATTCAAGGCCCATCAAGTTTGTCAGTTCAAGGTTTCTTTCACAAATCAAATCGGTTAGTTCTGAGAAAGTTGAAGACAAACAAAAAAACACACAAACTGGAGTTGTAGACAAACAACAATACATGAAAACTAAAGTTGCAGTCAATCCAAAATGCCTTCATTATTAAAAAACCAGTCATCTGGAAGATCAGTGTTTTGATCTTCATCCTTGTCACCATTGTGCCAACTCAAATCATTCATCAACACAATGCAGAAAAAAACAATAATCAACCATATTAAAGATCAATTATTCATTGATTGATCCCTGGGAATGGTCGTCCATGGTCAGAAGATTGTGTAAGTTTTACAATCGAATTCACTCACACATATTTCAGCCAATAGTAAAAATGAAGATGGTACTCTCATGCAGTTGAATGAGGGAGTACACCAATGAAACACTCCTACACGTGAAGGGGGGAGTTCAGAAATAATTTGAAGAAGATTTTCTCTCCTTTTAGGTAACAAAGGGGGGAAAATTTCAGTGAAATTGACAGTAGTTTTCAAACTAAAAGTCTCAACAACATCAGCAAAGAAACCAGTGGGAATTTTCATTAGCGAGTGAGCATCAACAAATTCGTCAGTCGGCAATCGACAACAATGTCAACAGTGAGTAGTTTTCAAACATAGAAAAAAGAACAATGAGTTATTTTTCAGCATCATCAGGTAGTGGGCGATCATCATCAGTAGATTTGCCATTGGGTGTTCATCAAATTTTGTCAGTGGACAAACGAATACGCCAGTGGGCGTTCATCAAATTTTTTCAGTGGACACAGGACGTTGATTTCAAGCAAAGGACAGTTGGATCCTTTTGCAACTTGGCACGTGATGGAGTTGTCAAGTGACATTCAAAGATGAATCAGACATGCAACTGACCCATGGTCTCTTCATATTAGAGTTTCTTCAGCATCCAACTTTGTTAGTTTTTCAGGAAAATGTTTTTTGAGGATCAACTTGAGAACTTGGAAGAGGGTTTCTTGTTCTTATTTTTGATTTATCATTGAGGTGGGGAATGTTAGTCTCACTCTCATAATAAAACAATTATAAATCCAAAATTATAATTAAATAAATCAAATCTTGAGAATTAAGAGTTAGTTCCTCAGACTAGGGAGTTTACTTAGGATGAGAGATTCTCTACAACTAGTTCTCCTAGATTAGTGTTTTGTTGAGATAATATCTCAACCAAGTTTGTTCAAGATAGAAGCACTATCTTGAGACAAACTTCCTCATCTATTTATATGTATCACAAACATTATCTTAATAATGAGAATGAGAATGTGAGGAATGCTGTAAGGTTGAGGCCTTTTTCACCATGTCTGGTTTTTCTATATTTCTTTTATTTATTTTACGAGTGCTTTATTATTATTTTATTAAATCCCTTCAGTTGATATCTCAAGGTGAATGGAGGATCATGGATCTTACTCTAATCCCGATATCCTTATTACCAAGTGTATGGTCGAGAGTTAGTCTCTAGAAGCTTCCAATCTCAACCAAGGTACGTGTAAACCATAGTTGAATGACCATACAACTAGTTAAGTGTTAGCACAAGGACTTCACTCAATGAACCTATGACATAGAACGTGTGTTCATGGCATACTAAAAAATACCCTTAATTTGAATACATACTGGAAAATACCTCTAAAAATCACATTATTTAACCACCTACCAATATAGCCCCAATACACCTTCCCAATTAAAAAAAACCCTACTTTCACTAGATATTGTAGGCACCCATTTTTTCATTAACATTTTTTATACCCCTTGATTGTTTGCATTAATGTTGAGCTCCATTTTTTATACCTACCAATATAAAAACTCTTTACCCCCTATTATATGCTTAATATATTATGCCATTTTTTCCTCAATATATATCCCCCAATATGAATGCATGTGATATGGTATTTCTCCCCTATTGAAACCCCTATGAGTGCTAGTTGTAATGCTATGAATAAACAATGTTAAGCAAAATTCAAAAGTATTGAAATAATTGCTATGTGGATGCATCGTTTAAGTTATACATGGTTAGATATTAACATTCGTTTACAACCTTTAACCATAAGACTATATATATATATATATATATATATATATCCACCGTTTAAATTATACATGGTTAGATATTAACATTCATTTACAACCTTTAACCATAAAACTGTATATCTATATATATATATATAAACCGATGCACATGTCTATGATTTTTTTTGATGTGATGTTGTTTATATTTTTTTATACCGGCTGAAAATAGGTTATATTGTTTTTATTTTTAGTAAAAAAAGGCTTGACTTTCTATTAGTCTTGAAATTTCTAAATAGATGTTATAAAGTTCACTAAAGTTTTGAAAAAATTAAATATTAAACTAAATATTTTGAAAATCAAAAATAAATTTAGAAATTTTTTAAATTTTATTTCTATTTTTGATTGATTCATATACATGAAATGACTAATTTCATGGTGTTTAAAGTTGAATTGTGAAAAGAAATAAAAATAAAAAAATCTTGTATGCAACTAAGTGTCATAACATTTAATAAATAGTACACCTATCAAATATAAACATTTATGAAAATGAATTGTCATTTTATGAATTACCAAACGAAGTGTCATGGCATCTAATAAAGAGTACACCTATCAAATTTAGATATTTATGCTTAGTAATTTATTTTTACACCTCACTTTTTCAATAGTTATTTTTACAATATAGTTTTACTAATAAAAATATACAACACAATAAATATGGTCACTCCTATATTATATTATATTATTTTTAATTGGTTCATGAACATGAAATGACTAATTTCATGGCGTTTAAAGTTGAATTGTAGAAGAAATAAAAAAAAAAAAAATCTTGTATGCAACTAAGCGTCATAACATTTAATAAAAAGTACACCTATCAAATTTAGATATTTATGCTTAGTAATTTATTTTTACACCTCATTTTTTCAATATTTATTTTTTACAATATAGTTTCACTCATAAAAATATAGAAGACAATAAATATAGTCACTCATATATTATATTATATTATTTTTAATTTGACAGTTTTTAATATTTTAGTTAATAATTGGATAATAAATTTAATATAAAATAAATAACAACATATTTTTAATTACCATATTCATTTAAGTTAATTTATTTGCATAAACCATTTAGATTTTTTTTAAATATAATTTAGTTAAACCATGTTTAATTTATTTATTTTTATGTTTTGCATATGAAAACTTTTCATATTGAATTTCAAAATTTATATATTTATAATTATTAATACAATTTTTTATATAATAATAATTATTTAATTTTAAGATAAAAAATATGATATTATATGTAAAACTATTTTAAATTGGGGTTTATGATTTATGATTACTATGCAACATATGTTATATATGTATGGTTTTGGAATTTTTTTAACGGAGTTGTCTATAATGCGACTTTTTGGAAGCCTTTCCTGTGGGTTTTTCCGGTCAAAATCGCGCAGCAATTTATTGGAATTGCAAGTTTGATAGCTAGTTTCTGCACAATCAAAGCATCCCAGGGGTTTTGCAGGGTGCTGAATCCAAACATGCAGTTAAAAAACCATTTTAACTACAACAAATCAAGATTTAACCTCAATTTCTTCCGCCGGATTCTCCAAAAAATTGCATTATAGACAACTCCATTTTTAGCTTGATAAATATTTAAATTAATTTAAATAGCTATCAATTACATAATTTTGGAGATTTTTAACTTTAAGCATTTAAATAATCTAAATTAATTATTATTTTTACATTAAAGAAAAAACAAGTACTAAACAACCCCCCTACATATTACACCTTTCTATTTTTCCATTAAAAAAATGTAACTATTAATAAAAAAAATATCTTTTTTTCCTAAACCTAAGGAATATACCAAACTGCATTTTTTTTTGGAAGAATCATCGCACCTCTATGGAATCAATAATTTCCACCCTGGGGATCCTAGTTACTGGTTTGGAACATTTACCAACACCTGCGGGTTTTGGTGTAACAGAAAACCTCCACATGGCATCAGAGCTTGGACCCAGGTTCGATTCCCCCAAGTTGTGTTTGAGGGGGGTGTAAGGTTCTTGGGTACGGGCGTGTTCGGGCGCCGAGTGAAGTCACCGTGCACGGGCGAAGTCACTGTGCACGGGCGCACGGCGGGCGCGGGCGACTGGCGGGCGGGTCTGCACGACAGGCGGGCGAGGCTGCACGGCGGGCGGGCGAGGCTGCACGGCGGGCGGGTCTGCACGACAGGCGGGCGGGTCTGCACGACGGGCGGGTGAGCGCACACGGAAATTCGACTAAGTGTTGAACGAAAGGTTTATATGCAAAGTTAAAAGGATGTGAAGGCCGACTTGTTGAATGGAGACATGTGGCGTATGGGCATAATGGTGGGGTCAGCCATGGGGCTACACACCCCTTCATAAACCCACGTTGGAGTGTGTATAAATAAATGAACATGGAGCTCATTTGTGACAAGCATCTTTGCTCATCTCTCATACGCATTGGAGTAAAACAGCAGGGGTAAAAGTAGACTACGCATACCGCATGCGTAGTGCTACTAAAGGTGCAGTTTTGACTTAAGTGCGGTTTGGGTTAAGGCAAGCGTGCCGAGGTGGGAGTTGTGTGCGGTTTTATGCAGGATTTGGTGGGAAGGTTGAGTGGCTCGGGTGAGCACTACTTCTTATGCAAAGGTCCATAAAATGTTGCAAAAGGCAGGTGGTCTCTCTTTTGTAAAAATTGGTTAAGTGTGAGACTTGGTACGGCCAAGATACACTTGTTGTAAAATCTGATATTCTTGATATAATAAAATTGTCGGGCAGACTTTCTGGGAGTTGCCCCTCCCTTTGTACTTGCTTATTGTTGATGTTCTTGGTTTATTGTTCATGGTTATTGAGAATGGTCTTCACTAAAGTATAAAGGATAATGTTGTTACTTGTTTATAAAACATAAACTAAGTATGTTCATGTTGAAGTAGGCGTAGTCCACGGGTGTTAGTATTGTTAAAAAGAAAGCGCTCGGTGGTGCCACACCTCGCTACAAGTGGTTGGAAGATCACTGCAGGTGTAGGGGCGTGACAGTTGGTATCAGAGCTTGGTCAGGAGCTGGTGGAGCAAGTGTGAGGACACTTGGAAATTGATGACAGGTGAAGCCGATGCAGAAAAGGTTATGGAGAACAATCTGGGTTTCGTAGACTTGATGTTTTATGGCAAGGCAATCCAAGCTCTGGTAGACACGGGTGCTACACATAACTTTATGACAACACAGTTAGCAAAAGAGACTGGGCTGGAGGTCAAGGCAGTGAACTCTAGAGCTAAGGTGGCAGGTTTGGTACACAATGTACCTGTGTAGATGAAAGAATGGAAGGGTCAGTTGGACTTCATAGTGATGGAGATGAATGAATTCGATGTGATACTTGGACGAGAATTCTTGAAGGGCAACAAGGCTATTGTTGTCCCCTTCTGTGATGAAGATGTTGCAAACACGACTATGATGGAGAATGAACTTGAGGTTGATCAAGTTGAACCAGGGTCGTGCAGTTTGTCAACATGGATGGATGAGGTCACTCACATGGAGGAGCCTCATGATGATAAAGTAAGTGATGATACTTGTGTTTCATTTGGGCATTTGGGAGATGGACCGTGTGCAGGAAAGGGCAAAGCCAGTTTGCCTATGCTATGGAGGATCTTACCATGGATGGCTAGGATGGAACCTTGTATGGAGAAGCAAGGATTGTCGATTGTTGCAGGGCTTGTTGGGGTTGCTTGTGACCTTATGATGAAAGGTGCAAGGACCCGTGACAAGGGAGGAACATGATGATCGTTGTGGAGGGTTGGGTCATGCTTTAGCCACATGGAGAATTGGCTAAGTGCCCGGCATGACTCATGGACAGTTGAGGAGGGCACACACTTGTAATGTTTTGGGTGGACTTCTCATGGCCGAGACCAAGAGCAAGTCTTGGTGGACACTTTGGTGGAGGAGCTATGGTGAAGGAACTCATGACATGATCATGATGAGATGGTTGGGTGACCGAGTTCACTAAACTGAAGATCGAAGACTTGGATGAGATGGCCAGATGTTGTGATGTGTCTACTTGGTTGGACTACATGGGCAGCTTAGTCATGGACATCAGGTTGGAGACTTGAAGACATGGAGCATGGAAGACCTATGCAAGGACATTGTGTGGAAGCACTTGTAGAGATGTCAAGGGACATCCAAAGAGGAGTGCTAGGGCATGAATGTTATGTAGGAGGACTTTCTAGTGTGACATGGGGACTTGAGGATGGCACATTGCAAATGATGAAGAAGGCTTCATGGACCTGAATGGGGCACATCAAGAGTTGATAAGAGTGGAGACTTGAGGATGGCACATTGCAGATGATGAAGAGAACTTCATGGACCTGAATGGGGCACATCGAGAGTTGATTACTTGGATGGAGTTGTGAGCAGCTATGGAGCATTCCTACTACACGGGGAGCTGAGGCATATTGTATGCTTGCTGAAGTGTTGGTTGGAGATGGCTCATGGAGCTCATGATGACATGAGATTGTTGTGACTTTTAGGGACTTCATGTACGGTGGACTTAGAAGATCTGATGCATTGAGGAGTTGAGGTCAGATGACTTTGATGCAGTATGGGATGCATACTTTCAAAGTGCATGTATGAGCATGGCTAGGAAGAGTGACTTGACGTAGAGGATCGATAAGAGGCACTTTGAGGTGATGAAGTTACAATGATTATGATGATGCAGGGATGGCTTGGCATCAAGCATCGTGACATGTTGCAGATGAGATGGATGGAGTTTCCATGGACCTGAGCATGGATTATGGAGATACATACTTTGGTATGGTGAGCTTGGTGGCAGTGGTCACTAGGCCGAGACATAGTGGAGAAAGAGTCTCTACATATGTTGCAGGGATGTTTGCCTTGTGTGGAAAGGTCGACATCGTGGATGATGATGATCTTGGTGGATGGCTACCGGGATGGTATGTTGTCGAGGACGACAACGATTTCAGGTGGAGGAGGATGTAAGGTCCTTGGGTACGGGCGCGTTCGGGCGCCGGGCGAAGTCACCGTGCACGGGCGCACGGGCGGGCGCGAGCGGGCGGGTCTGCACGACAGGCGGGCGAGGCTGCACGGCGGGCGGGCGAGGCTGCACGGCGGGCGGGTCTGCACGACAGGCGGGCGGGTCTGCACGACGGGCGGGTGAGCGCACACGGGCGGGTGAGCGCACACGGAAATTCGACTAAGTGTTGAACGAAAGGTTTATATGCAAAGTTAAAAGGATGTGAAGGCCGACTTGTTGAATGGAGACATGTGGCGTATGGGCATAATGGTGGGGTCGGCCATGGGGCTACACACCCCTTCATAAACCTACGTTAGAGTGTGTATAAATAAATGAACATGGAGCTCATTTGTGACAAGCATCTTCGCTCATCTCTCATACGCATAGGGGTAAAACAGCAGGGGTAAAAGTAGACTACGCATACCTCATGCGTAGTGCTACTAAAGGTGCAGTTTTGACTTAAGTGCGGTTTGGGTGAAGGCAAGCGTGCCGAGGTGGGAGTTGTGTGCGGTTTTATGCAGGATTTGGTGGGAAGGTCGAGTGGCTCGGGTGAGCACTCCTTCTTATGCAAAGGTGCATAAAATGTTGTAAAAGGCAGGTGGCCTGTCTTTTGTAAAAATTGGTTAAGTGTGAGACTTGGTTCGGCCAAGACACACTTGTTGTAAAATCTGATATTCTTGATATAATAAAATTGTCGGGCAGACTTTCTGGGAGTTGCCCCTCCCTTTGTACTTGCTTATTGTTGATGTTCTCGGTTTATTGTTCATGGTTAATAATTGAGAATGGTCTTCACTAAAGTATAAAGGATAATGCTGTTACTTGGTTATAAAACATAAACTAAGTATGTTCATGTTGAAGTAGGCGTAGTCCACGGGTGTTAGTATTGTTAAAAAGAAAGCGCTCGATGGTGCCGCACCTTGCTACAAGTGGTTGGAAGATCACCGCAGGTGTAGGGGCGTGACAGGGGGTGTTGGAAGAATCACCACACCTCTATGGAATCCGTAATTTCCACCCTCAAGATCATAGTCACTTGTTTGGAACATTTACCAACACCTGTGGGTTTTGGTGTAATAGAAAACCTCTACATTTCGATACTGGCGAAACCATTTTAATGAATATTAATTATGATGATGTGTCGTAATGAAAATTAACTATAGGAATGTTTAGTAAAGTGAACTATAGAGTGAATTGTAATAGAATTCCATACAAACAAATTAATTAATATGAATTTAGATATCAAGTCTTTTGGTGTAATGGAAAACCTTCACATGGTATCAGAGCTTGGACCCAGGTTTGATTCCCCCAAATTGCATTTGGGAGGTGTTGGAAGAATCATGACACCTATATGGAATCCGTAATTTCTACCCTCGAGATCCTAGTCATTGGTTTGGAATGTTTGCCAATACCTATAAGTTTTGGTGTAACAGAAAACCTCCACATTTTGATACTGGCGAAACCATTTTAATGAATATTAATTATCCTAATACGTCGTAATGAAAATTACCTATCATATGTTTAGTAAAATTAACTAGGGAGTGAATTGTAATATAAATCCATACCAACAAACTAATCAAGATGACTTTAGATATAAATATTTGTGGACGTCCACAAACAAACCAACCAAGATGACTTTAAAGCCCAACCATGATGACTTTAGCTTTAAAGCCGTTGTGTGGATGACGTTAAGTCAATTAAGTTAAACTTGGAGTTTAATATGAAATTATTGTTTACACATTGCACGATTAGTTTTTAGAAATGTAATATCGAAGTGTTCCTATTAAAGTGAAATATTTTATAATTTTAATTTGGTTTTTTAATAATAGGGAATTATTCTTATATTAATTATTACAAAACAAATATTGGATTACAAAGATAATTGTTGCTTTTGTTTCCTTATAAAACATAAATTTCCCTATTTTGAAAATTTCTATATTAATCATCACAAATATAATATTATTTATTAAATTTTATTTTTTCTCTGGTGGTTCACAATTATCTTTGGTCATTGATTAGCCGCTACATCCACAGTGATTTTGGGCAAATCGACTCTAAGGAGGATCACATCCCCTCTACCTATGTACTGACCTGACCCCAAGGAATTTCAAATAGAATCGACCCTGTGACCTCTCATATGACGAGGCACTGATTTCACGAGTTAAACTAACCTTTAGAGCTTATTTATCAATTATTCACAAAAATATTTTTTTTGTTTTTGCGTAAAAAAATTTAGAACACTTCCATATCATCACAAACATTATATTACAATAATAAACCTCCACACATATAATTTTTTTTTTCTATGTTTTCTCTTCTCTTATCAAATTAAATCGTTGCCATGTCAATCATCACACGAGTAAATTTTTCTGGTCAAATATAAATTCCTCAAATTTTAATTCCTTCCTTTCTTCAAATAACACATTTCATAATGAAAAAAAATCCAATATCATATGACGCGTTTATTACTAATTTTAAAAACATTAAAAAATAAATAATATTAGTTTTATTTTTTATTTTATTTTTAATTATAAAATATTATTGAGTCAATAGATAAATCATTTGGATTATACACCATCATAAATCTCATGCCATAAAGTTTAATATTAAAAGGGTTGTTTTTAATTTAGTTATTATTTCTCATCATTTCCATCATTCAAATTATATATTAATAATAACTCTAAATTAATTGTTACAGAAAATTTATTGAAACACATAGCATGAAAGAAGAGAGATGTAACTCATAAGTGAGGGAAAAGTCATTTTGGACACTGTTTGCACTCAAAACTTCAGTCATTTAGTCATAAAACATATACATTTATAGAATAATAAAACATATGCATTTATAGAATTATAAATTATTTGATGACTTTGAACAACTTTTTATAAATACGATTTAGAACCTAACTAAAATATGCAAAATCATAAATAGACACCATAAGAGACTAATAATAAAATAATCTAGAATTCTCCACATTTTTCCATTATTCTAAGTCTCCCCTTTAATGAAGAAATTTGTTTTCTACTACACCTAACATAATTGTAAATGATTCATTCTTTTCGTTTCCAAGAATCTTTGTAAAGATGTCAGCCACATTATCATTGATATTACAATAAATTAAAGCATTTCGTTAGTTTACATCTTTTCCCCAACAGAATGGTAATCAGTTGCAATATGTTTTGATCTTGCATGGTACACAAGATTGTTGACCAATTTGATTGAGCTTTCATTATCACAATTGATAATAGTTGGCATTTTATGTTCTTATCCAAGAAATTTAAAAATTAGTGACAACCAAATTGCTTCACATGTAGTACCACACAAAGATTTATATTCATTTTTAGTTGATAATAAATAAATAGTTAGTTGTTTATTACTGCTCCATGCCATGATCTAAAATCCAATGTTGAATCCATATCCTGAATTTGATCTTCTGACATTGGGGTTCCCGACCCAATCTGAATAAGAATAATTTTTCAACTTAACATCAAAAGCATCAATATATTTAATCCCACAATTAACAATACTCCTAGAATATCAAACGACCATCTTTTCTACTTTCCAATGGATTTCAAGAGGCTTGGGCATGAACTGACTCAACATACTAATGAAATATGCAGTGTCCGACCTGGTTGTAGTGATATAGTTCAAACTCCCCATTAATTGACGATACAATGTGTCATCCAATTCTCTTGTCCTATCATCACTGTAAAGCTTGGAATTCTATTATGAAGGTGTTGATGTTGCTTTACATCTATTCATTTCGAATATTTTGAGTAGCTCTTTGGTATATTTACTCTGTGTCACCAATGGTTTTCTAGCTTCTCTCCATACCTCAATACCTAAATAATAGTGCAATTCAACAACATCTCCCATTTCAAATAGTCATGAAAACCACACTTTAACTTCATCAATCAATTTATAAGCATTGCATGTTATTATAATATCATCAACATATAGGGAAATCAAAACAACATGCCCCTTCTAATTTGTTTTGATAGACAAATTAGGATCACTTTGAATTTTCATAAAATCCCTTTGAAGAAAGAAAGAATCAATATTTTCATACCATGATGTTGGTGTCTGTTTCAACCCATATAAAGTTCTATTTAATTTACAAACAAGGTGTACTTGACCCTTTTAAATAAATCATTCTAGATGATCAAAGTATACTTCTTTTAATTCTCGATTCAAGAAAGGAGACTTACCATCTAGTTGATGAATTTTCCATTTATGTGTTGTAGCTAAAGAAGTCATCAATCTAATTATATTTAACATAGCTACAAGTGAAAAAGTTTCATCATAATCAATTCCCTATTTTTGTGAATAACCTTTAGCAACCAGTCTAGCTTTGTATTTATCCACACTCCCATCAACTGTATTTTTTGGTTTGAACAACTATTTGCATCCCATGAGTACTTTATTTTTAGGAAATTCATTTAATTCCCAAGTATAATTTCTTATTCTTGAGTCATATTCTTCCTTCATTGGATTCATCCAATCTACATGTTCATTAGCTTCTTTAATGTTCAAAGGTTCTATCACATTTATCACTTTAGTCATTAATGTATAGTCTTTATACCTTACACGTGGTTGAATCTAGTGTGATGACCTTCTTGGTAGTTTACTTCTTTCATCTCTTTTCCTACTTTGTAGTGAATCATCTCCTCCTCTAAGTGTGCTTTCACTACTTGAGGTGTCCATATCACTAGATTCTTCCTCTTTTTTTTTCTCTTGTCTTTCATCAACTTCTTCTTTAACATCATCAAATTTATTAGGAATATGCCATGCATCATAGCTGTCATCCCTACAACCTTCATCTGCATGTTCATGAAACCAAACATCTATACTTGAAATGAATTTATGTGTAGATGGATCAAGCATCTTATGTGCTTCATAATCATAACACTAACCAATAAAACTACACTTGATAGCTTTTTCATATAGTTTTCTCATTTCTTCTTTTTGAACATGAGAAAAGGCTTTGCTTCGAAATATTATTGAATGGCTTTTTGTTGGCTTAAACCATAATGAGCTTCAAATGGAGTTTGATGGCTTAAAATTTTTGTTCGACTTATATTTTTTAAATATATAGCAGTAGTAATAGCATTTTTTTTCTATATAATACTACCTAAGCACCCACAGGGGATTTGAGCCAATGACCTATCGCAAGGAGTGCCTTAACAGTGCACCCATTTACCATCAATCCAAAGCCTAGCATTAGTCCAAAAAGCATTATTAATATTTTTACCTTACATCATGCTCCCCACACATTCCACTGAAGCATTGTTCTACCTTTTAGCTACTCCATTCTATTGTGGAGTATGTAGCACCATGTACAATTGTAAAAATCCACGGGCTTTGCAGTTTTGACAAATGCACCCAATATATATTCTCTCGTTTGATCAAATTAGAGGATTTTGATGTATTTTCATGTTCGATTCTCAACCATATTTTTGAACTCTTTGAAATATTCAAATAAATCACTCTTTTTTCTCCTAAAACAAACCCATGTATATTTTGTGCAATCATCAATGAAAATCAAGAAATAATATGCTCCTCTAATGATCTAGTTTATGTAGGCCCACACACATTTGTATGCACAAGTTTAAGAACATCCATTTTTCTTTGATATATATGAGTAGGGAACTCTTCCCCATGAATTTTTCTTAATGCACACCTTTTACATGCATACTATGCTTTCTCTAATAGTGGAATTCCCTCTACGATTCTTTCTTTATGAATTAACGATAAGTCATGATAATTAAGGTGGTCATACCTTTGGTGCCAAAGACCTTTTGTTGTCATGGTTGTGGATGCCAACGCTTGATGAATTTTTCTTGTCACTTATAGCTTATATAAGCCGCCAACTCTCAAACCTATTGCAACAACCTTGAAGTGATACTTTATATATTGCACAAAATAGTGTGACTTCTCAAATTCTACCTTCAAAACCTCGCTAGTTATAGTAGAAACATAAATTAAATTCTTCTTAATCTCAGGTACATACATCACATTATGAATTTATTTAACACAAGTATTTGCTAATGTTACAAGAACATCACCATAACCTTTAATTTGGTATGAACAATCATCAACAAGATATATATATTTGTGCCATTGTAGGTTTCATGGATTCAAACTAATTTTTATTGTATGACATGTGAATAGAGGCTCTAGAGTCAACAAACCATGCATTTGAATCATTAGTTTCAAAAAACAATGTAAAATTTGAAACAAATAATGTAAGATTCATAAATTCATTATCCATAACTTATTATCCTTCAACAAAATAATCTTTTTACCTTATATTTCTATATTCAGGTTCATCATACTTCGTTTTAATACAATCTCTACAATGATGCCTAGGCTTGGCATGGTAATAACGTTTCTTTCTAACATCAACCTTACAAGGTATCATACCTTGCTAAGGATTTACGTAAGATGGTTTTCCAAATAATGGATTTTTTTATTGTGGCTTTCCTCCTTTGCTTCCTTCCCATGGAAAGGTTGTTTTGCCTTCGTCATCAATGCCAGATCTAATTTTTGAGGCCTTAGATTTATCTTCCTTCTTCCGACTGCTTTAGTATACCTACAACTCACCAAAAGTAGGAGATTTCTCCCTTGCTGAAAGACCTGTAATGAACATCTAGTATTCATCTAACATTCCATTCAAAGCTATAATTACAATATTAGTGCTAGATATTCTTCCATGTCTTCAAACTTATCTTTCATATATTTAATTTTTGAAACGAAAGTATTAATGGTTTCATTTTCTTCCATCTTAATGTAGAGAATATTATTTTTTAAAGAAGACTTATACAAATCCTTGAGTGTAGTCCATGTCTCATTAAGGGCTTTACAATCTTGAATATGGCTAATGATATTATCTTTTATAAACATCTTTAACAAATACTTTTGTCTTATTCTCCCTCTTCTGCCAATTTTCTATTGACATGGTTGTTGCACCTATAATGACATCTGGCTTCCCTCTCATCCAGGTCTAGGTGTGATGAAGGACCCTTCGAAGACCTTTTACTTTTGTTATGTATTAAATTGAATTTTTAAAAGAACATTAATCAATACATCTACATGTTGTAAAGAAGAGGAACAAGACAATCATCAAGACATGAAAACATAGGTTGTTGATAACGGAGTTCCTCCAGGAGGGACTATGTCTCTGGGCCCTAGTGTCAAGATGTTGTAGACCACTGGATTAAGTGCTGTCAATAGTGATGATGTACATGAAAGGTCATGTCGTTATCATACAAGGAAAATTTCCTCACACAGGAGTGGCTCCAAGAGTTGTTCCACTATAGGTACTCTCAGTAAAAAATGACTCCTATCAATATGACATAAAACTCATGCATGATGAGCATCCTGCCAACATGGCATAAAAGAGATCTCAGTGCAAATATGCATGATGACAACATGAGTATCCCATCAACATACAACAAAGGGATCTCAAAATGTAACATGGAAAATCATGACAACAAGTACATCACACATATGATTCTGCATCACATCAAGTAGGAATCATGAAAACAAGTAATAAACAAGATCCTGCATCAAGCATTAAACAGGGACCTGTGCATCACAATGCATAGAAAAATAAGTACATGAACACTGCATATACCTCACATCTAGGGCCATCTGAAGAAGCGGATGTCAAACTACTAAAGCTGTTAGAACCATTGATCTTACGGCATCAATTGCATGAAAAGGATTGCTCGCACATGAATGTTGACACCTACACTCCACGTAGAAAAGTGGCTGGAAAATGAAATGCGAAAATGACAAATTTGAAAGAAGCATCAGATTTGTGGCATCGAATAGTGAAAAATCGACTGTCCAATTTCTGAATTGTGAGAAATTGAGAATCTTTTAGATTCCCCCTAGATTCCCTCCTCTGGTTCCTCTCCAAATCAGCTGCTCAGATTAGGAAACTACTATACCATCGAGTTGGTGTCGTTGAGAGGTGTAAGATCTACATAAAATTTGTCTAATTTGGACACTGAAAATTTCACCCTCCTAGAAATTTCGCTCAGTCATAAAAATTAACTGCCTCGTTTTACATGCCCGCTTCTGGTTCCTCCCTCCCTGGGCGCACTCAGAAAATGCTGGGTTTATATTTGTGGCAGATCAACCAATGAGTCAGTTTGGTGTAGTGGTTAAGTTACGACATTAGTTGAGGAGGGGTAGAGTGGTCAAACCACGCCCCTCCTTTTTTTGTACACATTATGGTTTTAGAAACCAAAATGAATTAAAAAGGGGGTTGCGTCCGCATTTGGTGGCCTGCCAATGCCCTCCGCACTAACCGAACATACATTGGTTAGCTGAGGTCCCGACGCATTAAATTGTGGTCGCATTATATGGTGGTACATTTAGGTGGTGCCATCCTTTATGGTGTACGCATCATAAATGGGGCCGGCCTACATGGGTCGGGCGGGTTCGATCCCTGCTGGCCTCACTTAAATGTGTCTTGTATATAATGTGATGGTGGTTGGGAGTGGTTGGGTTGGTGGACCCCACCCCCTTTTTATATATATATTTTTTATTATAAAAGCAATAGGCAGTTTTGAAAATTTGGTTTTTGGAGCAAAGGAGTCTTTTTAAATAGGAAACAATTTTGTTCTGAATCTGGCCAGAGTTGGCTGGATGGAAAAGTCCAACTTGTGGCCTCATTAAGTCTACCTAGTCAGCAAAAAGTCAACCCAACTTTGACTTCTTTTATCTCCCTCATCCGGACTCGGATTGACGAACTGTTCACACCACCGTGATCACGATGACGAGATCTTTAACAAAAACCTAGTTTGAGCATAATCTAAACACTGCGATTTTTGACCATTCATAAGCCCTCTTTGTCCTCTGTATGTCCCTAGAGCCACCTCGATCAATCCTCCCCACTACAGATCTTTTGGTCGTCCAAAATCATGAAAAATAATCTGCAACTTCTATGTACCTTCTCTGCATCACACGCGTCCCAAAAGGCCTCGCTTCCATCTCCTTCACCTTTGTTCTTCAGAGCCTTAAGTGATGAGACGACACCTGCAACCTCTGCAACCTGTAGTACAATGTTTTGCAAATTACATTCTTGAATTTCATGACCAACTAATGACCCAAGCATCCAATACTTGCCACGAGTTTATAACACATACTTGACGGTCAAGTTTATAGCAAAATGGAAACAATTCCCCAATTACGAAAACAGGGCCAACGTATCATTGTTGCGTAATCAAGTGATGGAAAACACATCATCACTGCAACACATAATCTACAAAGATAAGGCAAAACATCATTTTCTTTGACAAGTGATCGAAACACGACATTATTTTCACAGTTTATCATACAACACAAAATAAGACCAGACATCATTGTTGCTGAACAAGTGATGAAAAATGCATCATCACTTTTACATTTGAAAATGAAACTAATGATTCACAAAAGTACGACCATGAAAAGAAAACATGTCTAGAAACCATTCTTCACTTATCAATGTGAATGGGTCGCCTCCTTGTTGTGATTTTTCTTGTCGAACAATTGTTTCACCTAGAGCCTCCAACAAGTGGCTCTTTGATGGCCATTTTTGTCGCAATGATTGCAAGACATCTTCTTCCTCCATATTTCTTTAACCTATTTCCTTCCATGCTGTTGAGAGTGTATTTCACGCCTCATCCTTTTGTGTGTTGCCATTCTTTTCCAACACTTAGAAAATTTATGGTTATGCTATCCACAAAAGATAAATGTCTTTCGATTCCATGTTTTACGTTCATCATTACAAACATGATTATAATCAAAATGAACATTCACATGTTGAAAGTGGTTATACCTTTCCCTAATGTATTTGGTGTAAGTATGGTGATTAAAGCTTGCCTCACCTCTTTCCTTGCCATGGAAACTTCCATGGGATGATGGGGATGGGTTCCCATCATTCTCTTTCCTTGACGATTTCAACGATGTCTCGGAAGCATACGACACCTTTGAGCATTCTCCTTTGGTGTATCTTGAGCCTACAAATTGAGCTCTCTACATAACCTCTAATGGTTAAGTTATGCTTTGGTTATTAATGTCAAGTTATTTTTCCTCCTTGTGCCTCGTCCTGGCAAGAAGCCTCATGTTTGTCCCTATAATTGGGATCTACACATCTCCAACAGAAATCATACTATGTGACGATGAAATCGAAAGGAAATCAACATATTTTACCTCCTTTGTTGATTTGGAAAGAACTGATGAGGGCTTATCATAATCTGTTGTTGGTGATTTGCTAGCTATCTCTGCGCATTCCCCAAATTCCTTTCTGACATACCCAAGTCCTACCTGATGGGGTAATTCTTCTAATTTGATGGGGTTGACAATGCCGTGGCCACTAACGGCCAAGTCTTTCCCTTCATACCCCATTTTCTTCAACAGTTTGGAGCCAATTCCTGTGGTATGATTTTCAGAAATGATAAAATCATCATGAGTACACATACATGAATTTGGAGAATTACATTTTACCTCACATGGGTCATGCTGCAGCTTTTCCAAGGCCTCGTCCTTCAGTTGTAGCTATCGTAGTAAACTAAGTTTCTCCTCTTTCTCTTCATGTAGCACATCTTCGATTCAACATTCTGAGTTTGAAGGCTTTGTTTGTTGTGCTTTAGTTTTTCCACAACCTCTTCCGTGGCTTATAACTGAAGCTACAATCCCTCCTTTTCCCCTGTCTCTTTCGTAGAGTTTCATACATTATTTCCGCTCTTTTGGAAATTTTGAGCATGGTCTTGTACATCATTTTTCATACTTTGTCGTTGCGTGTTCCATTGTTCATGCTGCAATTAACATCCACGCACAGACCACTCCAGTACCACTTGATCGGGTCTGGGTATGGTGAAGGACCCTTCCAAGACCTTTACTTTTATGATGAGTTTAATTGCACTTTTAAACAAACATTAATGAATACATCTACATGTTGTAAAGAAGAGGAACAACACAATCATCGGTGCATGAAAACATAAGCTGTTGATAACGGAGTTCGTCCACGAGGGACTATGTCCCTGGGCCCTGGTGTTAAGATGGTGTAGGCCACTGCATTAAGTGTTTTCAATAGTGATGATGTACATGAGAGGTGATTTCATTATCATATAAGTAAAATGCCCTCATGCAGGAGTGGCTCCAAGAGATGTTCCACTACAAGAACTGTCAGTCAAAAGGGACTCCTGTAATTATGACATAAAAATCATGCATGATGAGCATCCTGCCAACAAGGCATAAAAGGGATCTTAGTGCAAACATGCATGATGAAAACATGAGTAACCCATCAACATACAACAAAGGTATCTCAAAATGCAACATGGTGAATCATGAAGACAAGTACATCACACATATGATTGCGCATCACATCAAGCAAGAATCATGAAAACAAGTAATAAACAAGATCTCACATCAAGCATCAAACATGGATCTGTGCAGCACAATGCATAGCAAAAGAAGTACATGAACACTACATATACCTCACATCCAAGACCATCTGAAGAAGCGGATGTCAAATTGTTGAATTTGTTTGAACCATCGATGTCATGACATCAATCGCATGAAAATCACTGCCCGAACATGAATGTTGACACCTGCACTCCACTTAGAAAAGTGGTTGGAAAATGAAATAAGAAAATGAGAAATCTGAATGCACCATCAGATTTGTGGCATCGAATAGTGCAAAATTGACTGTCCAATTTCTGAATTCTAAGAAATTGAGAATCTAGGGCTCAATGAATCTTTTAGATGTTGGCATTATGATATAGGTGTTGTCCTTGATGGCAACTCACTCAGATGAGAGATCAAAGTGCAATAGGTCAATAGCAAAGAATTAAGGATTAGACTACAAAGAATGAAGAAAGAGAGGTATACGCAAGTTCGCCTTGACAAAGGAACGTATACACGTGGGTTAATAGAACAAAAGGAGTGTATAACATACACACTAAATTTCACAAAAGGAAAAGCACGTATATCTTGGAAAACTAAGTTTTGGTCTGAGGTATTTTGTCCATGGTATTTGATCCATGGTATCGGTCCAAGGTATTTGGTCTAAGGTATTGACCCTAGGTATTTGGTCCAAGGTATTAGTCATAAGTGGTTTTGGTCCATGGTTTTGAGAAAGGCCTAAAACTATATAAGGAGGAGAAGATCATTAGGCCAAGGTGTGCATGTATTGAATATGTGATGAAGTATGAGATCAATTATGCAGTTTATGAGTTTCTGATGCGTTTCTTGATATAAACTAAGGATGCACCTATGTGGTTGATGACGGATGATGGATTGGGATCATAAGGCCTAAAATGTATTATCATTATGTGGTTTGATCATGGATAGACTAGATCTGAATTACTAATGCATATTTTATTCTATAAATGTTATGATCTAGGTATGATTGATGTCTAGAATAGCTGCAAAGTTATGAGTAAGTATTTGCAGATCTGTACGTGGGTTTGCCTTGGTAAAAGTGCATATACACACAGGTTTGGCTCATCAGAGTAGTGTATACATTATGAAATATGATATTTGAATTTGTAGTTGGTTCTAGTAGTTGTTGCAGAGTTCTGAGTTTTGCTATGTGTTCTGGTGACGGTGTTTTGATGGCAGTGATGATGGGCCTTTAGTGATTCAGTTGTGGGTGATTCAGAGATTGATGATGCAGATGTAGTTGATGGTTGTATTGTAGTGGTTATTGATTTTGTGCTTCAATGTCGTTGATGGGTCCAGTATGAAAATTGTATGAAATGTGACCTTCAGATTATCGTGTTTTGTTCCAAGAGTATCCAGTCTAAAAATTTATGAAATGTGGTCCATGGAGGAAGAGAGAAGGTCATAGCCTTTTGTAGGTTTGCACCTACGTATTGGTAAACATATTGGCCAATACAAGAGCAAGGGGGTTGGAGATCCCTTTCAATAGTAGCTGGAAAACAAGTGAAAGTTGGAGCCCTCAATAGGTCGACGCCTACGTACTAGTGAACAGATTGGCTAGTACAAGAGCTAGGGGGTTGTAGCTCCCTTCTAGTAGTAGATGGATAATGAGAGAAGGTTGTAGCCTTCTACAGGTGGGTACCTGCATACTCGTATGAGTCTACACTAGTACAAGATTGTAAACAAGTATTTTTTATATTAAAAAGAAGACAGCAACAGTTGGTTTTTGTCCCGCATTGGGTATCCACCTCAAATCTTGGTGTTCATGTGTGTTTCTTATGTGTGATGGTCTGTTCTATTTTTACTGCACCTGGTTACTATTTATATGGTTAATGAAATACTGATGCACTGATTAAAGATCAACATATAATGAATTAACTGAATCATAAGTTTGTTGGACATACGCTAGTTTCCTTAAATACAGTTGCGTGTACACACAAGTTTCCTTTACTGAAGTAGCGTATATGAATCTGATTATGCAAATCAAAAAGTTATTGATTTTATAATACTGATTCACCCCCCCCCCCACCCCCCCTCAGTATTATTTCTAGCAATTGGTATCAGAGCAGGTCCTTTGGTATAAGCTTGATCGCTTGAAGGAGATCCGTAGAAAAATGGGAAGGAAGCTAAAGAAGGGAGAGCCTTAGAAGAAGAACATAGCTCAAAGGAACAGTTGATAGCAGGAGAAGAAAGGATTCAGATTCCGAATCACCTCACATTGAAGATAAACAAGAAAATTAAGCATCAGATAAAATCAGAGATCAACACGATCTATTTAACAAAAGGGAGTGTGCCTTCAAAGAAGAAGTTACCAGATAAAAATCTCACCTGGAGGAAGGAAACAAAGTAAGGAATTAGTTGTAGGAATCAAGTGATATCATTAAGAAATGAAATAAATTATCAGAGTATAACAATCCAGAGACTTAAAGGTAGATACAGTTACTACGTATGTTTTGAAGCTAAGATCCTCTCTCTAAAGGAGATCTTGAAAATAAGCAGAATGAAGAACTACCTCAAGTAGATGAAGAACAAGAAAATGAGATTCTCAAACTAAGGAAACAAGTGGAAGAAGGAAGAAATTCTGAAGAAATATTGAAGAAGAAATATCTGGAAAAGGAAGAATAACATTAGGTTGAGGTAAATATATTAAAAGGTAAAATAGAAGAAAAGGATAATTGTTACGATTTCAAGATAGTACTAATATTTTGGATAATATTCTTAGTAGTCAAAGGTCTCCTACCATCAAAATTGGTCTTGGTTTTCATGAATCTGTTGAAGGTGAATCTAGCTCACAAAGTGAGACATGGAACTTTAATGCAAAATCTGAAATTCTCAACAACGAGATAAGAGGTCAATCCCATCAACAACCAAGGAAACAAATTCTTCAAAGAAAGTCTCTTACTCCTAACTATGGAAGTTACAGTCGACTATTTCCTCAAATGAATAATGTTGAATGTTTTATATGTCATAACTTTGGACATGCTACAGTGAGATGCAGAAGTAGAATGGTTCAAGGCCGTCACATAGAAAAATCATCAGCTTCCAGGTACTTTAAGGGATATTGGTTTTCTTGCAATTTTTTTGGTCACAAATCCTTTTACTGCTATAGAAGAAATATGAAACATGTAAGAGGTTATGCATGTAACAAGTTTGGGCATATAGAAAAGGAATGCAGGAGAAAATTTTGGACACCATACCAAAAGGAGAAAACATCTTCACACTCGAAGATATGAAAGAAGAAGGAAGTCCAATCAGAAAATTGTGGTATGTCACAATGTACAGACATGACAGGCTCAGGAGAAGCCGAAAGTATGAAAATTCAACGTTCTAAATCTCATATGCAAGTTTCATGAAAACAAGTGACATATATACACGACTTCGAAGCTACACAGTTGTGTATATGTCAGTTTGAGGCAAAGTAGTGGGACAGACTTAGGGAAAGGGGTTTGATATGGTTCAGTCAATTATCTGCTCTATTTGATGATGGTTACAATCTGATGATGATGTGTAGAAATGTGTTGGTACTCATAAGATGTTATTTAGAAGTTCTTTTGATCCTCACAAGTTAACTTCATATATATATGATTGATGACGATGCCTTGATACTTCTTGCTGATATATGCATGATCAGATCTGACAGTGAACAGATGGAACAAGTTCAGGGGGAGCATATGATTCGAATAATGCATTATTGGCATTATGTTAGAATATCTTGGTACTTAAAGATGCTTATATTGCTTAATCCACATAATTGTTTAGATTCAGGTGACTCTTTGGATGATGGAAATGTATAGGCTGATGATCTTGATGCTATTGATGGTACAGATCATATATAGTGATGAATCTCATAGTGTTTATTAGATTGTTTGTCCTTGTTATAAAGGTCATGAAAATTCCTAATTTGTAACCCCACTATGCATGGGAAAGATGATGTAATAATTTCTATTTTCAGTCATGTATAAACAATTGGTATATCCCCACTTGGTTGGGAGAGTGATGTATGCATGAGTCATTGGTGATAGGAAGGTCATCCTCACATAGTTGAGTTATAGAGTCATGTTATTCTTTTAGAAAATCTTCTTGCAGACTTTGCATGTGCTCAGGGGGAGCATGGACGGTTTAGTGCATCTCAGCATGTATAAAGGGGGAGCTCAAAAAGAGATTTCAACATGTACTCAGGGGGAGCATGAACAACATAATGTATGTCAAAGGGAGAAGATATCTTGGTCCACCCTTTGCACTTGATGTCAAAGGGGGAGAGTGACTTGCTGTTGTTGTTGCCATCATGTCCAAAGAGGGAGATTGTTGGCATTATGATACAGGTGTTGTCCTTGATGGAAACTCACTCAGATGATAGATTATAGTGCAATACGTCAATAGCAAAGAATTAATGGTCAGACTACAAAGAATGAAGAAAGAGAGGTATACGCAGGTTCACCTTGACAAAGGAACGTATACAAGCGGGTTAACAGAACAAAAGGAGCGTATAACGTACACATGCACTTTCACAAAAAGAAGAGCGTGTATATCTTGGAAAACTAAGTTTTCATCCGAGGTATTTGGTCCATGGTATTTGATCCGTGGTATTGGTCCAAGGTATTTGGTCTGAGGTATTGACCCTAGGTATTTGGTCCAAGGTATTGGTCCTAAGTAGCTTTGGTCCATGGTATTGAGAAAGGCCTAAAACTATATAAGGAGAAGAAGATCATTAGGCCACGGTGTGCAATTATTGAATATGTGATGAAGCGTGAGATCAAGTATGTAGGTTATGATTTTCTTATGTGTTTCTTAATCTAAACTAAGGATGCACCTATGTGGTTGATGATGGATGATGGATCGGGATCATAAGACCTGAAATGTATTATCATTATGTGGTTTAATCATGGATATAATAGATCTGGATTACTAACACATATTTTATTCTATAAATGTCATGATCTGGGTATGACTAATGTTTGGAATAGCTGCAAAGTTATGAGTAAATATTTGCAGATCTGTACACAGGTTCGCCTTTGTAAAAGCGCGTATACACGCAGGTTTGGCTCATCAGAGTAGCATATACATTATGAAATATGATATTTGAATTTGTAGTTGGTTCTAGTAGTTGTTGCAGAGTTCTGGGTTCTTCTCTGTGTTATGGTGACTATGTTTTGATGACAGTGATGATGAGCCTTTAGTGATTCAGTTGTGGGTGATTCAGAGATTGATGATGAAGATGTAGTTGATGGTTGTATTGCAGTGGTGATTGATTTTGTGCTTCAATGTTGTTGATGGGTCCAGTATGAAAATTGGATGAAACGTTGCCTTCAGGTTATGATGTTGTGTTCCAGGAGTATCCAGTCTTAAAATTTATGAAATGTGGTCCATGGAGGAAGAGAGAAAGTCATATCCTTTTGTAGGCTGGTGCCTACGTATTGGTAAACATATCAGCTAGTACAAGAGCCATAGGGTTGGAGCTTCCTTCTAGTAGTAGCTGGAAAACGAGTGAAGGTTGGAGCCTTTAGTAGGTCGGCGCCTACGTATTAGTAAACAAATCGGCTAGTACAAGAGCTAGGGGGTTGTAGCTCCCTTCAGTAGTAGTTGGAGAATGAGAGAAGGTTGTAGCCTTCTGCAGGGGGGTACCTGCGTACTGGTATGAGTCTGCACCAGTACAAGATTGTAAACATGTTTTTCTTATATTAAAAAGAAGATAACATTTGGTGGTTTTTGTCCCGCATTGGGTTTCGACATCAAATCTTGGTGTTCATGTGTGTTTCTTATGTGTGATGGTCTATTCTATCTATTTATAAGGTTAATGAAGTACCGATGCACTGATTAAATATCAACCTATGATGAATTAACTGAATCATAAGTTTTCTGGATATACTCTAGTTTCCTTAAATACAGTTGCGTGTACACACAAGCTCCCTTCGCTGAAGTAGCGTATATGAATATAATTATGGAGATGAAAGAGTTATTGATTTGTTAATACTGATTCACCCCCCTCCTAGTATTATTTCAAACATTAGATTCCCCATAGATTCCCTCCTCCGGGTCCTCTGTAAATCAGTTGCTAAGATCAAGAAACTCACTACGCCATCAGGTTTGTGTCACCAAAAGATGTAAGATCGACATAAAATTTGTCCAATTTGGACACTGCAAAAATTTCACCCTCTTAGAAATTTCGCTTAGTCATGGTTCCACTTGCATAATTTTTTTTTTAAAAATTAACTGCCTCATTTTCCATGCCCTCTCCTGGTTCCTCCCTCCCCGGACACACTTGGAAAATGCTGAATTTTATATTAAAATTGTGGTGGATTAACCAATGAGTTAGTTTGGTGCAGTGGTTAAGTTATGGCATTAGTTGAGGAGGGGTCTGGTGGTCAAACCTTGTCCCTCCTTTTTTTTACACGTTATGATTTTAGGAACTGAAATGAATTAAAAAGGGGGTCAGGTCCACATTGGGCAGCCCACCTTATGCCTCCCATACTAACCGAACATACATTGGTTATTTGAGGTCCAGGAACATTAACTTGTGGTCGCATTATATGGTGGTATGTTTAGGTGGTGACATCATTTATGGTGTATGCACCATAAATGGGGCCGCCTGGTGGGGACCGAGCAAGTTCGATCCCCACCAGCCTCACTTAAATGTGGCTTGTATATAGTGTGATGGTGGTTGGGGGTGGTGGGGTTGGTGGCCCCCACCCCCTTTTTCATATACATATTTTATTATAAAAAAATAGGCAGTTTTGAAAATTCAGTTTTTGGACCGAAGGAGTCTTTTTAAATAGGAATTTTTTTTGCCTGGAATCTGGTTGGAGTTGGCTGGATGGAAAATTCCAAATTGTGGCCTCCTTAAGCCCCCTAGTTAGTGAAAAGTTAACCCAACTTTGCCTATTTCTATCTCCTTCATCTAGACTTAGATTGACGAACCGTTCACACCACCATGATCACGACGACAAGATATTTAACATAAATGTAGTTTGAGCATAATATAAACACTTTGATTTTTGACCGTTCATAACCCCTCTTTGTCCTATGTGTGTCTTTGGAGCCACCTGGATCAATCCTCCCCACTTAGGAGATTTCGGTCCTCCAAAAGCATGAAAAAATATATGCAACTTCTTTGTACCTTGTCTACATCACAAGCGTCTTGAAAGGGCTCTCTTGTATCTCCTTCACTTTTGTTCTTCGAAGCCTTAAGCGATGAGCCGACACCTGCAACTTTTGCAACCTATAGTACATTTTTTTGCAAATTACATGGTTGACTTTAATGACCAAGTAATGACCAAAGTATCCCATACTTTCCATGAGTTTATAAAACATACTTGATGGTCAAGTTTACGGAAAAATGGAAACAATACCCCAGCTACAAAAAGAGGCCAATGTATCATTGTTGCTTCAACAAGTGATGGAAAACATATAATCACTGCAACACATGATTTACAAAGATAAGGAAAAACATCATTTGCTTTGACAAGTGATGGAAACACGACATCACTTTCACAGTTTATCATGCAACACAAAATAAGACGAGACATCATTGTTTCTAAACAAGTGATGGAAAACACATCATCACTTTTACATTTTAAAATGCAACAAATTATTCATGAAAGCACGGCCATGAAATGGAAACATGTCTAGAAACCATTTTTCACTTATCAATGTGAATGGGTCGCCTCCTTGTGGTGATTTTTCTTTTTGAACAGTCGTTTCACCTGGTTCATGTATTGCCGCTTTGTGTTTAAGGCGTCACTCTAGATGGAGCCTCCAACGAACTCTTTTATTTCCATATTTGTCACAATGACTGCAATACATATTCTTCCTCCAGATTTTCTTAACTTGTTTCCTTACATGTTGTTAAGAGGGTATTTCATGCCTCATCCTTTTGTGTGCTACCATTCTTTTCCAACACTTAGAAAATGTATGGTTATGTAATCCACAAAAGGTACATGTCTTTTGATTCCATGTTTTACGTTCATCATTACAAACACAAGTATAATCGAAATGAACATTCACATGTTGAAAGGGGTTATACCTTTCCTTGATGTCTTTGGTGTAAGTATGGTGATGAAAGTTTGCCTTAGCTCTTTCCTTGCCATGGAAACTTCCATGGGATGATGGGGATGGGTTCCCATCATTCTCTTTCCTCGATGATTTCGACGATGTCTTGGAAGCATACGACACCTTTGAGCATTCTCCTTTGGTGTATCTCGAGCCTACAAATTGAGCTCTCTGCATAACCTCCAATGGTTGAGTTATGTCTTGGTTATTAACAACAAGTTCTTTTTCCTCCTCGTGCCTCATCTTGGTAAGGAGCTTCATGTTTGTCCCTGTAATTTGGATCTCCACATCTCCAACATAAATCATAAAATGTGACAACAAAACCAAAAGGAAATCAACATCTTTTACCTCCTCTGTCGATTTGGAAAGAACTAATGAGGGATTTTCATAATCTGTTGTTGGTGATTCATTAGTTGTCTTGGCACATTCCCCAAATTCCTTTCTGACATACCCAAGTCGTGCCTGACCTTTGATGGGGTTGACAATGCCTTGGCCATTAACGCCCAAGCCTTTCCCTTCACACCCCATTTTCTTCAACAATTTGGAGCTAATTCCTGTGATATGATTTTCAAAAGCAACAAAATCATCATCAAGACACATACATGAATTTTAAGAATTACATTTTACCTCACATGGGTCATGCTGCAACTTTTCCATGGCCTCGTCCTTTGCTTTCAGTTGTCACAATAGACTACATTTCTCCTCTTTCTCTTCATGTAGACGCATCTTCAATTCAACGTTCTCTCTTTGAAGGCTTTGTTGGTTGTGATTCAGTTCTTCGAGGGCCTCTTCCATGGCTTGCAACTGAAGCTGCAATCCCTCATTTTCCTCTCTTTCTATAGAGTTTCATACATTATTTCCACTCTTTTAGAAATTTTGAGCATGGTCTCGTACATCGCTTTTTCATTCTCTGTCGCTGCACATTCCATTGTTCACGCTGCAATTCACATCCACGCAAAGACCGCTTAGGTACCACTTGATCTAGGTCTAGGTATGATGAAGGACCCTTCCAAGACCTTTTACTTTTATGATATGTTAAATTGAATTTTTAAAAGAACATTAATGAATACATCTGCATGATATAAATAAGAGGAACAAAAAATCATCAACACATGAAAACATAAGTTGTTGATCACGGAGTTTGTCCAAGATGGCCTACATCTCCAGGCCTCGGTGTCAAGATGGTGTAGGCTACTGCATTAAGTTTTGTCAACAGTGATGATGTACATGAGAGGTGATGTTGTTATCATACAAGGAAAATTCCCTCACGCAGTAGTGGCTCCAAGAGGTGTTCCACTACAGGAACTCTCACTCAAAAAGGACTCCTATCAGTATGCATAAAACTCATGCATGATGAGCATCCCACCAACAAGGCATAAAAGGGATCTCAATGCAAACATGCATGATGAAAACATGAGTATACCATCAACATACAAAAAAAGGATCTCAAAACACAAGTAAGTACATCACACATATGATTCCACATCACATCAAGTAGGAATCATGAAAACAAGTAATAAACAAGATCCCACCTCAAGCATCTCTTATGAAACTAGCTCAAGAAAAGATAGAAAAGATAGATCAACGCCTTAGAATTCAGCCTCTTCGAGGGGGCAACCTCCTTTACATTACATAAATGAACAATTCTTGGATGATACAAATGACAAAACCTCCTTTCTATATATAGGAGTCTAAGGAGTCACAATATAATCCAGCCGACCTAACAATAATAATATAAAGCCACAAAAATAACAATAGAGGGATTCTATGGGGCATAGAAATAACAATATGGGGGTAATAGGGGCACAACAATATAAATAAGGGGTATAACTACAATAGTAATGGGGTAATCACTAGTATTATAGGGACCCAACATGCCCCTCTCCTTCAAAAAAGTGTTGTCCTCAACGCTTGAGTAGTTCTTGATACTTCTGCATAAAATTATCATCCTCCCATGTGGAATCTTCAGCGGATAAGTTCTTCCACTTGATAAGATACTCTGAAATTGATCGATTTCGTAGCTGTCGAGTTCTTGTTTCTGTGACTGCTTCCGGTTCCAATATAATTTTTCCTTCCTCGTCAAGTTCTGGCAATATTGTTTGAATTGGGAGCTTGTCACCTATAACCTTCTTTAAACATGAAACATGGAAAACTGGGTGCAATCGAGAAGCTGCAGGAAGCTCCAATTTGTATGCCATAGTACCAATCTTTTGCAACACCTTGTACGGACCATAATACTTTGGTGATAATTTATTATCCTTCTTAGCTTGCTTTAGGGACATTTGCTTATATGGTTGTAGCCGTAGGAATACCCAATCACCTACATCAAAACTTCTTTCACTGCGATGTTGATCTGCCTGTTGTTTCATTCTATTTTGTGCCAACACGAGGTTATCCTTTAAGAGTTGGAGGACTTGTTGTTGATGTTCGATGTGATGTTCCACTGCCTGAACCTTAGAATTTTCTCTTAAATATGATGTGATGGATGGTGGTTGATACCCATAAAGTGCCATAAATGGGGTCATTTTTGTTGTTGTATGGAAGGAAGTGTTATACCACCATTCAGCCAGAGGCAACCATTTGACCCATTGTGTCTGTTTATCAGATACAAAGCAACGAAGATATCCTTCCAAACATTTGTTTACTATCTCAGTTTGCCCATCAGATTGAGGATGATAAGATGAGCTATGAGCTAACTGAGTACCAAGACAAGAAAATAATTCTGTCCAAAAATTTCCAGTGAAAATGGGATCTTGTCACTTACAATAATCTTTGGGTTTCCATGTAGCTTTTGAACTGTTTCCATAAATGCAGTAGAAACTGTACTGGCTTTAAATGGATGTGATAATGCACAAAAGTGTGCATACTTGGTAAGTCTGTCAACTACCACCATGATGACACTCTTTCCCTCAGACTTGGGTAAACCTGTGATAAAATCCATTGAAACCTCCTCCCACGTTGGCTTGGAATGGATAAAGGTTGTAATAGACCCGGTGTCTTAATTGTTTCAACTTTATTTTGCTGGCAAACCAAACATTCCGCCACAAACTTTTGAATATCTGATTTAAGGCCATCCCAAAAAAATTCCTTCTTAACCCTGTGGTAAGTTTTTAAAAATCCTGAGTGCCCTCCTAAGGGAGAAGTGTGCAATTCCATAAGAATCTTTTGTTTTAGCTGGGAATTCTTACAGAGGTATAAGCGATCTTTGTACCATAACGAATCATTTTGCCAGCTAAATGTATCAGAAGTACTGGAATCTTGTTGTAGCTTTCGAATAAGTGCCCACACTTCTTCGTCATTCTTCCATTCCTCCCTTGCTTCGTTTATCCAATCTGGTTGGATAATAGAAATGGCACACAACAATGCTTCCACATCCTCATCCTTTCTTGAGAGTGCATCTGCCACCACATTTTGCTTCCCTTTTTTGTAGATGATTTCAAAGTCATAACCCAACATCTTTGTGACCCACTTTTGTTGCTCTTCAGAGGATAATCTTTGTTCTAAAAAGTATTTAAGGCTATCATGATCCGTTTTTACCTTGAAGTGTCTTCCCATTAGGTAGGGTCGCCATTTCTTAAGTGCATGGAGTATTGCCAACATTTCCTTCTCATAAATAGCTTTGCTTAAAAACTTTCCCTTGATTGGACGACTTTCAAAAGCAATGGGTCTTTCATCTTGCATTAGAACAACACCAATTCCATTTCCTGAAGCATCACATTCCACAATAAAGGTTTTTGTGAAGTTCGGTGTAGCTAAGACCGGTGCTTGGCACATTGCCTCTTTAAGATGTTCAAAGGCCTTTGTTGCTTCCGGAGTCCATGAAAATGAATCTTTCTTCAATAATGTTGTTAGAGGTGCTGCTATTCTCCCATAATTCTTAACAAACTTGCGATAATACCCTGTCAACCCAAGAAATCCTCGCAGATGCTTTATGGATGTGGGAATTTTCCATTCCTTAATGGCTTTAATTTTGCTAGGGTCTACCTTAACTCCTTCATGAGATACAATATGACCCAAATATTCCACCTCCTGGACTCCAAAGAAACATTTGGATCTTTTTGCATATAATTGTTTCTCCTCCAATAGTTGTAGCACCCTGTCAACATGTTCAACATGATCCTTCCAAGACTTGCTGTAGATTAGTATATCATCAAAAAATACTAACACAAATTTTCTAAGGAATGGTTTGAAAATTGAATTCATCAAACCTTGAAATGTTGAAGGTGCATTGGTAAGGCCAAAAGGCATGACCAAAAATTCATAATGACCCTCATGAGTTCTAAATGCCGTTTTCGGAATGTCTTCAATCTTCATTCTGATTTGATGATATCCCGAACGAAGATCCAACTTGGTGAAGTAAATTGATCCATGCAATTCATCCAGTAATTCATCAATAACAGGAATGGGGAACTTATCTTTAATAGTGAGCTTGTTGAGCTCCCTATAATCTGGACACATGCGCCATGATCCATCCTTCTTGTGCACCAATACTACTGGAGCTGAGAAAGAACTTTGACTCGGTTGAATTATACCAGCCTCTAGCATTTCTGCAACCATACGTTCAATTTCACTTTTTTGGACATAGGGATATCTGTACGGCCTGATGTTTGGAGGAACACTTCCTGGAATCAGATGAATAGCATGATCATGATCACGCATAGGTGGGAGACCTTTGGGAGTCTCAAATACCTTGGAATGATTGTCCAGGACTTTTTGGAGATCTGGAGAAATAGATGATTCCAATGTGGAAACATCTAGCGAACATAATTGTGCAATTACACCTCTTTGCTCCTTTTTTAGAAGCTTTGTCATGCCATTAGAGCTGATTATCTTTCCTGGTTTCCCTGCAATACCCCTTAATTCAACTTCCTTTCCTTCCGTAGAAAATTTGATGAAAAGTTCTTGAAAATTAAAAGCTATTGTACCCAAGGATTGTAGCCATTGGACTCCTAGTACAACATCAGCACCTCCCATTGGAATGGAAAGCATTGGGCTAGTCAATACATATTCTCCCATGGATAGCTTGATATTATGGCACTTTCCAGAGCAATTTATTGTTCCTCCATTTGCAATCATCACTTGACACTCTGGTGTTGGATATAGGAAGCAATTCAATTCTTTTGCTACCCTACAATGAATAAAATTGTGGGTGCTTCCTGAATCAATCAACACTATTACCTTTTTCTTCTTGATTTGTCCTTCTATCTTGATGGTTTGAGGAGTGGTAATTCCCGCCAATGCATTACAAGATATGGTCGGATTTATTTTTCTTCATCTAGGCTTTGTTCCTGGAGTATATCTTCTTCTTTTGACCTTTCTTGCTCCTTTTCTTCTTCCTCTTCACAATCTATGTAGAATAATTTCTTCTCAGCACACTTATGACCTTTAGTGTATTTGCTATCACAACTGTAACAAAGCCCTTTTGCTCTTTTTTCTTCCAATTGTTGTGGTGTCAACCTTATAGGTTGTGGAAGACTAGGGGCAACAACACTTCCGTCTTTATAGTTGTGAGTGGTATGCTTCCTGGTTGCCATAATTTTGCTTTCCATTTTTCTTGCTAACCTGAATGCCTTCTCTAATGAATCAGGTTCCCAAAGGCGAACATCATGTTGGATATTATCCTTTAAAGACCCTATGAACACATCAATCCTATGCTCCTCTGGAATATCTTTTACCCTTATGTTCAATTTTTGGAACTCCTCAATGTGCTCCATTACTGAACCCTTTTGTTTGAGACTTATCAATTGGCTAAAAAAAGTGTTGCTTTTTGTATCTTCATAATGTGCTATCAATTCTTCCATAAAAATTGCCCAAGTGATAAATTGTTTACGAGAGCAAAGCCATTGATACCATACAAACTGATTTGGTTCCAAATATATAGTTTCCATACGTACCTTTTGTGCGTTTTGCACATTATTGAGATCGAAGAATTGCTCCATCTGTAATATCCATGTGGCGGGATCCTTGCCATCAAACTTCCTCATATCGATTTTTGGAATATGGTGATTCTTCGATCCAACATTAGCGTCTATGGAATCATGATTAACATTTCTTTTGTTCTCATCATGAGTTTCCTTTACTACCTTTTCACCATTAGTGACCCTTTCTTGTAGCAACTTCTTCAATTCTTCCATGTCTGTCTTCAAATCTATCTTCAAATCTACCATGTCTCTCTTCAAATCTGTCTTCAAATCATCCATCTTAGCTTCCATGCCCTTTATCTTAGATTCCACTCCACTTATCTTAGCTTCTGTTAGCTTTTGTGAGCGTGACATTTGTTGCACTTGTTCTTGTAATTTTGATATATCATGTAGCATTTCTTCCTCTTCTTCATGAGTCATGCTAGAGCTTTCAGGTTCCTTACTAGGTGTTTGCATTTTCTTTCCTCGGGGCATCAGTTACCGATAATAATGCTTTACTATGCCCTTTGAATTCCGTTAAACCAAGCTTACACAAAAATTAAAAAACAAACTACACACCTTTTTTCACTTTATATAAGCCTGATATTGAAACTGATGTATCTCTATAATTTCAGATCATCCAGTTCTGGAATTGCTAACTGTAGTAGCCTTCTACGTCCTCTTTCCAATGCCACAAGTCTAAGCAAAATTGGATTCTCCAAGGAAGATTTATGTGAAATCTCCCACAGTGACTTGCTTTTAGACTGGTTCGGTAGAGCGAACTAGTACGATGTACCATGAGTCACTGTTTCAACCATTGAATCTGAAACACACACACAAGAAACTACAGTCCATCCTCTTTCTATACCTTCTTACGAAATTTCAATCCAATCCCCAGAGAGAAATTTATGATGATTTTCCCAAGGTCACTTGTTTTGAATGTAATTCAGGAGTCTGCAAAAAGACCAACTTCCTCAGATCATATCTCCGCTAATATCGCACGAAAATCTCTGTAATTCGAACCCAAGGTTTAGCGCGATTTCTTCTCAAATGGGTTTTTTTGTGACTTCTGAAACGTCACAGAAAAAAAGTTATAGCAAAAATGCCATGATAACCTGTTTGGAGCAGCGAAACCCTAGAATCCAAAGCTTTGATACCAAATGTTATGAAACCAGCTCAAGAAAAGATAGAAAAGATAGATCAACGCCTTAGAATTCAGCCTCTTCGAGGGGGCAACCTCCTTTACATTACATAAATGAACAATTCTTGGATGATACAAATAACAAAACCTCCTTTCTATATATAGGAGTCTAAGGAGTCACAATATAATGGAGTCGACCTAACAATAATAATATAAAGCCACAAAAATAACAATAGAGGGATTCTATGGGGCATAGAAATAAAAATATGGGGGTAATAGGGGCACAACAATATAAATAAGGGGTATAACTATCATAGTAATGGCGTAATCACTAGTATTATAGGGACCCAACAACATCAAACAAGGATTTGCGCAGCACAATGAATAGCAAAAGAAGTAAATGAACACTGCATATACCTCACATCCAGGGCCATCTGAAGAATCAAATGTCAAACTGCTGAAGCTATTCGGACCATCGATCTCACGACATCAACCGCATGAAAATCACTGCTCGCGGATGAATGTTGACACTTGCACTCCATTTAGAAAAGTGATTGGGAAATGAAATGAGCAAATAAGAAATGTGAATGCACCATCATATTTGTGGCGTCAAATAGTGCAAAATCGACCGTCCAATTTCTGAATTATGAGAAATTGAGAATCTAGGGCTCAAGGAATATTTTAGATTCCCCATAGATTCCCTCCTCTAGGTTCTCTGCAAACCAACTTCTCAGATCATGAAACTGACTGCGCCATCTGGTTTGTGTCGCCTAGAGGTGTAAGATCCACATAAAATTTTTCCAATTTGGAAACTACGAAAATTTCACCCTCTTGGAAATTTTGCTCAGTCATGGTTCCACCTACATAAAAAAATAATTAAAAAATAATTACCTCATTTTCCGTGCCTACTCTTGGCTTCTCCCTCCCCGGGCTCAATAGGGGCTGGGTCCCCATTGTGCATCTCGCCCCATGCCACCCGCACTAACTGAACATACATTGGTTATTTGAGGTCTAGGTGCATTAACTTGTCGTCACATTATATGGTGGTATGTTTAGGTGGTGTCGTCCTTTATGGTGTACACACTATAAATGGGACCACCCAATGGAGGTCAGCCCACATGGGCTGGGAGGGTCGAATCCCCGCCATCCTCACTTAAATGTGGCTTGTATATAGTGTGATGGTGGTTGGGGGTGGTGACCCCCACCCGTTTTATATATATATATATATATATATATATATATATATATATATATATATATATATACATACATATATATATATATATATATATATATATATAGATATATATATATATATATGTATATGTATATATATATATATATATATATATATATATATATATAAACAATAAGCAGTTTCGAAAATTCGGTTTTTGGACCGAAGGAGCCTTTTTAAACAGGAAACAATTTTTTTCAGAATCTGGCCGGATTTGGCCAAGTGGAAAAGTCCAAATTGCGGCCTCTTAAGCCCACCTAGTCAGCAAAAGGTCAACCCAACTTTTTCTTCTTTTATCTCCTTCGTCTGGACTCTGATTGACGAACCATTCACACCACCATGATCATGATGACCAGATCTTTAACATAAACTCAGTTCGAGCATAATCCAGACACTTCAATTTTTGACCATTCATAAGCCCTGTTTGTCTTGTGTGGGTATCTAGAGCCACCTAGATCAATCCTCCCCACTAAGGATTTTGGTCCTCCGAAAGCATGAAAAATATTATGCAACTTCTATGTACCTTCTCCGCATCACAAGCGTCCTGAAAGGTCTGCTTCCATCTCCTTCACCTTTGTTCTTTAGAGCCTTAAGTGATGAGCCGACACCTGCAACCTTTACAACCTGTAGTACAATGTTTTGCAAATTACATGCTTGAATCTCATGACTAACTAATGACTCAAGCATCCCATACTTGCCACAGATATATAACACATACTCGACAATCAAGTTTCCAGCAAAATGGAAACAATGCCCCAACTACGAAAATAGGGCCAATGTATCATTGTTGCCTCATCAAGTAATGGAAAACACATTATCACTGCAACACATAATCTACAAAGATAAGGTCAAACATCATTGTCTTTGACAAGTGATGGAAACAAGACATCACTTTCACAGTTTATCATACAACACAAAATAAGAACATACATCATTGTTGCTGAAAAAGTGATGGAAAACGCATCATCAATTTTAAATTTTAAAATGCAACAAATGATTCACAAAAGCACGACCATGAAACGAAAACATGTCTAGAAACAATTTTTCATTGACCAATGTGAATGGGTTGCCTCGTTGTGACAATTTTTCTTGTCGAACAATCATTTCACCTGGTTCATCTACTGTCTCTTTGTCTTTAAGGCACTACTTTGGATTGAGCCTCCAACAAGTGTCTCTTGATGGCCATTTCTATCACAATGGCTATAATACATCTTCTTCCTTTAGATTTGTTTAACCTGTTTCCTTACATGCTATTGAGAGGGTCTTTCACACCTCATCCTTTTGTGTGCTGCCATTCTTTTCCAACACTTAGAAAATGTATGGTTATGTAATCCACAAAAGGTACATGTCTTTTGATTCCATGTTTTACGTTCATCATTACAAACATGCGTATAATCAAAATGAAAATTCACATGTTGAAAGTGGTTATAGCTTTCCTTGATGTCTCTGGTGTAAGTATGGTGCTAAAAGCTTGCCTTAGCTCTTTCCTTGCCATGGAAACTTCCATGCGATGATGGGGATGGGTTCCCATCATTCTCTTTCCTCGATGATTTCAACGATGTCTTGGAAGCATATGACACCTTTGAGCATTCTCCTTTGGTGTATCTCAAGCCTGCAAATGAGCTCTCTACATAACCTCCAATGGTTGAATTCTTCCTTGGTTATTAACACCAATTTATTTTTCCTCCCCGTTCCTCGTCCTGGTAAGGAGCTTCATTTTTGTCCCTGTAATTGGGATCTCCGCATCTCCAATAGAAATCATACTATGTGATGACAAAACTGAAATGAAATCAACATCTTTTACCTCCACTGTTAATTTGGAAAGAACTAATGAGGGCTTCTCATCATCTATTGTTGGTGATTCGCTAGCTGTCTTAGGGCATTCCCCAACTTCCTTTCTAACATACCCAAGTCTCACCTGACGGAGTAGTTCTTCTACTTTGATGGGGTTGATAATGACTTGGCCACTAATGCCAAGCCTTTCCCTTCATACCCCATTTTCTTCACTAGTTTGAAGCCAATTCCTGTGGTATGATTTTCAAAAACAGCGAAATCATCATCAGGACACACATGAATTTCGAAAATTACATTTTACCTCACATGGGTCACGCTGTAGGTTTTTCAAGGCCTTGTCCTTTGCTTGCAGCTGTCATAGTGCACTACATTTCTCGTCTTAGTCTTCATGTAGACACATCTTCAATTCATCATTCTCTGTCTGAAGGCTTTGCTTGTTTTTTTTTTTTCAGTTCTTCTATGGCCTCTTCTGTGGCTTGCAACTAAAGCTGCAATCACTCCTTTTCCTCTCTCTCTTTCTGTAGAGTTTCATAGATTATTTCCACTCTTTTGGAGATTTTGAGCATGGTCTTGTCTATCGCCTTTTCATCCTCCGTCGTTGCACGTTCCATTGTTCATGTTGCAATTCACATCCATGCAAAAACTGCTCTGGTACCACTTGATCTAGGTTCAGGTGTGATGAAGGATCCTTCCAAGAACTTTTACTTTTCTGATGTGTTAAATTTCATTTTTAAAAGAACATTAATGAATACATCTGCATGTTGTAATGGAGAGGAACAAGACAATCATTAGCACATGAAAACATAAGTTGTTGATAACGGAGTTAGTCTAGGAGGGACCATGTCTCCGAGCCTAGGTGTCAAGATGGTGTAGGCCGCTGCATTAAGTGTTGTCAATAGTGATGATGTACATGAGAGGTGATGTCGTTATCATAAAAAGAAAATGCCCTCACGTAGGAGTGGCTCCAAGAGATGTTCCTCTACAGGAACTGTCAGTAAAAAATGACTCCTATCAGTATGACATAAAATTCATGTATGATGAGAATCCCGCCAACATAGCATAAAAGAGATCTTAGTGAAAACATGCATGACGACAACTTGAGTATCCCATCAACATACAGCAAAGGAATCTCAAAATGCAACATGACGAATCATGATGACAAGTACATCACACATATGATTCTGCATCACATCAAGCAAGAATCATGAAAATAAGTAATAAACAAGATCCCACAATGCATAGCAAAAGAAGTACATGAACACTGCATATGCTTCACATCCAGTCCTATCTGGAGAAGCGGATGTCAAACTGTTGAAGCTGTTTGGACCATCATTCTCACGACATCAATCGCATGAAAATGACTACTCACACATGAATGTTAACACCTACACTCCACTTAGAAAAGTGGCTGGAAAATGAAATGGTCAAATGAGAAATCTAAATCCACCATCAGATTTGTGGCGTCGAATAGTGAAAAATCAATTGTCCAATTTTTGAATTCTAAGAAATTGAGAATCCAGGGCGTAAGGAATATTTTAGATTCCCCCTAGATTCCCTCCTCTTGGACCTCTGCAAATTGGCTGCTCAGATCAGGAAACTGACTATGTCATTAGGTACGTGTCGCTAAGAGGTGTAAGATCGACATAAAAATTGTCCAATTTGGACACTGCGAAAATTTCACCCTCTTGCAAATTTCGCTCAGTCATGGTTCCACCTATGTTAAGAAATTAATTACAATTTAGCTGCCTCGGTTTCCATGCCCTCTCCAGGTTCCTCCCTCCTGGGCAAGTGCTGAGTTTATATCAAATTTGTGGCAAATTAACCAATGAGTCAGTTTGGTGCAGTGGTTAAGTCAAGGCATTAGTTGAGGAGGGGTCAAGTGGTCAAACCCCACCCCTCATTTTATTTACACGTTATGATTTTAGAAACTAAAATGAATTAAAAAGGGGGTTGGGTCCACATTGGGTGGCCTGTCCCATGCCTCCCGTATTAATTGAACATACACTAGTTATTTGAGGTCTGGGTGCATTATATGGTGGTATGTTTAGGTGATGTCATCCTTTATGGTGTATGCACCATAAATGGGGTCACTAGGTGGGGGCCAACCCACGTGGGCCAGAAAGGTACGATCCCCGCTAGCCTTACTTAAATGTGGCTTGCATATAGTGTGATGGTGGTTGTGGGTGGTGGGGTTGGTGGCCCCCACCCCTTTTTTTAAATTATAAAAGCAATAGGCAGTTTTGAAAATTCAGTTTTTGGACCGAAGGAGTCTTTTTAAACAGGCAACCATTCTACCTAGAATTTGGTCGGAGTTGGCCAAATTCCATCCACCGGAAAAATTCCAAATTGTGGCCTCCTTAACCCTGAAGTAAAAAATTCAACCCAAATTTCATTGCTTCCATATCCTTTATCCGGACTCAAATTGATGAACTGTTCGCATCACCGATGAACCATTCGCATCACCACGATCATGACTACAAGATCTTTAACATAAACCTAGTTCGAGCATAATCTAAACACTTTAATTTTTCATCATTCATAAGCCCTCTTTGTCCTGTGTTATCCTGTGTTTTTTTGGAACCCCTGGATTTCTCTTCCTCTTAAATTGCTATAGACCACACATTGTAGCTTTCCATTCAAATTTTCAATTTAAATAAAAATTTAAATTTCCAATTTACGTAATTGGATCAATGTAATTTATTTTCCTCATTTAAATAAATTTTTGCAAGAGAATTAACCTTTCTAGAAAGGAATTTTTCGAAAATTTAAACCGCTCAATCCATCGAAAAAACAAATCTTACACAACCTCCTTGTAAAAAAATAAAATAACTTACAACCAAATATATATAAGGCGAGGAGCATGTCTCACAAACGCTCAACATTAATTTGCAGCACTTCTCAAAGGTAATACGCAACACAAAAAGCTCACGCTTCTCAGGCTGGACTCATGCTTGTATAACATACTCGCAAAACACCTCAATACACCATTACCACAACTCAAACCCACAAAGCACAGATTTGCGGCTCTTTAGGCACTTATTTCATGCAGTAGAGCAACAACGCTATGTTAATGATTCAATAGGAACTGCAACCATGCCAAAGGACCACCGTTCTGGATAAATGAGCAAAGAAAACAATGTTACATGCCAAATATCAACACGTTGCTCATGTTGTACTCCAACATTATGAAATTGAATGATTTAATTAAGGGGGTTGAAAGAGGATTATAAAGCAGCTGCATTGGCACAATCCACTGCCTTCCACCTCATCAATTCCCAACTTGACCTCCTCAAATATGTCCATGACAAGCTCAGAGCTATTTAATTTAATTGCATGGGATAGGATTTAACCAGAGCTCTTTGGAATACATTCCTTTAACTTCATCGACATTATTTGAATAGCCCATAACAACATCACCACTTTGGGGAAGGACCTTTGTGGCATTCAGAGACCTAAATTCAAAATTGTAGGAACCTTCCCATCACATGTTCCTCCTTTCACACAATTGGGCTTGGCTTGAAGGAGCCTTTCCATGCACAAGGCAATCTCCAGGTCACACATAATAGTAGTGTTTATATATTTCGGCTCCATTGGTGGCTAAACACACACTTGCAGTACCAATATGCACAACTCCAACTTCTACGCAATAGTTGGATGCGCTCAATTTTTGTCCAGTCGGTATTGACAAAAACACAATTTCCTACTGTCAAACTGCGACAAAAAATCAGACTCTTGTAAACAGGCGGGACACTTTGATAGTCAATCTGCTACATATAATAGCAATCAACTCACAAAGAGAGGTATTCCATTAGCATCCTTCAATACAATCAATGCTTCAATGCAGTTTCACACAACACCACACAATAGCTTTTCACTATTCCTCTTGACTATGTAGCCTCATATGCATAGCAAACACAAGCTCCCGATCGCATCAAATGCAGTGCTCCAAGATCCTAACAGTGCACATATTCAATGCTCAAACCAAACACTACCTTTTCAAATCACATTGGCTTATACCAACACAAAATTTAATCAAAGATAAAGTATGTAAGATAAAATATGGATGAAGAGAGATTCAACTCATAGATGAAGCAAAACTCAACCTTGCTTCACTTACAGATTGATTGATTTAGTTAAAAAACACATAAATTTATAGGATTACAAATTAGTTAAGGAATTTGAACAACCTCCTGATAAATAAATAATATGTAAAACCTAACTTAAACCCATAACCTTAACCAGACACAATAAGACCATAACCTTAACTAGACACAATAAGAGATTAATAATAAAACAATCTAGCATTCTCCATTATTCTAAATTTATTTAAGCCTTTTTTACAATTTTATATTTTTGGATGTAGCAAAGTTATATTTCAATTTAGTTATTCTTTTAGTATTTAAAATTATTTTAAAGATTTAAAATATCTAGAAAAAAGATTTTTACTCAAAATACTTAAATAAAAATATGGCATTTCACACAACTTTGTTAAAAATAGATGAGTTACCAACTCTATCTTTATTTATCCCCGGATGCGGGTGCTGGAGACGAGAGTTAAAGTGATAAGACAGTGGTTGGGTGGGGCGGATTGCCACTTGCCCGACCTGCACAGGATACGTGGATGGGCGACACTTCAAAGCGCGTGGCACACCTGCATGACCATCACTCAGGGTACGTTATTTCGCTGGTTCGGCTGGAACGTCAGGTTCATAGTGAGGGAATTAAGTTTCACACGCATTAGCGTGCAGCGGAGGGATCAAGCCATTAAGGGAGCAGTAATGGGAGACGACTCCCAAGACAAAGCCTGTAATCTTAAAACCAGAGGCAGGACGAGGGGGATGGTAAATTCGTTAGCGTTGCCGCTCTGCCGACACTCCTCTGCGTGTGATAGGAATCTCAGAGAGAAGGCAGGGAATTGGACTTGGGTGTTGATTATCTTGGTCCTCTCTGCGAGGCTGGTCGCTCCCCTCCCCGAATATCGCTCAGGTATTGCTAGTCGGCCCTCCCGCTCTTTTCTCTTGGCATCTGATATCTATGTTTGGTTTTGGTTTAAGCAAAGGCGCAGGGACTTGGCAAACCCAAAGAACGTGTTCATTTTAGGCAGAGGAGGCTCAATTGGGAGGCATCGCCGCATCCAAGCTATCGCCCCACAGAAAAATCTCTGGATTTGGGCCACTATCAGCCGCAGGATGCCTCGATTGAGACCAAGAGCAGGAAATCGCAGAGGGCAGGCAAGAAGAGCCCCAACGGACTCATCCTCCAGCGATTTGAACCATCCTCCAAGAAGAGGGATTTCTTCTCGCAGCAGAAGAGGAAGGTCTCGAGCCTTTGACTCTCGACCTGGTCTGATTCCTGCCATAGGCTCCGTCATTTTTACCTTTGACAGTGCTCTCACCAGGCCCAGGATCACAACCTATTTTACTGTGGTGTTTCAGGAGGAAGGTTTAGCAGTTGATTTAAGGACACAAGAGGAAAATTCGAGGGCTATGCAGGACCCCTCTTCATCTTTTCAGATAGCTACGGAGACCACGCCTCAGCAGGAATTAAGGAGCAAAGAAGCAACACACGGGAGACGATGATGGTAGATCTAGGTACTGATGCCCAGAATGTGACACAGTTAGAGGAACCACCTCATATGGGCTGGTGTCGAATTACTGAAGAGCCCATTGATGAAGAGGAAGGCCAACCATGCTTCTTTTTTTGTAGAATGCCCCTGTCCACAGGGCAAGGTTGTAAGGCGGAATGGTCATGGGTTTTTGTTATTGTCTTGTGTTTCAGTGTTTACTCTCCTCTGGTCTTTTCTTTTTGAGTTTTTGACTTGCCTCAGACTTCAGAGATTATTCCCCTGCATGGGAAACAATATCAGACATTTTTCAAATATGTATATGCTGGATAGAACTGCCTCCTGCAGGAGCAGAGTGCTTGACTACGGTCATGTTGTATATTTACCACCTCTTTGTTAATATAATAGATTAGAATTACGCAAAAAAAAAAAAAAAAAAAAAACCCTACCTTTATTTATTTATCTAGTTACCTTATACTTGAGGGCACTTAAATTTTTGGTCTTATCACAATGGGATAACATTTCAATGGTGAGAATTGAACCTAGGTGGGGAGGAGAACAAATAGTCTACCCAACCAAACTAGCTATGAACACTAGACTACAAAACTAATCAATAAGATGACACTTTGAAAATTGAAAGCCATGGAGTGGGATTTCTTAAAACATATTTTTTTCAATTTATAATAACATATTCTTGAAATTGGAGAATGAAATGTCTAGGGAAAATGGGAGTGAACACAATTTTTAATAAAACCTCAATTCAATCATAAAGTGGTACATGATATTTACAAGTTTTGGTGCTAGTTAAAATCAACTTGGTTTAATGTATCTTTACATAAATGTGTGTCTTTAGTGGTTTCCTTAATAAAGTGGTACATGATATTTAGATGCTTAGGAGCTAGTTAAGGTCAACTTGGTCTAATGTATCTTTACATAAATGTGTGCCTTTAGTGTTTTCCTTAGTATATGCATTTATAGTTATGCAACTTGATAGTCACTAGAAATTGAGTGATCAAACAATTCATATTCTCCTCAATGCTAATGACTATATTGATCCATGTCTTAACATTTGATTGGTCCATGATCTTTATTTAAAGTGCATTGAAGGTGGTTTATTAATAACAAATTGTGAGAAATTTTTATTCTATTTTTATTTTAGTTTGTACTAATATGTTTCCTCATGTGAGCTTCAGTGGGGTTGTGCATTGCTTCCCTTGGATTTAAACATGTAATACACTAGTGTACTTCTCTTTGATATATTTTTGCAAGCAATTAGTTAAGGTATTTGATCTATGTGAAACTACCTCATCTCTCCAACATGTTAATACAGATTTATGAAGACCCACCCATTGTTGATTGAGATCCTGATTCATTCACTTAACTTATTGAAATTATAGTGCTTGAATTCATTTTTAAATGAGCCAAAACATTTGGAAACAAATTTCTGTACTCAAAATTCTAAAAAAAAATATGACATCACACAAAATTTCATAAAAAATAATTGATTTTTCCATTTATTAACTTTCTCTTTATATATTTATTTATGATTTTTTCACGATGGGAATTAGTGACTCATTAGAATGATCTAGGATATCCCCAAGGTAAAACCTATTGACTATCACTATAACCCAATAATATAATCCAACAACTCACAAGGTAGATATACCAAACACTTGTAACTTAGTGAAGGGTTAAGACATCTTAAGGAACAACAAAATGGACCTATATCCTTAGGGGGTGGTTAGATTTCTAGACTTATCACAATGTATCAACATGTCACTTGTGAGAATCAAACCTAGGTGGGGAGGAGAAGAAATAATTTTCCTTTCTACATATTTTCTAGGTCCTAGACTAAAAAAATGATCAATGAGATGAAACTTTGAAAATTGAAGGACATGGTAGTGATATTTTATCTACTTAAAACATTCTTTGTATTTACAATAACATATTCCTAAAATTATAGAATGGAATGTTGAAGTGAATTTTAAATAACTACAACATTAAAAAGAAACTTTGTTTAACACATTGATGTGAGAAATGTCGGGTTAATCGCGAATTGGTCATAAAGTGTTAAGATATTTAGATACTTGAGTGTTAGTTAAGATCAACTTGGTATAATGTATCTTTAATTTTTTTCCCTTTAGTGTATTTCCCTAGTATGCATTAGCATTCATTTATTATCATGCAATGAGATAATCACTAGACATTAAGTGATCCAATAGTTCATATCCTTCTCGATACTAATGACTATATTGAACAACGACTTAACATTTGATTATTAGATTATATTTATTTAAACAACATGGAGGGGTTTTTTATTAACGATCAATTGTGAGAAACTCTTATGGAATTTGTTTCAATTTCACTAATATATTGCCTCATTTAGTCACATCAGGTTGAGTTGTGGACTATTTCCCTCAAATTTAAGCATGTAAAGTTCTTATGTATCAACCTTTCATCCATGTAGTTGAGAAATTACTTAAGTTTTTTTTATGGAGACTCATTCTCAAACTTTTATTTCTACATACATAAAATAATTATTTTAAATGTTTTATTTATGTGCATTTTGAAGCTAAGTGATTTGTTTCATTGTGTTTAGGGCATTATTTTGGTGGAAAACACAAATTTTCAAACTTAAAAATGTTTTTGTTTAGATTATATATATATATATATATATATATATATATATATATATATATATATATATATATATATACCTAGTGATATTTTATGTATTGTTGATATTCAATTTTTCTATTTATTTTTTTAGTTAGCACATGTGCACCTTGTGTGATCTTGGAAAACAAAAAATAGAGTGGGAAATTATTTCTTTTATCCGTATGCTATTTTCTATATACTTTATGTAATCCCAATAAATTAGAAATAAATAGAAACCCACATTTTATATACATACACAAACTTATTCATATATGACTGTAAGAAAACTTGTATTTTATGTACACACTTATTCACATCTCACTATGATATTTTATATATTGGATTTTTTTTAATTTCTTATAAAATTTCATTTTTTGGTATATAGATGTGTTGAATATTTTTGCGAATTTTTTTTTTTTTTTTAAGATAATCATGAGTTTTGAAGAGAATGGTAAAAGAAACTATTTCATAAAATTTGTTTTATATTTTACATTAATTCACTTGATCCAAATTTAATTTGATATTTTACATTACTTCACTTATCCAAATTTAGTTTATTAAATTAAAAGTTCTTAAATTTAAGTCTTTGTTTTCCTTAAGTTAATTTTTGAAAAAATGTATGAAAATTTATGTTATCACATATTTTTAAATTATAAAGTGTATGTAAATAAATATAAACCAATTTTAATTCATTTTATTTTCCAGATTATAAAATTATTTTCACATGCAATTTTAAATTGTAAAATATCTTATCGAAGTACGATTTATTTTCATATTCTTTTATACCAGTATGTTATTTCATGTAAAAACAATTTATTTGTAAAAGTGAACTAACAAAAAATGTTAAAAAAATAAGGAAACTTTATACTAAGCAACCTCATTTTTTATCAACTACCACATGAAGCACCTTCTACTTTCCATGTTGCACTTATATTACCTTTATGTATTTCCTATAAAGGGCATAAATTTGAGATACGAAGTTCCTTTTTAGTGCCCTTTTTGAAAATCCCTATTCTTCCGGACCTTTTCTTCCATTTAGCTAGTGTTTTCTTTTGAAGACATATTACATATATATTTTAATATAATTAGTCTAAACGGTCTTTGATTATTATAACTAGTCTAAATAAATAATCTTTGCTTGCCAATTTAAACTACTTCTCGTGGATATTGTGTGGGGGGATCTACTACAAGTAAAGGAAGAAAAACTAACCCCACTAATGCTTTAAACAAAGGTAAATGGGATGATAAAAATGACAAAGCACATAGATTATTCAAAATATCTATCTCTAATGGTTTACAATTTTTCAATCAAGGAATTTATGACCTAGATGAAACTTAAGAAAATATGGAAGCCATATTTGGTAAACACAATGAGATACGAGGCCACAAGCTTGAAAACCAATTAATATTTTTAAATCTCAATGATTTCTTTTACATTGAAGGTTATCAATCTAAGTTTAAAAAACTCAGGGTTTTACTTGAAGACTAAAAAATAGAACGAAGTATGACCAATGTTTATATGGCATTCTTTAACTTTAAGGACATTGTAGCAGAGTGAGTTTCCTACATTAGAGATATATTAAAAAAGAATGACTGTGCAAATATAAACAAAATCCTCCGTAGGGTGGGTTGCTTTCCAATATTTTTCAATGCAGAAGAAAACATGGAATTTATGAGGGAGGTTACAAAAGAGGAGATTGAGATGGTTCTAAAGAATTTCCAAAAAGAAAAAGTCCTAGTCCAAATGGTATTTCCATGTAATTCTATTTGGCTTGCTTTAACATCATTAGGAAATACTTGAAGGAAGTTATATAGTACTCCAAAATAATTGGGGGATAGTAGCTCCCTTTAGTTCCACTTTTATGGCTCTTATTTTAAAATTGGACAAGGATGATACTCTTGACAATTTTCGTCCCATCTCCCTTTGCACTGTTATTTATAAAACCATCTTGAAGATTATTTCTCTAAGATTGAAGCCCATTTTTTTAGATCACATCTCTATTGAACAAATTTGGTTTCTGAAATATTATCAAATCCATGAAGCCATTAGCCTAGCCTAGGAGGATTTGCACTCCTTTCACACCTTTAAAAAGGGCCATTATCTACAAAGTCGATCTCTCAAAAGAATTTGATAGGGTGGATTAGCTCTATACTAAGTTGTTGTCACTCCATTTGGGTTTTAGTGCACTCTTTATTGGCTGGATATACAATTGTATTAGCTCCTCCTCTTTGGCTCTCTGAATAAATGGATCTACTTCCCCCTTTTTCAATCCCTCGGGGGCCTTCATTAGGGCTTCCATTTGTCTCTACTTCTATTCCTACTTGATGGTAGAATCACTAAGAAAAGCCATTCTATATGCCAAAAGGTAATTTTTGTTAAAAAGTATCTCTATATCTCAGATATGTTACCTCACACATTTTTTATTTGTGGATGATTTTAACATCCATAGAGTCTCAACATATACCACAAAAAAATATATTATTAGTTTTACTAAGACCTCCATCCACACACCAACCTAAACAAGAAAATAGGGTTAAGGTTCTAAAACATGATTTGAACATATTCAATTGTCATTCTCTTTTCAAAATTAGCCTCAAAAAGGGAATTCATTATGAACACATCTAAATTTATGGCACACATAGATATTTACAAGATAAATTGTTGTCACTCCACAAATTTCGTTCAAATTCATGAGCGCTCTTGATTTTTGTAATTTCATAGCGCTCCTAGATGAGGTGATCTCACAGCACTCTTGGTCTTGTGATTTTCTAGTGCTCTTGATTAGGTTATCTCATAGTGCCAATGTGCTTCCATGACAAAAAGTTGGAATTTGGGCAAAAATGTACAAGTCTAGTTGTTATCATAGTTTAATGTCAATGTAAAAATTTCAGGTCAGTATCTTAGGTCGTGTTCTAAGAAGCCAAAACAACAGAAAAAGGTAAAACAAGTTTCTAAGGCCAAGGTTAAGAAGAATGGGAGGGAAACGATAAATGTAGATATTCTACTGGAAGCTTCAAGAAATGAATTTTCATGTGATTATCGCCAAAAACCTATCTCAAAAAAATAAAACCACTTTGCAGAGAGTTTTGAACAATCGCTATCAAATTAGTTGTCATGAATTTTTTGTTTGTTTTGTCAATGCGAACTGCCAGTTAGTCTGTTAATGCCTTGAAAATTTTGGTTTTGGCTAACATTGATAGTGATTTTGTCAGGGTTTTTCACAGTTTTGATCCCATAGTATTCGACATTTTTATCCACTGCTTAGATTTTATATGGGATTTTTGCAACGATCAGAGGGTTAGTTTGGATGGAGTTATATGGAGGATGTTTCACACAATTATTATCATCTCTTAGGATCAGTTCAGAGGGATATGAAGAAAGGATATTTTGAGTATAGTAACAAATATTTCAACAGTGTTCTGAGGCACCAGTTTGGGGATTACTGTATTTTGTAGCAAAAATTCAGTTATCTATTTTGTTCCTTTACTATAGTAGTGCCACCAGCTACAATTACCAATGTTATCAATTATAGTTCCACTTTTATTTCAAGTAGTTTTTTAGCCAGCGTAACTTTAAGATGATAATACATTAAATATTTATTTTTGTAAATACATATTCATCTAGGATGAGAGATCGATTATAGTTCCTAAAGATAGTTTATAATTTGATCTTCCTAGAATTATGATTTTGGTTTGTAAATAGTTTTATATAAATCTATTCCAAAATACATAACAAGGGTTGCTCCATGAAGGAAAAAATGACTACTTTATTATATTTTTTTGAATATTACTGAAAGAAATTTCAAGAAGAAGTTTCAATATATTGTTTCGAGAGATTCATGTTATAATATCTTCACAATCTATGCTTCTATTGCTTTTTGTTTTCTCTGTATTCCATATTTATGTTTCCTCAAGATCTAAATGAGCGTTATAGAATTAGAATTCATCTATTTGATTCTCTGATTCCATGGTTACAAAGTTATTCATTATTGATTCTTTGTCCATTGCATTCATATTTCTTCACCACTCTATTTGATATTGTAAGGGCCTGATTCCTATTATTAGAGCCTCAATCTATTATACACTAACAGATCTATTTTTCTACTGTTTTAAAAGTAATAAAAGGAGCTTGCTGACCTTCTCACATATCTTTAAACACTTAACATCTTATCACTTTATCATAAGCAACATAAATTAAGGTGAGCATTCCATTGATATCAACTTAACAAGAGTAGTCCATGGAAAAATACATGTTCTGACGGTTCATGATGATACCTTTGTCTTATAGCTCCAGCCGAACGCTCCTTCTCACCGACCCAACCGGATTTACCTCCCAGCCAACCAGGAAACAAATTCCTACCCCAGGAAACCTCCACAGGTTCCCTAGCCCTCCGTGCCCAAGTCCAACAAGATATAGTGTGTCCTCAAGAAGAATGTGCGAAACCAGATAACAATACTTTCCTCCTCTCAAACCCAAGAAACCTCCATAGGTTTCCAAGGTCTCCCAAAATCATGACCAATCCAAACAATCACAACCAACCCCCACAATCCTAGGCAAGACCCCAACCTGCCCCTTTCTTCCTTCCCCCTTCCCTTTTTATACCCTCCTTCCCTTCTCCATCTCAACCACCTCTCATTAATGTCATTAACTTCTCATTCATACTTACAGTTGACTTCTCTTCTCCCAGGTAAGCTAGGAGTACATTTGGAAATGTGACATGAATATAAAATTGAGAATTTAATGGGAAAGGATCATGCCTTCTCCCAAGTAAATCTGAAAAGTACATTTGGGAATGTGAGGTGTAATTACATGGAGAGGACCATGTCTTCTCCTTAGTAAATGTGAGGGTACATTGGGGAATGTGATATATATATATATATATATATATATATATATATATATATATATATATATATATATATATATATATATATATATATATGGAGAGGACTATGTCTTCTCCCAAGTAAATGTGTGGGTACATTGCGGAATGTGAAATGAATACATATATTTGGAAATTTTTGAAGGAGACCATATCTTACCTAATATTCAATTTGAGAAGGTAAGTGGGGAATTTGAATAATGGAAATCATGAATTTTATATTAGACCAATATTTCTCAATATTTTCAGATAATGTAAATATTAACAAAATTTGTAGGATAAGATTTAAGTGGGGCATTACATACAGCCCTCCTTTAGAAAACTTCGTCCTGAAGTTAGAATGAAAAGATGCAAGGAGTTTGAAAGCATAGCAACTAGAGAGAGTTATAGCAATAAAATCATATAAGTTCGACAATGACATTTCTTCCCCTCAAGAGTCTCCAACTGATCTATATCCCCCTATCCATCCAGGCCTACTTCCTTTTCCACCCTATCCATCCTTTGCTGCTTTATCAGTGGTAACGTTCATACTAACCACTGATAAAACCGACATGGTGGGAGCATCAAATTCATCGACCTAACTTCCCGAGCAGGCAACTGGCAATCGTCATCACACGTCTAGGGGAGCATGTCCACCACTGCCCTCCCACGACTCTAGGTTTCAGAGGATACACGGTGGGAAATGCCTCCACCCCTCCTGCAGAACTAGGGTTAATACCCTAATACAGACCACAATACAGAGCTGGTTGGACTTGTCATCGAATAATCCAGCCAGGTTGTCTTGCCACCTGTCATTTGCATTTTTCTCGTGTCATAAGAGTGCATATCAAGTAGATACCAAATGAAGTAAAATAATGTACATTATACCTTCCTCATGAGATGTCTCATCCTTCCCTCTTGGCTATCACATAGTTCTTTTCCCCTGTGGGTTAGCTCTCATTCATGCATTTATATGACAACAAGACATATAATCATCACATTACTAAGTCTAGTATCCATGTGTCAATCTAGGAATTCTCGCTAAGTCATTCATTTAAATAAATCATATCCACTTGAGCTATATACGAGCCAAAATAATTCTAATAATTTACGCACTAGGTAGTCCATCACTAAGTGAGTCATACATGTAGTCATACATAAACCATTTCTATCATTAATATCAAATCTATCAACTCATTCATATAAGTAGTTTTATGTGTCAACCAAATGCATCAATATTACATAATGTTCATAAATAAATAACATGGAAATAGGATCTTAACATAGGTAGCTATCTAAGTCAAAATAGGCATCACAGATGCTCAAAAAGTGAGGGGTCATCACAATGCATAGTCTCTACATCCTCCCAGGTCGCAGATCTTGGGAGATAAGTGATCAATGACATCGTGTGGTGTCTACTTCATGGAGGATGTAACTATATTGTATCGGATATGAAGTTCACAATATCCTTGAGTATTATAATGTGAAAATGGGGCAATCATGGAACCTAAGTTACTCCTTTCCTCAACATATTTTACCACTCTTCTTGTGAGCCTTTTCAATATTAATTTTACATATATGGCTTGGATTGCAAGTTTTCATTGGTTCTTGATAATCCTTATTGACCCCTTGAAGATGAAGCAGTTCTTTGTTGATCGGGGTTTGGGATATTCAAAGTTCCTTTCATTTTGATAGATTGTGATTTAGCCAGAAACTGGGTAAGAGCTCCTGAGGAGGGGTAGAGCTCAGTCTAGACTTTTGTCCATTCACTTTCTTTTATCATTTCCACCCTTTTTTTTTTTTTTCCCTTTTAACATTTGGCTCATGCTAGCGTTAAAGTGTTAAGAATTATATACATTGCCTTGGGGAATGTGATTGTGTTTAGTATGAAACAATTTTATCAGAATTGGAACTGGTCCAAAATGAAATTACAAAATCTAAAAAAAAATCAATCATATGTAAACAGTAAAAGACAAAATATTCATATTTTAATAAAAGAATCATATATTCATGTACACCAATGTGAAGGTGAATATGGAAAATCATTTCACGTGAAATATGCAAAATTTTCTAGAGTATATAGCATGTGAGGGTGAATATAGCAAAATGGCATCAAGTGCAATTACATACATGAACCAAAATATACATAAACATGGAGGCTCTAAATGTCCTCTAGAATCCAAAAATAAATAAATAAATAAATAAATCATACTACCACACATCCTCAAAATCATCTCCTAGATTGGGATCCTCATCAACGCCCTCTACATGCTATTGATGTCATCATCCTCTTGCTCTGAATCAACTATATTTGCCAAAACTCCAAAATCTCCAAATGTTCATAAATGATCAAATGAGAAAATTGTGAGGAAAATAGATGGAGGGTCACCATTATGATTATAGAGGTGATGATTAGGGTTTTTAGGTGAATATACCTTTTTTTTAATTCATTCTTTGTTTGGTACAACAGTGAATTCAGATTTGTTCCAAATGGGACAATTCAGATGAGAACTCGTCCCTACCTGGTTTTTATACAGAACTAGACTATTTTGGGCCTACCAGCTGGTCTGAACCCAAACCAGCTAGTTCTAACTTTTGATAGCTATGATATAGATTTATATTGGAGAGTTTACTGTAACCATTTTCCAATGGCTGCTAAGAGATCTTTGCAATCATAGTATTCCATATGCTGATGGTTGGCCATGCTTTTTATTTTTACTCCTGCATGGGTTGGTTGTGGTTATTCAGTTTTCTTTCTCTTCTACAATATTTGATAAATGTGTTCCAAGTTTTGTAAGGTTAATGTTTGGCAACGGAATTTTGATTGAAAAAGTGTATTATGTGAACACTGTAAACTCTCATATTGGTAGAAAACATATTTTGATAGCTTTAATTAGTGGCTTTCTTATGACACAACTAGTGTCACCATACTCCTTGACTACAAGTGAAATACTAGGTCTAATTCCACTCTATGAGGAAATTAAGCAGAGTGGAATTGATTCTAAATATGATTTGATTCTAAGTCAAACTCATCAATTTGAGTCGCAATGAGAACTCAAACTCACAAATCAAACATGAGTTAGATTGACTTGACAAATCTATCTCAAATTGACTTATTATGTCCAAAACTCCATAGTGTTTTGTAGTATGTACCATCATATGTACTTTGAATTGTTGAAATATGTTTTTTTTTTTCAAATGATAGACGAGCAAAGATCGCATCTAGTGAGCTACTTCATGCTATTTACTTAGTCATGGTTGGAAATGCTGTAAAAGGACCAACAGGCCGTAAAGGACACACAACAAGTTGTTCACTATTAAAAAATACACGTCTTTTCTCAGCAATTCTCCGTCTTACAACTGATGTGGAGTTGGTCACTTGGCAGCTATCATAGAATTTGTAAAACAATTGATCCATTGGTTTACCAGCAATATCGAGAAGGAAAATCCAGATTCCATGGCATTATTAGACTCCATACTGGATGGAGTTGTTGATTCTGAGAATGGTTCCTTCAGGGAGTTCTGTGCAAAGTTTATGCAATGGTCAGTCCGACATGCTCCTGCAGAGGTTGATAACTTTGTAAATATTGCAGCTATGTTGTGCCGAATATATACTCATCTTGATCACCCAAATCCTTACCATTGGCTAGGAGCCGCAATGACTGTTTATCTTATCTAACCAGTACTAAGGGAGAATGGATCAATTGTTAACCATCATATTCTGGAAATTTTATTTATTTATTTATTTTTATCTTCTTCTTTTATTTTTTGCATAAAGAGCCTGCGTATTGGAGAGCATGATGACAATCAAATAGGTACAATGAAAAAAATGAGCAGGTCCTAGAAGGAATGCAAAGACTTGTGCGAAGGAACATCAACTCTTTACAGGAAAATAGGAAGGCTAGGAATATGTTCTCAAACATGCAGGAATTTTTAGATTGATTATTTTTTCAAATAGGTCGAGCATAAGAAAATTGCAGAAAGAAATGCATCCAATTGTTCACTTCAATACATGAAGTTTTGCTTGTTTGCAAAAGTGCTCATTGGTTCAAGTCGAAGTTCAAAACTACAAAGCAAGTTAGAAATACCCTGGATATAGGGTTGAGATTTCCGGGACTTAATGGTGATAAGCATGACATTCAATCACTTGAGGTGTGGATGGGAAAATTTATATGCTCTCTTCATTGGTTTGAGTGGGCTCTGAAGGAGCAATTGATATCATTAAATGATATGTTTAGCGAGACACAGATGGAAAGATTCAACATTGCTTCTGCTATTGACATGTTTCTTCAAAATTCTTGTTTTGAACCTACATATCTTGATTTATTAACCCCTTTAACACTGTAATAGAAGGAACATCATGGATCACTATGATTCAAGACTATATTCCATCTTCTGAATTTTCTGAAGGTGATACTTTATATTGAATTGGGAATCAAGGAGCAAGATATTCAAGTATCTCAAGAAATGACACACATTCAGCTGAAAAAGGCAAGTAGGGTGCACAAACTTGTACCCTTTAGTGAAACTCCTTTTGTAAATTTAATATCTCAAATTATTTTCTATCCACGGAAAACTACTTTTTCATTAGTGGATTGTTAAACTATAAAGGAGCTTATGAGACTAACAGTGAAAATTGCGAAGATATTTTCATTGGCATCATCAATATTCAAACAGCGCTTTATACAAGATCTTAGAAGTTTTGTGTCTGGAAATATTATTGAGCTTGACCCAAATACATATAACCATTTAGGAAAAATAGATCTAGTAGACACTATGTATCTTCTGAAAGGTTATCAGCGGTTACATCTAGTTGATGCTTTGCTGCCTGCGTTAGGTAAGGAGAATGCACAAGTTACTGATCAGAAGTTTCTTCGGAGTCTGCGTTTATTAGGAAGGAAAATTTCTCCTGTAGTACAACCAAATGCTTTGGAAACTTTGACCTTGGCCATAGCTTTGGTTGTGTGACCCTCTCAGTTATTACAGCTGGTGTTGGATGACACAGCTTTGAATCAATCTGAAACTGATAGAGTGACAAACACTGCAGCGGAAGTAACTTTTATTTTAACTTTCGAAAAGTCATTGTTCAACAATTAAAGTTTTCATATAAATATTGTGTCTCATGCTTATTATAAGAATCTGTAGAGAATTTCACTGCTAGGCTGTTGTTGAATGCAGTTCTAGATGATTACTTGAAAGTAGAAAGCATTACCAAGTCCAGTTTGTTGAAAGAAGTTGTCAAGCATATTAAGCTACTTAAGCCATGTTGTGATCTTGAGGCTACAGTGAGAGATAAAATATTGATGCAAGGACTTTATCACCAATGTGAAAGAGATCACTAGTGATGACAACAGATCTGCCACTCATAATCAGAGGTCTACCACTGATAATAAGAGATCTGCCAATTATGATAAAAGATCTGCCACTGATAATAAGAGATATTCCAACGATGATAAGAGATTTGCCACCGATAATTAAATATTTGCAAATACACAATATATATGCTAACAATAAGAGAGATAAATCGCTGATGTGAGGGATTTATCACCAATGCTAGAGCTAGATCACCAAAGCAAGAGAGAGAACTCTATGTGTTGCAAATGAAGGCTTCTCTTCAATATGTAGGAATTCTTGAGACAAAATCCCTAACTTGAATTAGAAATTTGGAAGCTCCTAGAGTGATCCATTCTTGCACATATCGAAATAGATCATTTAAGTGATTTTATTTTGCACATGTCAAAATACCTTTATAAAACAATTTTGAAATAACTTTGGCACTTATAAAAATAATTTGCACTTGAGAAATAATTCGCTTCAAGGGTGACAGGGGTTGTCTCATAGAGTGTTTTCTAGGGAAATTTCTCCCTTAGTTGCACACAATTCCACATTAACCATTGAAGAAAACTTGGTAAAAACTCCACAAAACCCCACCAAAATTAAAAAATATATGAAATCCAATTTTTGCCCAAAAATTGTCAAGTTTTGAACAAGTATAGCCAAGTTTTGATTGAATACAACTTAGTTTTAATCGAGTCTCGCCACTTTTGTGAGTTTCAAGCAAGTTTAACAAAGTTTTTCATGTTTTTATGAAGTTGATACATTGTAGACAAGCCTTAACCAACTGCCTCCTTTTCCTTGCAAGAGGAGTTTGCTTGGTGAGATTTTACTATTCAAAAACATGCATTTTATATCATGTAACTAAGATATCTCAAGTGATAAGAATACAAACCATTGGTTTAAGCAAGGATTATACAAACAACCCCTCAAGACATATACAAGTAGCACCAACATGTCTTTGCTAGCCCAACCTTAAACAGAATCTACATCTATTCTAGAGATTATAATTCTTACTGGGGACTAAATTAATAAACCCCACCTTGAAGCCCGCAATCCTGACAAGGTGGAAATGATGAGAGTACCCAAAATAGTGAATTTTATTACTTATTACATATTGTTACTATGCTTAGCACTAAAGGAGTCATCTTGTGCTGAGGTTATATAGATGAGGTGCAACATTGTGTTAAGCCATACCATTGTGTTGGGAGAGGCAAAAGTGCATAGTGCTGATTCATGAATATGGGGAGGTATTGGCACTGGCCATATGAGTTCTCATAACGATGTCAGAATTATCCATTATGCAGGCAATCCATGATTCAAGTGTCACAATCCCGAATTCATTGCAAGCTACTACAAATATGACAAATAGAATGTGCCATGGAAACTGGAATAGCAAGCCAAACATACACTAATTCTAACCATTGTTTTAAGTGTGCCATATTGCAAGTGTGGAGAATCGCATCCTATAACATCAAATGTCTTTACATTAATGGATTTCTATTTCTAAGTAGCATGAAATTCATCTTTGTAAGTCATTGAAAAAGAACAAATGTTATGAATGCTAGTTGCCCTTTTTTTTTCTTCTCTGTTTAATTTGGGGAAAAGTCCTTCTAAGAACTTAAGGTGTAAGAGATCTCTTAACTTTAAAGTATACAAGGGTTTCTGGATTCTCACAAAAGTAGGAATACCAAAAGCCTTGTCATCTTGGCCCACAATTAGTCAAGGGGTTCAATTTATATGACAACTTAATCATGTTGCAATCAAAGGATTGAATACAAACATGCAAAAGCCCTATAATTGGGTGTGAAAGTCAAGAATGGATGTTATCCCTTTATATAGCATCTCCTAGAATAAAATCTCCATCGGTATCAGTGTATTAAGAAAATGCCAAACCAAAACCGCAACTAGCCAGTTCAATCAAACTTAGTCAATTTGGCCTCCAAAAACAGTCCAAATCAGCCCAAAATTGTCAGGAAGAAATTAGTCAAACTTGGTCAATGCACAATCAACGCTGGTCAAATTAGCAGAATTACTTCTGCAAATTAGCTTGGTTAAACTCAGTCAATTTGGCCTCCAAAAACAGTCCAATTTAGCCCAAAACAGTCTTGAAAAAATTAATCAAACTTGGTGCAACTTGGTCAACGCAGAAAACAAAAAAGTACAGTTAGCTCTTCACACGTGTGGAGGAGAGAAGCTGCCTAGTTGGCTGGTCAATGGGGCAAAAGGAAAAATTCCTATGGGTTGTTCAACCCACTTTTGGTGGGTATCAAGGACCACAGAATCTGAGACATCTTCACAGTTCCCTTTAATAACGTAATACCAAAAGAATAAATATGGTTGCTAAAGAACCAATTCTAGCAGCCATTCTCAAGAAATACATTAAGAGCATTCAAGTCGTGTGCAAAAGTCAAGTGGAGAGATTAGGACCTTGTAGAATAAAATATCAAGGACAATTTTCCATGATATGCTAATGTAGTCAAAGCTATTCATAAGCCCAAACACCATCCTAAATATATTTTTACAATGTGGAAGTCTACCTGTTGCTACACAAGAATTAGAGCTTGTTGAACATGCTCTTTTAATAGTGAGATTTTCTGTTTTTTGTCATTAACCCCACTGCAACAAGACTCCAAAACGAAAGTTTGTAACCATAAACGGAAATCAAACAAATCATTTTGGTGGACACAGAGTAACTATTGTTGTACCCAGTTTAGTTCATAATGTTGCAGTCTCGACGTCTACCTGATATTACATCTTATTTTGGGCGTTCTTAATTTTCTCTTTCAAATTATGTGAACGAGGTGTTTCATCCCTTGATAATTGACGGTTGGAACAAGCTGATGAAGATTTATAGCCATAAAGGTCAATTAATGGAAACAATCTGGTCAACACATGGTAAGTGGTACTGTAACCATTAACTCTTTGGATGTTCTTTTAAACATATATTAGCAATCTCTGTTGGCCCATCTGTTTACAGATAACAGGCAGTACCCATATTAGTTTTGTACTTCCCACCAACATAAAGAGCTCCTTCCAAATCTTACTCATGAATTCTAGATCTTAGTTACTAATTATTGTTCATGGATAACTGCAAAGCATGTGAATTTCATTTGAATCAACCTGCTCTACTTGATCAATTTAAATGTGACTTAAATTATATACTTGACAAAGCTACCGAAGATGTGAAAGAATAGTAGTTAAGAAAAAATACAAAAAAAAGTCTACATACTTTTGACTCGCTATACAATTTCTATTTAGTATTTACATGACACGTTATTCTCCCTAAAAGAAGATCACAAGAAGCATCATAGTTTTTCAATGACAACACGACTTGTCTAAACATACAACAATGTCAACCCAGCCTAAAATTTCTATATTTTCATTTTGTTTCTCTCTTTTTCTCCATTACAAGAGTTCTCTTGTAAAAAGCCAGAAGGAAAGTGTAATGCTCCTTACTGAACAAAGCTTTCAAATGAATCTATATTTTTGCATTCAAATTACAAAAATAAGGGGTTTACTTGATATCAACAAGGGATTTGCTTGATATCATCAGCAAATGGAGTCGCAAATGGATCTGTTACTGTCAGTTTATTCAGACCTTGGAAGTCAATGAAAATTCTCAGATTTTTAAGGGTTTTAGTATAAAGTACGCAGAAAAATTCACTGCATATATTCAAAGATCAAGTCTCATCTTTTGCTAATATATGTAGTCAACAAGAATGTGCATTTTCTTCAGATAGAGAAACAAGAGAATTTATTCAAAAACAACAATGGATCTAAAAATTTGACATTTACTCAAAATGCCATAAGTCTCTTCAACAACCACGCGCAAAGCACCCACAGTTCCAATTGTGAGAAACCCGTCAACTGTTCGATTGAGCGAGAAATTGCCAATGTCAATCATCACACCCACAATAGGCAAATGACACTAGCGAAAATTCTTCCATGAAGCATTTTGTCTGGTTCTGCCGAAGGGAAGTAATTCAAAAGCACGAAGATCTGCAAAACTGTAAGGAGATCCTCAATGAGTTTCTCAGAGTAGCAAAGAACAAGCAAGTGCTTGGGCTAAGAAAATGTAAGACGAGTGCTTCACCTGGCACAAGTTTCACCTTATAGCTGGCAACAATTGACTCACTACTTGAACCCCCATAGCTGGATCCTGGAAATAGTAGGGGGAATGTTAACGAGTACAGTCCTTTAAGAACATTGTATTGTCTACGGACTTGAAGAAAATGGAATGAATATATTGAAATCCATAAATGTCTGCAGCGTTGACAAAGAAGCAGCCTAAGCCAAGAGTTTCAAACCTCATACTTAACGAATAAAGACTCAGATTTCCAGCTTTAAAAGTTTACATGATGACTGTAATATCTCTACGCAGATGCTAATAGTACAGTGGATTGCTAGGCATTAGAGGAAACCTCACAGTGGCTCCAATTAAAGCTATTTTGTAGACATTGTATTGGCCGATGTATTCCTCATTTTAAGAACTGCAGCATTTACGACAAAGAGAATGAATACGCCATTCCATGCATACTAAATGCAACTTTTTTTTTTAAAGCTCGCATGCATAGCTTCAGCAAAATGATAGCTTCGATAAAAAGAGAACTATGCATTTTCTTGAGCGCAACGATATGAACAGAAGAACAAGAGAGGACAACTAGACAAGTATGCATACGAATCGCAGGTTAAGATTTAAAGAGTAATTACAGGAACTGGATTCCATCTTAAATATCCAAGAATCAACCAAGGATTTAGTTTCGACACCCAAGAAACAACCAAAATTCCTTTAATATAAACCTCGCTTTTCATTTTACAGGATTCCGACACGAAGGACCTTCAAATTTAAATGATGACATAGAAGCTCGACTCCAACATTTATAACATGCAGTAGGCATGGGAAGTGTATTGCAGGTAAGAGGTCTGATATCTTAAACTATGGTTCATATAGTGAATTCCTCTGACCTTCGTATTTCAAAGTCCAAAAATCGAGACGACAGAAATGTCAAGGGATCAAATCCCCTGCCATTAAAGATACATTCACTTTTCTGGGGCGGATCAACAAGAGTTCATGTAAAATGTCCGAGCTAAGACAAATGTTGAAAAATCTTTACTTCAGAAGTCTATGCCCACAATGATATCTCCTGCTACTTACTTATTTCTTCCTGGGTAGCAGCACATGCCTTTTCCTGTTTCTTTGAAACCATCCAATTCGGGGGCTTGAGATACAACGAGGCTCCCACTCGTCAGCCAAAGTTGTCAATGTTCTTTTTGGCTTAATTTAGCCGATTCCTTGCAGGTGGGACATTCATTATAAAATGATTGGCACAAAGCATTCATATGCAAGGCAAGGCTTTGCAAGTGCAAAAATTGGGCAAATTTTCAATTTTATTTTTTATTTTATTTTTCCTCTCGGCCCTCTACCCATGAGACTTCGTCACAATTATAGAGGTTTTTACATTGGCTATGACAATAACCCTGTAAGGTACAGATTTTGAACCTAGGCTCTGATACCATGTGTAAGGGCATGATTCCTATTATTAGAGCCTCAATCTATTATACACTAACAAATCTATTTTCCTACTGTTTTAAAAGTAATAAAAGGAGCTTGCTCACCTTCTCACATAGCTTTAAACATTTAACATCTTATCACTTTATCATAAGCAACATAAATTAAGGTGAGCATTCCATTGATATCAACTTAACAAGAGTAGTCCATGGAAAAATACCTATTCCGGTGGCTGATGATGATACCTTTGTCTTATAGCTCCAGCTGAACGCTCCTTCTCACCGACCCAACTGGATTTACCTCCCAGCCAACTAGGAAACAAATTCCTAGCCCAGGAAACCACCACAGGTTCCTGAGCCCTCCATGCCCAAGTCCAACTAGATATAGTGTGTCCTCAAGAAGAATGTGCAAAACCAGATAACAATACTTTCCTCCTCTCAAACCCAAGAGACCTCCATAGGTTTTGAAGCTCTCCCAAAATCATGACCAGTCCAAACAATCACAACCAACCCCCACAATCCTAAGCAAGACCCCAACCTCCCCCTTTCTTCCTTCCCCCTTCCCTTTTTATACCCTCCTTCCCTTCTCCATCTCAACCACCTCTCATTAATGTCATTAACTTCTCATCCATCCTTACAGTTGACTTCTCTTCTCCCAAGTAAGCTAGGAGTACATTTGGAAATGTGACATGAATATAAAATTGAGAATTTAATGGGAAAGGATCATGTCTTCTCCCAAGTAAATTTGAAAAGTACATTTGGGAATGTGAGGTGTAATTACATGGAGAGGACCATGTCTTCTCCTTAGTAAATGTGAGGGTACATTGAGGAATGTGAAATTAATATATATATATATATATATATATATATATATATATATATATATTTATAATAAGATGGAGAGGACTATGTCTTCTCCCAAGTAAATGTGAGGGTACATTGGGGAATTTGAAATGAATACATATATTTTGAAATAATGGAAGGAGACAATATCCTACCTAATATTCAATTTGAGAAGGTAAGTGGGGAATACGAATAATGGAAATCATGAATTTTATATTCAACCAATATTTCTCAATATTTTCAGATAATGTAAATATTAACAAAATTTGTAGGATAAGATTTAAGTGGGGCATTACATACAGCCCTCCTTTAGAAAACTTCGTCCTGAAGTTAGAATGAAAAGATGCAAGGAGTTTGAAAGCATAGCAACCAGAGAGAGTTATAGCAATAAAATCAGATAAGTCCGACAATGACATTTCTTCCCCTCAAGAGTCTCTAACTGATCTATATCCTCCTATCCACCGAGGCCTACTTCCTTTTCCACCCTATCCGTCCTCTACTGCTTTATCAGTGTCAACGGCCATACTAACCACTGATAAAACCGACATGGTGGGAGCGTCGAATACATAGACCTAACTTCCCCAGCAGGCAACTAGCAATCGTCATCACATGTCTAGGGGAGCGTGTCCACCACTTCCCTCCCACGATTCCAGGTTTCGAAGGATACATGGGGGGGAATGCCTCCACCCCTCCTGCAGAACTAGGGTTAATACCCTAATACTGACCACACTATAGAGCTGGTTGGACTTGTCATCGAATAATCTAGTCAGGTCGTCTTGCCACCTGTCATTTGCATTTTTCTCGTGTCATAAGAGTGCATATCAAGTAGATACCAAATGAAGTAAAATAATGTTCATTATACCTTCCTCATGAGATGTCTCATCCTTCCCTCTTGGCTATCACATAGTTCTTTTCCCCTGCGGGTTAGCTCTCATTCCTGCATTTATATGACAACAAGACATATAATCATCACATTACTAAGTCTAGTATCCATGTGTCAATCTAGGAATTCTCGCTAAGCCATTCATTTAAATAAATCATATTCACTTGAGCTATATACGAACCAAAATAATTCTGATAAGTTACACACTAGATAGTCAATCACTAAGTGAGTCATACATGTAGTCATACATCAACCATTTCTATCATTAATATCAAATCTATCAACTCATTCATATAAGTAGTTTTATGTGTCAACCAAATGCATCAATATTACATAATGTTCATAAATAAATAACATGGAAATAGGATATTAACATAGGTAGCTATCTAAGTCAAAATATGCATCACAGATGCTCAAAAAGTGAGGGGTCGTCACGATGCATAGTCTTTGCATCCTCCGAGGTCACAGATCTTGGGCTATAAGTGATCAATGACATGGTGTGTTGTCTGATTCATGGAGGATGTCACTATATTGTATCGGCTATGAAGTTCATAGTATCGTTGAGTATTATAATGTGAAAAAGGGGCAATCATGGAACCTAAGTTACTCCTTTCCTCAACATATTTTACCACTCTTCTTGTGAGCCTTTTCATTATTAATTTTACATATATGGCTTGGATTGCAAGTTTTCATTGGTTCTTGATAATCTTTATTGACCCATTGAAGATGAAGCAGTCCTTTGTTTATCGGGGTTTGGGATATTCAAAGTTCCTTTCATTTTGATAGATTGTGATTTAGCCAGAAACTTGGTAAGAGCTCCTAAGGAGGGGTAGAGCTCAGTCTAGACTTTTGTCCATTCACTTTATTTTATCATTGCCACCCCTTCTTCTTTTTTTCCCTTTTAACATTTGGCTCATGCTAGCATTAAAGTGTTAAGAAATATATACATTGCCTTGGGGAATGTGATTGTGTTTAGTATGAAACAATTTTATCAGAATTGGAACTGGTCCAAAATGAAATTACAAAATCTCAAAAAAATCAATCATGTGTAAACAATAAAAGACAAAATATTCAAATTTTAATAAAAGAATCATATATTCATGTACACCAATGTGAAGGTGAATATGGAAAATCATTTGACGTGAAATATGCAAAATGTTTTGGAGTATATAGCATGTGAGGGTGAATATAGAAAAATGGCATCAAGTGCAATTACATACATGAACCAAAATATACATAAAAATGGAGGCTCTAAATGTCCTCTAGAATCCAAAAATAAATAAAAATAAATAAATAATAAATCATACACGGCACATCCTCAAAATCATCTCCTAGATTGGGATCCTCTCATAAATGATCAAATGAGAAAATTGTGAGGAAAATAGATGGAGGGTCACCATTATGATTATAGAGGTGATGATTATGGTTTTTAGGTGAATATACATTTTTTTTATTCATTCTTTGTTTGGTGCAGCAGTGAATTCAGATTTGTTCCAAATGGGACAATTCAGATGAGAACTCGTCCCTACCTGGTTTTTATATAGAACTGGACTATTTTGGGCGTACTGGTCTGAACCCAAACCAGGTGGTTCTAACTTTTGATAGCTATGATATATATTTATATTGGAGAGTTTACTATAACCATTTTCCAATGGCTGCTAAGAGATCTTTGCAATCATAGAATTCCATATGCTGATGGTTGGCCATGCTTTTTCTTTTTACTCCTACATGGGTTGGTTGTGGTTCTTCAGTTTTCTTTCTCTTCTACAATATTTGATAAATGCATTCCAAGTTCTGTAAGGTTAAATTTTGGCAACGAAATTTTGATTGAAAAAGTGTATTATATGAACACTGTAAACTCTCATATGGGTGAAAAACATATTTTGATAGCTTTGATTAGTGGCTTTCTTATGACACAACTAGTGTCACCATACTCCTTCACTACAAGTGAAATACTAGGTCTAATTCCACTCTATGAGGAAATTAAGCAGAGTGGAATTGGTTCTAAATATGATTAGATTCGAAGTCAAACTCGTCAATTTGAGTCGCAATGAGAAATCAAACTCACAAATCAAACATGAGTTAGATTGAGTTGACAAATCTATCTCAAATTGACTTATTATGTCCAAAACTCAAATTGACTTATTATGTCCAAAACTCCATAGTGTTTTGTAGTATGTACCATCATATGTACTTTGAATTGTTGAAATATTTTTTTTTTTTCAAATGATAGACGAGCGAAGATCGCATCAAGTGAGCTACTTCATGCATTTGCTTAGTCATGGTTGGAAATGCTGGAAAAGGAACAATAGCAACAAGTTTTTCACTATTAAAAAATACACGTCTTTTCTCAGCAATTCTCCATCTTGCAACTGATGTGGAGTTGGTCACTCGGCATTTATCACGGAATTTGTAAAACAATTGAACCATTGGTTTATGAGCAATATCTAGAAGGAAAATCCAGATTCCATGGCGTTATTAGACTCCATACTGGATGGAGTTGTTGATTCAGGGAGTTCTGTGCAAAGTGCTTTGCCGAGTTTATGCAATGGTCAGTACGACATGCTCCTGCAGAGGTTGATAACTTTGTAAATATTGCACCTATGCTGCGCCGACTATATACTCGTCTTGATCACCCAAATCCTTACCATATGCTAGGAGCAGCAATGACTGTTTATCTTATCTAACCGGTACTAAGGAAGAATATATCAATTGTTAACCGTCATATTCTGGAAATTTTATTTATTTATTTACTTATTTTTATCTTCTTCTTTTTTTTTTTGCATAAAGATCCTGCGCATTGGAGAGCATGATGACAGTCAAGTAGGTACAATGAAACGAATGAGCAGGGTCCTGGAAGGAATGCAAAGACTTGTAAGAAGGAACATCAACTCTTTACAGGAAAATAGGAAGGCTAGGAAGATGTTCTCAAACAGGTAGGAATTTTTAGATTGATTATTTTTGCAAATAGGTCGAGCAGAAGAAAATTCCAGAAATAAATGCATGCAGTTGTTCAGTTCAATACGTGAAGCTTTGCTTGTTGGCAAAAGTGCTCATTGGTTCAAGTCGAAGTTCAAAACTGCAAAGCAGGTTAGAAATACCTTGGATATAGGGTTGAGATTTCTGGGACTTATTGGTGATAAGCATGACATTCAATCACTTGAGGTGTGGATGGGAAAATTTATATGCTCCCTTCATTGGTTTGAGTCGACTATGAAGGAGCAATTGATATCATTAAATGATATGTTTAGCGAGACACGGATGGAAAGATTCAACATTGCTTCTGCTATTGACACGTTTCTTCAAAATTCTTTTTTTGAACCTACATATCTTGATTTATTAACCCCTTTAACGCCATCACAGAAGGAATATCATGGATCACTATGAGTAAGACTATATTCCATCTTCTGAATTTTCTGAAGGTGATACTTTATATTGAATTGGGAATCAAGGAGCAAGATATTCAAGTATCTCAAGAAATGACACACATTCAGCTGAAAAAGGCGATTAGGGTGAACAAACTTATACGATTTAGTGAAACTCCTTTTGTAAAATTTAATATCTCAAATTACTTTATATCCACGGAAAACTACTTTTTCATTAGCGGTTTTTTAAACTATAAAGGAGCTTATCAGACTAACAGTGAAAATTGCAAAGATATTTTCATTGGCATCATCAATATTCAAACAACATTTTATACAAGATCTTAGAAGTTTTGTGTCTGGAAATATTATTGAGCTTGACCCAAATACATATAACCATTTAGGAAAAACAGATCTAGTAGACGCTATGTATCTTTTGAAAGGTTATCAGCAGTTACATCTAGTTGATGCTTTGTTGTCTGCGTTAGGTAAGGAGAATGCACAAGTTACTGATCAGAAGTTTCTTCAGAGTCTGTGTTTATTAGGAAGGAAAATTTCTCCTGTAGTACAACCAAATGCTTTGGAAACTTTGACATTGGCCATAGCTTTGGTTGTGCGACCTTCTCAGTTATTAGAGCTGGTGTTGGACGACACAGCTTTGAATCAATCTGAAACTGATAGAGCGACAAACACTGCAGCGGGAAGTAACTTTTATTTTAACTTTCGAAAAGTCATTGTTCAACAATTAAAGTTTTCATATAAATATTGTGTCTCACGCTTATTACAAGAATCTGTAGAGAATTTCACTGCTAGGCTACTGTTGAATGCAGTTCTGGATGATTACTTGAAAGTAGAAAGCATTACCAAGTCCAGTTTCCTGAAAGAAGTTGTCAAGAATATTAAGCTACTTAAGCCATGTTGTGATCTTGAGGCTACAGTGAGAGATAAAATATTGATGCAAGGGCTTTATCACCAATGCGAAAGAGATCACTAGTGATGACAACAGATCTGCCCCTCATAATCAGAGGTCTACCATTGATAATAGGAGATGTGCCAATGATGATAAAAGATCTTCCACTGATAATAAGAGATATGCCAACGATGATAAGGGATTTGCCACTGATAATTAAATATCTGCGAATACACAATAGATATGCTAACAATAAGAGATATAAATCACTGATGTGAGGGATTGATCACCAATGCGAGAGCTAGATCACCAAAACAAGAGAGAGAACTCGATGTGTTGCAAATGAAGGCTTCTCTTCAATATATAGGAATCCTTGAGACAAAATCCCTAATTTGAATTAGAAATTTGGAAGCTCCTAGAGTGATCCATTTATGCACATATCCAAATAGATCAATTAAGTGATTCTATTTTGCACATGTCAAAATACCTTTATAAAACAATTTTGAAATAACTTTGGCACTTATAAAAATAATTTGCACTTGAGAAATAATTCACTTCAAGGATGAAAGGGGTTGACTCATAGAGTGTTTTCTATGGAAATTTCTCCCTTAGTTGCACACAATTCAACATTAACCACTCAAGAAAACTTGGTAAAAACTCCACAAAACCCCACCAAAATTAAAAATATATGAAATCCAATTTTTTCCCAAAAATTGTCAAGTTTTGAACATGTATAGCCAAGTTTTGATTGAATACAACTGAGTTTTAATTCAATCTAGCCAATTATGTGAGTTTCAAGCAAGCTTAACAAAGTTTGTCATGTTTTTATGAAGTTGATACATTCTAGACAAGCCTTAACCAACTGCCTCATTTTCTTGCAAGAGGAGTTTGCTTGGTGAGATTTTACTATTCAAAAACATGCATTTTATATCATGTAACTAAGATATCTCAAGTGATAAGAGTACAAACCAGTGGTTTAAGCAAGGACTATACAAACAACCCCTCACCACATATACAAGTAGCACCAACATGTCTTTGCTAGCCCAACCTTAAAGAGAATCTACATCTTTTCTAGAGATTACAATTCTTGCTGGGGACTAAATTAATAAACCCCACCTTGAAGCCCACAATCCCCACAAGGTGGAAATGATGAGAGTACCCAAAACAGTGAATTTTATTACTTATTACATATTGTTACTATGCTTAGCACTAAAGGAGTCATCTTGTGTTGAGGTTATATAGATGAGGTGCAACATTGTGTTAAGCCATACCATTGTGTTGGGAGAGGCAAAAGTGCATAGTTCTAACTCATGAATATGGGGAGGTATTGGCAATGGCCATATGAGTTCTCATAACGATGTCAAAATTATCCATTATGCAGGCAATCCATGATTCAAGTGTCACAATCTCGAATTCATTGCAAGCTACTACAAAGATGACAAATAGAATGTGCCATGGAAACTGGAATACCAACCCAAACATACACTAATTCTAACCATTGTTTTAAGTGTGCCATATTGCAAGTGTGGAGAATCACATCCAATAACAGCAAATGTCTGTACATTAATGGATTTCTATTTCTAAGTAGCATGAAATGCATCTCTGTAAGTCATTGAAAAAGAACAAATGTTACGAATGCTAGTTGCCCTTTTTTTTTCTCTTTTTAATTTGGGGAGAAGTCCTTCTAAGAACCTAAGGTGTAAGAGGTCTCTTAACTTTAAATTATACAAGGGTTGTTGGATTCTCACAAAAGTACGAATACCAAAAGCCTTGTAATCTTGGCCCACAATTAGTCAAGGGGTTCAATTTATATGACAACTTAATCATGTTGCAATCAAAGGAATGAATACAAACATGCATAAGCCCTATAATTGGGTGTGAAAATCAAGAATGGATGTTATCCCTTTATATAGCATCTCCTAGAATAAAATCTCTATCGGTATCAGTGTATTAAGAAAATGCCAAACCAAAACCGCAACCAGCCAGTTCAGTCAAACTTAGTCAATTTGGCCTCCAAAAACAGTCCAAATCAGCCCAAAATTGTCAAGAAGAAATCGGTCAAACTTGGTCAATGCACAGTCAACGCTGGTCAAATTAGCAGAATAACTTCTCCAAATCAGCTTGGTTAAAATCAGTCAATTTGGCCTCCAAAAACACTCCAATTTAGCCCAAAACAGTCTTGAAGAAATCAGTCAAACTTGGTGCAACTTGGTCAACGCAGAAAACAGAAAAGTACAGTTAGCTCTTCGCACGTGTGGAGGAGAGAAGCTACCTGGTTGGCTAGGCAATGTGGCAAAAGGAAAAATTCCTACGGGTTGTTCAACCCACTTTTGGTGGGTATCAAGGATCCTATGCAATCTAAATATTTCCACATAAATATGTCTACAATTTTCACATTTTTGTATGTGGAATGAACAAGGATGACATGAGCTACTTTACTCAGTTTATCAACCACTACCATGATTGAGTCATTTTGTTTCTTAGTTTTTGGTAGACCGGTTATGTAGTCTAATGTGATAACTTCCCATTTCCACTCCGGAATGGGTAATGGGTGGACTAAAGCATATGGATGTCGGTGCTCAACCTTAAGTTGTTGATATTCCAAACATTTAGCTGAATATTCAACAATGTATTTCCTCATTCTAGGCCAAAAATAATTTATTTTTATAGCATAAGGACTTCTATGAAACTCATCCAACATTAACTGCCTAACAACCATCTGATTAGGGACATAAACCCTTGCCCTAAAATTCAACAAACTATCTTTATTTATGTCATATTCCATTTGATTTTTTGATTTGTTTAATATTTTAATTTGCTGCCATAAGAACATATATTATGGATCTTTAATTGTAGCCTCCTTGATCTGATAAGAAATTTCATATATATAATGTACTTTTCTACTTAATCCATTAGCCACATTGTTTTCATTCCATTTTATATGTCTAATATCAAAATCAAATTCACTTAAGAAGGTTATCCATCTAGCTTGCTATGCATTAAGGTTAGGTTGCTTAAAGAAATTAGCTAAACTGCTATGGTTGGTCATCAATACAATTTTTTTACCCAATAAATAATGTCTCCATACTTTTAAAGCATGTACCATAGTACTTAATTCCAAATCATAGGCAGAGTACCTTATTTCATGTTCTTTTAATTTTTGAGATTCATAAGGAGTTACATTTTCGTCTTGCACCAATACTCCTCCCACTCCTTCCTTACATTCTTTAGTGCATATGATGAACTCCTTCTCTTGATATGATATCTTTAGCACCAGGGCTAAAGTCAACAATTGTTTTAATTGTTGAAAGTTGCACTAACATCTAATATTCCACTTAAAAGCTCTCCCTTTCTTCTGCAAAGAAGTTATAGGATAGGCTATTCTAGAGAACCCCTCAATAAAACACCAATAATATCTAGGTAAGCCCATAAAATATCGAATATCAACAATATTACAAGGAACAGACCACTCCATGATAGTTTTATTTTATCAAGGTCAACAACTACTCCTTCAACATAAATTAAATGTCTTAGGTATTGTATCTAATTCTTGTAAAAACCAACCTAGATCCATCTTAACCTGGATCTATCAAGCACTGAGAGGCATCCAATCTCTCGAGGTGCAAAACTTTTTTTTGAGTACAAAATGCGAGGAAACTTTTGCACCTCGAGATATTGGATCCCTCTCAATGCTTGATATAACCATGCTAAGATGGATCTAGGTTGTTGAATAATACTATATAATATATATTTTTTGTATTTATGTGTCTCTTTCTTATTCCCTCTCTCTATCCCACCCCCCAAACATACACACTGTTTCTCCATATCTATCTCTCTATGTCCCTCCCTCTTCCTCTTTGCATCTCTCTCTTCCCTCCTGCTCTCCTCTCTCCCTTACTCTCTCTCCATTTCTCCCTTGTCAGTCCCTCTCTCTCTCTTCCTTTCTCCCTCTATGTCTTTCTTCTTCCTTCCCTCTCTCTCCCCCTCCAACTCTATCTCTCTATCATTCTCTCTGTTGAGTCCTCTCTCTCCCTTGCTCCCCCATCTCTCTCTATTTCTCCCCCATCTCTCTCTCTCTAGCACTTCTCTCTCTCTCTCACCTCCATCTTTGTGCCTCCCTCTCTCTCTCTTGCCCCTCTCTCTCTATATGTCTCCCGACCTATTCTCTCTCTTCCCACTACTCCTCTATCCCTCTCTCTCCATCTCTCCCTTGTCACTCCCTCTCTCTCTCCACCTCTATATACCTATGTATTTATTCTTTCCTCCTCCTCTATCCCCCTCACTTCTTCTCTCTCCCCCTCTTATCTCCTTTCCTCCCTCTCTCTCTTGCCTCCCTCTCTCTGTCTCCCCCATCACTCTCTCACTCTCTCCGCACCACAACGTTTTCACTATCTCCCTCCCTTTCTCTTCCTTCCCCTCTCTTCCCTTCAATTTGCTTGTTGTAATAGATTGGATACTTAGATAAGATGAATCTATGTTGGTTCTTACTAATACTATTTGTATTATATAAATTCACCTTTTAAATATAAAAGTATTCTCATCATTAATTTTATTAAAACCTTAATTTAATTTCTATGGGAATATTTTTAGTAGACATTGTTATAAAATTATATATTACAGAGGAATGGAACACATAAAATAGTGCAGAAATACAAACACATAAAATGTATAAAACAAGAGAGACATAGATATATGCGGTTCACCCAATTTGGGCTACGTCTACATAGAAATATCTAGTCCTTCCTTTTATATTATTCAGCAAAATGAAGAGATACAACCTACAACAAATCCGATGTAATTTCCTCTTCGCTCTCACACAATCTCCTCTCTTTCTCGCTCAAAATACACATATATTCAGCCACAATACAATTCCCTCATATATAATGAGGGGTTGCCTTATAGGGAAAAAACCCTAAATTAAACATAACTTCTACTATTAAATCATCTACCTAATGAACGACCCATATTGACTATGAGATTATAATACTTTACAAGGCAATTTTACATCTACTTTTAGCTTCGGTGGCGCTATCCCCAGCCCTTGCCAACACGGGCTCATAGAATCACAGTCACCCCCTGGTGGCAAACAAACAGGCGATGTTGCCACCCCATTATGAACTAAGGTCCAATGCGGCAATACCTCTGAATAAAGAAGATAAGTAGGTTCCACACCCAACAATCATGAGGATATAGGGTTTAGAGATATCTCAAAACTAATTATAACCCTTTTCCTATTAGATTCAATTAACAAAAATGTTAAGAAATTAAATTAAATTGAAATATTTTTATTGTGAAATAAGTTATGGTTTTTGGGCATGTGGTATTGATAAGCCATAGTATTGGCCCATGGTATTGTAGCAAAGCCTATTTATAATTTAATAATATCTATGGTAAAGTGGGGGTGAATATCGATGGTTAAGAATCTTGTCATATTGTTATAAAATATTTTTATTTTGAAATAGGATATGATTTTTTGGCATGTGGTATTGATAAGCCATGGTATTAACCCATGCTATTGTAACAAAGCCTATTCACATGTTCATAATATCAATGACAAAGTGGGGTGAATATCCATGATTAAGAATCCTGTCATATTGTTATCAAATATTTTGATTGTGAAATAAGTTATATTTTTTGGGCATTTTGTATTGATAAGCCATCATATTGGCCCATGTTATTGTAACAAATCCTATTTACAAGTTAATAATATCCATGGTAAAGTGGGGATGAATACCCACGGTTAAGAATATTTTCATATTGTTATAAAATATTTTTATTTTGAAATAAGTTATGTTTTTTGTTCATGTGGTATTGATAAGCCATGGTATTGTAACAAAGATAATTTTTTACAAGTTAATAATATCCACTATAAAGTGTTGAAATAGCAACAAGAAATGCTAAAAATAGCATTGCTATAAATAGAATTTCAAGATACACTCCAACTTTGTTGGAAATAGAAAAAAATAGAATGCTAAAAATAGTATTGCTATAAATAGCATTTCGGGATATATTCCAATTTTGATTTGTCCTTGAATCAAAATTGAGAATTAAAATTCGAATTTAGTCTCACTAGCTATTTGAAAAATAATTAATTAATTCATCTTGTGTTAATTAGTTGAAGAAAATCAAACATGAAGTCTTTGTGAAGACATACAACAATTATCCCTTAGATTGAGGAAGTTGTCCCTTAATTAAGGAGATAATGATGAGTTGTATTTGAGTTGTAATTAGTTAACTCAGTTAACTGAGTTAAGTCCAATTAAATTAGTTCCAAATAGTTGGAGGAACTAATTGTGAGTTTAGTCAGTTAATGCATGCATGCATGCAACTAGGGTTCTCTAGATAGCTGAATATTCTCTCATAAATAACTCATGCATGTCAGTTCAGACATAGACCCAGTTGATACTAAAGACAGGGACATTGTACTATCAGTTGGAGGATTTTCCTATAAAGAAAACTCATCCATGCAGAAGGAATTATCTCCTTCAGGATTTCGTAGTTATTTCAGAGGTGAGTGTTGTGTGTGAGGTGAGAATCACACAGGTTGCAGCTGGAGGACCCAGGGGAAATTGCGCAAGGAAATAAGAGGCTTGCAGGATTGAAGGAAGGCATATGTGTTGTCTATTTTGTCTATGAGAAACAATGAGGGATTGTACTGAGAGCTGGATAGCTTGTGAGCTAAAGCTTTGTGTAATATTGAGATATTTCCACTTGTATGATAATACATATAGCAGGGATTTTAGCTAAGGTTTTCCCCAGAGTATTATTTTGTGTTTCATGTGTATGATTTCTTCTTCTATGTTATATGTGTTCTGATTGATCTTTCTCAAATTGATTAAGTTTCCGCAAAGTTTGACAGTAGAAGTAGATCAAGTATTTTGCTTTAGTTACATTGCATTATCAGGTGATCTACAATGAGAATTTCTATTGGTATCAGAGCAAAGGTGATCAAAACGGAGAACAATATACAAAGAAGTTCGAAGTTTGAATTTTTGAAGTTCTTGATTGTAGGTACAAAATCGATTTCTTATCACATCTCAAAGTTCACCAATGTCGTTGAATGGCTTGAGACTCAAGTATGCCCTAGATGGCAGCTCGAATTACATAGCCTGGAAAGATCATATGGAAATTGTATTAGAGGACAATGGTTTGCAAGACTTCACTGATCAAGAAGTCCCCAATCCAGCAGCAGCTAATGCCCAAGAATTGGCGAAATGGAAGAAATGTGTGGCGAGAGCGAGGAGGATTCTTCTAGAGGGAGTTCAAGACCATATTGTCTCGAGTATCCATGGGAAGGAGAGTCCATCTTTAATGTGGAATACATTGAAGGATATATATCAGAACAACAGTGATTAGAGGAAGTTGGCACTGAAAGACAAGCTTTGGAAAATCAAGTGTGAAAAGGGCAACATGATCTCTACATATCTGAACAAGCTCACCACCTGTAGAGATGAGCTTGGAAGTGTAGGAATCACGAAATCTGATGATGACATGGTGAGTATTTCTCTCCTCAGCCCTCCTAATAGTTGGCATAGCTACCAGGACTCAGTGAATGGAATAGAGAAACAGTCAGATTAGGAATGACTGTGGTTGGATATCATGTAGGAGGAGATCGGGAGGAGCACTAGAGATGGTTCTTCATCCAAGGATGATGAAGAAAGTCTAGCCTTAGCCAGTAAGGCAAGGAAAGGGAAGGAGAAGGATTCTCATCCCAAATCGAGTTCTTCTCATGGAGGGAAGAAGATTGACAATTCTAAAGTGAGATGTTGTAATTGTCATGAGGTAGGCCATTATGAAACTAATTGTCCATTGAAGAAATCCAAGAAGGGATCCTCAAAAGGATCTAAAGGTGAGGCATTGGCCTCTCAGTTTGAATTGGATTTTTCCCTCATCGCATGCATGGTTTCATCGATGATGGGTTGTGGTTGGTTTCTTGATAGTGGAGCCTCATTCCACATGACCGGAGATAAGATTTTTTTCATTACCTTGGAGGAGAAAGACCTCAAGATGCGCGTAGAGATGGGTAATGATGAAAAGTATAGTGTTTCTGGAGTCGGCACGGTTGCTTTTGAGGGCAAGCATGGAGCTCGCATCACCTTGACAGATGCGAAGTATGTGCCAGGACTAAAGAAGAACTTAGTATCGATCATGATGTTGGATGACAAAGGCTACGATGTTGTCTTCAGTAAGGGAAAGGTTTTCCTTAGACATATCACCACGAGACAAGTGAAGCAGACCAGTTCAAGAGTTAAGAACCTATATGCTCTTGAGGTTCAAGATGCATGCAAGGTCCTTAGGAGCAAGACAAATTTTGGAGACTTGGTGGTTGAGAGGGAGAGTACATTACCTCTCAACATGCAGTGCTAGAAGAAGTCTCAGAAAAATATTGAGGAGCCACAATTGGTGAAGCAGCTTCAAGAGGTTATGGAGCAACCACAACTGGAGAAGCTGAGATGAGACCGAGTGAAGGCATCCACTCATGCAGAGATCTCGAATAGGGGGAAATTTCGAGCCAAGTGGGCAGAGGGATCACATGCAGCTATACCTCCAGGTGTGAGGTGGGGTGATGTGAAGAGATAGTCCCAAGAAGGCTGAAATAAGGGCAAGAGCCTTGAGGTACCCAACCTCTTTGATTATACCTTTCTATGGGAGTCCTGACGAGGGGTAGCAGGACTAGCTGAGTGGGTAGAGATAGATGTGGATGGAGCGGCAGAGGAAGCTTCAACGTCAGAGGGTATTTTTTGCCCAACATGGAGGTGAGTTGGGAGATCAGTTACTTACTTCTCAGTAATTGAGCTGCAGTGCAGCAGTGAGCAACATGATGCAACATGATGAGAGGAGGTGCAATGCGGATGCATGCTGGGAGATAGGACCAGCAGTAGCATGGATGCAGTAGGAGGAATCAGTTGGATTGATGCAGTTAGATATCAAAGTGATAGAGGCTAGAGAAATTAGATATTGAAGAGCACAAAGGTGCAGAGTTTTCGATCGACAGAGGTAATAGAAGTCAAAGACTTTGATGACAGATGCATCATACTGATTCAGGTTGGATATTTTTTTGTTTCTGGAGTTGTTGGAGAAACAACACTTGAGAGAAGTGTTGCATGCATAACATTTCAAAGGTTCATGATCGAGTTCGAGTTGAATGCCTTTCTTGTTGAGAGGGAGTGTTGAAAATAGCAACAAGAAATGCTAAAAATAAAAATGATAAAAATAACATTGCTATAAATAGCATTTAAGGATATACTCCAACTATGTTGGAAATACCAAAAAATAGAAATTCTAAAAATAACATTGCTATAAATAGCATTTCCGGATATATTCCAATTTTGATTTGTCCTTGAATCAAAATTTAGAATTAAAATTCGAATTTGGTCTCATTAGCTGTTTGAAAAATAATTAATTAATTCATCTTGAGTTAATTAGTTGAATAAAATAAAACATGAATTCTTTGTGAAGACATGCAATAATTATCCCTTTGATTAAGGAAGTTATCCCTTAATTAATGAGATAAGGATGAGTTGTATTTGAGTTGTAATTAGTTAGCTCAGTTAACTGAGTTAAGTCTAGTTAAATTAGTTCCAAACAGTTGGATGAACTAATTGTGAGTTTAGTCAGTTAATGCATGCATGCATGCAACTAGTGTTCTCTAGATAACTGAATATTCTCTCATAAATAACTCATGCATGTCAGTTCAGACAGAGACCCAGTTGAGATTAAAGAGAGGGACATTGTACTATCAGTTGGAGGAATTTTCCTATAAAGGAAACTCATCCATGTAGAAGAAATTATCTTCTTCAGGATTGTGCAGTTATTTCAGAGGTCATTGTTGTGTGTGAGGTGAGAATCACACAGGTTGCAGCTGGAGGACCCAAGAATAACTGCGCAAGGAAATAGGAGGCTTGGAGGACTGAAGGAAGGAATATGTGTTGTCTATTCTGTCTATGAGCAGCAGTGAGGGATTTTACTGGGAGCTGGATAGCTTGTGAGCTAAAGCTTTGTGTAATCCTGAGATATTTACACTTGTATTATAATACAGATAGCAGGGTTTTTAGCTGAGGCTTTCCCTAGAGTATTCTTCTGCATTTCATGTGTGTGATTTCTTCTTCTCTATTATATGTGTTTCCATTGATCTTTCTCAAATTAATTAAGCTTCCATAAAGTTTAATAGTAGAAGTAGATCAAGTATTTTGCTTTAGTTACATTGCATTATTAGGTGATCTAAAGTGAGAATTTCTACATAAAGTGGGGGTGAATATCCATGGTTAAGAATCTTGTCATATTGTTATAAATTATTTTTTTGTGAAATAAGTTATGATATCGGCTCATGGTATTGTAACAAAACTTATTCACAAGTTAATAACAAAATCAAAATATACAAATTTTTATTTTATTATTTTTATTACCTTAACTTTTTATTATTAATTGAGAAAACATTTAGATGTTTTCACTCATCCCCGATCACTTTTGACTTTTATTATTATTATTATTTTTTAATTAAGTCTACATTTAGAATTGTTTACATACTTACATTAGTCTACTCTATATTGGGTTGTAGAGCACCTCTTGGCACAATCACACTTAATATATTTGGCAGACATTTGGTGTTCCCACAATGTTTGTAGAAATATTTGCATATACTTCTTGTGTTCTTCCAAATTTCTAGTATATATCAAGATATCATCAATAAAATTTTGAACAAAATTTTCAAGATAAGGGTGGAAGATACAATTCGGAGGGCTCATAAACGTTGTTGGGGAATTAGTAATCCAAAAGGGGAAAAACACAAAATCATAATGTTTTTACCATGTTCTAAAAGTTGTTTTAGGAATTTTTTCTTCCCTTACCCTTATCTGATGATAACAATGTAACATCGTAGCAATATTAGAGAACACTGTAGCACATTTAACGATCAAACAAATCATCGATTTGGGGAAATGGATATTTTTTCTTCATGGTCATTTTTTTTAGTGTCCTATAATCAATGCACAGTCTCATAGTACCATCATTTTTCCTCACAAAAAACACAGGGGCTCCCAAAGGTGATACACTTGGGCGAATATATCCCTTATCAAGCAATTCTTGCAACTACATCTTTAAATTAGTTAGTTCAGGTATACTCATTCGATAAGAGTTGTGTGAAGTAGGTGTAGCCCCAAAAATTAATTCTCTGGTAAATTCTTTGTCTTGCTTAGGAGGTAATCTAGGAATTTCTTCTGGAAACACATCCATAAATTCTTGAACAATCGATATGTTTTCTAAGGTAAAAATCTTGTCTTTTGAATTGGAATATCCTACTTGCACAACATAGATTTGACATCCTTTTCCTAATACATTTTCCTAGTTGGGAGAAAGTAATTAAACACAAATTAATGGATCCCCTTACCCCTTAGATTTCTTGTCTGACACCCTACTCAGTGAGATAAATAATAGATTTATCCTTGTAGTTTACTAGGGACCAATGCCCTTCTAACCAATCCATGCCAATTAATATATCATAAGATCCTAAAAAAATGCATTCTGATTTACTCTAATTTATTGAACAACTATTTCAATAGGGAAATTATCTAATTTTTTTGACACTCTTCTTTTTCCCTAGTGGCCAGTTGCACTAACCAAGGATTTGAATTTATGAGTCTGTAAATGACATATTTCTACAATTTTAGGAGTAATATAACTCAATATTATTCCCAGATCTATCAAAATAGACACAACATGGTTACACATCATACCTTCAAATTCAATCACAGTTGGATTATATTCAACTTGGTGATCATCCAAGGCAGTGTTAATTTTGGGTATACTTCTAGCTACTTCACCCATTATAGAAGCCTCCTGAATATTAAAATTTTGCTTCGCTCTAGTACGATGAGGGAATTTCTTGTAGCAATGAGCCTCTCTATAGCCTCAACATTGCAATGAAGGTCGTTGTAATTATTTGACCTCTATTTTATTGAATACTTCCATCGATTTAGTTTCATTTTGTGACTTATTCTTTTGTTGATTCCTCCCAATTGTTCTATTATGTTGACCTCAAAATGCATTACTAGTATTTCCCAATTTTGTATTTTTCATGCTTGGAGAGATTTTCTGTCCTTTTTTACTAAGCCAACTCTTGTCGCTCTCTCCTTTTTATTTCATATGTTGATAATAGATCTGTGCCTTCTAAATTGCCTCATCCATATTCTTAGAATTATCAAATTCCAGACACTATTTCATAAACACTTGTAAGATTCTCATAAAATGTTGTACCATGGCCTTTTCCTCACGTATATAAGGCATGTATCTTAGTAATGATGTAAAATTAGTCACAAACTCATCCATGGAAATCTGTCCCAACCAAAGGTTATAAAATTCCTTTTCCTTATCATCATAGGATCATTCAGTCAAATACTTTTCCTTAAAATATTTCTGAAATTCTCCCCAAGTTACTTTATGATCATCAATTGTGTGGACAACTTTGACCTCTTCCCACTATAGTTTAGCTTTACCCTAAAGCTGATAAATTGTTAATCTCACCTTTAAGTTATCATCATACTCATATATCTGGAAATACTTGTTTATATTAATCAACCAGGCTTCAACGACTTCCTCCACTTCTCTATCAAAGGTCGTGTATTTTATCTTTTTAAATTTCCCTTTTAACTCTACTTTTTGTTTTTTCTTTTTCCTTGGGGTTTGGCATTATCAGATTCTTCATTTTCATAATTTTTATCTTTATCTCCTTCTCATCGCTATATGTAGCTCCCCATGGGTATATCTTCACCTCTCTACCTTGTATCCACATCTCTCTCCCCATTTCTAGGGATGGGTATAGATTTCCTATGATTCTGTCGGTCAAAGATGCTCCTTAGAATTCTCTCCTAGTATCACATTAATCTCTCATTGTATTCCCGAAGATGAGCCATTCCCACCCTCAACTATTGTATTGTTTCCAAAGCATAGTGGTGGGGTTTTTGTGTTCTCCCCATAATTGTACCCACATCTTTGGGTTATCTCCTGTAGTTGGTGTAGGGCCAATTTATATTGTTGGTCTTATTAGCTGAGGACTCCCAACTCCTCTCCTCATTTTTCCTTCTCTGTGAACACAACACATACATAATTGTTATATAATTCCCAATTAGGCAAAAAAAATTGCAACCTAACTTTGATAGAACTTGTAACATCTATCAACATCCAAACATAATTTTTTTTTATCCTCTGCTTGATTTACCACATATTAATATGTGGTATCTCCTAGTAGGTTAATAATTTGTTCCATGGTTAACAATTAAACTATAAGCTCTAAGGTATCTCTTTCAACCTTAGTAATAAAGCATATATTTAAATAACTTTGTTGGGTACAATTATCATAAGTATATATTATTCGTTTGTGGGTAATTTCAATGAAGTATTCAGTTTTCTAACATGTAACAATATTATTATTCACAACTTGCTCTTGGTTTTCACAAAATAGCATAGTTGTGACATCGAAGAAGTCTCTCAACCCTCCACCTGGCACTCTCGACATTGACTCAAATTTACTCCGTATGGGAGACTTGGTTTCTTGTTTTCCCTTTACCATTCTAGGTATCGATTAGACAATCCAGGATTTGCAGGGACGGTTAAGGGCAACCACCCTGCCTCCGGTCTCTTCATCTGCATCATTATTTTGCCTTTTCACATCTACCACAATGTAACAAAAAATTATGGAATCAAGGGTTTCAATTCAATATTTCCACTAAAATTCCATGCTTATTATCATAAAATACATTCTTCAGTTCTATTATTTGTTATGACACTTTGAATAGTGCCTACAAAATTTTGTCTAGCTTTAGTGCAGGTTCTAGTTCACATGGAGGGTTTTTCTACAGAAGAAATTCAATATTCATTTTTTCAAATCTCTCTAACAGCCTCCCAGGTACACTTAAGGTTATTTTTTTGTTTCTCTTTCCTTAAATTATTTCGGCATTTCAGTTGTTCCTACAAGATTCGAATCATAATGTTGTTTTTTTTTTTGAAATAGGGCTTCAACAAGGATGCACCGTAACCCATCATTCCATGTCAAGTACAAGGTTTTCTTGAACAATATATGTCCATTTCCATGGATTCATTATCTTTTCCTATTTTGGTTTCCCCCTTAGATGTATATAAATGGCTAATTGTATGAAATGTTGCAACCTGTTGTCTACAAGTAAATGGTTCTCACCTTGCCTTAATTTTTTTATTACTACGGGGTTGTTAACATGCAATCGTGCAACATCCAACTCATGCACCTTTCTCTCTTCCAAGTGCCATTCCTTATCTAGAGTATTCTTCCATGTATGGTTTTTAAGGGTCGCAAGCCTCATACTATCTACTCGGATGTTCTATTTTTGTGCTTCAATGCTCCTACCATGGTTAAATATTGAAACTATAGATTTGTCTAGTTTTATTATGGGTCTATGTTTACCCCCATGTTTTTTTTGTTCTTTTTCTACAAATTGAGAGTTTAGTACTTGAATATGTAATTATAATGCCTTGGAAGGATTATTTTTACTCCATATGTCTGGCTTAGCCATAATTTCTGTGTATATGCATTTAGCGAGAGTTGTTTTACTTACCAAACTACTTTTATTAATCACATAATTTTCTCAGTTCCGTTACAAATTTTACTCCTTTAATTTTTAGGTTCTCTACCATTTTGTGTTATTTAGTATTCATCATTGGAAACTCTTGGTTTGTTATTACAATATGGATGCTTGGTTCAAAATTTGGTTTCTCATCTTTTGCCTTGCATGAATCTTTGAATTAGTATAATTTTGTTTAGAAAAAGAGATTCACAGTTGTCTTCCCGACAACTTCTTTTGATTAGTTCCTCACATTTTTTTTTGTTCTAGCACTCATACAAAGTTGTGTGATAATTTATATTTTTCTTATCACTATAGTTATTAATGGTTCCAGTAAGGTAGATGGAGCCTAACCCCCATCAGTCTTTATCCGTACCGCCTCTGGTTTTATACCTGTATTTGTGAGTGGGACTATCCTTAGAACGAACACCTTGGCTCCGAGTATGGGACTAACCTACTCCATTTGTATCCTAAATATGTTAAGACACTAGAACCAAAATACCCTAATGAAATTATGGATTAAAAATTGTAGTAATTTGATTTGCATGTTTAAGGTTTTTTTGTTTCTAAAAGAAGAAGGAACTAGAACTGCTTCCTCTTTAACACTAGCTCTTTTATCTTGTTGATATGCTTATCTTTACTCATACCACTTAGATTGTGGGTTTGATAATTAAAGAATATGATTCCAAGAATAGCCAAGTTTACTACACGTGTCTTTTTCTTTAACACAGAAAAATCATTACAACAATAGGATTTGCACTAGAACCCTCTCTTGAACATACTCTAAAATTATGTTATCGTGTTTCCTGCTGAGAAATAGATCTTAAAAAAGTATAAATACATGAAAATAGTACTCCAAACAATATTTTTGCAAAATAGTTAATTCAAGACCTAGTACTATGATTCTTTATTACAAAGAAACATATAAAACGTTATTATTTGAACATAAGGACATTTCAATCTAAAAGTTCTGGTACTTATTTGTAAACTTAAACCTATCAAGGAATTAACTGGGATAGAAGACTCTTCCACCCAACCAGCGAGATTAAAAATTACATCCAATTCTCCCCCTAAGCCTCCTGTAAATTTTCTAGAGTTTGTCTGCAAACAATATTGTTTCTTGGACCTCAAGGCTCTTAGTCTAGCCAATAACTCTCTAGCTTCAAGGTTTCCATTGGCACCTAACCAGCTTAAGAATACCAAAACAATGTGTTTTCCTTGGAAATTTCCTACTCAAGTTCTTTTCCTCTCTCTCTCTTGTCACCTCCATCCTCTCTCTTGTTATATTGTCTTCCCTGAATTCCAAACATAGATGCTTCCATCTCTAAGGGAGGAGAATGTAACTTTCCCAACTACTTGGAAAATTCAAGATTTTCATTTAGGTCTTCTCTTGTAATTCCATGATTTATAATAACATTTATTTGTTAAGTAAACAAACAATAATATTTAACTTCTTGATTTTATTTATTTTTTATATATTTTACCTAATCTATAATTTACCAAGTCTTTGCATAGTAAAATAAATGAAAAATGTTTATACACTAAAAATTGGGAGGACAAACAGATGAATGGAATTTGAAGTCCTTAGTTGAGGAGCCCCTGAGGATGCCACAACACTCGCTTTCTCATTGAATAAACAAATTGAACAATACATATCTTATACAATTGCATTTATTTAGGTAGATGAAATAACCTCCTAAGAAATGGGATTTAATTCCTAATTATCACAAAAATACAAACAACCTAACTATCTGTTTCTCCATTATTTTCAATTTTTCCCATTAATGGAGAAAGGATTGATTTCCACACCTAACATCTCCCTAAACATTTCAAATTTTGTCTTCACAAAGGGAATTTATGAATAGATCAACAACATTTTCACAAGTATTACAATATTCAAGAAAAAAATCTTTAGACATTATCTTCTCTTTAATAAAATGAAATTCAGCATCAACATGCTTTTTCCTTGCATGAAAGATTGGATTATTTTCCAACTTGGTCAAGCTTTGGTTGTCACATTTTATCATTGTAGCCTTCTTTTGTTCTTCTCCAACATCTTGAAGAATTCACCTCAACCAAACAACTTCACAAGTTGTTGCACACAAAGCTTTATACTTTGCCTCTATGGATGACAAATATACAATAGGATGCTTCTTGTTGCTCCATGAAACAATCGTGGATCCAATACTGAATGGATAACATGTAGTAGATCTCCTATCATTTGGATTTCTAGCCCAATCCAAATCTGAGTAATCTATCAGCTAAACATCAAATGAATTAATATAATGAAGACCAAAATCAATTGTTCCTTTAATATGCATGAGTGCTCCTTTTGTTGCTTTCCAATGGATTTCTAGAGGTATCTTCATAAATTGACTTAACACACTAACAAAGTATGCTAAATCAGGTCTGGTTGTAGTAAGATAATTCAAGCTTCCCACCAATTGTCTATACAATGTACCATCTACCTCCTTTGAGCCATCATCAAAATGAAGTTTCACATTTTGTTGCATTGGAACAAAAGAAACTTTGCACTGATCCATTTTAAACCTTTTAAGAAATTCTCTAACATACTTATCCTGAGAGACAAAATTCTCGCCAACATCTCTCAACACTTCCAAGACCTAGAAATTAATCTAACTCGCCAATATCTTTCATCTCAAATAATTGTGACATCTGCACCTTAATTCCATCAATTATTTTTACTGAATTTCCTGTAATAATGAAGTCATCAACATACAAAGAAATCAGTACATGTCCCTTTGCATCAGATTTGGTATACATATTTAGATCACTTTGACTTCTTATAAAACCTTACTGAAAAATGAAGGAATCTATCTTTTCATACCATGACCTAGGTGCTTGCTTTAGCCCATCCAAAGGTTTCTTTAATCTGCAAACTAGAATTTCATGTCCCTTTTTCACAAACACTTCAGGTTGTGTCAAATACACCTCTTCTTTTAAATCACCATTCAGAAAAGAAGATTTTACATCTAATTGGTGCAAATTCCAATGGTGCTTTGTAGCTAATGTAATTAACAATATAATAGCATTTTTTTTAGCTACATGTGCAAATGTTTCTACATAATTAATGCTCCCCTTTGTGAGTACCCTTTTTCCACCATTCTAGATTTATATTTATTTATACTACCATCTGCTTTAAACTTGGATTTTTACACCCATCTACATCCTATGGGCTCTTTTCCTTTAGGAAATTCAATCAATTCCCAGGTTTTTTTTAATTATAGATTCATAGTATTCCTCTATTTCTTCATTTTCATTAGCTTCATTAAAACTCATGAGTTCTCTGACATTCAAAACACTAGTCATCATGGCATAGTCCTTATACCTTTTAGGTAGGTGAATCTACTGAGTAGACCTCCTTCATACTTCATTATATTTAGCCATGTTCTCTGAAGGTACTTTTCCACCTCTAGGTGGGATCTGATTGCTAGTGATGTCCATGTCATTGAATTTTTCCCTAAGATTTCTTTTCTCACTATCTTCTAGTTTTGCTTCTGCTTTATTGTCTTCATCTTCAGGAAGTATGTGCCACTTTTCATAGCTATTTTTTTGTTGCCTTCATGTTCCTACTCAAGGAAAATTACATCTCTACTTACAAACACTTTGTGAGTAGAGGGATCAAACATTTTATAAGCTTTAAATTATGAACAATATCCAAAAAACATTCGTTTAATAGCTTTAGCATCAAGCTTCTTTTTAGTCTCCTTTGGTATATGCGCAAAGGCCTTACACCCAAGTAACCTCAAATGATAAACGGTTGGTTTAAAAACATACAAGGCTTCAAATGGGGTCTTGATATCAAGATACCTTGTTGGACTTCTCTTATTTAAATAAATAGTAGTACTAATGGATTTTTCCCAAAAAGCATTTGAGACATTCGTGCAAACTCCACCATTGTCCTCTTTTTTCCTTTCTACGACACCATTCTACTATGGTGTGTAGGGTATTGTGCATTGCTACACTATTCCATGATCCTTGCAATACTTGGTGAAGTTCCCCAACTTGCACACTTCCCCTTGATCTGAACGAAGAATCTTCATAAAGTTCCTTGTTTTCTTGTCTTCCATATTTTTGAATTCTTTGAAATACTTAAAAACATCACTCTTTTTCCTAAGGAAGTACACCCAAGTGTACCTTGTGAAATCATCAATAAACAACATAAAATAATAAGCACCTCCTATATATAGATATTCTGCATTGGTCCATAAGCATCAGAATGCAAAAGTTCTAATACATCTCTTCTTATCCTATCAAAATTAAAGGGGAATTCATCTTTGTGAATTTTCCTAATGAACAACCTTCACAAGCAACATACTCATTATTTAACATAGAGAGTCCTTCAACCATTCTTTATTTTTTCAAAAACAACAAATCATGATAACTGATATGACCATACCTCTAATTCCACATATTTTATGTTGAAAACACTGTCAAAGTCAGTGCTTGATGACTCTTACTACTGAAATGAATTTTGTACAGTCCTCCAACCCTTACTCCTGAAGCAACAAGTTTGCAATGATCTAGTAGATCTTTCACTATGCAGTGTGTTTTTAAGAATTCAACCCTTAGATTCTTATCTGTAATTTTGGACAAAAAAATCAGATTCTTCTTGATCTAGGGCACATACATAACATTATGAATTCATGTGACACTGCCATCTAGTAAGGTCACTGGAATATCTCCATATCCAATGATCTGATGTCCACGATCATCACCAATATAGATGCTACGGCCATTTCTTATTTCCTTGAAGTTTTCATACCAATCCTTATTGCATGTCATGTGGATCGAAGCTCCAACAAACCAAGCATTAACATCATCCATTTCAACAAAAAACGCAACATTAGACATAAACAACTTCATATTTTTGAGATCGAAATTCGGACCTTCTCCTGTAAAATGTCTTGAATGTCTTCTATTTTTATTATGCCTAGCTTCATCACTTTTCTTCTTATAACATTTTCTCGCTAGATGCCCACTTCTACCAAAATAAAAACATTGCATTCCAAAGTCATCTTTAATAGATGGCATATCTTGATTTGATTTCGGAAATGTCCTTTTTTGATATGAGCTTCCACATTTACTTTCTCCTCCTTGTTTCCCTTGGAATAATTTCTTCTTCACCACAAGTGCCAAATCTGTATTCTGAGGCTTCAAATTTTTTCAGCAATATACCTATAAATTCCTTAAAATTTGGTGCTTTCTCCCTTGCTCCAAGACCTGTGATAAACATTTGATATTCCTCTAACATTCCATTTAATGTGATTGTCACAAGATCAGTAACATGTATTGATTCCCCAATATATCCCAAGTTATCTTTCAAGTCTTTAATTATAGACATAAAGGAACTAATAAATTCATTTTCTTTCATTTTAATATACAAGAGTTTACTCTTCAGAAAAGGGACTCAATTTGTATTTTTAGTTTCATATAGCTCCTTCCAGGTGGCATTAGAGATATGAAAATCACGAATATATCGAATTATATTATCTTTCATGGAAATTCTTAATAATAAATTTCCTTTGTTCTCTTGGCTCTCCTAGTCTTCAATCCATGTAATTGTCAATCTTACAACAAGTTTTTATTCTTCTCCCTTAGTGATGGTCCAAGCACCATAACCTTCCAACAGTGTTGGTAACTTGAATTTCCAATTGAAATGATAGTTTCATCCAATTTATTAGCCTCATTCATGTATGTTTCTGCAAGTGGATTTTGCATCTTTATAATAAACCCAATCTATCCTGCTTCACAAGCATCACTGATTCCAAAACTAGTTCCAATCTCTTCATAAATTTAATAAAAAAAAGCAGAGCATAGATGGCTGCTCGAATAAATGCCTTCACCTTTTCACTTTCTCCTATTTTTTATAATGCAAAGTCAAATCTATCTATGGGAAACAATTATCTCTATGGGAAAGACACCTCCCAATTCATCATAGGGGATGCTGTAAAGAAAGGATTTTCAAAGTTGAATTTTACCTTCTGTTAGCGCATTTTACACTTTACTGGAGGGAGCGGTGACCACTCATCTGCTTATTCACTATGGCTATCCATTTCTTGTCTCCAATCATTTGGAATCGCAAGGGTTGAAACTATAGTTGGTTCCACACTTGCAACCACCAGATGTGTAGCACCCACTCTCTCCTGTAACGGTTAAACCATCAAAATGTTGCAATTCAGTAATGGTTGTGAAACATGGTGCCTATACTACTATCTTTCAACTTAAAGAAAGGTAAACGGTTCCTTTATATCCATTGCAGCCAGTGTCGCACCCGCAACTACCACTACACCCATAATTTTTCCCACAACATGCCATTTCTTTGATGCAGAAAGAATCAAACAAGGGTTGATGATACCAAATACAGATTTGGTTCACGCACAGTTTACCACTCCTTTTCGTTCACAAGAATAAGACTACAATAACCACACCACAAAGCTTTCAATTGTGTGACTCAATATCTCTACTTCCAATCATGCAACTCAATATCTCTCACTAGTCGACTTCCAACATATCACATAATTCGCCAATGCACTCTAGTTCTAATTTCTAACACTACCAATCTCGCTTCACGCATGTCACCTTCATACTCACGTAACTTCTCTAATCAGTGCCTTCATTATGCAGAAGCTTAAATAAGCAACAAAGTTCCTCTCTCATGAGTCTCTGTTGCGGCTCAACCGCAGGTTTAATACTCAATTACCTCATAACGACGTGTCTGTTAACTCATTCAACTTCAACTTACTCAACAGTCGATCAAGCAATAAGGAAAAAACTCTAGGCGGCCTCACCCAAGATGATCGATCACCCAACCTCAGCTACAAGCCAATTTCAACTTTTCCTTGGTGCTCTAATGCCAACTAAAAAATAGGAAGATAAACAAATGAATGAAATTTACAGTCCTCGGGTGAGAAGCCCTTGAGGCTGCCACAACATGGGCTTTCTCATTGAATAAACAAATAAAAAATACATATACAAATGGATTTGGTTAGGTATGAAACAACCTCGGATCTAAATTATAATTAGAACCAAAATCCAAACAACCTAACGATTCGTTTCTCCATTATTTTCAACTTATATAACTAGGAAAGGTGTTACAAACATCATCTATCAATTACGACATATGTCAAATCACAAAGATAATCCTTTCCTTTTTGTGTGGGGAGATGATTAGAACACTTCCATAACAATCCACAAATATCTTATCACAAAGATAAATCTCTATAAATAAAATAGTTTTTTTCTTCTCTTTTTTCTTACCAATGCACAAATATCTTATCACAAAGATAAATCTCTATAAATAAAATAGTTTTTTTCTTCTCTTTTTTCTTACCAGATTAAACCATTTCGATGTCAAATATACCATTTCTTTTCTCTCATAAGAATATATCTTTCCTTTCAAATATATATTTTTCAATTTTTAATTACTTTTTTTATACAATTAAACCATTTCCATAATAACCATCACAAATTTCATTTTGTCCATTATACAATTAAACCATATCCATAATAATGATAATCTTTTCATTTTTCTTATGTAGAAAATTAAACTACATCAATCACCATAAATATCACACTACAAAGGTAAACTAATTTTTTTCCCAATACCATTTTACGTATGAAATAAATAAACCTCAAAAATATTTGAAAATAAAACTATTGTGCTCATCTTTTATTCGTCGACATTTCGAGTCTAGACCAAGACTCATCATCAAGACTAGTTGTGATGATGAGTCTTGGTCTAGACTTGAAACGTCGACAAATAAAAGATGAACACTATAGAATAACCGAATTTAGTTTCCCAAAAACCACACCACAGAAATCTACAAACCAATAAAACTATTCTTTATAAATTTTTATTCAAAACTTTAAAAACATGAAATAAAGAAATATTATCAATTTTATTTATATTTTATTTACAAAATATTATTCATAGGAGATTAAATCATTTTCATTATACACTATCATAAATTTCATATGGTAAATTTTAATATTAAAAATCTAGTTTCCAATTTACTTATTCATTTTAAATAATTTTTATATTTCAAATTATATATTAATTATACAATTAAATTTATTATTATTATTATTATTATTATTTTTTCCATTATGCACTATCATACACTTCATGCAGCATCATAAATTTCATACCATAAAGTTTAATATTAAAAATCTTGTTTTCAATTTAGTTATTCATTTTCAATATTGGTCAAATTATATATTAATTATAAATTAAATTACTTATTTTTTTTTTTTAATTTATATTGTTTTAATATAATAAATATATATTAATTTTAATTTTCTTAATTTAGTGTTGAAATTAATTTTTAAAGAATTTAAAATATCTAGAAACAAAGTTATGTACTCAAAAATCTCATATAAAAATAGGACATTCGACATAAATTTATTAAAAAAATATTAAATTTATTATTTATTAACTTTCTCTCTATTTATTTATGATTTTTTCATTAGAAGAATTACTAAAAAAAAATATTGAATTTACTATTTATTAACTTTCTCTTTATTTATTTATGATTTTTTCATTAGACTAACCCATTGGAGTGAAAGAGAGATTTATGAAATACTTGTAACTTATTAAAACTAAGACGTCTAAGTTACATAGATGTAGACTTTATTCACGAGGGAACTTAACTTTATAGTCTATTTCAATGGGCCAATATGTCATTTATGGGAAATAAACTAGGTGAGGAGGAGAACAAATAGTCTACCCAACCAAACTATCTATGAACCTTGTACTACAAAAGTGATCAATGAAATGACACTATGAAACTAGAAGGATGTGGAGTGGGATTTAATCCACTTAATTTTTTATTTTTTCTATTTATAATAACATATTATTGAAATTTGAGAATAAATTGTGGAAGGAAATTTGGGGTAGAGACATTGTTAAAAATACTTCAATTTAGCTATAAAGTGTTACATGATATTTAGACACCTAGGAGCTAGTTAGGATGAACTTCATCTAATGTATATTGATGTTAATTCAATTCTTTAGAGTGTTTACTTAGTATACATTAATATGAATTTATAGCAATGCAATCCAATAGTCACTAGACATTAAGTGATCAAACAATTCATATTCTCCTCAATACTAATGATTATATTTATCAGTGGTGCAATCCAATAGTCACTAGACATTAAGTCATCAAAAAATTCATATTCTCCTCAATACTAATGATTATATTTATTCATGGCTTGACATTTAGTTGGTCCATGCAATTTATTTAAAAATCTTTGATGGTTGTTTATAAATAATGAATTGTGAGAAACCTTTATGTAATTATTTCCCCTTTTCATTAATATATTGCCTCATGTTAAGTTAAGTGGGATTATCAAAATATTGTTTTCCTCATATTTAACTACGTAATGCACTAGTGTACTGATCTCTAATATCATTGTGCAAGAAATTACTTAATGTGTTTGACCTATGTGGAACTACTACATTTCTTTAACAAGTTAAAAGAGATTTATGAAGACCCACTCTCGTTGTTGATTGATATCGTAATTAATTCACTTAACTTTTTTAAATTTATGTATTTAAATTCATTTTGAAATGAGCCAAAAAATTTAGAAAAAAAATTCTATACTAAAAGTTCTCAAATAAAAATATGATATCCCACAAAATATCAATAGAAAGGTGAGTTGGTCACTTATTAAATTTCTCTTTATTTATTTATTAGTTTTTCACGAGGAGAATTAGGGACTTATTAGAGTGATCTAGGCTAGGACTAAGGTAAAACCTACTAGCTATCACTATAACCCAATAATATAATCTAACAACTGGCAAGGTAGATATACAAAACACTTGTAACCTAAAAAGGGTCAAAGAGATCTTAGGGAACATAAAAGTGAACCTCCATCCTTCGGGCTACCTACCTTTACAAACTTATTGCAAAGGAAACCATGTCACTTGTGAGAATTGCGAACCTAGGTAGGGATGACAACAAATAATTTTGCCATATACACAATCTATGAGCACTAGACTACAAAACTAATCGATGAGATGAAAGTTTGAAAATTGAAGGACATAGAAGTGGACTTCGATCTACTTAAGACTTTATTTTTATTTATAATAATATATTTTTGAAATTGGAGAATGGAATATGTTGAAGGAAATTCGAAGTGGATACAATGTTTTAAAAAAAACTTTGTTTAGCACTTTGGAACCACATTGTCATGGTTAATCTCTTCTCACTCATAAACGGCATAGTCTAATGAGACTACTTTTTTACCCTAAAAGTCATGGAAATTCCGGCCATATTTTGATAAAATTCGTGAGGGATTTTTGTAAATCCAAGTTACAATTGTTAAACTTTAAGACTTTAGGTGCCCTAGAGATTTTTGATGGTGTTGAATTCATTTCTACCATCAAAAACATGAATCAAACACTGCCTCTACAAGATTTTTTGAAATTTTTTTTCTTGGGTTCCGACCACTTTTGGCTGTCCGGGCAATTCCTCCACCTCACTAAACGAGTCCCTCATAAATTGTTAGAATATTAGATACATAAAAGTTAATTAAGGTCAACTTAGTCTAATATATCTTTACTTAAAATATTTTTTATTAGTATATTTCCCTAATATAAATAAATATTATGATTATACAATATAATAACCATTAAACATTAGTAGATTCAATAATTCATATTCTCTTATATACTAATTATGAGACAACATTTGATTGGTACATGATATTTAATAGAAAATTGTGTATTAATGCTCAAATGCAAAATATATATATATAGATAATTGCATTAATGTATTACCTCATCTAATCGCATTAAATTGGGTCGTAGAATATTTCCTTGAAATTTGACCACCTAAAAGACTAGTGTATCAACCTTTGATTTATTTACTTGAGCAATTACCTGAGGGGTTTGACCTATCTGAACGTACCAGAGAGCAATTACTTAAGGTGTTTAACCTATATGAAAGTACCCCTTTTGTTAAAAATGGCAATAGAGCTTGACGAAGACTCACTCTCTATGTTCATCGAGACTCTATACCTGTGTGGCCACTTTAATAAAAGGATTTTTGAACTTATGCGCATTTGTAGGTTAAGTGATTTGTTGTAATGTGTTTGTAGCACTATTTTGATTAACAACACATTTTTTTTTCAATTCAAAAATGTTTCAGTTCACCAAATACATAGCTGGTTTGGTCAAATCTATAGGCTTAAAGTGTATATATATTTATATAAACATTGTTTAATCTTTAAAAATGAGAAACATTTTATTTTCGGCATATTCTATTAGTTATAGACTTTATGTAATCTGAACAAATTAAAAATAATGAAAAATTTGCATTTTATGTATAAACTCCATGATATATAAGTATAATATTTATTAACTTTGAATTATTTATTTATTTTTCTAAAAATTTTCCCCTCTAGGTATGTAGTTGTATCGAAGATTTTTGCCAGGGACTTTCGAGGGTAAACATGTATTTTGAGGAGAAAAGTAAAAAATAAATCCCTTCGTAAAATTTGTTATACAATTTTCATTACTTCACTTCATCGAAAGTTATTTATCAGGTAAAAGTTCATGAATTCAAATCTTTCTTTTCCTTAAGTTGCTCTAAAAAGTTCATTCAAATTTCAGTTATAGCGTAACCTTAAATTATAAAGCATATTTCACTAAATTATAAATGTGAATAACTCTAAATTAATTTTAATTTATTTTATTTAAAAAATAAATTATAAAATTATAAAGTGACATTAAAGTAAGAGTGATTTGTACTTATAAATTTTTTTATGTGGCATTTTGATTTCCTTTATGTATTTTAAAAAAATGAATAAATTTGACATCTAAAGTTCATTTTTAGTGATTTATTTTGAAATTCCTTACTATTCAAAACCTTTACATCTATTTAGTTAATATATATTTTTGAAGACATATTACCTACATATTTTAATATAGCTAGTCTAAATGATCTTTGTTTAACAATTTAAACTATTTTTCATGGATATTGTGTGTGAAGGATCGACATATAAATTAGCCCCATTAATAAGTTAAAGAAATCCAAATGGGATAATAAAAATGGTGAAGCACATGGATTATTCAATATCCTTCTCTAATAGTTTATAATTTCTTATTTAAGGATTTATTACCCAGATGAAATTTGGGAAAGATGGAAGCCATATTTGGTAAAAAAAAATGACATTTGAGGCCACCAAATTGAAAATGAATAAATTTATTTAAATCTTAGTGATTTCTCTTGCATTGAAAGTTATCAATCTATGTAAAAAAAACTCATTGTTTTACTTGAAGACAACAAAATTGAAAATAAGGATGACCAATGCATATTTTCCAATCTTGATAAGGTTAGTGTAACATCCCCTCTAAGTTGTGAATATTAAATTACTAAATTAAAAATATTATGATACTTTAAAGACCTTGTAAAGTCAAACAGTAATTAGGAAAGAATTAATTTTACTTATTTTGATAAGATTAATGTAACATCCTGTTGTAGCGGAACAACCACGGTCCAAAGTTTTGCCTTTGCTTCATTTTGGAGCCTCCCTTTTAAACTACAACAACTCATCTCGCACTGACCCAAGTACTTATGCTCTGATTAAGTTTCATCCTTTGCATTATGCCTTTTATTTTCTTACTAGGCTTACTGGCTAACCCACAAGCCGATCTCTTGATTTGGTCTTCACCCGGTTCTAGTATTACCTTAGTCAACTACGTAATCCTTGAGGGGAACCATCCTTGCTCTCAAGAATTGTGTTGTCCAAGTTGATAGTGAGCCTTTATCTCCAAAATTTCACAGAACCGGTTGACAACCAACCTTCATTTGGGAAAATGTGTAGAATCTGAGGGGCAGCGCAGAGCCACTCAACATAGAAATTGTGCAGAAACTTATCCCTTAGAAGTTGCTCAGTGCACGAGCCAATGAGTTGCCCAGTCCTTCCCAAAATTGCATAATCTCTACAGGAAATGCATGGAATATTTTCTCAAAAAATAAAAAATAAAAAAGTGAAAAATCATCCCTAGAAAATAGGGATCTATTTTTAGCAGCCCGGAGGAGACACTTGAGTTATTTTCGATAATTTCCTTCAAGTGTCGTTTTTTCCTTGATTTTTGGCCCTCACGCCATAAACCCTAAATTGGACAAATTTATTTAATTGACGCAACTAGAGCTCATTTTCAAATTCGATCTTGGAGCTGTGGCATTCGTGAGGATATCAAGGAACCTTCGGTGTGATCATCATTGCTTTTCTCGATAAGTGTTGCTTTTCTAGTCTTTTGTTTCTTTTTCTATCGCTTTTGTTTGTTTATCTTGTGACAGTGTTGTTTCACTCATTTTGTTGAATTACCACTGGTTTTTTAACATTTTTTAGCTTACAGAAGTGTTGTTTTAAGTTTTGCATTTCCTTTCCTAAGTGTCGCATGCATTACCTAGTTTTTGCACTAACGAACATTGTTACGGTAACTCTCTCCACATGCTTCGTTTTTCTTTAGTTCTTGTTTCACTTGCATGCATCATCACTCAATCATACCTGCACTCAACGTCTAATCATCCTTCATATCTGCTCATTTTCATGATCCTCTTGGGAAAATATGGGCTTCCCTTGCCCAGATCTTGCCTAACCTTGCATGCACTGCACATTTCTAGAGATCAAGGCCCATCCCTGGCTTCTAGAATTGCGTAGAGGTAGCCTATACCCAGCTCCAATTGTGCACTGTGCACTTCTAGCACCTAGTCCCCAAGCCTTGGCCACTGAGACTGCATAATGCAGAGTCTCTCCTAGCCTATGCCCAGATTGAACTACGCATTGCGTAGTTCCAGTTAGTAATACCTCCCCACTGACTACTAGGAATGCACAATGCGTAGTTCCAACAGGAATTCAGTCACCTCTATGAACCAAGATTGCACAATCCCTCCCAGCAGTTGCCTAGTTTGTTACTTAATCTTGTACTGAAGTGTTTTTATTTTTAAGATAACATTTTGCATGCCATCAGTTTCATCTCTGTCTTTAGGTACAAATTTTTTGACCATATCTCGAGTATTTATAGTTAACATGGATTCCAAGAGAGCTACATCAAGGGAAATTATCGAGAGTAGTACTGGGGAAGCAGTGAAGCAAGTGTTAATTAACTTGCCAGCTTATGAAGATGGTGCATTATTCATTGAGAAGGGCATGAAGTTGACATGGCAGAAGATTAAGGATACCTTTATAGAAGACTTCAAGGAGGATTTAGAGGACCGATGTGTTTATATCAATATACAACAGTCAGGATTTTACAAGGTTACATGGATGTATCCCGCCTTCCCATGTGCAGAAATTATAAGCTAGATTGCCTCACACACAAATGCATAAACAATGACATTGAGCAGTGCCAGTGGGATATAGCTTGCTAGTTTGAGGGAAGATAACTATCATCAGATGTATCATTTACCTTAGCGCAAGTTGCATGGACACACTTTTCTATAACACCCATAGCTAGGTGAACACAATAGATATATTCAAGTGATGGATGAAAGAGCCATCGAAGTTTAGAGTGACACCCAATCATGTTGTTGAATGTAAGCTTCTGTGATCCATATCAAGTTTTTTGAGAAGATTTTTTGGCATAAATCACATTTGAATGAATTTGTAGATGCGTTTCAAACCAACGAGTGTGGTTCATCGTCCTAATGATGAACCACATTTGTTGGTTCAAAACACATCGAAAAATGCATTTGAATATGATTTACGCTAAAAATCTTCTCAAAAAACCCAATCATGTTTACAACAAAGTCTCTCAAGAAGGCCTACTAGCTCTTAATCATCTTTGCATGTTGATTATACGGTCAAGAGAGCACAAACACCTTTCCTGAAGGTTGGGTGGTTGTGTTGGACTAGTTGGTGAATGATGGAGGGCCATTTAATTGGTTGGATTATTTTACTCTTTAGTTGAAATTCCATTTGATGAATGCCCGAAATCCACCTAAGGATGAGAAAGTGATATTATACATGCCTGCATACTTATTGGATGCAATTTGTGCCCAACAATAGTTTCCTAGCATGAGCTGGACATGGACACCAAAAGAGATTATCATCAATATTTATTGCAAGTTGGTTTCGAATTGCATCCACTGAGGAGTAATGGTGAGGTTGACTAACCATTTCATCATCCCATTGTACAAGTTGATCTTTGAGTAGGATCCACCTTGCATGTCCCAATAAGAGATGGAGGTGATACTTAACATTTTAGATTGGTATGCCTCACCTAGTGGCACCTTCATTAGAATGTTTGGCATAAAGAAGCCTCTGCATGTTCTACCAAGGTATGCCACAAACAAGTTGGTTATGCAAGAGGTCTCATATCATCTCTCCACAGGGTTATCATCAAGACTACACAAGAATAAGAAGGCACCATGGCCTACCCTTCCTTTGCGGATCAAATTGTACAAGATTAAGAGCTTGAAATATGTTGATGTCGAAGCTAAGGAGATATTGAAGTTCAGGTTCGGCACCAAAGATTTCAATTTGCATGATCCACATGGTATTTGCAAGAACCATTGTGCCAAGGTGTACTACCCATGGATCCACAGGAAATTCCATTGGCAAGAGGAGGATCCTTGGAGATATTGTTACAATAAATCCAATCTCCATGAGCTAGTTAGTATAGCCACAACTTTGAAGGCTTCTCTGCAAGCAACAACAATGTAGAAAGAAACAAATACAACAACAATCTAGCGTAGGACAAAGGAAAGAGGAGTATTTCTGAGAATCCAGAGGTTGAGAAAAGCTACAAGATGAAAGAAAACCCCATCACAGAGAAATCAACTTTGGAAGTGGAGGTAAAGAGGAAAAAATAGATAAAGAGGGAAAAGTGAAGGAAGAAATAAAAGAAAGGGATGGAGGAAGAAAAACGGAAGTTGCAGGAAACAAGAAGGTGAAGGAATAGTAAGAGCTAAGAAGGAGAGAAAGGGAAGAGAATCAGAAACATGATGAAGAAGAAAGATAAGGTGTGATGATAGAGAAAGCAACACCCATATAGGTTGAGGATTCAGAACATCCGATGATTGAACAAGAGGGTGAGAAGATGTAGGATCGGGAGCTTGCTCAATAGATTGACCAATTGATTGAAGTGACAGACATGGAGTTGTGGGATGAGTCACAAAATGAAGACATTGACCTCATGCCAAGAGCACCCAAGGTCACCTCTTAGTCTCCTCCACCTCTAGTATCAGAACCAGTCCCAAGCTAGCAAGGAGAGTTTTTTCTCCTGGATGGTGATCCTGTGATGGATGTGTACAATCTGTCATTTGATGAGTTGCAGAAGAAGATTTTACAGGGTGGAGAAAACAATTTCCAAATGATCATGCATCAATTGCATTTAGGAAGGAAAGGGTGATAGTGTCAAATGTTAGACAATATCCAGCTGCCATTGCCATTGCCACCTTGGCCTATGTAGGAGCCACAAGCTCTAATGTTAAGTTCTTGTTGGCCAAGAATGAACAAATGGCAAAGAACTTGCAGGTGACCAAGCAAGAGGAAGAACAACTCAGAGAGTAGAGCATAGTTTCTGTAATGGTAGAAATGAGGAAAGCAATACTTGATGATGTTGGAGGGGGAGGGGGGGTGAATCAGTATTATCAGATCAATATAACTTTTCACTTTCCATATTAAGATTCATATGTGATGCAACAAGTATATATCCAGTAAACATATGATTCAGTTAGTTGGTCTCTAATGAGTGCATCAGAAAATTATTAACCATATGAGTAGTAAACCGGAGCAGTAAACTAGAACAGATCATCACACACAAGAAGCACACATGAACACCATGATGTAAGGTGGAAACCCAATGTGGGTGAAAACCACCTACTGCAAGTTGTCTCAATCTTCTTTAATAAGAAATACCTTTTACAATAGTTTTGTACTGATGTAGACTTATACCAGTACACAGGCTTCTACCTGCAGAAGGCTACAACCTTCTCTTATTCTCCAGAATCTCCTCGAAGGGAGATACAACCCCCTTTGCTCTTGTACTAGCCGATCCATTTACTAGCATGCAGGCTGCTACCTACTAAAATGATCCAACCTTTACTTGTTTTCTAGCTGCTACTAGAAGGGAGCTACCACCCCCTTGGCTCTTGTACTAGCTGATGTAGTAGTACGTAGGTGCCGACCTACCGAAGGCTACAACCTTCTCTTTCCTCCTCCAAGTACCATGTTTCATCAATTTTCAGACTGGATACACTGAAGCGCAACATCATAATCTAAAATGCCATGTTTCATCCAATTTTCATACTAGACATTGAAGCACATAATCAATCAATACTAGCATCATCAATATTTGAATTACCCAATACTGAATCAATGTGTTCACCAAATCCAACTCGCATAAAGATCTGCAAATATTTCCTTATAACTTTGTAGCTGTTCCATACATCAGACATACCAAGATCATACCATTCATAAAACATACGTCAATAATTCAGATCTAGTCTATCAAACCAGATAATGATAAACATTACAATCCTTAAGATCTCGATCCATCAAGTATCAAATAGATCCGCAATCAACCAAATTCCTTGTGCATAAACTGAATTAATACTTTCTCAGCACACAACAACCAGATATCAAATCAGAACCTTGAACACCGTAGTAATAGACAAAAACAGCTAAAACATATTTCAAGTAAAGTCTGCAACTTCACCAACAGAAACATGTGTACAGATCTATAAATTCTTTCTTTCAAACATTCAGATATTAGTTAACCCAGATTATCAGATTTATAGATCAAGCGTGCGCCACATATCACAGATCAAAATCATATAGAGATACCACTATTCCAGCCTTAAGATTTTGGCCCATCAATAGAACTTATCCTTCTCCTTGCACTCAGGTTCCTTCTTTATTCAGATCTAGATCTTCACCATAACCGAATCACCATATTCCAGATCTAGCAGTTTATCAGATATTCAATTATTCAGAAGATGCCTTGCCAAATGATGTCCTTCCTCTTTTATAGCCTTAGGCCTTTCACAATACCACATACCAAAAACCATAACAATTCAATACCATGGACCCAATACTTGGGATCAACACTTTTGGATGCAATACCGCGGACCAAAACCATAGGATCAAAAACTGTCAGACTAATACCATGATCCAATCATGAAAGTGCGTGAACTTTTCTCTCCATGAAAGGAACTTTTCTTTGCATGAAAGTGCATGAACTTTTCTCTTCATGAAAGGAACTTTTCTCTACATGAAAGTGCATGAACTTTTCTCTACATGAAAGAAACTTTTCTCTGCATGAAAGTGCGTGAAGTTTTCTCTACATGAAAGAAACTTTTCTCTGCATGAAAGTGCGTGAAATTTTCTCTACATGAAAGAAACTTTTCTCTACATGAAAGTGCGTGAAATTTTCTCTACATGAAAGAAACTTTTCTCTGCATGAAAGTGCGTGAACTTTTCTCTACATGAAAGAAACTTTTCTTTGCATGAAAGTGCGTGAAATTGAAAATAATTTTGCTGCACTATAATTTATCATCTGTGTGATTTGCCATCAAGGACAACACTTGTCTCATAATGCCAACAATATCCCCCTTTGGACTTGATGGCAAAGCTAACTTGTCATGCAGAGAATTGTCATGTGATTCCTTTGAGCTGTCCTGCATCCTATGTATTCTATCACATCTGATATCTCTTCCGAGATTCATCTAGATATATATAAGTGAGTTGATCTTCTACGAGTTGGTTGCCATCAAGTACAACACATGCATCATAATGCCAACAATCTCCCCCTTTGGACTTGATGGTAGCAATACCAAATCACTCTCCCCCTTTGACATCAAGGGCAAAGGGTGGACCAAGATATTCCCTTCCTTTGTTGTCCATAATCCCCCTGAGTGCCTGCTGAAATTTCTGAATGTGCTCCCCCTTTGTATATGCCAAGGTGTACCAATCTGTCCATGCTCCCCTTGAGTACATGCTGAGTCTCTGCACTGCTGAAGTGTGCTATTCATGCTCCCCCTGACTGTAGGCAAGATCTGCAAAAAGATGTTCTACAAGAAGAACAAGACTCCATCTTAAATGACCTTCCTATCACCAAAGACTCATACATACATACATCTCTCAACCAAGTGAGGATATACAAATATTGACTCATCCACCCATCCATGTGGGCTTACACCAAAAGTTTACTCATGATAAACAAGTACATTACATCATTCATCCCAGGCATAGTGGGGAAACCAAAAAAGGCCGTTACATGAGCTTGATAACAAAAGACATATATGACATAGAAACGAAATATCTAGAGCAAGACTATGAAAGTTATCAATAACTAATATCAGCAACATCTGTCAATCACTATTTAGATTAGCAACCTATAAATGTCTTGTAGCAAGGTATGTTTGCCTATAGATATCAACTCATCCTCTTGAAAGACATCATAGCCATATCATCAACATCAAGATCTACATGATCTTATATATCATCCATGTATCATCAATCGGAGACATCTATATCGATCAACATATGTAAGTATCAATCTATCATTTTGTCATCATCATGACTCCAATAGTACAATTTTGAGTAATCATTCATGTATCCAGCATACTGTATATAGTACTATGTATCTTTAGCCAAGATCATCAACCACATCAATCCTCATCCACATGAGAGCCAAGAACTATAGGAGACTTGCATCAACTATATTATATGATCTTTATGCATATGACGACAACAACAAATGATAGACTCATCATCAAGTAATGAAGATGTTTATACAAGCTTTGTACTTTTCCTTATCCTTATAAAGATCACCATGTAAGCACTATATCAGAGAATCAACCACAAATCTGATCTGATCATCAACTATGTAACCCAAACATCATATGAGATTTTGTCATGGACAACTCATAATCATATCATAGCAAGATGTATCCTAAGCATCATCACCAAGGACCACTAACCATAATGCCAACAATGCATTATTAAAAGTATCTGCTCCCCCTGAACCTGTGCCATATGTTTACTGTCAAATCTTATCACGCTTATATCAACAAGAAGTATCAAGACATCATCGTCATCAAGTTAGGATCAAGACATTTCCACACATCATTAACAGATTGTAATCATTATCAAACATGTTAAATAATGGACTGAATCATATCAGACCCTCTTTCCTGAGCCTTTGCCTACTGCTTTTCCTCAAACAATCATATACGCGACTATGCAGTGACCAACTCGCGTATATACGCAACTTTCCTTTATGAAACTTGCGTATGAAACTAAAGATACTAAAGTTTCACACTTTTAGCTCCTTCTGAGTTTGTTGTGCCTGTACATTGTGTTGTGTCACATTTTTCTGACTATACTTCCTTTTTCTTCCATATCTTCAAGTGTGATAATGTTTTCTCCTTTTGGTGCGGTGCCCGTACCTTGTTCCTGCATTCCATGGTTATATGTCCAAGCTTGTTGCATGCATAACATCTTAAATGTTTCATATTCCTTCTGTAGCAATAAACAACTTTGTGACCGAACATATTGCAAGAAAAACAATATCCATTGAAATACCTGGAATGTGACGATCTTTCTGTGTGATGATCTTGAACCATTTTTATTCTGCATCTAGCTGCAACATGTCCAAGATTATGACATTCATAACATTCAAGAATATTCATCTGAGTAAATGGACGACTATTACTTCCATAGTTAGGAGTAAAATACTTTCTTTGAAGAATCTCTTTCCTTGATTGTTGATGGGATTGACCTCTCCTCTCCTTGTTGATCATTTTAGATTTCCCTTTAGAGTTCCTTGCCTCACCTTGTGAACTAGATTCACCTTCAATAGATTCATGAAAACCAAGACCAACTTTGATAGCAGGAGACCTTTGACTACTAAGAATATCATCCAAGACTTTAGTACTATCTTGAAATCGTAACAGATTATCCTTTTCTTCTTTTAAGATATTCACCTTGATCTGAAGTTGTTCTTCCTTTTCTAGACACGGCTTCTTCAAAATTTCTTCAAACTTTCTTCCTTCTTCCATATGTTGCCTTAGTTTGAGAATCTCCTTTTCTTGTTCTTCATTCAGATCCTCCTGCATTTGACGAATTTTGAAGGCACATTCCAGCTGAGATTTTAAGCTGATAACTTCATTTTTCTGTTTTTCAATAGCTTGGAGTAGATATTTATTCTGCTTCTTTGATTCTTCAAGATATTCTTTTAGTGAGAGGATCGTAGCTTCAAGCCTTTCATAATAACTAGATCTATCTCTGAGTTTCTTGATTTTTGTGCTCTTTTCATTGACTTCGTTTCTTAGAGATGTTACTTCATCCTGCAACTTTTGATATCTGTCATTGAATAACTTCCTTACCTTGCTTCCTTCCTCTTGTTGAGCCTTTAGTCTGGTAGTTACTTCTTTGAAGGGACGATCCTTTATGTTTAATAGATCTTCTTGATCTCTAATTTTGTCCGCCAGCCTCTTAAATTCTTCCTCTATTTGATATCCTTCTTTCTCACCCATAAGAGCACATTCAGTTGTTTCGTTATCACTTACATCACCTTCAAATCGATAGATAGTTGGAACATCAGAGGATAACAAATTCATACCTGATAGTTCATCTTCATTCTGAAATGGTTCTGAATCTGATTCTGAATTTGAAGCACTTCTTCATAATCCCCAATTGATTCTCCCACTGTCATAGTTCTTCTGAGATGTCTACTTCTGCTTAGGCACTTTGTTCTTAAGCTTCTTTCCCATTGTTCCACGGATCTCCTTCAAGCAATCAAGCTTCTACAAAAGGACCTGCTCTAATACCAATTGTTGGAAGTAATACTGAGGGGGGGGGGGGGGGGGGGTGAATCAGTATTATTCGATCAATATAATATTTCACTTTCCATATTAAGATTCATATGTGATGCAACAAGTATATATCTAGTAAACATATGATTCAGATAGTTGATCTCTAATGAGTGCATCAAAACATTATTAACCATATGAGTAGTAAATCGGAGCAGTAAACTAGAACAGATCATCACACACAAGAGGCACACATGAACACCATGATGTAAGGTGGAAACCCAACGTGGGTGAAAACCACCTGCTACAAGTCGTCTCAATCTTCTTTAATAAGAAATAACTTTTACAATAGTTCTATACTGGTGCAGACTTATACCAGTACACATGCTTCTACCTGCAGAAGGGTACAACCTTCTCTCATTCTCTAGACTCTCCTGGAAGGGAGATACAACCCCCTTTGCTCTTGTACTAGCCGATCCATTTACTAGTACGTAGGCTGCTACTTGCTGAAATGCTCCAACATTTACTTGTTTTCCAGCTACTACTATAAGGGAGCTACCACCCCCTTGGCTCTTGTACTAGATGATGTACTAGTACGTAGGTGCCGACCTACCGAAGACTACAACCTTCTCTTTCTTCCTCCAGGTACAATGTTTCATCAATTTTCAGACTGGATACACTGAAGCACAACATCATAATCTGAAAGGCCAAGTTTCATCCAATTTTCATACTGGACATTAGAGCTCATAATCAATCAATACTAGCATCATCAATATTTGAATTACCCAATGCTGAATCAATGCTTTCACCAAAGCCAACCCGCATATAGATATGCAAAAATTTCCTTATAATTTAGCAGCGGTTCCATACATCAGACGTACCCAGATCATACCATTCATAAAACATATGTCAATAATTCAAATCTAGTCTATCAAACCAGATACTGATAAACATTACAATCCTTAAGATCCTGATCCATCAAGTATCAAATAGATCTGCAATCAACCAAATTCCTTGTGCATAAACTGAATTAATACTTTCTCAGCACACAACAACCAGATATCAAATCAGAACCTTGAACACCGTAGTAATAGATAAAAACATTTAAAACCTATTTCAAGTAAAGTCCACAACTTCACCAACAGAAAGCTATGTACAGATCTATAAATTCATTCTTTCAAAAATTCAGATATTAGTTAACCCAGATTATCAGATTTATAGATCAAGCATGCGCCACATATCACAGATCAAAATCATATAGAGATACCACTATTCCAAGCGTTGCGATTTTGACCCATCAATAGAACTTATCCTTCTCCTTGCGCTCAGGTTCCTTCTTTATTCAGATCTAGATCTGCACCATAACCCAATCACCATATTCCAGATCTAGCACTTTATCAGATATTCAATTATTCAGAAGATGCCTTGCCAAATGATCTCCTTCCTCTTTTATAGCCTTAGGCCTTTCACAATACCACAGACCAAAAACCATAACAATTCAATACCATGGACCCAATACTTGGGATCAACACTTTTGGATGCAATACCACGGACCAAAACCATAGGATCAAAAACTGTCGGACTAATACCATGAGCCAATCATGAAAGTGCATGAACTTTTCTCTACATGAAAGGAACTTTTCTCTACATGAAACTGCGTGAAATTTTCTCTTCATGAAAGGAAATTTTCTCTACCTGAAAGTGCGTGAAATTTTCTCTACATGAAAGAAACTGTTCTCTCCATGAAAGTGCATGAACTTTTCTCTACATGAAAGAAACTTTTCTTTGCATGAAAGTGCGTGAACTTTTCTCTACATGAAAGAAACTTTTCTCTAAATGAAAGAAACTTTTCTTTGCATGAAAGTGCATGAACTTGAAAATAACTTTGCTGCACTATAATTTATCATCTGTGTGATTTTCCATCAAGGACAACACTTGTCTCATAATGCCAACAATCTTCCCCTTTGGACTTTATGGCAAAGCTAACTTGTCATACTGAGAATTGTCATCTGATTCCTTTGAGTTGTCCTGCATCCTATGTATTCTGTCACATCTGATATCTCTTCCGAGATTCATCTAGATATATATAAGTGTGTTGATCTTCTACGAGTTCTTTGCCATCAAGTACAACACATGCATCATAATGCCAACAGATGAAGTATCAACACTTGAGACTACCATGCAGAAGGTCTATGACATGTTCGTCAATTTTCCATGTGAATGGGCTACAACAACGAAGCAAACGTTTTGTGCAAAATATCAAGGACATACATGCTGCCATTGCCCATGTGCAAGAGTGGAAAATGTGGTACAAAGGGGCCCCACTTCACTTGCCAAAGATGATGAAGCCTTGGGAAAAGCTAGGGAAAGCAAAGGTCAGAATGTAGATCCGTAATTATGAGCATCTCGTTCCATTTGTCACCGGCATACAAGCCTCATATGCATGATTGTACAAGAGTTTCGATGTTATGGTGAGAATGAAAAAGATCCCTTCAATCGGTTCCCTCACTGAAGATATGTACAAGAACCAAGTCTGACAAGAGATTGATAGGTAGATGGAGAATTTAAGGTGAGAGGCCACTAGGGATGACTTCAAGCTCAACGCACATAACATGAAGAATTACATTGATGGTACCGTCATGGTCAACACCATGATGTACATGCTTCAGGATGAGTTGGACATAGGTTCCAATGCCATATGACCAAATGTTATGGAGGCAAGGGTTTTTATTAGAAAGATACCATAAAGTAGTTTGGGGACATCGTCCCACATTACTGAGCTTGGAATGAGTACATGGCCAAGAGCATCAAGTGGAGGTTGTTGAATTGGTATTTATCCAAAATTCGGAGTCATAATATTTTCTCTTGTTAGGCTGTCTCTAGCCTATTTTGTCTCACATGGGTACATGTGGAAAATGTAATATTATTTGTGAGTATGTTGTAAGTGAAATTCCAATTATCATTAGTGGAATATGAAACTTGGTCATCATATTATGTAATGAGTTATCTGTAAAGAAGTTGAAGAGTCATGAGGGTATTGAAAGAGTCACAAAGGGGAATGTCAAAGGTCACCCCACCCTTTGTTATAAAAAAAAACCTCATAAATCTTAGAAGAGGCTTTTGGGAGCCAATATTTTGGCTAGGCTTAGGCTTAGAAAAGGCTTGGGAGTATTTTGATGAGTCTTGGCTTCTCCAAAACATAGAGAGAATATAATCCTTTGGAGGAGTGGTTGTTCTTGACTGTAATGTTTCACTATTGGGGCTAGTAGCTGTCAATGGTGTATATATGGAGGAAACTTTCATTTATTATAATAATAATAATATAGCCAACACACTTTCATGCATATGTTGTTATAGTAGTTGGACTATTATGGTTTCTTTAGCAATGTATGTTGTTTAGCTTACACATTTTCCTATGAACTACTTTGTATGCAATTGCATGGATCTTGTTGAATGCATGTTGTTGGATTAACCAATCACTGTGACTTGTGGACTATTCCGCATTCCAGCTTGTGATGTCATTCTGCGCATGTGTTCCTTCTAGGTTGTGTACTATTACAGGCTTCTAAGGGGCACACTTCCTTTTCCCCTCTATGTGTTATAACCCCCATGCAAATCACTTGACTCACTGCAAGGTCACACACTTGCTTCAACCCAAAGCTATCATACTTACCTCTGCACGCTACCGTGGTAAAGGCATTACATTACCACCCACTACTAGGACTCCTACTCCAAACGGTCTGAGGTATAGTTGGGACTTATTACCGGGGAGATCCCCTTGAATGTTGGAGGGTTCAACACCTTCAACGCATCCCATAGTAACTTGTAAATATTAAATTATTACAATTAAAAACATTATGATACTTTATAGGCCTTGTAAAGGTCAAATAATAATTAGGAAATAATTAGTTTTACTTATGAAACATATTAATGTTATGCAAGTATTATGAATACGTCATAATAGAAAGAAATGTTTGGAAGAGTCTCACATGTCAGGGTAGTTGGACACTTATGGGCCAAGCGGTTACCTGCCCATAACTTCTCCTTGAGAAATAAAATTTAAAAAAAGGAAACCAAGGGGGTACAAGGAACCTGAGATTACCTGAAGGAGAAGAACTTCAAGCATAGTTGAAATAAGGATACAAACACATACCCCACGCTAGTTGGCCAAATGGATTTGTGTAAATAATAGAACTACTCACAACTAAGTCTGGTAGGGACCAAATAGTCATTAAAGTATTTTATTTGTACAATATTATCTACAAGGAAGCAGCCTACAGTGAATATAACTCAAGGGGAGATGCAATACTGAGACTGTTCTGATTGGTTGGGAGGAAAAAAATTACTTTCTATATGGTTTCATGATCTTTGTGTGAATCGATTGAGGAAACAAGTAAGCATTGCGCTTTACTCGTCATTGTTATTTTATTTAAATAAATTCTTGATACTTAATGGTAAATAATAAAAAAAGTAATATTCATTGAATAATTAGTTGCATTCTTTAAGTGTATGATGTTAAAAGTTCTTGGTAAGTAATTAGGAAGAGTCTTGTTAAAGACTATGTAGTATAGATGAATTGTCAACTCAACAACAAGGCCACTTAAGTTTGTGTATAAAGAGTAACAATCAAAGAAGACAAAGAAATGATCCATAGAGAGGCTAATAAAGTATACTAAAAACATATAATCTGTCTTTATCATCCAGTAGGAGCTCAGGGTTAGTATCCTGGTTGAGCCATTACAACATACTAGAGATAGTTCCTCTGTTCATCGACCGGTTATCTAACCAGACATGCAATATTACAACTATACAAGAATTTAGATAACTAAAACCCCAAAAATGAAAGATAGTGTGTAGACTTGAAAGAATAATCACGTAGATGAAAACATAACTAATGTGACATTAATCAAAACACAGTGCCTTTTCTTTCACTATGAAACAACGAAATACAGATTAAAAATAATTTTTTCATAACAAGGGTTACCAAGTACCAATGATTCTCTACAAAACCTAAGCAAATATATACAATTTGAAGACTAAAAACTATTTTTAAAATCGAGCCTAGAAAATTAACAGAAAATTCTCATTTAAGAAAAAAAGTGGCATAAAATAATAGTTTCTTACAAATAAGATATGTTCAATTAAAGAGTATGTCTATCACGAAATAATGTAGCTTAAAACTCTCACGAAGAGAGGCAAATGTTTTGGGAAATTTTTTCTTAAAAGTATACTTTCAAATATAGTAAAATTAAAAACATGACCAGTAACTATCAGGGCTTGGAGAGCTATTCTGCGACTATATTGTTAACTAACTTGAAAAATGATTTCCATAGAAATTGTGGTTCTAGGAACCGAATCCTTTCATGAATTGACCCTTGAATCATACATATAGTTTTCTAGAGGGAGAAAAATCACATTACTTTAGAGGAAAGAAGTCGCAATCGTACCTAGAGAAGTAGAGTGTTGAACCCTTAGTATGCTTTCCAGATTTTGAAATTGAAATAAATATCAGTAGAAATTTTGGGTTCCCACGAGCATGAGACATAGTGCCATCATTAAATCAATATAAACCCTATTGTCAACACATATGCATGAAATAGTGTAGATGCTATGGAAAACAGGAAAGTACTATCCTGAGTTGAAGTAACCTCACTCCTCACATCTTTGTAGCCCCGAAAAAAGACAGTGAGTCATATTAATGCAGTAAGTACTTGAAAATAAACCAAGAAAAACCTCAAGTTTTGAGTGAAGGGATCTAGGAATTACCATGAGCAAATAAACACGTGCAGACTATTGACATCTACCGAAAATAGGATGGAGCTATAGCCCTATCATAGAAGTTAACATTGTTAATTTATGGAGGTTGGGTATGAAACCCTTAAACTTTATATATTCGGGAAAAAGGAAGGATTACCTGAGTGCAAGATCTATTAAAGACCTTGTGGTTACCACATTGACAGCCTAAAGTATCCAAGCACACAATCTACCTAGAAAAATTCCTCCTTGAAACCTTTCGAATGAGAAATTTTCCCTGTGAAAAAAATATGACACCCTAACAAGGTGTAGAGTGAAACCCTTGCAATGAATGAGCCAAATGAGCCTCAGAAGGCATGATAAGTGTAGGTAGTTACCATAAAAACCCAACCTTCATTCACTGTTGTCGATGTTAGCCTCACTCCCATAATAAAACAATTATAGATCCAAAATTATAATTAAATAAATCAAGTCCTGAGAATTAGGAGTTAGTTCCTCAAACTAGGGAGTTTAGTTAGGATGAGAGATTCTCTCCGACTAGTTCTCTTAGATTAGTGTTTTGTTGAGAAAATATCTCAACCAAGTTTGTTCAAGATAGACGCACTATCTTGAGACAAACTTCCTCAATTATTTATATGTATCATAAACATTATTTTAAAATGAGAATGAGAATGTGAGGAATGTTGTAAGGCTGAGGCCTTTTCTGCCATGTATGTTTTTTCTATATTTCTGCTATTATTTTATGAGTTCTTTATTATTAGTTTATTAAATCTCTTCAATTGGTATCAGAGGTACAAGAAATGCAACTATCTCCAGTAAGTGTGGAAAAGACCATTGATACAACCTTTCACAATTGCACCTAGTGCCAAAACGACAGCTTCCCTTTCCTTCCAGGAAATGTCAACATTTGAATTTCATCACCAAATACAGTAGAGAGTACATCAAGCCTGACAACACTACATTTCTCAAATTCAAGGAATTGATAATGTCATCTTCAGCACCATCTACTCCATGAGATAGCGAAGTGCAAAATATAGGTTTCAAATCCTGATCTCTGTCAAGCACAGTTTCATCCACCTCCGCATCAACAAGTGCTTCATCATCATCTGCATATACCATGTTCAATAGCAATACCACAATCAAGAGTGAGAGAAATTCCCTCAGTATCTTTGGAGGAAGACAAGTTTCGCAAAATGCAAACTAGAATTCACATGCTTCTAGAGAAACATCCGCAACACTGTCCTCGTTTCCTTCACTTTATATTTCTTTTTTACATGCATCCATTAAACTTAAAAGTTTGGAACTAAACATGAATTCACCTTTTATAAAGTGATAATACAAAAAGATGATAAATTCATTTTTAAGTGGGATGATAAAGTAGAGTTTTTATGGAGCTTTTTCAGAGATAAGGTTATGAAAGATTTTTTTAAAGATTTGCAATCATGATAAAGTTAATGGAGTAATAAGGGCATGCTTTTTAATTTGTATAATTTTTCTGGAGTGATAAGTTGGCTTTTGTAATATTTGGAGTGATAAGTGAATTTTAAGGGAAGGTAATTCTTATAGTGTTTTGATAGCAAATGGGCAGACATTAACATCGACTTTCAAAAGTCATTGAAGTGAGTTTGTTGTTTGAAAAGTGGTCCAAACAAACAAAAATATTGTAGTTGAAAATTTTTCCTTAGGTGTAAGAGCTGGTTGTAACCTGTATAATAAAAAGGCATATTTTTTGTGGTGTTTAAGTGTCCTAGATCCGCCTGGAATTGAATAAGGGGATCTTAGGAACACCTTGTGTAGTGCATGATTCTTTATATTGTTTTTGTTTTTTGTCTCATTTTGACACTAACCTTCATGTGGTATCCTTCTAGTATGGTACACATGTAGCACAAAACAAATTAGCGAATTGCATGCACGTAATCATTTTCATTCAATGTTATGTAATCAAGCTTAAGTACACAAGAACAAAGCATCACATCATAAAATTGACAAGATGATATTCCAAGCAAGCACATTTCACATCATGTAATCAAAGCAATCAGGTTAAGGACACTACAAAATCCAGCATTTCAAGCCAAGATGACATCAACATCATCAACACTTTTTCTATCACTTGCAGATAAACATGTTTGGACTAAATTGTACGAGTGCATTTTTGGTTGTAATCGACACCCTAATTTGAATTGTTAAGGTCAATACATTAAGTCAAGTAAGTCTTCAACTAAGTCATCAAGATTGAACTTGTCACTTGTCTCTTGGGTGCATTTTCGACAGTGTTTGACACCCTTCCTTTTTTAAAATCAGTACATTCAGTGAGTAGATTCAAGAAAACACAACATGTTAGTAATCAATCAAGCAAGTTCAAGCAAGCCATATAGCGAGCAATCATCATCAAACAAGTGCGAATTCTAATGAGCATCAAATCAAGCCAGTGTTTAACACAAGTGTAATGAACAATAAAGCAAGTGAGCGTGTCATTCAAACAAAAAAGAAAGCGAGCATGTCATTCAAACAACCAAGAAAGAAAGCGTGTCAAAATCAAGTTCAAATCATGACATCTACAAAAAATGAGCCAGTGTGAAGTTGATTGAAGCATTCAAAAAGTGTCAGTGAAGCATTCAATCAAAGCAATTGTCATCAAGCAAGCATGAAATCAAGAGTTCAAGAAACCAAGTTATAAAACTCTAGCAAGTGTTTAAAGCATCAACAATAAGCAACCGTACAAGCAATCCTGAATTCAAAGTGAGAAATCTAACATGGCGACACACATTCAACTGTCCCAAATTCTTAACAATTTGATTTTATCATAAGCTGGCGACATGGTGAACATTAACAAAATAACTCTTGTTGATATTCAAGTGGATCTTCAACATGCACATGAAATGATCGAGTTCCTTCAACTAGAGTCACAACTACAAAGAGTTGAGTTTCTAGAGAAGAGTGATGCTTCCAAGTCTTTGAACAACACAAATACAGTTGTTGATTCCAAGTCACTAATTCAACCAAATTCAAGTGTCGAAGTGGTCCCTGATCTAGTTACCCTTTCTTCCAAACCAATCATCAAGCCATGGGAAGAAATCCAAAGTAACAGAAATTGACGAGGCTTAGGATATGTCAAAGATGATGCCACCTTGCATATCCTAGATTATTCAAGGCCCATCAAGTTTGTCAGTGCAAGGTTTCTTGCAGAAATCAAATCGGTTAGTTCTGAGAAAGTTGAAGACAAACAAAAATACACACAAACTGGAGTTGCAGACAGACAACAATACACGCAAACTAAAGTTGCAGTCAAACCAAAATGCCTTCATTATTAAAGAACCAATCATATGGAACATCAGTGTTTTGATCTTCATCCTTGTCACCATTGTCCCAACTCACATCATTCATCAGCACAATGTAGCAAACAATAATAATCAACCAGATTAAAGATCAATTATTCATTGATTGATCCCTGGGAATGGTTGTCCACGGTCAGAAGATTGTGTAAGTTTTACAATCGAATTCACTCACACATATTTCAGCCAATAGTAAAAATGAAGATGGTACTCTCATGCAGTTGAATGAGGGAGTACACCAATGAAACACTCCTACACTTGAAGGGGGGGAGTTCAGAAATAATTTGAGGAAGATTTTCTCTCCTTTTAGGTAACAAAGCGGGGAAAATTTCAGTGAAATTGACAGTAGTTTTCAAACTAAAAGTCTCAACAACATCAGCAAAGAAACCAGTGGGAATTTTCATTAGCGAGTGAGCATCAACAAATTTGTCAGTCGGCGATCGACAACAATGTCAGCAGTGAGTAGTTTTCAAACATAGAAAAAAGAACAATGAGTTGTTTTTCAACATCATCAGGTACTGGGCGATCATCATCAGTAGATTCGCCAATGGGTGTTCATCAACTTTTTTCAGTGGACAAACGAATACGCCAGTGGGCGTTCATCAAATTTTTTCAGTGGACACAAGATGTTGATTTCAAGCAAAGGACAGTTGGATCCTTTTGCAACTTGGCACGAGATGGAGTTGTCAAGTGACATTCAAAGATGAATCAGACACGCAACTGACCCATGGTCTCTTCATATTAGAGTTTCTTCAGCATCCAACTTTGGTAGTTTTTCAGGAAAAAGTTTTTGAGGATCAACTTGAGAACTTGGAAGAGGGTTTCTTGTTCTTATTTTGGATTTATCATTGAGGTGGGGAATGTTAGTCTCACTCTCATAATAAAACAATTATAAATCCAAAATTATAATTAAATAAATCAAATCTTGAGAATTAGGAGTTAGTTCCTCAAACTAGGGAGTTTACTTAGGATGAGAGATTCTCTACAACTAGTTCTCCTAGATTAGTGTTTTGTTGAGATAATATGTCAACCAAGTTTGTTCAAGATAGAAGCACTATCTTGAGACAAACTTCCTCATCTATTTATATGTATCAGAAACATTATCTTAATAATGAGAATGAGAATGTGAGGAATGCTGTAAGGTTGAGGCCTTTTTCACCATGTCTGGTTTTTCTATATTTCTTTTATTTATTTTATTAGTGCTTTACTATTATTTTTATTAAATCTCTTCAGTTGATACCTCAAGGTGAATGGAGGATCATGGATCTTACTCTAATCCCGATAGCATTATTACCAAGTGTATGGTCGAGAGTTAGTCTCTAGAAGTTTCCAATCTCAACCAAGGTACGTGTAAACCATAGTTGAATGACCATACAACTAGTTAAGTGTTAGCACGAGGACTTCACTCAATGAACCTATGACATAGAACGTGTGTTCATGGCATACTAAAAAATACCCTTAATTTGAATACATACTGGAAAATGCCTCTAAAAATCACATTATTTAACCACCTACCAATATAGCCCCAATACACCTTCCCAATTAAAAAAAAACCCTACTTTCACTAGATATTGTAGGCACCCATTTTTTCATTAACATTTTTTATACCCCTTGATATTTTGCATGAATGTTGAGCTCCATTTTTTATACCTACCAATATAAAAACTCTTTACCCCCTATTATATGTTTAATATATTATGTCATTTTTTCCTCAATATATATCCCCCAATATGAATGCATGTGATATGGTATTTCTCCCCCATTGAAACCCCTATGAGTGCTAGTTCTAATGCTATCAATAAACAGTGTTAAGCACAATTCAAAAGTATTGAAATAATTGTTATGTGGATGCATCGTTTAAGTTATACATGGTTAGATATTAACATTCGTTTACAACCTTTAACCATAAGACTATATATATATATATATATCTATCTATATATATATATATATACATACATACATCCACCGTTTAAATTATACATGGTTAGATATTAACATTCATTTACAACCTTTAACCATAAAACTGTATATCTATATATACATAAACCGATGCACATGTCTATGATTTTTTTTTATGTGATGTTGTTTATATTTTTTTATACCAGCTGAAAATAGGTTATATTGTTTTTATTTTTAGTTAAAAAAGGCTTGACTTTCTATTAGTCTTGAAATTTCTAAATAGATGTTATAAAGTTCACTAAAGTTTTGAAAAAATTAAATATTAAACTAAATATTTTGAAAATCAAAAATAAATTTAGAAATATTTTAAATTTTATTTCTATTTTTGATTGATTCATATACATGAAATGACTAATTTCATGGTGTTTAAAGTTGAATTGTGAAAAGAAATAAAAATAAAAAAATCTTGTATTCAACTAAGTGTCATAACATTTAATAAATAGTACACCTATCAAATATAAACATTTATGAAAATGAATTGTCATTTTATGAAGTACCAAACCAAGTGGCATGGCATCTAATAGAGTATACCTATCAAATTTAGATATTTATGCTTAGTAATTTATTTTTATACCTCGCTTTTTCAATAGTTATTTTTACAATATAGTTTTACTAATAAAAATATACAAGACAATAAATATGGTCACTCCTATATTATATTATATTATTTTTAATTGGTTCATGAACATGAAATGACTAATTTCATGGCGTTTAAAGTTGAATTGTAGAAGAAATTAAAAAAAAAAAAATCTTGTATGCAACTAAGCGTCATAACATTTAATAAAGAGTACACCTAACAAATTTAGATATTTATGCTTAGTAATTTATTTTTACACCTCACTTTTTCAATATTTATTTTTTACAATATAGTTTCACTCATAAAAATATACAAGACAATAAATATAGTCACTCATATATTATATTATATTATTTTTAATTTGACAGTTTTTAATATTTTAATTAATAATTGGATAATAAAGTTAATATAAAATAAATAACAACATTTTTTTAATTACCATATTCATTTAAGTTAATTTATTTGCATAAACCATTTAGATTTTTTTTAAATATAATTTAGTTAAAAAATGTTTAATTTATTTATTTTTATGTTTTTCATATGAAAACTTTTCATATTGCATTTCAAAATTTATATATTTATAATTATTAATACAATTTTTTATATAATAATAATTATTTAATTTTAAGATAAAAAATATGATATTATATGTAAAACTATTTTAAATTGGGTTTATGATTTATGATTACTATGCAACATATGTTATATATGTATGGTTTTGGAATTTTTAACGGAGTTGTCTATAATGCGACTTTTTGCAAGCCTTTCCTATGGGTTTTTCCGGTCAAAATCTGGCTACAATTTATTGGAATCGCAAGTTTGATAGCTAGTTTCTGCACAATCAAAGCGTCCCAGGGGTTTTGCAGGGTGTTGAATCCAATTATGCAGTTAAAAAACCATTTTAACTACAACAAATCAAGATTTAACCTCAATTTCTTCCGCCGGATTCCTCACCGGAATCTCCAAAAAATCACATTATAGACAACTCCAAAGTTTGATAGCTAGTTTCTGCACAATCAAAGCGTCCCAGGGGTTTTGCAGGGTGTTGAATCCAATTATGCAGTTAAAAAACCATTTTAACTACAACAAATCAAGATTTAACCTCAATTTCTTCCGCCGGATTCCTCACCGGAACCTCCAAAAAATCACATTATAGACTACTCCATTTTTAGGTTGATAAATATTTAAATTAATTTAAATAGCTATCAATTACCTAATTTTGGAGATTTTTAACGTTAAACATTTAAAAATCTAAAGTAATTATTTTTTTACATTGAAAAAAAAACAAGTACTAAACAACCCCCCTACATATTACACCTATCTATTTTTCCATTAAGAAAATGTAACTATTAATAAAAAAATATCTTTTTTTGTAAACCTAAGGAATATACCAAACTGTATTTTTTCTTGGAAGAGTCACCGCACCTCTATGGAATCCATAATTTCCACCCTGGGGATCCTAGTTACTGGTTTGGAACATTTACCAACACCTGCGGGTTTTGGTGTAATGGAAAACCTCCACATGGCATCAAAGCTTGGACCCAGGTTCCATTCCCCCAAGTTGTGTTTGAGGGGGGTGTTGGAAGAATCACCAAACCTCTATGGAATCCGTAATTTCCACCCTCAAGATCATAGTCACTGGTTTGGAACATTTACCAACACCTGTGGGTTTTGGTGTAATAGAAAACCTCTACATTTTGATACTGGCGAAACCATTTTAATGAATATTAATTATCATGATGCGTCGTAATGAAAATTAACTATAGGAATGTTTAGTAAAGTGAACTATAGAGTGAATTGTAATAGAATTCCATACAAACAAATTAATCAATATGAATTTAGATATCAAGTCTTTTGGTGTAATGGAAAACCTTCACATGGTATCAGAACTTGGACCCAGATTTGATTCCCCCAAATTGCATTTGGGGGGTGTTGGAAGAATCATGACACCTCTATGGAATCCGTAATTTCTACCCTCGAGATCCTAGTCATTGGTTGGAATGTTTACCAATACCTATGAGTTTTGGTGTAACAGAAAACCTCCACATTTTAATACTGGCAAAACCATTTTAATGAATATTAATTATAGTAATACGTTGTAATAAAAATTACCTATCATATCTTTAGTAAAATTAACTAGGGAGTGAATTGTAATAGAAATCCATACCAACAAACTAATCAAGATGACTTTAGATATAAATCTTTGTGTACGTCCACAAACAAACAACCAAGATGACTTTAAAGCCCAACCATGATGACTTTAGCTTTAAAACCGTTGTGTGGAAGACGTTAAGTCAATTAAGTTAAACTTGGAGTTTAATATGAAATTATTGTTTACACATTGCACGATTAGTTTTTAGAAATTTAATATCGAAGTGTTCCTATTAAACTGAAATATTTTATAATTTTAATTTGGTTTTTTAATAATATGGAATTATTCTTATATTAATTATTACAAAACAAATATTGGATTACAAAGATAATTGTTGCTTTTGTTTCTTTATAAAACATAAATTTCCCTATTTTCCAAAAAATTTTATATTAATCACCACAAATATAACATTATTTATTAAATTTTTATTTAATTTTATTTTTTCTCTCGTGGTTTAAAATTATCTTTGGTCATTGAGTAGCCGCTACATCTCAGTGATTTTGGGCAAATCGACTCTGAAGAGGATCACATCCCCTTTACTTATGTACTGACCTGACCCCAAGAGCTTTCAAGTAGAATCGACCCTGTGACCTCCCATATGACAAGACACTGATTTCACAAGTTAAACTAACCTTTGGAACTTATTTATCAATTATTCACAAAAATAATTTTTTTTGTTTTTGCGTAAAAAAAATTAAAACACTTCCCTATCATCACAAACATTATATTACAATAATAAACCTCCACAAATATAATTTTTTTTGCCTATGTTTTCTCTTCTCTTATCAAATTAAATCGTTGCCATGTCAATCATCACACGAGTAAATTTTTCTGGTCAAATATAAATTCCTCAAATTTTAATTCCTTCCTTTCTTCAAATAACACATTTCCTAATAATCATTATAGAAAAAAAAAATCCAATATCATATGACGCGTTTATTACTAATTTTAAAAACATTAAAAAATAAATAATATTATTTTTATTTTTTATTTTTTTAATTATAAAATATTATTCACTCAATAGATAAATCATTTTGATTATACACCATCATAAATCTCATGCCATAAAGTTTAATATTAAAAGGGTTGTTTTTAATTTAGTTATTATTTCTCATCATTTCCATCATTCAAATTATATATTAATAATAACTCTAAATTAATTGTTACAAAAAATTTAATGAAACTCATAAGTGAGGCAAAAGTCATTTTGGACACTGTTTGCACTCAAAACTTCAGTCATTTAGTCATAAAACATATATATTTATAGAATAATAAAACATATACATTTATAGAATTATAAATTATTGGATGATTTTGAACAACTTTTTATAAATAGGATTTAGAACCGAACTAAAATATGCAAAATCATAAATAGACACAATAAGAGGCTAATAATAAAATAATTTAGAATTTTCTACATTTTTCCATTATTCTAAGTCTCCCCTTTAATGAAGAAATTTGTTTTCTACTACACCTAACATAATTGTAAATGATTCATTCTTTTCGTTTCCAAGAATCTTTGTAAAGATGTCAGCCACATTATCATTGATATTACAATAAATTAAAGTATTTCGTTAGTTTACATCTTTTCCCCAACAAAATGGTAATCTGTCGCAATATGTTTTGATCTTGCATGGTATACAAGATTTTTGGCCAATTTGATTGAGTTTTCATTATCACAATTGATAATAGTTGGCATTTTATGCTCTTATCCAAGAAATTTAAAAATTAGTCACAACCAAATTGTTTCACATGTAGTACCACAGAAAGATTTATATTCATTTTTAGTTGATAATAAATAAATAGTTAGTTGTTTGTTGCTGCTCCATGCCACGATCTCAAATCCAATGTTGAATCCATATCCTGAATTTGATCTTCTGACATTAGAGTTCCCGACCCAATCTGAATAAGAATAATTTTTCAACTTAACATCAAAAGCATCAATATATTTAATACCACAATTAACAATACTCTTAGAATATCAAAGGACCATCTTTGCTACTTTCCAATGGATTTCAAGAGGCTTGGGCATGAACTGACTCAACATAGTAATGAAATATGTAGTGTCCGACCTGGTTGTAGTGATATAGTTCAAACTCCCCACTAATTGATGATATAATGTGTCATCCAATTCTCTTGTCCTATCATCACTGTAAAGCTTGGAATTCGATTATGAAGGTATTGATGTTGCTTTACATCTATTCATTTGGAATATTTTGAGTAGCTCTTTGGTATATTTACTCTGTGTCACCAATGGTTTTCTAGCTTCTCTCCATACATCAATACCTAAATAATAGTGCAATTCACCAACGTCTCCCATTTCAAATAGTCATGACAACCGCACTTTAACTTCATCAATCAATTTATAAGAATTTCATGTTATTATAATATCATCAACATATAGGGAAATCAAAACAACATAGCCCTTCTAATTTGTTTTGATATACAAATTATGATCACTTTGAATTTTCATAAAATCCCTTTGAAGAAAGAAAGAATCATTATTTTCATACCATGATGTCGGTGTCTGTTTCAACCCATATAAAGTTCTATTTAATTTACAAACAAAGTGTACTTGACCCTTTTAAATAAATCATTCTAGATTATCAAAGTATACTTCTTTTAATTCCCCATTCAAGAAAGGAGACTTACCATCTAGTTGATGAATTTTCCATTTATGTGTTGTAGCTAAAGAAGTCATCAATCTAATTATATTTAACGTAGCTACAAGTGAAAAAGTTTCATCATAATCAATTCCCTATTTTTGTGAATAACCTTTAGCAACCAGTCTAGCTTTGTATTTAGCCACACTCCCATCAACTGTATTTTTTGGTTTGAACAACTATTTGCATCCCATGAGTACTTTATTTTTAGGCAATTCATTTAATTCCCAAGTATAATTTCTTATTCTTGAGTCATATTCTTCCTTCATTGGATTCATCCAATCTACATGTTCATTAGCTTCTTTAATGTTCAAAGGTTCTATCACATTTATCACTTTATTCATTAATGTATAGTCTTTATACCTTACACGTGGTTGAATCTAGTGTGATGACCTTCTTGGTAGTTTACTTCTTTCATCTCTTTTCCTACTTTGTAGTGAATCATCTCCTCCTCTAAGTGTGCTTTCACTGCTTGAGGTGTCCATATCACTAGATTCTTCCTCTTTTTTCTGCTCTTGTCTTTCATCAACTTCTTCTTTAACATCATCAAATTTATTAGGAATATGCCATGCATCATAGCTGTCATCCCTACAACCTTCATCTGCATGTTCATGAAACAAAACATCTATACTTGAAACGAATTTATGTGTAGATGGATCAAGCATCTTATGTGCTTCATAATCATAATACTAACCAATAAAACTACACTTGATAGCTTTTTCATATAGTTTTCTCATTTCTTCTTTTGGGACATGAGAAAAGGCTTTGCTTCGAAATATTATTAAATGGTTTTTTGTTGGTTTAAACCATAATGAGCTTCAAATGGAGTCTGATGGCTTAAACTTTTTTTTCGACTTATATTTTTTAAATATATAGCAGTACTAATAGAATTTTTTTTCTATATAATACTACCTAAGCACCCACGGGGGATTTGAGCCAATGACCTATCACAAGGAGTGCCTTAACAGTGCACCCATTTACCGTCAATCCAAAGCCTAGCATTAGTCCAAAAAGCATTATTAATATTTTTACCTTACATCATGCTGCCCACACATTCCACTGAAGCTTTGTTCTACCTTTTATCTACTCCATTCTATTGTGGAGTATGTAGCACCATGTACAATTGTAAAAATCCATGGGCTTTGCAGTTTTTACAAATGCACCCAATATATATTCTCTCGTTTGATCAAATTAGAGGATTTTGATGTATTTTCATGTTATATTCTCAACCATATTTTTGAAATCTTTGAAATATTCAAATACATCACTCTTTTTTCTCCTAAAACAAACCCATGTATATTTTGTGCAATCATCAATGAAAATCAAGAAATAATATGCTCCTCTAATGGTCTAGTTTATGTAGGCCCACACACATTTGTATGCACAAGTTTAAGAACATCCATTTTTCTTTGATTTATATGAGTAGGGAACTCTTCCCCATGAATTTTTCCTAATGCACACCTTTTACATGCATACTATGCATTCTTTAATAGTGGAATTCCCTCTACCATTCTTTCTTTATGAATTAACGATAAGTCATTATAATTAAGGTGGTCATACCTTTGGTGCCAAAGACCTTTTGTTGTCATGGTTGTGGATGCCAACGCTTGATGAATGTTTCTTGTCACTTATAGCTTATATAAGCCGCCAACTCTCAAACCTATTGCAACAACCTTGAAGTGATCCTTTATATATTTCACAAAATAGTGTGACTTCTCAAATTCTACGATGAAACCCTCGCTAGTTATAGTAGAAACATAAATTAAATTCTTCTTAATGTCAGGTACATACATCACATTATGAATTTATTTAACACAAGTATTTGCTAATGTTACAAGAACATCACCATAACCTTTAATTTGGTATGAACAATCATCAACAAGATATATATATTTGTGCCATTGTAGGTTTCATGGATTCAAACTAATTTTTATTGTATGACATGTGAATAGAGGCTCTAGAGTCAACAAACCATGCATTTGAATCATTAGTTTCAAAAAACAATTAAAATTTGAAACAAATAATGTAAGATTCATAAATTCATTATCCATAACTTATTATCCTTCAACAAAATAATCTTTTTACCTTATATTTCTATATTTAGGTTCATCATACTTCGTTTTAATACAATCTCTACAATGATGCCTAGGCTTGGCATGGTAATAACATTTCTTTCTAACATCAACCTTACAAGGTATCATACCTTGCTAAGGATTTACGTAAGATGGTTTTCCAAATAATGGATTTTTTTATTGTGGATTTCCTCCTTTGCTTCCTTCCCATGGAAAGGTTGTTTTACCTTCGTCATCAATGCCAGATCTAATTTTTGAGGCGTTAGATTTATCTTCCTTCTTCCGACTGCTTTAGTATACATACCAACTCACCAAAAGTAGGAGATTTCTCCCTTGCTGAAAGACCTCTAATGAACATATAGTATTCATCTAACATTCCATTCAAAGCTATAATTACAATATTAGTGCTAGATATTCTTCTATGTCTTCAAACTTATCTTTCATATATTTAATTTTTGAAACGAAAGTATTAACGGTTTCATTTTCTTCCATCTTAATGTAGAGAATATTATTTTTTAAAGAAGACTTATACAAATCCTTGAGTGTATTCCATGTCTCATTAAGGGCTTTACAATCTTGAATATGGCTAATGATATTATCTTTTATAAACATCTTTAACAAATACTTTTGTCTTATTCTCCCTCTTCTGCCAATTTTGTATTGACATGGTTGTTGCACCTGTAATGACATCTGGCTTCCCTTTCATCTAGGTCTAGGTGTGATGAAGGACCCTTCCAAGACCTTTTAATTTTGTTATGTATTAAATTGAATTTTTAAAAGAACATTAATCAATACATCTACATGTTGTAAAGAAGTAGAACAAGACAATCATCAAGACATGAAAACATAAGTTGTAGATAACGGAGTTCCTCCAGGAGGGACTACGTCTCTGGGCCCTAGTGTCAAGATGTTGTAGACCACTGGATTAAGTGCTGTCAATAGTGATGATGTACATGAAAGGTCATGTTGTTATCATACAAGGAAAATTTCCTCACACAGGAGTGGCTCCAAGAGTTGTTCCACTACAGGTACTCTAAGTAAAAAAGGACTCCTATCACTATGACATAAAACTCATGCATGATGAGCATCCCGCCAACATGGCATAAAAGAGATCTCAGTGCAAATATGCATGATGACAACATGAGTATCCCATCAACATACAACAAAGGGATCTCAAAATGAAACATGGCAAATCATGACAACAAGTACATCACACATATGATTCTGCATCACATCAAGTAGGAATCATGAAAAAAAGTAATAAACAAGATCCCACATCAAGCATTAAACAGGGACCTGTGCAGCACAATGCATAGAAAAATAAGTACATGAACACTGCATATACCTCACATCTAGGGCCATCTGAAGAAGCAGATGTCAAACTACTAAAGTTGTTAGAACCATCAATCTTACGGCATCAATCGCATGAAAATGATTGCTCGCACATGAATGTTGACACCTACACTCCACGTAGAAAAGTGGCTGGAAAATGAAATGCGAAAATGACAAATTTGAAAGAAGCATCAGATTTGTGGCATCGAATAGTGAAAAATCAACTGTCCAATTTCTGAATTGTGAGAAATTGAGAATCTTTTAGATTCCCCCTAGATTCCCTCCTCTGGGTCCTCTCCAAATCAGCTGCTCGGATTAGGAAACTACTATACCATCGGGTTGGTGTCACTGAGAGGTGTAAGATCTATATAAAATTTGTCTAATTTGGACACTGAAAATTTCATCCTACTAGAAATTTCGCTCAGTCATGGTTCCACTTGCATAAAAAAAATTAATTAACAATTAACTGCCTCGTTTTACATGCCCGCTTTTGGTTCCTCCCTCCATGGGCGCACTCAGAAAATGCTGGGTTTATATTTGTGGCGGATCAACCAATGAGTCAGTTTAGTGTAGTGGTTAAGTTACGACATTAGTTGAGGAGGGGTAGAGTGGTCAAACCCCGCCCCTCCTTTTTTTGTACACATTATGGTTTTAGAAACCAAAATGAATTAAAAAGGGGGTTGCGTCTACATTTGGTGGCCTGCCAATGCCCCCCGCACTAACCGAACATACATTGGTTAGCTGAGGTCCCGACGCATTAAATTGTGGTCGCATTATATGGTGGTACATTTAGGTGGTGCCATCCTTTATGGTGTACGCATCATAAATGGGGCCGGCCCACATAGGTCGGGCGGGTTTGATCCCCACTGGCCTCACTTAAATGTGTCTTGTATATAATGCGATGGTGGTTGTGGGTGGTCGGGTTGGTGGCCCCCACCCCCTTTCTATATATATATATATATATATATATATATATATATATATATATATATATATATATTATTATAAAAGCAGTAGGAAGTTTTGAAAATTTGGTTTTTGGAGCAAAGGAGTCTTTTTAAATAAGAAACAATTTTGTTCTGAATCTGGCCAGAGTTGGCTGGATGGAAAAGTCCAACTTGTGGCCTCATTAAGTCTACCTAGTTAGCAAAAAGTCAACCCAACTTTGACTTCTTTTATCTCCTTCATCCGGACTCGGATTGACGAACTGTTCACACCACCGTGATCACGATGACGAGATCTTTAGCATAAACCTAGTTCGAGCATAATCTAAACACTTCGATTTTTTACCATTCATAGGCCCTCTTTGTCCTCTGTATGTCCCTGGAGCCACCTCGATCAATCCTCCCCAATACAGAGCTTTTGGTCCTCCAAAATCATGAAAAATAATCTGCAACTTCTATGTACCTTCTCTGCATCACACGCGTCCCAAAAGGCCTCGCTTCCATCTCCTTCACCTTTGTTCTTCAGAGCCTTAAGTGATGAGCCGACACCTGCAACCTCTACAACCTGTAGTACAATGTTTTGCAAATTACATGCTTGAATTTCATGACCAACTAATGACCCAAGCATCCAATACTTGCCACGAGTTTATAACAAATACTTGACGGTCAAGTTTATAGCAAAATGGAAACAATTCCCCAATTACGAAAACAGGGCCAACGTATCATTGTTGCATAATCAAGTGATGGAAAACACATCATCACTGCAACACATAATCTACAAAGATAAGGAAAAACATCATTTTCTTTGACAAGTGATCGAAACACGACATTATTTTCACAGTTTATCATACAACACAAAATAAGACTAGACATCATTGTTGCTGAACAAGTGATGAAAAATGCATCATCACTTTTACATTTGAAAATGCAACTAATGATTCACAAAAGTACGACCATGAAAAGAAAACATGTCTAGAAACCATTCTTCACTTATCAATGTGAATGGGTCGCCTCCTTGTGGTGATTTTTCTTGTCGAACAATTGTTTCACCTAGAGCCTCCAACAAGTGGCTCTTTGATGGCCATTTCTGTCGCAATGATTGCAAGACATCTTCTTCCTCCATATTTGTTTAACATATTTCCTTCCATGCTGTTGAGAGTGTCTTTCATGCCTCATCCTTTTGTGTGTTTCCATTCTTTTCCAACACTTAGAAAATGTATGGTTATGTTATCCACAAAAGATAAATGTCTTTCGATTCCATGTTTTACGTTCATCATCAGAAACATGATTATAATCAAAATGAACATTCACATGTTGAAAGTGGTTATACCTTTCCATAATGTATTTGGTGTAATTATGGTGATGAAATCTTGCCTCACCTCTTTCCTTGCCATGGAAACTTCCATGGGATGATGGGGATTGGTTCCCATCATTCTCTTTCCTTGACGATTTCAACGATGTCTCGGAAGCATATGACACCTTTGAGCATTCTCCTTTGGTGTACCTTGAGCCTGCAAATTGAGCTCTCTACATAACCTCTAATGGTTGAGTTATGCCTTGGTTATTAATGCCAAGTTATTTTTCCTACTTGTGCCTCGTCCTGGCAAGAAGCCTCATGTTTGTCCCTTTAATTGGGATCTACACATCTCCAATAGAAATCATACTATGTGACGATGAAATCGAAAGGAAATCAACATATTTTACCTCCTTTGTTGATTTGGAAAGAACTGATGAGGGCTTATCATAATCTGTTATTGGTGATTTGCTAGCTATCTCTGCGCATTCCCCAAATTCCTTTCTGACATACCCAAGTCCTTCCTGACGGGGTAATTCTTCTAATTTGATGGGGTTGACAATGCCGTGGCCACTAACGGCCAAGTCTTTCCCTTCATACCCCATTTTCTTCAACAGTTTGGAGCCAATTCCTGTGGTATGATTTTCAAAAATGACGAAATCATCATCAGGACACATACATGAATTTGGAGAATTACATTTTACCTCACATGGGTCATGCTGCAGCTTTTCCAAGGCCTCGTCCTTTAGTTGCAGCTGTCGTAGTAAACTACGTTTCTCCTCTTTCTCTTCATGTATCACATCTTCGATTCAACATTCTCAGTTTGAAGGCTTTGTTTGTTGTGCTTTAGTTTTTCCACAGCCTCTTCAGTGGCTTATAACTGAAGCTACAATCCCTCCTTTTCCCCTATCTCTTTCGTAGAGTTTCATACATTATTTCCACTCTTTTGGAAATTTTGAGCATGGTCTTGTACATCATTTTTCATACTTTGTCGTTGCATGTTCCATTGTTCATGCTGCAATTAACATCCACGCATAGACTTCTCTAGTACCACTTGATCAGGTCTGGGTATGGTGAAGGACCCTTCCAACACCTTTACTTTTGTGATGAGTTTAATTGCACTTTTAAACGAACATTAATGAATACATCTGCATGTTGTAAAGAAGAGGAACAACACAATCATCAGCGCACGAAAACATAAGCTGTTGATAACGGAGTTCGTCCAGGAGGGACTATGTCTCTGGGCCCTGGTGTTAAGATGGTGTAGGCCACTGCATTAAGTGTTTTCAATAGTGATGATGTACATGAGAGGTGATGTAATTATCATACAAGTAAAATGCCCTCATGCAGGAGTGGCTCCAAGAGATGTTCCACTACAAGAACTGTCAGTCAAAAGGGACTCCTATTAGTATGACATAAAACTCATGCATGATGAGCATCCTGCCAACAAGGCATAAAAGGGATCTTAGTGCAAACATGCATGATGACAACATGAGTAACCCATCAACATACAACAAAGGTATCTCAAAATGCAACATGGCGAATCATGACGACAAGTACATCACACATATGATTGTGCATCACATCAAGAAAGAATCCTGAAAACAAGTAATAAACAAGATCCCACATCAAGCATCAAACATGGATCTGTGCAACATAATGCATAACAAAAGAAGTACATGAACACTACATATACCTCACATCCAAGACCATCTGAAGAAGCAGATGTCAAATTGTTGAAGTTGTTCGAGCCATCGATCTCATGACATCAATCGCATGAAAATCACTGCCCGGACATGAATGTTGAAACCTGCACTCCACTTAGAAAAGTGGTTGGAAAATGAAATAAGAAAATGAGAAATCTGAATGCACCATTAGATTTGTGGCATCGAATAGTGCAAAATTGACTGTCCAATTTCTGAATTCTAAGAAATTGAGAATCTAGGGCTCAAGGAATCTTTTATATGTTTGCATTATGATATAGGTGTTGTCCTTGATGGCAACTCACTCAGATGAGAGATCAAAGTGCAATAGGTCAATAGCAAAGAATTAATGATCAGACTACAAAGAATGAAGAAAGAGAGGTATACGCAAGTTCGCCTTGACAAAGGAACGTATACACGTGGGTTAATAGAACAAAATGAGTGTATAACATACACACACACTTTCACAAAAGGAAAAGCACGTATATCTTGGAAAACTAAGTTTTGGTCTGAGGTATTTGGTCCATGGTATTTGATCCATGGTATCGGTCCAAGCTATTTGGTCTGAGGTATTGGCCCTAGGTATTTGGTCCAAGGTATTAGTCATAAGTGGTTTTGGTCCATGGTATTGAGAAAGGCCTAAAACTATATAAGGAGGAGAAGATCATTAGGCCAAGGTGTGCATGTATTGAATATGTGATGAAGTATGAGATCAAGTATGCAAGTTACGAGTTTCTGATGCATTTCTTGATCTAAACTAAGGATGCAGCTATGTGGTTGATGACGGATGATGGATCAGGATCATAAGGCCTAAAATGTATTATCATTATGTGGTTTGATCATGGATAGACTAGATCTGAATTACTAATGCATATTTTATTCTATAAATGTTATGATCTAGGTATGATTGATGTCTAGAATAACTGCAAAGTTATGAGTAAGTATTTGCAGATCTGTACGCGGGTTTGCCTTGGTAAAAGTGCATATACACACAGGTTTGGCTCATCAGAGTAGCGTATACATTATGAAATATGATATTTGAATTTGTAGTTGGTTCTAGTAGTTGTTGCAGAGTTCTGGGTTTTGTTATGTGTTCTGGTGACGGTGTTTTGATGACAGTGATGATGGGCCTTTAGTGATTCAGTTGTGGGTGATTCAGAGATTGATGATGCAGATGTAGTTGATGGTTGTATTGTAGTGGTGATTGATTTTGTGCTTCAATGTCGTTGATGGGTCCAGTATGAAAATTGTATGAAATGTGACCTTCAGATTATCGTGTTTTGTTCCAAGAGTATCCAATCTAAAAATTTATGAAATGTGGTCCATGGAGGAAGAGAGAAGGTCATAGCCTTTTGTAGGTTGGCACCTACGTATTGGTAAACATATTGGCTGATACAAGAGCAAGGGGGTTGGAGATCCCTTTCAATAGTAGCTGGGAAACAAGTGAAAGTTGGAGCTCTCAGTAGGTCGACGCCTACGTACTAGTAAACAGATTGGCTAGTACAAGAGCTAGGGGGTTGTAGCTCCCTTCTAGTAGTAGATGGACAATGAGAGAAGGTTGTAGCCTTCTGTAGGTGGGTACCTGCATACTCGTATGAGTCTACACTAGTACAAGATTGTAAACAAGTTTTTTTTATATTAAAAAGAAGACAACAACAGTTGGTTTTTGTCCCGCATTGGGTATCCACCTCAAATCTTGGTGTTCATGTGTGTTTCTTATGTGTGATGGTATGTTCTATTTTTACTGCACCTGGTTACTATTTATTTGGTTAATGAAATACTGATGCATTGATTAAAGCTCAACAAATAATGAATTAACTGAATCAGAAGTTTGTTGGACATACGCTAGTTTCCTTAAATACAGTTGCGTGTACACACAAGTTTCCTTTACTGAAGTAGCGTATATGAATCTGATTATGCAAATGAAAAATTTATTGATTTTCTAATACTGATTCACCCCCCCCACCCCCCCTCAGTATTATTTCTAGCAATTGGTATCAGAGCACGTCCTTTGGTATAAGCTTGATCGCTTGAAGGAGATCCGTAGAAAAAATGGGAAGGAAGCTAAAGAAGAGAGAGCCTTAGAAGAAGAACATAGCTCAAAGGAACAGTTGATAGTAGGAGAAGAAAGGATTCAGATTCCGAATCACCTCACATTGAAGATAAACAAGAAAATTAAGCATCGGATAAAATCAGAGATCAACACGATCTATTTAACAAAAGGGAGTGTGCCTTCAAAGAAGAAGTTACCAGATTAAAAGCTCACCTGGAGGAAGGAAACAAAGTAAGGAATTAGTTGTAGGAATCAACTGATATAATTAAGAAATGAAATAGATTATCAGAGTATAACAATCCAGAGAATTAAAGGTAGATACAGTTACTACGTATGTCTTGAAGCTAAGATCCTCTCTCTAAAGGAAGATCTTGAAAATAAGCAGAATGAAGAACTACCTCAAGTAGATGAAGAACAAGAAAATGAGATTCTCAAACTAAGGCAACAAGTGGAAGAAGGAAGAAAGTCTGAAGAAATCCTGAAGGAGAAATATCTGGAAAAGGAAGAATAACGTTAGGTTGAGGCAAATATATTAAAAGGTAAAATAGAAGAAAAGGATAATTGTTACGATTTCAAGATAGTACTAATATTTTGGATAATATTCTTAGTATTCAAAGGTATCCTACCATCAAAATTGGTCTTGGTTTTCATGAATCTGTTGAAGGTGAATCTAGCTCACAAAGTGAGACATGGAACTTTAATGCAAAATCTGAAATTCTCAACAACGAGATAAGAGGTCAATCCCATCAACAACCAAGGAAAGAAATTCTTCAAAGAAAATCTCTTACTCCTAAATATGGAAGTTACAGTCGACTATTTCCTCAAATGAATAATGTTGAATGTTTTATCTGTCATAACTTTGGACACGCTACAGTGAGATGCAGAAGTAGAATGGTTGAAGGTCGTCACATAGAAAAATCATTAGCTTCCAGGTAAACTAATTGAGTATTATTCTTTATGAAATGTAAATGAGGAAGAAGGATGTAACTAACCTGTGTCTTCTGCTAGTTTTTCGATCCAAAACACTCCTCTCTTCAGTAGCTCCCAGCTTCTTGCTCCTTCACCGGCCCAGCTTCACCGAATTCCTGCAAGATCGCAAGAGAGAGGAACTACACAAAGATACAGATATACATTCATAAAAAGTTCAAGATCAAATTAAGCTAAACATGTAAGCATAACAAAACATCATTGGTACACAGCATGTAGGAGAAACTCAAGTAGTTTATTGATAGAATAAGAAAGTCCAAGAGGAGATAAAAATAAGTGAGTTCCGATCCAGCATCTACCTCCCAGCAAAGGAATCCCTTCCTCTCCTCCAACAAAGCATAAATCACCCAATGTACTAATCTCAATCTCAAACCAACAACAATTCTCTGCAAAGTACAAAATTCCAGCCTCCTGAACCTCTGGGTGAGAGATCCATATATAGATGTAAGCAGAGAGGATGAGTCAGCTTATGTTTTGACTTGTGGCTTCTCTCTGTCAGTTCTTGCTTCCACTTGGAGGTTGAGAACCTCTTACTCATCACTAGTCGAATTCATTGAGGCAAGTGTCATTGGAGAAGATTCTGGAAGCTTCCAGGGTCTTTCCACCTCGTTGAATGAGCTTGTCATTTGTCATTTCCTGCTCAGCGCACCCTGGTAGTGCTTCCACCTACGTTGCAGTGCACCTAGCCAGTGTAACTTCTGCATTTCAACGCAGGCGGCTAGTGGAGCCTCTGAATTGATCCTGAATTGACTATTTCTGAGTGGTTTTTGGTGGAGAACTTCTGGGAGAAGCTGTCATTGGTTTACCTTGTTCCTTTAGGAGCTGTAACAACATCTTTAGGGACTTTGGATCCCTTGAATTATGGACATTTCATGCTTATAGCTGCAAGGCACAAAAATGTCTATAACAGTTGCCCCCTAAAGTATGAGGCCGTTTATCGAGTGAAATTCTTGATTAGGAGGATCCAAAGTTCATTCAATGCTAGGAGGAGACCTATAATAAGATACAATACAATACATTATTTTTCATACTGTTTTCATGATCTAGCTGAGGCGGGCATTCCCATGCTCATCTTTATAAATTCATTTTTGTGTACATAGGACAGACAATTGTCTGATGATAGACTGATGATCCTGCTGAAATCATCATCCTTTGGTAGGATGATTGTCTGTGCTGAAATGTTGTACATGTCAATGTCTTTATTTTTCCTGAATATATATCCCAGCCGGGATGGATGAAACTAGATCCAGAGTCTTCAAACTCGTTCGATCTTCACTCTAAGTACAAGTCGATCCATGTGAGAAATGTTCTGAAGTTGAACATGGAAAGACATCACTTGATTACCGGTCAATGATGTAAACCATTAACAAGCGCGAGAGGAATCACCGATAATGATAATGACCCTCAAGGTACTGCAGTACAATTCACGTGGTGTGAATAAAGGAATTGGCGTCAAACACCATGCAAAATCTTTCGGTCGAAGGTCATTGATGTATACCTGTCGCGAGAAGTGAGAAACTTGCCATTGAGGCATGCAAGCTTCAAAGTACTGAAGGGGGTGTCCCTAGATCAACTTCTTGGATAATGAGCTGATGTCGACAAGAAGCGATCCGTCAAAGGAGGACCTTAATGTATCCGACATCAGTGACACAGAACGGAGCAAATGATTTTGATGGAGGTGAAAACGATCTAATGATATATGGTTCAGGGTGGCGGTCATGAAAGAATGAAGGATAATGTATGGTAGTGGACAGGACACGGTTGACTTCTCTGGATGACTTCTCTTGAACATATCGGTGACACTTACATGATGGATTGGTAGCATTTACCCCAAAGGTGGATGGTATGGCGAGACCATGGTGATGTGACCGGTGAATGAAACAACCCAACCCAACTCAGGCATGGAGCGGAAGTGTCATGTTCAAGAGCGACTTGCTACCAATAAAGTTCTTTGAGTTTCTTCCCAATTTTTCCCCAGTCATTGCTGACCAGTACCTCTTTATTTTTTTCAAGCTTGAGGAGGATAACATATGCTTGTTCTATAATTTGCCCTTCGGGCAAACCCATCGCTATGTTTTAAAGAGCCTAGCGATAGTGAAACTCGTTCTCGTCTAAAGACAAGTTTGTCGCTATTTAATGTTTTTAACGAGTCTAACGACAAAGATAACTCAGTCCTTTTCATTTTTAGAGAGTCTGAAAAGGTACATAAAGTCAACTCCGAAAGTCCTTTTTCGTCATCTAATCCCTTAATTCTGAAAAAGTATAAAACAATACAAAAGGGATGAGTTTTCGATAGTTTTAACGAGCCGAACAAAACAAGCGCTCGAACTTTTTGTGCAATAATCCCTCAGGTCCAAAAAGATTAAAATCTAAAGGAGGGATAGCACTTCCGGTCGCTTTAACGAGCTGGAAGGCCAAAACTCGACAATCTTTTCATATTTTACGAGTCAGATGAAAAGAGCTTAAAGAAGACTCGTCTTTTGAGGAACGAGTGATAAAACAGGTTAGCAGCTCATTCCAGGTAAGGGTTGGAATTTTCCAATCACGACAGTGTCACAAGGATGGCTAGCGAAATCACTCTTCGCAGCTGTTCCTCAAAATGGGTAAACAATCAAATGGAGGTTAATGATCGGCGAATGGAAAAGTGGAGGTGACGGTGCAAACACGACCAAGGCTTTAATGGCTGATAATGTTACATTCACGGTGGTTATTTACCGGGGGATAGTTCATTTTTTAAAGAGCTTGAACGCGGGTTGAAACACTTGCTCGATCTTATGTTTATTTTTTAACGAGCATGAACTATGTGTTAAAACTGCTCGATGTGGGTTTATTTTTTAACGACCTTGAACCGTGCGGTAACACTGCTCATGGTGGGTTTATTTTTTAACGAGCTTGAACCCTACAGTAACACTGCTCGTGGCGGGCTTATTTTTTAACGAGCTTGAACCCTACAGTAACATTGCTCGTGATAAGTTTGTATGCCCCCAGCATAATAACGAAAATCGAGGTGCATGGCCCCCAAGGTTCATTGCATTCAACTTGGTGGTTGGAATGAAGGTTTACCTTTGAGATTTGGAAAGGGGATTGTTTCATTTTTTGATGAGGTTGACACAGTAAAAGAACTATACTCATGACTCCTTGTTTCATTTTTTAACGAGGTTGACACGAGATAGGAACCGTCCTCAGAGCCCACTGTATTTACAGTATTTGATAGAAAATCGAAAACTGAAGGATGATAAAGGTTATCTTTAGTATCTTCTCCATAATCTGGGAGAAGGGAATGATGGTGGGAATCATTCCATGGCGCCCCGTCAAGTACCATTGATTGAATGATTCCTCCATTTGTAGAATGTACAAGTGACGAAGGATTTGAAGAGGTGCCATTTTCCTTAGACCTATCTATCCAAACACTCGATGAGTGTTGATTTTGGTTTGCCCCCCAGGCCAAGAAAATTGATTGCTACAATATTTCTATTAGGGCGATGATCCATGCTGACAAAATGTTTAGGAATCTTCCGAATCCATTAGATATAGAAGATTTCATATTGTAGGTTTCCACTGTGGCCACTTTCGCCAGATTACTTGGAGGCGGTAGGGCAAAAGTACCCATTAAGGCAGGGTCTTTTAGGAGGCCTATTCCAATATTTTGAAGCGGATGATCGCTTCCATGGATCATTGGAATGCTTCTCGTAACTTGTGAACTGTTGGGGAGAAATGTTTGTTGGTCGATGATTGTAATTCTTCCTTGAAAGGGAAATGCAATCTTCCTGAAGTAGGTCGACACAACTGCGGCCATGGCATATATCCAGGGCCTTCCCAGTAGGATGTTGTAATCGAGGTTTTCGTCGATTACTTCAACATCAACTTCTACTGTTTTGCCCCCTAGTTCAACTTTCAAGTTACTTAAAATCCCGTATGGAGTGTATCATCTTCCATCAAATGCTTTTATCATTGTCGAAGGTCATGACAAGGGTGGTGAGCCTAAATTTTTCCATTAACTCATACACATAATACATGTGGATGCCCCCTCGTCAATAATTGTTCGATGAACAGTTTTGTTGAGGGCTTTCACTTGAATAAGGAAAGCTAGTTGAGCTGGTAATTGAGGGTCATATCCTTTATGATCAAAGGCCACAAGATTGGAATCCATTGGGCCAATCTCACCTATTGCTGATAATAAAGCTTGCTTTTGGGAGGGGCAATTTTGCGGTACCTCAAGTGTCGACATAGTGGATGGAGATTGGGCCAAGTTCTCTACTATATTATAATTCTGTGCTACTTTTGCACTAGGATTAAATGTCGATTTGTGTACTACTACCTTTGGCGACTTTATCATTGGTTCAGGAATGATGGGTGGCACAAATTCAATCAAAGTTGTTGTCGAACTACCAGGTTGTTTATTAGCCTTGTTATTCGACAGCTTTGGATTCCCGTAATCTTTATTCCTTGTCAAAGCATCATTTTGCTGCTCTGAGATAGACAACAGAAGAACTTGGGATCGAGAAGCATTCCCATGCTCAGCTTTATAAATTCATTTTTGATTAGCAACCAGTTTGGTTCCCGGGTTTGGAAACGGATCAGTTAATACTGCTGAGGTTTTTGAACTCTTAAAGAGTTTCTTAACTTCAGCGTTATGTGGACAATCTCTCGTTCGATGATCCTCATCGCGTACATGACACCCCGCAGGGGGTTTCCTTCTCCTAGAAGGGTTTGTAGAAGCGTTATCGTGCTTCTTTTTTCTTCCTTTCTTTCTCTTCTTGCCCCCTGGTTGTTTCAGTTGTTTGCCCTTGTCGGCATTTACTTCCGAGGCGAGAAGTACGTCTTTTGCATTTTGATCTGAAATCTTACGGGATTTCTTGGACGTAGCCTTTGTCGATTTCGCGTTTTTCGTGCCAATCACGCCATCGTCGGCGTGAGAGTCATTGTTTGATTTAGGAGGAGGAGGAATTGACAATTTCGGTCTAGGGGCGTCAGGTATTTTGTCGTAGAGCATGCCAGACTGAGTATAGACCAAGTCCAGATATTTCACACGAGCGATGACTTGCTCTTCCGTTACGACTCCCCCCTTTGCCACATCTTCCGTGATTGTAGGAAGTAAGGACTTGATAAACCATCAGCTAATAGCTGATCGGGAACGTACGTTTTTACCATCTTACGACGACGTCGCCACTCATGTATATGATCAGATATGTGAGTGGCCGTTGTCTGTTTAAAGTTGTTTAGGAGTTTCGTTCCCATTTCATACCTTATCGGTAATTGAAAATGGGTTAAGAAAGTCGTGGCTAAGGTACTGAAGTTGTTGAATGAAGCTCTAGGAAATTCGATGTACCATTTTGTCGTCGGACCAGTTAACGTCCTCTGACAAAGGCGACGTCTTATCGAATCATCATTCAGGGTGTTTGATGAACACCACAGATGAAATGTCATCACATGATTCGACGGATCTTCACCCAGATTTCCATTAAATTTAGGAATATTTGACGGAAGTTTATGCGGAATTGCTGGCCACCAAGGGGCATAAGCAATTGGATCATTCGTCAGCCGGTTTAGATTTGGTAATTCTAGAGTTGCTACAAAGGGCAATTGTTGATTCAGGTTAGGTGAAGCATACCCAGGATAAGATGGAATCACCTGAGCAGTGGGTCTTTTCCTACCAGCATAATGTATTTGATGCTGGCAACTTTGACAAGGTTGATGGGCATAACCATTATAGTATGGTTGTTGATAACCGCTTTGGAAATGCAGTTGCCCATTACTTACAAAGACTTGTTGCTCAGGTCCTTGATATGATTGCTAGAATTGCGGTTGTTGAGATTGAATCAGCCCTGGTTGTTGGACCATTTGCTATTGTCAAATACTGGATGATTGACCAAGATGAGGAGTCATAGTACTTGTTTGAGCCTAAGTCGCTCCAGATAAGGAGGCACTAACCTGAGGTTGTGATTGAGTTGTCGAGACAAGAGGTTGTTGTACTGCAACCTGAGAAACTTGGGGTTGACATACAACAGGTAGCGCTTGTACTTGCGACGCAATCACCATACCAAGTAAAGTGGGAATATTTGACACAGGGTGGACTGGTAGCATTGAATATGCAACCCTTGGTTGCTGAGGCAGTATTGGTACCCAACTGCTGGATGTAATTCCAGTTTGACCTGAACTTTGTTGTAAACTCCCATATGGTTGTTCTCCGGGAGGGAACAATGAAAAGGCATACTGCCCTCCATATGGTGGCAATCCAGTACTTAAAGGGTAGATTGGCCTTTGAAGACACATTGGATCAATTTGTTGAGTTTCAACATAAGAAATACCAGATGATAATCTGGATGAAGAAATAGGAACTAACCATGTCGTCGAAGCAGTCCCTGATGGGACTCCGGCTTGTTGTTGATAACTTGCCGGGACAGATGGTATACCATTGAACATCGTTGGAGTATGAGTAGGAGGCTGTGCCACTATTGTGTCGGACGACACAGTCCTGGATGTCGACGATTGTTCAGACATTTGGAGTCTATCCAAAAGATTACCTAGTGATTCTACAGGAACTTCCACTGGTGGTAGACTAACTTCTGATGTCAAAGGAAACAGAGTGACCCCGACTTCAAAATGCGTTGGAGTACTTGCTTGCGGATCTTCTACAATTTCCTCTATCGCAATCAAACCAAGTGGAAGGGGAAGACCGTCAGATCCGTAAAAAATTTATGGTGCCGAAGAAGGGGTTGAATCGACAGCGACATATGTTTGAGGAGCAAGACTCTCCGAACTGGTTACAGAAGGAACTGGTTCAGTAACACAAGTGTTTGCTCTTAGAATAGGATCAGTATCACAGTCCCTCTGTGGCTGTTGAACTTCTTCTGTAGAGGTAGGGTTTCCAGAAATGTTTGAAGTAACTGCAATCTCGGATGTTGTTGAAACACTTGTTCTGACTTTAATAGGAGATTTCGAACCGGTTAAACGAGTTCTCTTTGTCCATACTGTTTTTGATTCCGGAGACAAAGACGGTTGACTCGTAAGCCTCCGCGAACGATGGGGTTTCAATTGACTTTCTTCCACGATTTCGGATTACTCGATCAACCAAAATACAAGAGGGGAAACGTGTTTCTGAATTAAATTAATTTTAGACGCTTTGGACACAACTTGATTTTTCAATTTTAAAGAGTCGAGAAAAAGCAAAAGATGACTCTAGTCTCCTTCGATGTTTTAACGAGCCCGAAGTGCAAATGCTCAGATGGACTTTTTCCGTTATAGAGTCTGAAAAAGGCCAAAAGGAACTGCTCTGGAGTTCTAGGTAGAGGGTGTGCCAAACTTTTCGCAAAACCGCAAGATACTTTTTAAGGTACGGGCGGTCAATCTTCCCGAATGCTATGTTCAGTGCATTGCGATCAGTAGGGCGGCCGACACGGCTTCCTAAGGATAATGGTTTTATTCCTATAGGGGTCTCCCAATATATACTCGACGGTACGTGGGAGCACAATCCGTACTGGTGCTATCGTCTCTCAGGAGGAATCACCCAACCATTAGCGAGATTGACAGTCACCAGGTTTTACGACCTCGGAACACGTCTCTAGCCTAGACCTCTATGTTGTGCGTTAAGTTACAAAGCATTGTTAAGTTCATTCAATTTATTTTAGGTTGATCTTTCTTACAATTTTGCCTTTTTGGATCACCACGACATGTATGATACAATTCCTAAATGCAGTCTAAAGATGATAAGCAAGCTTTTATATCTTTTCAACAATGAAAATCCTAGCTACAAGGGGAAAAGAAAGACACAATATTTTCTAAAAGAGCATAGAGCACACTGTAAATGCACTTTTCCTAAATCAAAGCATGCAAACTATCAAAATTCAAATGCACATATGCATGTATTTGTTTCCGTTTTCTTAATATTCATGCCTAAAAAGAAAGTTGTACAAATTTGAATTTGATTTCAAGTGAAAACATAAACAAGTTTCTTTTTGACAACAAAAATACGATTACGACACTTTATGATTTTGAAGTAAATAGTTGTTTCGACACTAGAAATGCATAAATTCAACCAAAAGAAAAAAGTAAAGCGTAATCAACTGTGAATAGCAAACAAACTCACTCCTAAGATCAAAACGACACGTACAACAGTTCTAGATCTAAGGGCGACAGTATGACTAGTTTACTTTTGTAATGGGAAACTGCAAATGATGTAACAAATACACAAAGAGAAAATACAGTTTCTTTATACAACTGAGGTGGAATTGAGGCAGAGGAAAGGGGTTTCAGATAGGTACCCTGACTGATAACAGGCTGCAAAAAACAGAGATAAAATTGAGCAAAAGGAAGCAGGGAACCACAGCTGCACAAGGCAAGGGCTGATCAGCGCACCCTCAGCACAGAGAAACTGAACTTCAGTGCAGGTATCCTTCACAGGACCTGCGTTGAAATGCAGAACCTCTTCACAGAGTCTGCGCTGAAGCAGAAACGAGAGTTGTTTCTGGGTTCTGGGTCACAGTTTGCAGTTAAATCTACAGTTTTTGGCCGGATAAAAGCTATCAATTAGGTACAATTAGGAGGATGATTTAAAGGAGGAATAAGATCTATCACAAAGGGCTGTTAGAGAACTTTTGGATTAGTTTGTTCAGATCATAAAAACAGGTCCAGTGAATGGACTAGAGTAACAGATCTCTACTTTTCATTTGAAAATGGCAAATGCATTTCGATTCGACACTCCTGAGTTTATGAGAAGAACAACAATAGAAACACAAATAGACTAACAAAATACATTCCCCAACGGAGTCGCCAATTTGTTGTTGGGAAAAGTATCCAATTCGGAATGCCCCTATCCCACTCTAAGGTGTGATAGTGCCTTAGCAACAAACGAGGTAAACTAATTGAGTATTCTTCTTTATGAAATGTAAATGAGGAAGAAGGATGTAACTAACCTGTGTCTTCCGCTAGTTTGTCGATCCAAATCACTCCTTTCTTCAGTAGCTCCCAGCTTCTTGCTCCTTCACCGGCCCAGCTTCACCGAATTCCTGCAAGATCACAAGAGAGAGAAACTACACAAAGATATAGATATACATTCATAAAAAGTTCAAGATCAGATTAAGCTAAACATGTAAGCATAACAAAACATCATTGGTACACAGTATGTAGGAGAAACTCAAGTAGTTTATTGATAGAATAAGAAAGTCCAAGAGGAGATACAACCAAGTGAGTTCTGATCCAGCATCTACCTCCCAGCAAAGGAATCCCTTCCTCTCCTCCAACAAAGCATAAATCACCCAATGTACTAATCTCAATCTCAAACCAACAACAATTCTCTGCAAAGTACAAATTTCCAGCCTCCTGAACCTCTGGGTGAGAGATCCATATATAGATGTAAGCAGAGAGGATGAGTCAGCTTATGTTTTGACTTGTGGCTTCTCTCTATCAGTTCTTGCTTCCACTTGGAGGTTGAGAACCTCTTACTCATCACTAGTCGAATTCATTGAGGCAAGTGTCATTGGAGAAGATTCTGGAAGCTTCCAGGGTCTTTCCACCTTGTTGAATGAGCTTGCCATCTGTCATTTCCCGCTCAGCGCACCCTGGTAGTGCTTCCACTAGCCAGTGTAACTTCTGCATTTCAACGCAGGCAGCTAGTGGAGCCTCTTAATTGATCCTGAATTGACTATTTCTGAGTGGTTTTTGGTGGAGAACTTCTGGGAGAAGCTATCATTGGTTGACCTTGTTCCTTTAGGAGCTGTAACAACATCTTTAGGGACTTTGGATCCCTTGAATTATGGACATTTCATGCTTATAGCTGCAAGGCACAAAAATGTCTATAACACCCCACTTGGTTGGGAGAGTGATGTATGCATGAGTCATTGGTGATAGGAAGGTCATCCTCACATAGTTGAGTTATAGAGTCATGTTATTCTTTTAGAAAATCTTCTTGCAGAATTTGCATGTGCTCAGGGGGAGCACGGACGATTTAGTGCATCTCAGCATGTACAAAGGGGGAGCTCAATCAGATATTTCAACATGTACTCAGGGGGAGCGTGAACAACATAATGTATGTCAAAGGGAGAAGATATCTTGGTCCACCCTTTGTCCTTGATGTCAAAGGGGGAGAGTGACTTGCTGTTGTTGTTGCCATCATGTCCAAAGAGGGAGATTGTTGGCATTATGATATAGGTGTTGTCCTTGATGGAAACTCACTCAAATGATAGATTATAGTGCAACAGGTCAATAGCAAAGAATTAATGATCAGACTACAAAGAATGAAGAAAGAGAGGTATACGCAGGTTCACCTTGAAAAAGGAACGTATACAACCGGGTTAACAGAACAAAAGGAGCGTATAACGTACACATGCACTTTCACAAAAAGAAGAGCGTGTATATCTTGGAAAACTAAGTTTTCGTCTGAGGTATTTGGTCCATGGTATTTGATCCGTGGTATTGGTCCAAGTTATTTGGTCTGAGGTATTGACCCTAGGTATTTGGCCCAAGGTATTGGTCCTAAGTAGCTTTGGTCCATGGTATTGAGAAATGCCTAAAACTATATAAGGAGGAGAAGATCATTAGGCCACGGTGTGCAATTACTGAATATGTGATGAAGCGTGAGATCAAGTACGTAGGTTATGAGTTTCTTATGTGTTTCTTAATCTAAACTAAGGATGCACCTATGTGGTTGATGATGGATGATGGATCGGGATCATAAGACCTGAAATGTATTATGATTATGTGGTTTAATCATGGATAGACTAGATCTGGATTACTGACACATATTTTATTCTATAAATGTCATGATCTGGGTATGACTGATGTTTGGAATAGCTGCAAAGTTATGAGTAAATATTTGCAGATCTGTACACAGACTCGCCTTTGTAAAAGCGCGTATACACACAGGTTTGGCTCATCAGAGTAGCATATACATTATGAAATATGATATTTGAATTTGTAGTTGGTTCTAGTAGTTGTTGCAGAGTTTTTGGTTCTTCTCTGTGTTATGGTGAATATGTTTTGATGATAGTGATGATGAGCCTTTAGTGATTCAGTTGTGGGTGATTCAGAGATTGATGATGAAGATGTAGTTGATGGTTGTATTGTAGTGGTGATTGATTTTGTGCTTCAATGTTGTTGATGGGTCCAGTATGAAAATTGGATGAAACATTGCCTTCAGGTTATGATGTTGTGTTCCAGGAGTATCCAGTCTTAAAATTTATGAAATGTGGTCCATGGAGGAAGAGAGAAAGTTATATCCTTCTGTAGGCTGGTGCCTATGTACTAGTAAACATATTAGCTAGTACAAGAGCCATAGGGTTGGAGCTTCCTTCTAGTAGTAGCTGGAAAACGAGTGAAGGTTGGAGCCTTTAGTAGGTCGGTGCCTACGTATTAGTAAACAAATCAGCTAGTACAAGAGCTAGGGGGTTGTAGCTCCTTCCAGTAGTAGCTGGAGAATGAGAGAAGGTTTTAGCCTTCTGCAGGTGGGTACCTGCGTACTGGTATGAGTCTGCACCAGTACAAGATTGTAAACAGATTTTTATTATATTAAAAAGAAGATAACATCTGGTGGATTTTGTCCCGCATTGGGTTTCGACATCAAATCTTGGTGTTCATGTGTGTTTCTTATGTGTGATGGTCTGTTCTATTTTTACTGCACCTGGTTACTATTTATATGGTTAATGAATTACTGATGCACTGATTAAATATTAACATATGATGAATTAACTGAATCATAAGTTTGCTGGATATACTCTAGTTTCCTTAGATACAGTTGCATGTACACACAAGCTCCCTTCGCTGAAGTAGCGTATATGAATATAATTATGGAGATGAAAGAGTTATTGATTTGTTAATACTGATTCACCCCCCTCCTAGTATTATTTCCAACATTAGATTCCCCATAGATTCCCCGTCTGGGTCCTCTATAAATCGGTTGCTAAGATCAAGAAACTGACTACGCCATCAGGTTTGTGTCACCAAAAGATGTAAGATCAACATGAAATTTGTCCAATTTGGACACTACAAAAATTTACCAAAAGATGTAAGATCAACATAAAATTTGTCCAATTTGGACACTGCAAAAATTTCACCCTCTTAGAAATTTCGCTTAGTCATGGTTCCACTTGCATAAAAAAAAAATTTAAAAATTAACTGCCTCATTTTCCATGCCCGCTCCTGGTTCCTCCCTCCCCGGACACACTTGGAAAATGATGAATTTATATTAAAATTGTGGTGGATTAACCAATGAGTCAGTTTGGTGCAGTGGTTAAGGTATGGCATTAGTTGAGGAGGGGTATATTGGTCAAACCTCGTCCCTCCTTCTTTTTACACATTATGATTTTAGAAACTGAAATGAATTAAAAAGGGGGTCAGGTCTGCATTGGGCAGCCCACCTTATGCCTCCCATACTAACCGAACATACATTGGTTATTTGAGGTCCAGGCACATTAACTTGTGGTCGCATTATATGGTGGTATGTTTAGGTGGTACCGTCATTTATGGTGTATGCACCATAAATGGGGCCGCCTGGTGGGGACAAGGCAAGTTCGATCCCCACCAACCTCACTTAAATGTGGCTTGTATATAGTGTGATGGTGGTTGTGGGTGGTGGGGTTGGTGGCCCCCACCACCTTTTTCATATACATATTTTATTATAAAAACAATAGGCAGTTTTGCAAATTCGGTTTTTGGACCGAAGGAGTCTTTTTAAACAGGAAATTTGTTTGCTTGGAATCTGGTTGGAGTTGGCTCGATGGAAAATTCCAAATTGCGGCCTCCTTAACCCCACCTAGTTAGTGAAAAGTTAACCCAACTTTACCTACTTCTATCTCCTTCATCTAGACTCAGATTGACGAACTGTTCACACCACCACGATCACGACGACAAGCTATTTAACATAAATTTAGTTTGATCATAATCTAAACACTTTGACTTTTGACCGTTCATAACCCCTCTTTGTCCTGTGTGTGTCTTTGGAGCCACCTAGATCAATCCTCCCCACTGAGGAGATTTCGGTCCTCCAAAAGCATGAAAAATAATATGCAACTTCTTTGTACCTTGTATGCATCTTGAAAGGCCTCTCTTGCATCTCCTTCACTTTTGTTCTTCGGAGCCTTAAGCAATGAGCCGACACCTGGAACTTTTGCAACATATAGTACATTTTTTTGCAAATTACATGCTTGACTCTAATGACCAAGTAATGACCGAAGTATCCCATACTTGCCATGAGTTTATAAAACATACTTGATGGTCAAGTTTATGGCAAAATGGAAACAATACCCCAGCTACAAAAAGAGGCCAACGTATCATTGTTGCTTCAACAAGTGATGGAAAACATATAATCACTGCAACACATGATTTACAAATATAAGGAAAAACATCATTTGCTTTGACAAGTGATGGAAACACGACATCACTTTCACAGTTTATCATGCAACACAAAATAAGACGAGACATCATTGTTTCTAAACAAGTGATGGAAAACACATCATAACTTTTACATTTTAAAATGCAACAAATGATTCATGAAAGCACGACCATGAAATGGAAACATGTCTAGAAACCATTTTTCACTTATCAATGTGAATGGGTCGCCTCCTTGTGGTGATTTTTCTTTTTGAACAGTCGTTTCACCTGGTTCATGTACTGTCACTTTGTCTTTAAGGCGTCACTCTAGATGGAGCCTCCAACGAACTCTTTGATTTCCATATTTGTCACAATGACTGCAATACATATTCTTCCTCCAGATTTTCTTAACTTGTTTTCTTACATGCTGTTAAGAGGGTATTTCATGCCTCATCCTTTTGTGTGCTACCATTCTTTTCCAACACTTAGAAAATGTATGGTTATGTAATCCACAAAAGGTACATGTCTTTTGATTCCATGTTTTATGTTCATCATTACAAACACAAGTATAATAAAAAATGAACATTCACATGTTGACAGTGGTTATACCTTTCCTTGATGTCTCTGGTGTAAGTATGGTGATGAAAGCTTGCCTTAGCTCTTTCCTTGCCATGGAAACTTCCATGGGATGATGGGGATGGGTTCCCATCATTCTCTTTCCTCGATGATTTCGACGATGTCTTGGAAGCACACGACACCTTTGAGCATTCTCCTTTGGTGTATCTCGAGCCTACAAATTGAGCTCTCTGCATAACCTCCAATGGTTGAGTTATGTCTTGGTTATTAACAACAAGTTCTTTTTCCTCCTCATGCCTCATCTTGGTAAGGAGCTTCATGTTTGTCCCTGTAATTTGGATCTCCACATCTCCAACATAAATCATACAATGTGACAACAAAACCAAAAGGAAATCAACATCTTTTACCTCCTCTGTCGATTTGGAAAGAACTAATGAGGGATTTTCATAATCTATTGTTGGTGATTCATTAGTTGTCTTGGCACATTCCCCAACTTCCTTTCTGACATACCCAAGTCCTGCCTGACCTTTGGTGGGGTTGGCAATGCCTTGGCCACTAACGCCCAAGCCTTTCCCTTCATACCCCATTTTCTTCAACAGTTTGGAGCTAATTCCTGTGATATGATTTTCAAAAGCAATGAAATCATCATCAGGACACATACATGAATTTTAAGAATTACATTTTACCTCACATGGGTCATGCTGCAACTTTTCCATGGCCTCGTCCTTTGCTTTCAGTTGTCATAGTAGACTACATTTCTCCTCTTTCTCTTCATGTAGACTTATCTTCAATTCAGCGTTCTCTCTTTGAAGGCTTTGCTGGTTGTGATTCAGTTCTTCCAGGGCCTCTTCCGTGGCTTGCAACTGAAGCTACAATCCCTCATTTTCCTCTCTTCCTATAGAGTTTCATACATTATTTCCACTCTTTTAGAAATTTTGAGCATGGTCTCGTACATCGCTTTTTCATCCTCTGTCGCTGCACATTCCATTTTTCACGCTGCAATTCACATCCACACAAAGACCGCTTAGGTACCACTTGATCTAGGTCCAGGTATGATGAAGGACCCTTCCAAGACCTTTTACTTTTATGATATGTTAAATTGAATTTCTAAAAGAACATTAATGAATACATCTGCATGCTATAAATAACAGGAACAAACAATCATAAACACATGAAAACATAAGTTGTTGATCACGGAGTTTGTCCAGGATGGCCTACATCTCCAGGCCCCGGTGTCAAGATGGTGTAGGCTGCTGCATTAAGTTTTGCCAACAGTGATGATGTACATGAGAGGTGATGTTGTTATCATACAAGGAAAATTCCCTCACGCAGTAGTGGCTCCAAGAGGTGTTCCACTACAGGAACTCTCACTCAAAAAGGACTCCTATCAGTATGCATAAAACTCATGCATGATGAGCATCCCACCAACAAGGCATAAAAGGGATCTCAGTGCAAACATGCATGATGAAAACTTGAGTATACCATCAACATACAACAAAAGGATCTCAAAACACAAGTAAGTACATCACACATATGATTCCACATCACACATATGATTCAAGTAGGAATCATGAAAACAAGTAATAAACAAGATCCCACCTCAAGCATCTGTTATGAAACCAGCTCAAGAAAAGATAGAAAAGATAGATCAACGCCTTAGAATTCAGCCTCTTCGAGGGGGCAACCTCCTTTACATTACATAAATGAAAAATTCTTGGATGATACAAATGACAAAACCTCCTTTCTATATATAGGAGTCTAAGGAGTCACAATATAATCCAGCCGACCTAACAATAATAATATAAAGCCACAAAAATAACAATAGAGGGATTCTATGGGGCACAGAAATAACAATATGGGGGTAATAGGGGCACAACAATATAAATAAGGGGTATAACTACAATAGTAATGGGGTAATCACTAGTATTATAGGGACCCAACATGCCCCTCTCCTTCAAAAAAGTGTTGTCCTCAACGCTTGAGTAGTTCTTGATACTTCTGCATAAAATTCTCATCCTCCCATGTGGAATCTTCAGCGGATAAGTTCTTCCACTTGATAAGATACTCTGAAATTGATCGATTTCGTAGCTGTCGAGTTCTTGTTTCTGTGACTGCTTCCGGTTCCAATATAATTTTTCCTTCCTCGTCAAGTTCTGGCAATATTGTTTGAAATGGGAGCTTGTCACCTATAACCTTCTTTAAACATGAAACATGGAAAACTGGGTGCAATCGAGAAGCTGCAGGAAGCTCCAATTTGTATGCCATAGTACCAATCTTTTGCAACACCTTGTACGGACCATAATACTTTGGTGATAATTTATTATCCTTCTTAGCTTGCTTTAGGGACATTTGCTTATATGGTTGTAGCCGTAGGAATACCCAATCACCTACATCAAAACTTCTTTCACTGCGATGTTGATCTGCCTGTTGTTTCATTCTATTTTGTGCCAACACGAGGTTATCCTTTAAGAGTTGGAGGACTTGTTGTTGATGTTCGATGTGATGTTCCACTGCCTGAACCTTAGAATTTTCTCTTAAATATGATGTGATGGATGGTGGTTGATACCCATAAAGTGCCATAAATGGGGTCATTTTTGTTGTTGTATGGAAGGAAGTGTTATACCACCATTCAGCCAGAGGCAACCATTTGACCCATTGTGTCTGTTTATCAGATACAAAGCAACGAAGATATCCTTCCAAACATTTGTTTACTATCTCAGTTTGCCCATCAGATTGAGGATGATAAGATGAGCTATGAGCTAACTGAGTACCAAGACAAGAAAATAATTCTGTCCAAAATTTTCCAGTGAAAATGGGATCTCTGTCACTTACAATAATCTTTGGGTTTCCATGTAGCTTTTGAATTGTTTCCATAAATGCAGTAGAAACTGTACTGGCTTTAAATGGATGTGATAATGCACAAAAGTGTGCATACTTGGTAAGTCTGTCAACTACCACCATGATGACACTCTTTCCCTCAGACTTGGGTAAACCTGTGATAAAATCCATTGAAACCTCCTCCCAACGTTGGCTTGGAATGGATAAAGGTTGTAATAGACCCGGTGTCTTAATTGTTTCAACTTTATTTTGCTGGCAAACCAAACATTCCGCCACAAACTTTTGAATATCTGATTTAAGGCCATCCCAAAAAAATTCCTTCTTAACCCTGTGGTAAGTTTTTAAAAATCCTGAGTGCCCTCCTAAGGGAGAAGTGTGCAATTCCATAAGAATCTTTTGTTTTAGCTGGGAATTCTTACAGAGGTATAAGCGATCTTTGTACCATAACGAATCATTTTGCCAGCTAAATGTATCAGAAGTACTGGAATCTTGTTGTAGCTTTCGAATAAGTGCCCACACTTCTTCGTCATTCTTCCATTCCTCCCTTGCTTCGTTTATCCAATCTGGTTGGATAATAGAAATGGCACACAACAATGCTTCCACATCCTCATCCTTTCTTGAGAGTGCATCTGCCACCACATTTTGCTTCCCTTTTTTGTAGATGATTTCAAAGTCATAACCCAACATCTTTGTGACCCACTTTTGTTGCTCTTCAGAGGATAATCTTTGTTCTAAAAAGTATTTAAGGCTATCATGATCCGTTTTTACCTTGAAGTGTCTTCCCATTAGGTAGGGTCGCCATTTCTTAAGTGCATGGAGTATTGCCAACATTTCCTTCTCATAAATAGCTTTGCTTAAAAACTTTCCCTTGATTGGACGACTTTCAAAAGCAATGGGTCTTTCATCTTGCATTAGAACAACACCAATTCCATTTCCTGAAGCATCACATTCCACAATAAAGGTTTTTGTGAAGTTCGGTGTAGCTAAGACCGGTGCTTGGCACATTGCCTCTTTAAGATGTTCAAAGGCCTTTGTTGCTTCCGGAGTCCATGAAAATGAATCTTTCTTCAATAATGTTGTTAGAGGTGCTGCTATTCTCCCATAATTCTTAACAAACTTGCGATAATACCCTGTCAACCCAAGAAATCCTCGCAGATGCTTTATGGATGTGGGGATTTTCCATTCCTTAATGGCTTTAATTTTGCTAGGGTCTACCTTAACTCCTTCATGAGATACAATATGACCCAAATATTCCACCTCCTGGACTCCAAAGAAACATTTGGATCTTTTTGCATATAATTGTTTCTCCTCCAATAGTTGTAGCACCCTGTCAACATGTTCAACATGATCCTTCCAAGACTTGCTGTAGATTAGTATATCATCAAAAAATACTAACACAAATTTTCTAAGGAATGGTTTGAAAATTGAATTCATCAAACCTTGAAATGTTGAAGGTGCATTGGTAAGGCCAAAAGGCATGACCAAAAATTCATAATGACCCTCATGAGTTCTAAATGCCGTTTTCGGAATGTCTTCAATCTTCATTCTGATTTGATGATATCCCGAACGAAGATCCAACTTGGTGAAGTAAATTGATCCATGCAATTCATCCAGTAATTCATCAATAACAGGAATGGGGAACTTATCTTTAATAGTGAGCTTGTTGAGCTCCCTATAATCCGGACACATGCGCCATGATCCATCCTTCTTGTGCACCAATACTACTGGAGCTGAGAAAGAACTTTGACTCGGTTGAATTATACCAGCCTCTAGCATTTCTGCAACCATACGTTCAATTTCACTTTTTTGGACATAGGGATATCTGTACGGCCTGATGTTTGGAGGAACACTTCCTGGAATCAGATGAATAGCATGATCATGATCACGCATAGGTGGGAGACCTTTGGGAGTCTCAAATACCTTGGAATGATTGTCCAGGACTTTTTGGAGATCTGGAGAAATAGATGATTCCAATGTGGAAACATCTAGCGAACATAATTGTGCAATTACACCTCTTTGCTCCTTTTTTAGAAGCTTTGTCATGCCATTAGAGCTGATTATCTTTCCTGGTTTCCCTGCAATACCCCTTAATTCAACTTCCTTTCCTTCCGTAGAAAATTTGATGAAAAGTTCTTGAAAATTAAAAGCTATTGTACCCAAGGATTGTAGCCATTGGACTCCTAGTACAACATCAGCACCTCCCATTGGAATGGAAAGCATTGGGCTAGTCAATACATATTCTCCCATGGATAGCTTGATATTATGGCACTTTCCAGAGCAATTTATTGTTCCTCCATTTGCAATCATCACTTGACACTCTGGTGCTGGATATAGGAAGCAATTCAATTCTTTTGCTACCCTACAATGAATAAAATTGTGGGTGCTTCCTGAATCAATCAACACTATTACCTTTTTCTTCTTGATTTGTCCTTCTATCTTGATGGTTTGAGGAGTGGTAATTCCCGCCAATGCATTACAAGATATGGTCGGATTTATTTTTTCTTCATCTAGGCTTTGTTCCTGGAGTATATCTTCTTCTTTTGACCTTTCTTGCTCCTTTTCTTCTTCCTCTTCACAATCTATGTAGAATAATTTCTTCTCAGCACACTTATGACCTTTAGTGTATTTGCTATCACAACTGTAACAAAGCCCTTTTGCTCTTTTTTCTTCCAATTGTTGTGGTGTCAACCTTATAGGTTGTGGAAGACTAGGGGCAACAACACTTCCGTCTTTATAGTTGTGAGTGGTATGCTTCCTGGTTGCCATAATTTTGCTTTCCATTTTTCTTGCTAACCTGAATGCCTTCTCTAATGAATCAGGTTCCCAAAGGCGAACATCATGTTGGATATTATCCTTTAAAGACCCTATGAACACATCAATCCTATGCTCCTCTGGAATATCTTTTACCCTTATGTTCAATTTTTGGAACTCCTCAATGTGCTCCATTACTGAACCCTTTTGTTTGAGACTTATCAATTGGCTAAAAAAAGTGTTGCTTTTTGTATCTTCATAATGTGCTATCAATTCTTCCATAAAAATTGCCCAAGTGATAAATTGTTTACGAGAGCAAAGCCATTGATACCATACAAACTGATTTGGTTCCAAATATACAGTTGCCATACGTACCTTTTGTGCGTTTTGCACATTATTGAGATCGAAGAATTGCTCCATCTGTAATATCCATGTGGCGGGATCCTTGCCATCAAACTTCCTCATATCGATTTTTGGAATATGGTGATTCTTCGATCCAACATTAGCGTCTATGGAATCATGATTAACATTTCTTTTGTTCTCATCATGAGTTTCCTTTACTACCTTTTCACCATTAGTGACCCTTTCTTGTAGCAACTTCTTCAATTCTTCCATGTCTATCTTCAAATCTATCTTCAAATCTGCCATGTCTCTCTTCAAATCTGTCTTCGAATCATCCATCTTAGCTTCCATGCCCTTTATCTTAGATTCCACTCCACTTATCTTAGCTTCTGTTAGCTTTTGTGAGCGTGACATTTGTTGCACTTGTTCTTGTAATTTTGATATATCATGTAGCATTTCTTCCTCTTCTTCATGAGTCATGCTAGAGCTTTCAGGTTCCTTACTAGGTGTTTGCATTTTCTTTCCTCGGGGCATCAGTTACCGATAATAATGCTTTACTATGCCCTTTGAATTCCATTAAACCAAGCTTACACAAAAATTTAAAAAAACTACACACCTTTTTTCACTTTATAGAAGCCTGATATTGAATCTGATGTATCTCTGTAATTTCGGATCATCCAGTTCTGGAATTGCTACCTGTAGTAGCCTTCTGCGTCCTCTTTCCAATGCCACAAGTCTGAGCCAAATTGGATTCTCCAAGGAAGAGTTATGTGAAATCTCCCACAGTGACTTGCTTTTAGACTGTTTCAGTAGAGCGAACTTGTACGACGTACCATGAGTCACTGTTTCAACCTTTGAATCTGAAACACACACACAAGAAACTACAGTCCATCCTCTTTCTTTACCTTCTTACAAAATTTCAATCCAATCCCTAGAGAGAAAGTTATGATGATTTTCCCAAGGTCACCTGTTTTGAATGTAATTCAGGAGTCTGCAAAAAGACCAACTTCCTCATATCATATCTCCGCCAATATCGCGCGAAAAGCTCTCAAATTCCGACCCAAGGTTCAGCGCGATTTCATCTCAAATGGGTTTTTTTTGTTACTTCTGAAACGTCACAGAAAAACGTTATAGCAAAAATGCCACGATGATCTGTTTGGAGCAGCGAAACCCTAGAATCCAAAGCTTTGATACCAAATGTTATGAAACCAGCTCAAGAAAAGATAGAAAAGATAGATCAACGCCTTAGAATTCAGCCTCTTCGAGGGGGAAACCTCCTTTACATTACATAAATGAACAACTCTTGGATGATACAAATGACAAAACTTCCTTTCTATATATAGGAGTCTAAGGAGTCGCAATATAATCTAGCCAACCTAACAATAATAATATAAAGCCACAAAAATAACAATAGACGGATTCTATGGGGCATAGAAATAACAATATGGGGGTAATAGGGGCACAACAATATAAATAAGGGGTATAACTATAATAGTAATGGCGTAATCACTAGTATTATAGGGACCCAACAGCATCATACAAGGATTTGCGAGGCACAATGAATAGCAAAAGAAGTAAATGAACACTGCATATACGTCACATCCAGGGCCATGTGAAGAAGCAGATGTGAAACTGCTGAAGCTATTCGGACCATCGATCTCACGACATCAATCGTATGAAAATCACTACTCGCAGATGAATGTTGACACCTTCACTCCACTTAGAAAAGTGATTGGGAAATAAAATGAGCAAACAAGAAATGTGAATGCACCATCATATTTGTGGCATCGAATAGTGAAAAATCGACCATCCAATTTTTGAATTATGAGAAATTGAGAATCTAGGGCTCAAGGAATGTTTTAGATTCCCCATAGATTCCCTCCTCTAGGTTCTCTGCAAACCAACTGCTCAGATCATGAAACTGACTGCGCCATCTAGTTTGTGTCGCCTAGAGGTGTAAGATCCACATAAAATTTTTCCAATTTGGAAACTACGAAAATTTCACCCTCTTGGAAATTTGCTCAGTCATGGTTCCACATACATAAAAAAATAATTAAAAAATAATTACCTCGTTTTCAGTGCCTACTCTTGGTTCCTCCCTCCCCGGGCACACTAGGGGCCGGGTCCCCATTGTGCATCCCGCCCCATGCCACCCACACTAACTGAACATACATTGGTTATTTGAGGTCTAGGCGCATTAACTTGTCGTCACATTATATGGTGGTATGTTTAGGTGGTGTCGTCCTTTATGGTGTACACACTATAAATGGGACCACCCAATGGAGGCTGACCTACATGGGCTGGGAGGGTCCAATCCCCGCCATCCTCACTTAAATGTGGCTTGTATATAGTGTGATGGTGGTTGGGGGTGGTGGCCCCCACCCTTTTTATCTATATATATATATATATATATATATATATATATATATATATATATATATATATATATATATATATATATATATATATATATATATATATATAAACAATAGGCAGTTTCGAAAATTCGGTTTTTGGACCGAAGGAGCCTTTTTAAACAGGAAACAATTTTTTTCAGAATCTGGCCGGATTTGGCCAGGTGGAAAAGTCCAAATTGCGGCCTCTTAAACCCGCCTAGTCAGCAAAAGGTCAACCCAACTTTGACTTCTTTTATCTCCTTCATCCGGACTCTGATTGACGAACCGTTCACACCACCATGATCACGATGACCAGATCTTTAACATAAACTCAGTTCGAGCATAATCGAGACACTTCGATTTTTGACCATTCATAAGCCCTCTTTGTCTTGTGTGGGTATCTACAACCACCTAGATAAATCCTCCCCACTGAGGATTTTGGTCGTCCAAAAGCATGAAAAATATTATGCAACATCTATGTACCTTCTCCGCATCACAAGCGTCCTGAAAGGTCTGCTTCCATCTCCTTCACCTTTGTTCTTTAGAGCCTTAAGTGATGAGCCGACACCTGCAACCTTTGGAACCTGTAGTACAATGTTTTGCAAATTACATGCTTGACTTTCATGACCAACTAATGACTCAAGAATCCCATACTTGCCACGGATATATAACACATACTCGATAGTCAAGTTTATAGCAAAATGGAAACAATGCCCCAACTACGAAAATAGGGCCAATGTATCATTGTTGACTCATCAAGTAATGGAAAACACATCATCACTGCAACACATAATCTACAAAGATACGGCCAAACATCATTTTCTTTGACAAGTGATGGAAACAAGACATCACTTTCACAGTTTATCATACAACACAAAATAAGAACAGACATCATTGTTGCTGAAAAAGTGATGGAAAACACATCATCAATTTTACATTTTAAAATGCAACAAATGATTCACAAAAGCACGACCATGAAACGACAACATGTCTAGAAACAATTTTTCACTGACCAATGTGAATGGGTTACCTCGTTGTGACAATTTTTCTTGTTGAATAGTCATTTCACCTGGTTCATGTACCGTCTCTTTGTCTTTAAGGCACTGATCTGGATTGAGCCTCCAACAAGTGTCTCTTGATGGCCATTTCTGTCACAATGACTATAATACATCTTCTTCCTTTAGATTTGTTTAACCTGTTTCCTTACATGCTATTGAGAGGGTCTTTCACGCCTCATCCTTTTGTGTGCTACCATTCTTTTCCAACACTTAGAAAATATATGGTTATGTAATCCACAAAATGTACATGTGTTTTGATTCCATGTTTTACGTTCATCATTACAAACATGAGTATAATCAAAATGAAAATTCACATGTTGAACGTGGTTATACCTTTCTTTTATGTCTCTAGTGTAAGTATGGTGCTAAAAGCTTGCCTTAGCTCTTTCCTTGCCATGAAAACTTCCATGCGATGATGGGGATGGGTTCCCATCATTCTCTTTCCTCGATGATTTCAACGATGTCTTGGAAGCGTATGACACCTTTGAGCATTCTCCTTTGTTGTATCTCAAGCCTGCAAATTGAGCTCTCTACATAACCTCCAATGGTTGAGTTCTTCCTTGGTTATTAACACCAATTTATTTTTCCTCCCCGTTCCTCGTCCTGGTAAGGAGCCTCATTTTTGTCCCTGTAATTGGGATCTCCACGTCTCCAACAGAAATCATACTATGTGATGACAAAACTGAAATGAAATCAACATCTTTTACCTCCACTGTTAATCTGGAAAGAACTAATGAGGCCTTCTCATCATCTATTTTTGGCGATTCACTAGCTGTCTCAGGGCATTCCCCAACTTCCTTCCTAACATACCCAAGTCCCGCCCGACGGAGTAATTCTTCTACTTTGATGGGGTTTATAATGACTTGGCCACTAATGCCAAGCCTTTCCCTTCATACCCCATTTTCTTCACTAGTTTGAAGCCAATTCCTGTGGTATGATTTTCAAAAACAACGAAATCATCATCAGGACACACATGAATTTGGAAAATTACATTTTACCTCACATGGGTCACGCTGTAGGATTTTCAAGGCCTTGTCCTTTGCTTGCAGCTGTCATAGTGCACTACATTTATCGTCTTAATCTTCATGTAGACACATCTTCAATTCATCATTCTCTGTTTGAAGGCTTTGCTTGTTGTTTTTCAGTTCTTCTATGGCCTCTTCCGTGGCTTGCAATTGAAGCTCCAATCACTCCTTTTCCTCTATCTCTTTCTGTAGAGTTTCATGATTATTTCCACTCTTTTGGAAATTTTGAGCATGGTCTTGTCTATCGCTTTTTCATCCTCTGTCGTTGCACGTTCCATTGTTCATGCTGCAATTCACATCCATGCAAAAACTGCTCTGGTACCACTTGATCTAGGTTCAGGTGTGATGAAGGATCCTTCCAAGACCTTTTACTTTTGTGATGTGTTAAATTTCATTTTTAAAAGAACATTAATGAATACATCTGCATGTTGTAATGGAGAGGAACAAGACAATCATAGTTGAAAACATAAGTTGTTGATAACGGAGTTCATCTAGGAGGGACCATGTCTCCGAGCCTAGGTGTCAAGATGGTGTAGGCCGCTGCATTAAGTGTTGTCAATAGTGATGATGTACATGAGAGGTGATGTCGTTATCATAAAAGGAAAATGCCCTCACGTAGGAGTGGCTCCAAGAGATGTTCCTCTACAGGAAGTGTCAGTAAAAAATGACTCCTATCAGTATGACATAAAACTCATGTATGATGAGCATCCCACCAACATAGCATAAAAGAGATCTCAGTGAAAACATGCATGACGACAACATGATTATCCCATCAACATACAACAAAGGAATCTCAAAATGCAACATGACGAATCATGATGACAAGTACATCACACATATGATTCTGCATCACATCAAGCAAGAATCATGAAAACAAGTAATAAACAAGATCCCACAATGCATAGCAAAAGAAGTACATGAACACTGCATATGCTTCACATCCAGGGCCATCTGGAGAAGCGGATGTCAAACTGTTGAAGCTGTTTGGACCATCATTCTCACAACATCAATCGCATGAAAATGACTACTCACACATGAATGTTAACACCTGCACTCCACTTAGAAAAGTGGCTGGAAAATGAAATGGTCAAATGAGAAATCTAAATCCACCATCAGATTTGTGGCATCAAATAGTGAAAAATCAATTGTCGAATTTTTGAATTCTAAGAAATTGAGAATCCCGGGCGTAAGGAATCTTTTAGATTCCCCCTAGATTCCCTCCTCTTGGGCCTCTGCAAATTGGCTGCTCGGATCAGGAAACTGACTATGGCATTAGGTACATGTCGCTAAGAGGTGTAAGATCAACATAAAAATTGTCCAATTTGGACAGTGCGAAAATTTCACCCTCTTGGAAATTTCGCTCAGTCATGGTTCCATCTGTGTTAAGAAATTAATTACAATTTAACTGCCTTGTTTTCCATGCCCTCTCCAGGTTCCTCCCTCCTGGGCAAGTGCTGAGTTTATATCAAATTTGTGGCAAATTAACCAATGAGTCAGTTTGGTGCAGTGGTTAAGTCAAGGCATTAGTTGAGGAGGGGTCATGTGGTCAAACCCCACCCCTCCTTTTATTTACACGTTATGATTTTAGAAACTGAAATGAATTAAAAAGGGGGTTGGGTCCGCATTGGGTGGCCTGTCCCATGCCTCCCGCATTAACTGAACATACATTGGTTATTTGAGGTCTGGTTGCATTATATGGTGGTATGTTTAGGTGGTGTCGTCCTTTATGGTGTATGCACCATAAATGGGGTCACTAGGTGGGGGCCAACCCACGTGGGCCAGACAGGTACGATCCCCGCTAGCCTTACTTAAATGTGGCTTGCATATAGTGTGCTGGTGGTTGTGGGTGGTAGAGTTGGTGGCCCCCACCCCTTCTTTTTAAATTATAAAAGCAATAGGCAGTTTTGAAAATTCAGTTTTTGGACAAATTCCATCCACCGGAAAAAGTCCAAATTGTGGTCTCCTTAACCCTGAAGTAAAAAAGTCAACCCAACCTTCATTGCTTCCATCTCCTTTATCCGGACTCAAATTGATGAACCGTTCACATCACCACGATCATGACTACGAGATCTTTAACATAAACCTAGTTCGAGCATAATCGAAACACTTTAATTTTTTATCATTCATAAGCCCTCTTTGTCCTGTGTTATCCTGTGTTTTTTTGGAACCCCTAGATTTCTCTTCCTCTTAAATTCCTATAGACCACACATTGTAGCTTTCCATTCAAATTTTCAATTTACATAAAAATTTAAATTTCCAATTTATGTAATTGGATGAATGTAATTTATTTTCCTCATTTAAATAAATTTTTGCAAGAGAATTAACCTTTCTAGAAAGGAATTTTTCGAAAATTTAAACCACTCAATCCATCGAAAAAACAAATCTTACACAACCTCCTTGTAAAAAAATAAAATAACTTACAACCAAATATATATAAGGCGAGGAGCATGCCTCACAAACGCTCAACATTAGTTTGCAGCACTTCTCAAAGGTAATATGCAACACAAAAAGCTCACGCTTCTCAGGCTGGACTCATGCTTGTACAACATACTCGCAAAACACCTCAATACACCATTACCACAACTCAAACCCATAAAGCACAGATTTGCGGCTCTTTAGGCACTTATTTCATGCAGAAGAGGAAACAACGCTATGTTAATGATGCAACAGGAACTGCAACCATGCCAAAGGGCCACCGTTCTGGATAAATGAGCAAAGAAAACAATGTTACACGCCAAATATCAACACGCTGCTCATGTTGTACTCCAACATTATCCAATTGAATGATTTAATTAAGGGGGTTGAAGGAGGATTATAAAGCAGCTGCATTGGCACAATCCACTGCCCTCCACCTCATCAATTCCCGGCTTGACCTCCTCAAATATGTCCATGACAAGCTCAGAGCTATTTAATTTAATTGCATGGGATAGGATTTAATTAGAGCTCTTTGGAATACATTCCTTTAACTTCATCGAAATTATTTGAATAACCCATAACAACATCACCGCTTTGGGGAAGGACCTTTGTGGCGTTCAGAGACCTAAATTCAAAATTGTAGGAACCTTCCCATCACATGTTCCTCCTTTCACACAATTGGGCTTGGCTTGAAGGAGCCTCTCCATGCACAAGGCAATCTCCAGGTCACACATAATAGTAGTCTTTATATATTTCGGCTCCATTGGTGGCTAAACACACACTTGCAGTACCAATATGCACAACTCCAACTTCTACGCAATAGTTGTATGCGCTCAATTTTTGTCCAGCCGGTATTGACAAAAACACAATTTCCTACTGTCAAACTGCGACCAATAATCACACTCTTGTAAACAGGCGGGATAGTCAATCTGCTACATATAATAGCAATCAACTCACAAAGAGAGGTATTCCATTAGCATCCTTCAGTACAATCAATGCTTCAATGCAGTTTCACACAACACCACACAATAGCTTTTCACTATTCCTCTTGACTAAGTAGCCTCATATGCATAGCAAACACAAGCTCCGGATCGCATCAAACGCAGTGCTCCAAGATCGTAACAGTGCACAGATTCAACGCTCAAACCAAAAACTACCTTTTGAAATCACATTGGCTTATACCAACACAAAATTTAATCAAAGATAAAGTATGGAAGATAAAATATGGATGAAGAGAGATTCAACTCATAGATGAAGCAAAACTCAACCTTGCTTCACTTACAGATTGATTGATTTAGTTAAAAAACACATAAATTTATAGGATTACAAATTAGTTAAGGAATTTGAACAACCTCCTGATAAATAAATAATATGTAAAACCTAACTTAAACCCATAACCTTAACCAGACATAATAAGACCATAACCTTAACCAGACACAATAAGAGATTAATAATAAAACAATCTAGCATTCTCCATTATTCTAAATTTATTTAAGCCTTTTTTACAATTTTATATTTTTGGATGTAGCAAAGTTATATTTCAATTTACTTATTCTTTTAGTATTTAAAATTATTTTAAAGATTTAAAATATCTAGAAAAAAATATTTTTACTCAAAATACTGAAATAAAAATATGGCATTTCACACAACTTTATTAAAAATAGATGAGTTACCAACTCTATCTTTATTTATCCCCAGATGCGGGTGCTGGAGACGAGAGTTAAAGTGATAAGATAGTGGTTGGGTGGGGCGGATCGCCACTTGCCCGACCTGCACAGGATACGTGGATGGGTGAAACTTCAAAGCGCGTGGCACACCTACATGACCATCACTCAAGCTACGTTATTTCGTTGGTTCGGCTGGAACGTCGGGTTCATAGTGAGGGAATTAAGTTTCACACGCATCAGCGTGCAACGGGGAATCAAGCCATTAAGGGAGCAGTAATGGGAGACGAATCCCAAGACAAAGCCTATAATCTTTAAACCGGAGGCAGGATGAGGGGGATGGTAAATTCGTTAGCGTTGCCACTCTGCTGACACTCCTATGCGTGTGATGGGAATCTCAGAGAGAAGGCAGGGAATTGGACTTAGGTGTTGATTATCTTGGTCCTCTCTGCGAGGTGGGTCACTCCCCTCCCTGAATATCGCTCAGGTATTGCTAGTCGGCCCTCCTGCACTTTTCTCTTGGCATCTGATATCTGTGTTTGGTTTTGGTTTAAGCAAAGGCGCAGGGACTTGGCAAACCAAAAGAACGTGTTCATTTTAGGCAGAGGAGGCTAAATTGTGAGGCATCGCCGCATCCAAGCTATCGCCCCACAGAAAAATCTTTGGATTTGGGCCACTATCAGCGACAGGATGCCTCGATTGAGACCAAGAGCAGGAAATCGTAGAGGGCAGGCAAGAAGAGCCCCAACGGACTCATCCTCTAGCGATTTGAACCATCCTCCAAGAAGAGGGCTTTCTTCTCGCAGCAGAAGAGGAAGGTCTCGAGCCTCTGACTCTCGACCTGGTCCGATTCCTGCCACAGGCTCCATCATTTTCACCTTTGACAGTGCTCTCACCAGGCCCAGGATCACAACCTATTTTACTGTGGTGTTTCAGGAGGAAGGTTTAACAGTTGATTTAAGGACACAAGTGGAAACTTTGAGGGCTATGCAGGACTCCTCTTCATCTTTTCAGATAGCTACAGAGACCACGCCTCAGCAGGAAATTAAGGAGCAAAGAAGCGGCACGCGGGAGACGATGATGGTAGATCTAGGTACTGATGCCCAGAATGTGAAACTGTTAGAGGAACCACCTGATATGGGCTGGTGTCGAATTAATGAAGAGCCCATTGATGAAGAGGAAGGCCAACCATGCTTCTTTTTTTGTAGAATGCCCCTGTCCACAGGGCAAGGATGTAAGGTGGAATGGTCATGGGTTTTTGTTATTGTCTTTTGTTTCATTGTTTACTCTCCTCTAGTCTTTTCTTTTTGAGTTTTTGACTTGTCTTAGGCTTCAGAGATTATTCCCCTGCGTGGGAAATAATATCAGACATTTTTCAAATATGTATATGCTGCATATAACTACCTCCTATAGGAGCAGAGTGCTTGACTATGGTCATGTTGTATATTTACCACCTCTTTGTTAATATAATAGATTAGAATTACGAAAAAAAAAAAAAAAACAAACTCTATCTTTATTTATTTATCTAGTTACCTTATACTTGAGGGCACTTAAATTTTTGGTCTTATCACAATGGGATAACATTTCAATGGTGAGAATTAAACCTAGGTGGGGAGGAGAACAAATAGTCTACCCAGCCAAACTAGCTATGAAAACTAGACTACAAAACTAATCAATAAGATGACACTTTGAAAATTGAAAGACATGGAGTGGGATTTCTTAAAACATATTTTTTTCAATTTATAATAACATATTCTTGAAATTGGAGAATGAAATGTATAAGGAAAATTGGAGTGAACACAATTTTTAATAAAACCCCAATTTAATCATAAAGTGGTACATGATATTTACAAGCTTTGGTGCTAGTTACAATCAACTTGGTTTAATGTATATTTACATAAATGTGTGTCTTTAGTGTTTTCCTTAATAAAGTGGTACATGATATTTAGATGCTTAGGTGCTAGTTAAGATCAACTTGGTCTAATGTATCTTTACATAAATGTGTTCCTTTAGTGTTTTCCTTAGTATATGCATTTATAGTTATGCAATTTGATAGCCACTAGAAATTGAGTGATCAAACAATTCATATTCTCCTCAATGCTAATGACTATATTGATCCATGTCTTAACATTTGATTGGTCCATGATCTTTATTTAAAGTTCATTGAAGGTGGTTTATTAATTACAAATTGTGAGAAATTTTTATTCTATTTTTATTTTAGTTTGTACTAATATGTTTCCTCATGTGAGCTTCAGTGGGGTTGTGCATTGCTTCCCTTGGATTTAAACATGTAATACACTAGTGTACTTCTCTTTGATATATTTTTGCAAGCAATTAGTTAAGGTATTTGATCTATGTGAAACTACCTCATCTGTCCAACATGTTAATAGAGATTTATGAAGACCCACCCATTGTTGATTGAGATCCTGATTCATTCACTTAACTTATTGAAATTATAGTGCTTGAAGTCATTTTTAAATGAGCCAAAACATTTGGAAACAAATTTCCGTACTCAAAGTTCTAAAAAAAAATATGACATCACACAAAATTTCATAAAAAATGATTGATTTTTCCATTTATTAACTTTCTCTTTATATATTTATTTATGATCTTTTCACGATGAGAATTAGTGACTCATTAGAATGATCTAGGATATCCCCAAGGTAAAACCTACTGACTATCACTATAACCCAATAATATAATCCAACAACTCACAAGGTAGATATACCAAACACTTGTAACTTAGTGAAGGGTTAAGACATCTTAAGGAACAACAAAATGGACCTATATCCTTAGGGGGTGGTTAGATTTCTAGACTTATCACAATGTATCAACATGTCACTTGTGAGAATCAAACCTAGGTGGGGAGGAGAACAAATAATTTTCCTTTCTACACATTTTCTAGCTCCTAGACTAAAAAAATGATCAATGAGATGAAACTTTGAAAATTGAAGGACATGGTAGTGATATTTTATCTACTTAAAACTTTCTTTGTATTTACAATAACATATTCCTGAAATTATAAAATAGAATGTTGAAGTGAATTTGAAATAACTACAACATTAAAAAGAAACTTTGTTTAACACATTGATGTGAGAAATGTCGGGTTAATTGCGAATTGGTCATAAAGTGTTAGGATATTTAGATACTTGAGTGTTAGTTAAGATCAACTTGGTATAATGTATCTTTAATTTTTTTCCCTTTAGTGTATTTCCCTAGTATGCATTAGCGTTCATTTATTATCATGCAATGAGATAATCACTAGACATTAAGTGATCCAATAGTTCATATCCTTCTCGATACTGATGATTATATTGAACAACGACTTAACATTTGATTATTAGATTATATTTATTTAAACAACATGGAGGGTTTTTTTATTAACGATCAATTGTGAGAAACTCTTATGGAATTTGTTTCAATTTCACTAATATATTGCCTCATTTAGTCACATCAGGTTGAGTTGTGGACTATTTCCCTCAAATTTAAGCATGTAAAGTTCTTATGTATCAACCTTTCATCCATGTAGCTGAGAAATTACTTAAGCTGTTTTATGGAGACTCATTCTCATTGTTGATCCTAAAATTTTATTTCTACATACATAAAATAATTTTTGAAATGTTTTATTTATGTGCATTTTGAAGCTAAGTGATTTGTTTCATTGTGTTTAGGGCATTATTTTGGTGGAAAACACAAATTTTCAAACTTAAAAATGTTTCTGTTTAGATTATATATATATATATATATCTATATATATATATATATATCTATATATATATATATATATATATATATATATATATATATATATAACCTAGTGATATTTTATGTATTGTTGATATTCAATTTTTCTATTTATTTTCTTAGTGAGCAAATGTACACTTTGTGTGATCTTGAAAAACAAAAAATAGAATGGGAAATTATTTCTTTTATCCGTATTCTATTTTCTATATACTTTATGTAATCCCAATAAATTAGAAATAAATAGAAACCCGCATTTTATATACATACACAAACTTATTCATATATCACTGTGAGAAAACTTGTGATTTATGTACACACTTATTCACATCTCACTATGATATTTTATATATTGGAATTTTTTTAATTTCTTATAAAATGTCATTTTTTGGTATATAGATGTGTTGAATATTCTTTTTTTCCAAAAAAGGTATTTTTTTTATAATCATGAGTTTTTGAAGAGAATGGTAAAAGAAACTATTTCATAAAATTTGTTTTATATTTTACATTAATTCACTTGATCCAAATTTAATTTGATATTTTACATTACTTATCCAAATTTAGTTTATTAAATAAAAGTTCTTAAATTTAAGTCTTTGTTTTCCTTAAGTTAATTTTTGAAAAAATGTATGAAAATTTATGTTATCGCATATTTTTAAATTATAAAGTGTATGTAAATAAATATAAATCAATTTTAATTCATTTTATTTTCCAGATTATAAAATTATTTTCACATGCAATTTTAAATCGTAAAATATCTTATCAAAGTACGATTTATTTTCATATTCTTTTATAACAGTATGTTATTTGATGTAAAAACAATTTATTTGTAAAAGTGAACTAACAAAAAATGTTAAAAAATTAAGGAAACTTTTATCCCAAGCAACCTCATTTTTTATCAACTACCACATGAAGCACCTTCTACTTTCCATGTGGCACTTATATTACCTTTATGTATTTCCTATAAAGGGCATAAATTTGAGATACGAAGTTCCTTTTTAGTGCCCTTTTTGAAAATCCCTATTCTTCAGGACCTTTTCTTCCATTTAGCTAGTGTTTTCTTTTGAAGACATATTACATATATATTTTATTATAATTAGTCTAAACGGTCTTTGATTATTATAACTAGCCTAAATAATCTTTGCTTGCCAATTTAAACTACTTCTCGTGGATATTGTGTGGGGGGATCTACTACAAGGAAGAAAAACTAACCCCACTAATGCTTTAAACAAAGGTAAATGGGATGATAAAAATGACAAAGCACATAGATTATTCAAAATATCCATCTCTAATGGTTTACAATTTTTCAATCAAGGAATTTATGACCTAGATGAAACTTAAGAAAATATGGAAGCTATATTTGGTAAACACAGTGAGATACGAGGCCACAAGCTTGAAAACCAATTAATATTTTTAAATCTCAATGATTTCTCTTACATTGAAGGTTATCAATCTAAGTTTAAAAAACTCAGGGTTTTACTTGAAGACTAAAAAATATAACGAAGGATGACCAATGTTTATATGCCATTCTTTAACTTTAAAGACATTGTAGCAGAGTGAGTTTCTTACATTAGAGATATATTAAAAAAGAATGATTGTGCAAATATAAACAAAATCCTCCATAGGGTGGGTTCCTTTCCAATATTTTTCAATGCAGAAGAAAACATGGAATTTATGAGGGAGTCTACAAAATAGGAGATTGAGATGGTTCTAAAGAATTTCCAAAAAGGAAAAGTCCTAGTCCAAATGGTATTTCCATGTAATTCTATTTGGCTTGCTTTAACATCATTAGGAAATACTTGAAGGAAGTTATATAGTACTCCAAAATAATTGGGGGATAGTAGCTCCCTTTAGTTCCACTTTTATGGCTCTTATTTGAAAATTGGACAAGGATGATACTCTTGACAATTTTCGTCCCATCTCCCTTTGCACTGTTATTTATAAAACCATCTTGAAGATTATTTCTCTAAGATTGAAGCCCATTTTTTTATATCACATCTCTATTGAACAAATTTGGTTTCTGAAATATTATCAAATCCATGAAGCCATTAGCCTAGCCTAGGAGGATTTGCACTCCTTTCACACCTTTAAAAAGGGCCATTATCTACAAAGTCGATCTCTCAAAAGAATTTGATAGGGTGGATTAGCTCTATATTAAGTTGTTGTCACTCAGCATTTGGGTTTTAGTGCACTCTTTATTGGTTGGATATACGATTGTATTAGCTCCTCCTCTATGGCTCTCCGAATAAATGGATCTACTTCCCCCTTTTTCAATCCCTAGGGGGCCTTCATTAGGGCTTCCATTTGTCTCTACTTCTATTCCTACTTGATGGTAGAATCACTAAGCAAAGCCATTCTATATGCCAAAGGTAAATTTTGTTAAAAAGTATCTCTATATCTCAGATATGTTCCCTCACACATTTTTTATTTGTGGATGATTTTAACATCCATAGAGTCTCAACATAGACCAGAAAAAAAATATATTATTAGTTTTACTAAGACCTCCATCCACACACCAACCTAAACAAGAAAATAGGGTTAAGGTTCTAAAACATGATTCGAACATATTCAATTGTCATTCTCTTTTCAAAATTAGCCTCAAAAAGGGAATTCATAATGAACACATCTAAATTTATGGCACACAGAGATATTTACAAGATAAATCGTTGTCACTACACAAATTTCGTTCAAATTCATGAGCGCTCTTGATTTTTGTAATTTCATAGCGCTCCTAGATGAGGTGATCTCACAGCACTCTTAGTCTTGTGATTTTCTAGTGCTCTTGATTGGGTTATCTCATAGTGCCAATGTGCTTCCATGACAAAAAGTTGGAATTTGGGCAAAATTGTACAAGTCTAGTTGTTATCATAGTTTAGTGTCAATGTAAAAATTTCAGGTCAGTATCTTAGGTCGAGTTCTAAGAAGCCAAAACAACAGAAAATGGTAAAACAAGTTTCTAAGGCCAAGGTTAAGAAGAATGGGAGGGAAACGATAAATGTAGATATTCTACTGGAAGCTTCAAGAAATGAATTTTCATGTGATTATCGCCAAAAACCTATCTCAAAAAAATAAAACCACTTTGCTGAGAGTTTTGAACAATCGCTATCAAATTAGTTGTCATGAATTTTTTGTTTGTTTTGTCAATGCGCACTGCCATTTAGTCTGTTAATGCCTTGAAAATTTTGGTTTTGGCTAACATTGATAGTGATTTTGTCAGGGTTTTTCACAGTTTTGATCCCATAGTATTCGACATTTTTATCCACTGCTTAGATTTTATATAGGATTTTTGCAACGATAAAAGGGTTAGTTTGGATGGAGTTATTTGGAGGATATTTCACACAATTATTATCATTTTTTAGGATCAGTTTAGAGGGATATGAAGAAAGGATATTTTGAGTATAGTAACAAATATTTCAACAGTGTTCTGAGGCACCAGTTTGGGGATTACTGGATTTTGTATCAAAAATTCAGTTATCTATTTTGTTCCTTTACTATAGTAGTACCACCAACTTCAATTACCAATGTTATCAATTATAGTTCCACTTTTATTTCAAGTAGTTTTTTAGCCAGCGTAAATTTAAGATGATAATGCATTAAATATTTATTTTTGTAAATACATATTAAATCTAGGATAAGAGATCGATTATATTTCCTAAAGATAGTTTGTAATTTGATCTTCCTAGAATTATGATTTCGGTTTGTAAATAGTTTTATATAAAGCTATTCCAAAATACATAACAAGGGTTGCTCCATGAAGGGAAAAATGACTACTGTATAATATTTTTTTGAATATTAATGAAAGAAATTTCAAGAAGAAGTTTCAATATATTGTTTCGAGAGATTCATGTTATAATATCTTCACAATCTATGCTTCTATTTCTTTTTGTTTTCTCTGTATTCCATATTTATGTTTCCTCAAGATCTAAATGAGCCTTATAGAATTAGAATTCATCTATTTGATTCTCTGATTCCATGGTTACAAAGTTATTCATTATTGATTCTTTGTCCATTGCATTCATATTTCTTCACCACTCTATTTGATATAGTAAGGGCCTGATTCCTATTATTAGAGCCTCAATCTATTATACACTAACAGATCTATTTTCCTACTGTGTTAAAAGTAATAAAAGGAGCTTGCTGACCTTCTCACATATCTTTAAACACATAACATCTTATCACTTTATCATAAGCAACATAAATTAAGGTGAGCATTCCATTGATATCAACTTAACAAGAGTAGTCCGTGGAAAAATACCTGTTCTGACGGTTCATGATGATACCTTTCTCTTATAGCTCTAGCCGAATGCTCCGTCTCACCGACCCAACCGGATTTACCTCCCAGCCAACCAGGAAACAAATTCCTAGCCCAGGAAACCTCCATAGGTTCCCTAGCCCTCCGTGCCCAAGTCCAACCAGATATAGTGTGTCCTCAAGAAGAATGTGCAAAACCAGATAACAATACTTTCCTCCTCTCAAACCCAAGAAACCTCCATAGATTTCCAAGGTCTCCCAAAATCATGACCAATCCAAACAATCACAACCAACCCCCACAATCCTAGGCAAGACCCCAACCTGCCCCTTTCTTCCTTCCCCCTTCCCTTTTTATACCCTCCTTCCCTTCTCCATCTCAACTACCTCTCATTAATGTCATTAACTTCTCATCCATCCTTACAGTTGACTTCTCTTCTCCCAGGTAAGCTAGGAGTACATTTGGAAATGTGACATGAATATAAAATTGAGAATTTAATGGGAAAGGATCATTTCTTCTCCCAAGTAAATCTGAAAAGTATATTTGGGAATGTGAGGTGTAATTACATGGAGAGGCCCATGTCTTCTCCTTAGTAAATGTGAGGGTACATTGGGGAATGTGAAATGAATATATATATATATATATATATATATATATATATATATATATATATATATAGATATATATATATATATTGATAATAAGATGGAGAGGACTATGTCTTCTCCCAAGTAAATGTGAGGGTACATTGGGGAATTTGAAATGTAATTACATGGAAAGGACCATGTCTTCTCCTTAATAAATGTGAGGGTACATTGGGGAATGTGAAATGAATACATATATTTTGAAATAATGGAAGGAGACCATATGCTACCTAATATTCAATTTGAGAAGGTAAGTGGGGAATTTGAATAATGGAAATCATGAATTTTATATTAGACCAATATTTCTCAATATTTTCAGATAATGTAAATATTAACAAAATTTGTAGGATAAGATTTAAGTGGGGCATTACATACACCCCTCCTTCAGAAAACTTCGTCCTGAAGTTAGAATGAAAAGATGCAAGGAGTTTGAAAGCATAGCAGCCAGAGGGAGTTATAGCAATAAAATCAGATAAGTCCGACAATGACATTTCTTCCCCTCAAGAGTCTCCAACTGATCTATATCCCCCTATCCACCCAGGCCTACTTCCTTTTCCACCCTATCCATCCTCTGCTGCTTTATCAGTGGCAATGTCCATACTAACCACTGATGAAACCGACATGGTGGAAGCATCAAATACATCGACCTAACTTCCCCAGCAGGCAACTGGCAATCGGCATCACACGTCTAGGGGAGCGTGTCCACCACTGCCCTCCCACGACTCTAGGTTTCAAAGGATACACGGTGGGAAATGCCTCCACCCCTCCTGCAGAACTAGGGTTAATACCCCAATACAGACCACACTATAGAGCTGGTTGGACTTGTCATCGAATAATCTAGTCAGGTCGTCTTGCCACCTGTCATTTGCATTTTTCTCGTGTCATAAGAGTGCATATCAAGTAGATACCAAATGAAGTAAAATAATGTACATTATACCTTCCTCATGAGATGTCTCATCCTTCCCTCTTGGCTATCACATAGTTCTTTACCCCTGTGGGTTAGCTCTCATTCATGCATTTATATGACAACAGGACATATAATCATCACATTACTAAGTCTAGTATCCATGTGTCAATCTAGGAATTCTCGCTAAGTCATTCATTTAAATAAATCATATCGACTTTAGCTATATACGAACCAAAATAATTCTGATAAGTTACGCACTAGATAGTCCATCAATAAGTGAGTCATACATGTAGTCATACATCAACCATTTCTATCATTAATATCAAATCTATCAACTCATTCATATAAGTAGTTTTATGTGTCAACCAAATGCATCAATATTACATAATGTTCATAAATAAATAACATGGAAATAGGATCTTAACATAGGTAGCTATCTAAGTCAAAATAGGCATCACAGATGCTCAAAAAGTGAGGGGTCGTCACGATGCATAGTCTCTGCATCCTCCCAGGTCACAGATCTTGGGCGATAAGTGATCAATGACATGGTGTGGTGTCTACTTCATGGAGGATGTGACTATATTGTATCGGCTATGAATTTCACAATATCCTTGAGTATTATAATGTGAAAAAGGGGCAATCATGGAACCTAAGTTACTCCTTTCCTCAACATATTTTACCACTCTTCTTGTGAGCCTTTTCATTATTAATTTTACATATATGGCTTGGATTGAAAGTTTTCATTGGCTCTTGATAATGCTTATTGACCCCTTGAAGATGAAGCAGTTCTTTGTTGATCTGGGTTTGGAATATTCAAAGTTCCTTTCATTTTGATAGATTGTGATTTAGCTAGAAACTGGGTAAGAGCTCCTGAGGAGGGGTAGAGCTCAGTCTAGACTTTTGTCCATTCACTTTCTTTTATCATTGCCACCCCTTTTTTTTTCCCTTTTAACATTCGGCTCATGCTAGCGTTAAAGTGTTAAGAAATATATACATTGCCTTGGGGAATGTGATTGTGTTTAGTATGAAACAATTTTATCAGAATTGGAACTGGTCCAAAATGAAATTACAAAATCTCAAAAAAATCAATCATATGTAAAAAGTAAAAGACAAAATATTCAAATTTTAATAAAAGAATCATATATTCATGTACACCAATGTGAAGGTGAATATGGAAAATCATTTGACGTGAAATATGCAAAATTTTTTGGAGTATATAGAATGCGAGGGTGAATATAGCAAAATGTAATCAAGTGCAATTACATACATGAACCAAAATATACATAAACATGGAGGTTCTAAATGTCCTCTAGAATCCAAAAATAAATAAATAAATAAATCATACTACCACACATCCTCAAAATCATCTCCTAGATTGGGCTCCTCATCAATGCCATCTGCATGCTATTGATGTCATCATCCTCTTGCTCTGAATCAACTATATTTGCCAAAACTCCAAAATCTCCAAATGTTCATAAATGATCAAATGAGAAAATTGTGAGGAAAATAGATGGAGGGTCACCATTATGATTATAGAGGTGATGATTAGGGTTTTTAGGTGAATATACCTTTTTTTTAATTCATTCTTTGTTTGGTACAACAGTGAATTCAGATTTGTTCCAAATGGGACAATTCAGATGAGAACTCGTCCCTACCTGGTTTTTATACAGAACTAGACTATTTTGGGCCTACCAGCTCGTCTCAACCCAAACCAGCTCGTTCTAACTTTTGATAGCTATGATATAGATTTATATTGGAGAGTTTACTGTAACCATTTTCCAATGGCTGCTAAGAGATCTTTGCAATCATAGAATTCCATATGCTGATGATTGGCCATGCTTTTTCTTTTTACTCGTGCATGGGTTGGTTTTGGTTATTCAGTTTTCTTTCTCTTCTACAATATTTGATAAATGTGTTCCAAGTTCTGTAAGGTTAATGTTTGGCAACATAATTTTGATTGAAAAAGTGTATTATATGAACACTGTAAACTCTCATATTGGTGGAAAACATATTTTGATAGCTTTGATTAGTGGCTTTCTTATGACGCAACTAGTGTCACCATACTCCTTGACTACAAGTGAAATACTAGGTCATACTAGGTCTAATTCCACTCTATGAGGAAATTAAGCAGAGTGGAATTGATTCTAAATATGATTTGATTCTAAGTCAAACTCATCAATTTGAGTCGCAATGAGAACTCAAACTCACAAATCAAACATGAGTTAGATTGACTTGACAAATCTATCTCAGACTGACTCATTATGTCCAAAACTCCATAGTGTTTTGTAGTATGTACCATCATATGTACTTTGAATTGTTGAAATTTTTTTTTTTTTTTTTCAAATGATAGACGAGCGAAGATCGCATCTAGTGAGCTACTTCATGCTATTTGCTTAGTCATGGTTGGAAATGTTGTAAAAGGACCAACAGGCTGTAAAGGACACACAACAAGTTGTTCACTATTAAAAAATACACGTCTTTTCTCAGCAATTCTCCGTCTTACAACTGATGTGGAGTTGGTCACTTGGCAGCTATCATAGAATTTGTAAAACAATTGATCCATTGGTTTACCAGCAATATCCAGAAGGAAAATCCAGATTCCATGGCATTATTAGACTCCATACTGGATGGAGTTGTTGATTCTGAGAATGGTTCCTTCAGGGAGTTCTGTGCAAAGTGCTTTGCAGAGTTTATGCAATGGTCAGTACGACATGCTCCTGCAGAGGTTGATAACTTTGTAAATATTGCATCTATGTTGTGCCGACTATATACTCATCTTGATCACCCAAATCCTTACCATAGGCTAGGAGCCGCAATGACTGTTTATCTTATCTAACCAGTACTAAGGGAGAATGGATCAATTGTTAACGTCATATTCTGGAAATTTTATTTATTTATTTATTTATTTTTATCTTCCTCTTTTATTTTTTTGCATAAAGAGCCTGCGTATTGGAGAGCATGATGACAGTCAAATAGGTACAATGAAACAAATGAGCAGGGTCCTGGAAGGAATGCGAAGACTTGTGCGAAGGAACATCAACTCTTTACGGGAAAATAGGAAGGCTAGGAAGATGTTCTCAAACATGAAGGAATTTTTAGATTGATTATTTTTTCAAATAGGTCGAGCATAAGAAAATTGCAGAAAGAAATGCATCCAATTGTTCAGTTCAATACATGAAGCTTTGCTTGTTTGCAAAAGTGCTCATTGGTTCAAGTCGAAGTTCAAAACTACAAAGCAAGTTAGAAATACCTTGGATATAGGGTTGAGATTTCCGGGACTTAATGGTGATAAGCATGACATTCAATCACTTGACGTGTGGATGGGAAAATATATATGCTCTCTTCATTGGTTTGAGTGGGCTCTGAAGGAGCAATTGATATCATTAAATGATATGTTTAGCGAGACACAGATGGAAAGATTCAACATTGCGTCTGCTATTGACACGTTTCTTCAAAATTCTTGTTTTGAACCTACATATCTTGATTTATTAACCCCTTTAACGCCGTCACCGAAGGAACATCATGGATCACTATGATTCAAGACTATATTCCATCTTCTGAATTTTCTGAAGGTGATACTTTATATTGAATTGGGAATCAAGGAGCAAGATATTCGAGTATCTCAAGAAATGACACACATTCAGCTGAAAAAGGCGAGTAGGGTGCACAAACTTGTACCCTTTAGTGAAAATCCTTTTGTAAATTTAATATCTCAAATTATTTTCTATCCACGGAAAGCTACTTTTTCATTAGTGGATTGTTAAACTATAAAGGAGCTTATGAGACTAATAGTGAAAATTGCGAAGATATTTTCATTGGTATTATCAATATTCAAACAGCGCTCTATACAAGATCTTAGAATTTTTGTGTCTGGAAATATTATTGAGCTTGACCCAAATACGTATAACCATTTAGGAAAAATAGATCTAGTAGAAATTACGTATCTTTTCAAAGGTTATCAACAGTTACATCTAGTTGATGCTTTGCTGCCTGCGTTAGGTAAGGAGAATGCACATGTTACTGATCAGAAGTTTCTTCAGAGTCTGTGTTTATTAGGAAGGAAAATTTCTCCTGTAGTACAACCAAATGCTTTGGAAACTTTGACATTGGCCATATCTTTGGTTGTGCGACCTTCTCGGTTATTACAGCTGGTGTTGGACGACACAACTTTGAATCAATCTGAAACTGATAGAGCGACAAACACTGCAGCGGAAGTAACTTTTATTTTAACTTTCGAAAAGTCATTGTTCAACGATTAAAGTTTTCATATAAATATTGTGTCTCATGCTTATTACAAGAATCTGTAGAGAATTTCACTGCTAGGCTGTTGTTGAATGAAGTTCCGGATGATTACTTGAAAGTAGAAAGCATTACCAAGTCAATTTTCTTGAAAGAAGTTGTCAAGCATATTAAGCTACTTAAGCCATGTTGTGATCTTGAGGCTACAGTGAGAGATAAAATATTGATGCAAGGGCTTTATCACCAATGCGAAAGATAGTGATGACAACTGATCTGCCACTCATAATCAGAGGTCTACCACTGATAATAAGAGATCTGCCAATGATGATAAAAGATCTGCCACTGATAATAAGAGATATTCCAACGATGATAAGAGATTTGCCACCGATAAATAAATATTTGCAAATACAATAGATATTCTAACAATAAGAGAGATAAATCGCCGATGTGAGGAATTGATCACCAATGCTAGAGCTAGATCACCAAAGCAAGAGAGAGATAACTCGATGTGTTGCAAATGAAGGCTTCTCTTCAATATGTAGGAATCCTTGAGACAAAATCCCTAACTTGAATTAGAAATTTGGAAGCTCCTAGAGTGATCCATTCTTGCACATATCGAAATAGATCATTTAAGTAATTTTATTTTGCACATGTCAAAATACCTTTATAAAACAACTCTGAAATAACTTTGGTACTTATAAAAATAATTTGCACTTGAGAAATAATTCGCTTCAAGGGTGAAAGGGGTTGTCTCATAGAGTGTTTTCTAGGTAAATTTCTCCCTTAGTTGCACACAATTCAACATTAACCACTGAAGAAAACTTGGTAAAAACTCCACAAAACCCCACCAAAATTAAAAATATATGAAATCCAATTTTTGCCCAAAAATTGTCAAGTTTTGAACAAGTATAGCCAAGTTTTCATTGAGTACAACTGAGTTTTAATCGAGTCTCGATAATTTTGTGAGTTTCAGGCAAGTTTAACGAAGTTTGTCATGTTTTTGTGAAGGTGATACATTGTAGACAAGCCTTAAACAACTGCCTCCTTTTCCTTGCAAGAGGAGTTTGCTTGGTGAGATTTTACTATTCAAAAACATGCATTTTATATCATGTAACTAAGATATCTCAGGTGATAAGAGTACAAACCAGTGGTTTAAGCAAGGACTATACAAACAACCCCTCAAGACATATACAAGTAGCACCAACATGTCTTTGCTAGCCCAACCTTAAAAAGAATCTACATCTATTCTAGAGATTACAATTCTTACTGGGGACTAAATTAATAAACCCCACGTTGAAGCCCGCAATCCCGACAAGGTGGAAATGATGAGAGTAACCAAAATAGTGAATTTTATTACTTATTACATATTGTTACTATTCTTAGCACTAAAGGAGTCATCTTGTGCTGAGGTTATATAGATGAGGTGCAACATTGTGTTAAGCCATACCACTGTGTTGGGAGAGGCAAAAGTGCATAGTGCTGACTCATGAATATGGGGAGGTATTGGCACTGGCCATATGGGTTCTCATAACGATGTCAGAATTATCCATTATGCAGGCAATCCATGATTCAAGTGTCACAATCTCGAATTCATTGCAAGCTACTACAAATATGACAAATAGAATGTGCCATGGAAACTTGAATACCAACCCAAACATACACTAATTCTAACCATTGTTTTAAGTGTGCCATATTGCAAGTGTGGAGAATCACATCCTATAACATCAAATGTATGTACATTAATGGATTTCTATTTCTAAGTAGCATGAAATTCATCTCTTTAAGTCATTGAAAAAGAACAAATGTTACGAATGCTAGTTGCACTTTTTTTTTCTTCTCTGTTTAATTTGGGGAGAAGTCCTTCTAAGAACTTAAGGTGTAAGAGATCTCTTAACTTTAAAGTATACAAGGGTTGCTCGATTCTCACAAAAGTACGAATACCAAAAGCCTTGTAATCTTGGCCCACAATTAGTCAAGGGGTTCAATTTATATGACAGCTTAATCATGTTGCAATCAAAGGAATGAATACAAACATGCATAAGCCCTATAATTGGGTGTGAAAGTCAAGAATGGATGTTATCCTTTTATATAGCATCTCCTAGAATAAAATCTCCATCGGTAACAGTGTATTAAGAAAATTCCAAACCAAAACCGCCACGAGCCAGTTCAATCAAACTTAGTCAATTTGGCCTCCAAAAGCAGTCTAAATCAGCCCAAAATTGTCAAGAAGAAATTAGTCAAACTTGGTCAATGCACAATCAACGTTGGTCAAATCAGCAGAATTACTTCTCCAAATCAGCTTGGTTAAACTCAATCGATTTGGCCTCCAAAAACAGTCCAATTTAGCCCAAAACAATCTTGAAGAAATCAGTCAAACTTGGTGCAACTTGGTCAACGCAGAAAATAGAAAAGTACAGTTAGCTCTTCACACGTGTGGAGGAGAGAATCTTCCTAGTTGACTGGTCAATGGGGCAAAAGGAAAAATTCCTATGGGTTGTTCAACCCACTTTTGGTGGGTATCAAGGACCAGAGAATCTGAGACATCTTCACAGTTCCCTTTAATAACGTAATACCAAAAGAATAAATATGGTTGCTAAAGAACCAATTCTAGCAGCCATTCTCAGGAAATATATTAAGAGCATTCAAGCCCTGTGCAAAAGTCGAGTGGAGAGATTAGGACCTTGTAGAATAAAATATCAAGGACAATTTGCCATGATATGCTAATGCAGTCAAAGCTATTCATAAGCCCAAACACCATCCTAAATATATTTCTACAATGTGGAAGTCTACATGTTGCTACACAAGAATTAGAGCTTGTTGAACATGCTCTTTTAATAGTGATATTTTTTGTTTTTTGTCATTAACCCCACTGCAACAAGACTCCAAAACGAAAGTTTGTAACCATAAACGGAAATCAAACAAATCATTTTGGTGGACACACAGTAACTATTGTTGTACCCAGTTTAGTTCATAATGTTGCAGTCTCGACGTCTACCTGATATTACATCTTGTTTTGGGCGTTCTTAATTTTCTCTTTCAAATTATGTGAACCAGGTGTTTCATTCCTTGATAATTGACAGTTGGAACAAGCTGATGAAGATTTATAGCCATAAAGGTCAATTAATGGAAACAATCTGGTCAACACATGGTAAGTGGTACTGTAACCATTAACTCTTTGGATGTTCTTTTAAACATATATTAGCAATCTCTGTTGGCCCATCTTTTTAGAGATAACAGGCAGTACCCATATTATTTTTTTACTTCCTGCCAACATAAAGAGCTCCTTCCAAATCTTACTCATGAATTCTAGATCTTAGTTACTAATTATTGTTCATGGATAACTGCAAAGCCTGTGAATTTCATTTGAATCAACCTGCTCTACTTGACCAATTTAAATGTGACTTAAATTATATACTTGACAAAGCTACTGGAGATGTGAAAGAATAGTATTTAAGAAAAAATACAAAAAAAAGTCTACATACTTTTGACTGGCTATCCAATTTCTATTTAGTATTTACATGACACGTTATTCTCCCTAAAAGAAGATCACAAGAAGCATCATAGTTTTTCAAATGACAACTCGACTTGTCTAAACATACAGCAATGTCAACCTAGCCTAAAATTTCTATATTTTCATTTTGTTTCTCTCTTTTTCTCCATTACAAGAGTGCTCTTGTAAAAAGCCAGAAGGAAAGTGTAATGCTCCTTACTGAACAAAGCTTTCAAATGAATCTGTATTTTTGCATTCAAATTACAAAAATAAGGGGTTTACTTGATATCAACAAGGGATTTGCTTGATATCATCAGAAAATGGAGTCGCAAATGGATCTGTTACTGTCAGTTTATTCAGGCCTTGGAAGTCAATGAAAATTCTCAGCTTTTTAAGGGTTTTAGTACAAAGTACGCAGAAAATTTCACTGCATCTATTCAAAGATCAAGTCTCATCTTTTGCTAATATATGCAGTCAACAAGAATGTGCATTTTCTTCAGATAGAGAAACAAGAGAATTTATTCAAAAACAACAATGGATCTAAAAATTTGACCTTTACTCAAAATGCCATAAGTCTCTTCAACAACCACGCGCAAAGCACCCACAGTTCCAATTTTGAGAAACCCGTCAACTGTTTGATTGAGCAAGAAATTGCCCATGTCAATCATCACACCCACAGTAGGCGAATGACATTAGCGGAAATTCTTCCATGAGGCATTTTGTCTGGTTCTCCCGAAGGGAAGTAATTCGAAAGCACGAAGATCTGCAAAACTGTAAGGAGATCCTCAATGAGTTTCTCAGAGTAGCAAAGAACAAGCAAGTGCTTGGGCTAAGAAAATGTAAGACGAGTGCTTCGCCTGGCACAAGTTTCACCTTATAGCTGGCAACAATTGACTCAGTACTTGAACCCCCATAGCTGGATCCTGGAAATAGTAGGAGGAATGTTAACGAGTGCAGTTCTCTAAGAACATTGTATTGTCTATGGACTTGAAGAAAATGGAATGAATATATTGAAATCCATAAATGTCTGCAGCGTTGACAAGGAAGCAGCCTAAGCCAAGAGTTTCGAACCACATACTTAACGAACAGAGACTCGGATTTCCAGCTTTAAAAGTTTACATGCTGACTGTAATATCTCTACGCAGATGCTAACAGTACAGTGGATTGCTAGGCATTAGAGGAAACCTCACAGTGGCTCCAATTAAAGCTATTTTGCAGACATTGTATTGGTCGATGTATTCCTAATTTTAAGAACTGCAACATTTACGACAAAGAGAATGAATACGCCATTCCGTGCATACTAAATGCAATTGTTTTTTTTTTAAGCTCGCATGCACAGCTTCAGCAAAATGACAGATTTGATAAAAAGAGAACTACGCATTTTCTTGAGCGCAATGATATGAACATAAGAACAAGAGAGGACAACTAGACAAGTATGCATGCGAATCGCAGGTTAAGATTTAAAGAGTGATTACAGGAACTGGATTCCATCTTAAATATCCAAGAATCAACCAAGGATTTATTTTTGACACCCAAGAAACAACCAAAATTCCTTTAATACAAACCTCGCTCTTCATTTTACAGGATTCCGACACGAAGGACCTTAAAATTTAAAGGATGACATAGAAAACTCGACTCCAACATTTATAACATGCAGTAGGCATGGCAAGTCTATTGCAGATAAGAGGTCTGGTATCTTAAACTATGGTGCATATAGCGAATTCCTCTGACCTTCGTAGTTCAAAGTCCAAAAATCGAGACGACAGAAAGGTCAAGGGATCAAATCCCCTGCCATTGAAGATAAATTCACTTTTCTGGGGCGGATCAGCAGGAGTTCGTGTAAAATGTCCGAGCTAAGACAACTGTTGCAAAATCTTTACTTCAGAAGTCTATGCCCACAATGATATCTCCTGCTACTTACTTATTTCTTCCTGGGTAGCAACACAGGCCTTTTCCTGTTTCTTTGAAACCATCCAATTCGGGGGCTTGAGATACAGCGAGGCTCCCACTCGTCAGCCAAAGTTGTCAATGTTCTTTTTGGCTTAATTTAGCCGATTCCTTGCAGGTGGGACATTCATTATAAAATGATTGGCAGAAAGAATGCATATGCAAGGCAAGGCTTTGCAAGTGCAAAAATTGGGCAAATTTTCAATTTTATTTTTTATTTTACTTTTCCTCTCGGCCCTCTACCCATGAGACTTCGTCACAATTGTAGAGGTTTTTCCATTGGCTATGACAATAAGCCTGTAAGGTCCAGATTTTGAACCTAGGCTCTGATACCATGTGTAAGGGCCTGATTCCTATTATTAGAGCCTCAATCTATTATACACTAATAGATCTATTATCCTATTGTTTTAAAAGTAATAAAAGGAGCTTGCTGACCTTCTCACATAGCTTTAAACATTTAACATCTTATCACTTTATCATAAGCAACATAAATTAAGGTGAGCATTCCATTGATATCAACTTAACAAGAGTAGTCCATGGAAAAATACCTATTCCGGTGGCTGATGATGATACCTTTGTCTTATAGCTCCAGCTGAACGCCCCTTCTCACCGACCCAACTAGATTTACCTCCCAGCCAACCAGGAAACAAATTCCTAGCCCAGGAAACCTCCACAGGTTCCCGAGCCCTCCATGCCCAACTCCAGCTAGATATAGTGTGTCCTCAAGAAGAATGTGAAAAACCAGATAACAATACTTTCCTCCTCCCAAACCCAAGAAACCTCCATAGGTTTCCAAGGCCTCCAAAAATCATGACCAGTCCAAACAATCATAACCAACCCCCACAATCCTAAGCAAGACCCCAACCTCCCCCTTCCTTCCTTCCCCCTTCCCTTTTTATACCCTCCTTCCCTTCTCCATCTCAACCACTTCTCATTAATGTCATTAACTTCTCATCCATCCTTACAGTTGACTTCTCTTCTCCCAAGTAAGCTAGGAGTACATTTGGAAATGTGACATGAATATAAAATTGAGAATTTAACGGGAAATGATCATGTCTTCTCCCAAGTAAATTTGAAAAGTACATTTGGGAATGTGAGGTGTAATTACATGGACAAGACCATGTCTTCTCCTTAGTAAATGTGATGGTACATTGGGGAATGTGAAATGAATATATAAATATATATATATATATAATAAGATGGAGAGGACTATGTCTTCTCCCAAGTAAATGTGAGGGTACATTGGGGAATGTGAAATGAATACATATATTTTGAAATAATGGAAGGAGACCATATCCTACCTAATATTCAATTTGAGAAGGTAAGTGCGGAATTTGAATAATGGAAATCATGAATTTTATATTAGACCAATATTTCTCAATACTTTCAGATAATGTAAATATTAACAAAATTTGTAGGATAAGATTTAAGTGGGGCATTACATACACACCTCCTTCAGAAAACTTCATCCTGAAGTTAGAATGAAAAGATGCAAGGAGTTTGAAATCATAGCAACCAGAGAGAGTTATAGCAATAAAATCAGATAAGTCTGAGAATGACATTTCTTCCCCTCAAGAGTCTCCAACTGATCTATATCCTCCTATCCACCCAGGCCTACTTCCTTTCCCACCCTATCCGTCCTCTACTGCTTTATCAGTGGCAACGGCCATACTAACCACTGATAAAACCGACATGGTGGGAGCGTCGAATACATAGACCTAACTTCCCCAGCAGGCAACTGGAAATCGTCATCACATGTCTAGGGCAGCGTGTCCACCACTGCCCTCCCACGATTCCAGGTTTCAGAGGATACATGGTGGGAAATGCCTCCACCCCTCCTACAGAACTAGGGTTAATACCCTAATACTGACCACAATACAGAGCTGGTTGGACTTGTCATCGAATAATCCAGTCAGGTCGTCTTGCCACCTGTCATTTTCATTTTTCTCGTGTCATAAAAGTGCATATCAAGTAGATACCAAATGGAGTAAAATAATGTTCATTATACCTTCCTCATGAGATGTCTCATCCTTCCCTCTTGGCTATCACATAGTTCTTTTCGCCTGTGGGTTAGCTCTCATTCCTGCATTTATATGACAACAAGACATATAATCATCACATTACTAAGTCTAGTATCCATTTGTCAATCTAGGAATTCTCGCTAAGTCATTCATTTAAATAAATCATATCCACTTGAGCTATATAGGAACCAAAATAATTCTGATAAGTTACACACTAGATAGTCCATCACTAAGTGAGTCATACATGTAGTCATACATCAACCATTTCTATCATTAATATCAAATCTATCAACTCATTCATATAAGTAGTTTTATGTGTCAACCAAATGCATCAATATTACATAATGTTCATAAATAAATAACATGGAAATAGGATCTTAACATAGGTAGCTATCTAAGTCAAAATAGGCATCACAGATGCTCAAAAAGTGAGGGGTCGTCACGATGCATAGTCTTTGCATCCTCCGAGGTCACGGATCTTGGGCTATAAGTGATCAATGACATGGTGTGTTGTCTGATTCATGGAGGATGTCACTATATTGTATCGGCTATGAAGTTCACAATATCCTTGAGTATTATAATGTGAAAAAGGGGCAATCATGGAACCTAAGTTACTCCTTTCCTCAACATATTTTACCACTCTTCTTGTGAGCCTTTTCATTATTAATTTTACATATATGGCTTGGATAGAAAGTTTTCATTGGTTCTTGATAATCCTTATTGACCCCTTGAAGATGAAGCAGTTCTTTGTTTATCGGGGTTTGGGATATTCAAAGTTCCTTTCATTTTGATAGATTGTGATTTAGCCAGAAACTGGGTAAGAGCTCCCGAGGAGGGGTAGAGCTCAGTCTAGACTTTTGTCCATTCACTTTCTTTTATCATTGCCACCCCTTCTTTTTTTTTCCCTTTTAACATTTGGCTCATGCTAGCATTAAAGTGTTAAGAAATATATACATTGCCTTGGGGAATGTGATTGTGTTTAGTATGAAACAATTTTATCAGAATTGGAACTGGTCCAAAATGAAATTACAAAATCTCAAAAAAATCAATCATATGTAAACAGTAAAAGACAAAATATTCAAATTTTAATAAAAGAATCATATATTCATGTACACCAATGTGAAGGTGAATATGGAAAATCATTTGACCTGAAATATGCAAAAAATTTTGGATTATATAGCATGTGAGGGTGAATATAGAAAAATGGCATCAAGTGCAATTACATACATGAACCAAAATATACATAAACATGGAGGCTCTAAATGTCCTCTAGAATCCAAAAATAAATAAAAATAAATAAATAATAAATCATACACCGCACATACTCAAAATCATCTCCTAGATTATGATCCTCATCAACGCCCTCTGCATGCTATTGATGTCATCATCCTCTTGCTCTGAATCAACTATATTTTCCAAAGCTCCAAAATCTCCAAATGCTCATAAATGATCAAATGAGAAAATTGTGAGGAAAATAGATGGAGGGTCACCATTATGATTATAGAGGTGATGATTATGGTTTTTAGGTGAATATACCTTTTTTTTATTCATTCTTTGTTTGGTGCAGCAGTGAATTCAGATTTGTTCCAAATGGGACAATTCAGATGAGAACTCGTCGCTACCTAGTTTTTATATAGAACTGGACTATTTTGGGCATACCAGCTGGTCTGAACCCAAACCAGTTGGTTCTAACTTTTGATAGCTATGATATATATTTATATTGGAGAGTTTACTGTAACCATTTTCCAATGGCTGCTAAGAGATCTTTGCAATCATAGAATTCCATATGCTGATGGTTGGCCATGCTTTTTCTTTTTACTCCTACATGGGTTGGTTGTGGTTCTTCAGTTTTCTTTCTCTTCTACAATATTTGATAAATGCATTCCAAGTTCTGTAAGGTTAAATTTTGGCAACGAAATCTTGATTGAAAAATTGTATTATATGAACACTTTAAACTCTCATATTGGTGGAAAACATATTTTGATAGCTTTGATTAGTGGCTTTATTATGACGCAATTAGTGTCACCATACTCCTTGACTACAAGTGAAATACTAGGTCTAATTCCACTCTGAGGAAATTAAGCAGAGTGGAATTGGTTCTAAATATGATTTGATTCTAAGTCAAACTCATCAATTTGAGTCACAATGAGAAATCAAACTCACAAGTCAAACATGAGTTAGGTTGAGTTGACACATCTATCTCAAATTGACTTATTATGTCCAAAACTCCATAGTGTTTTGTAGTATGTACCATCATATGTACTTTGAATTATTGAAATATTTTTTTTTTCAAATGATAGAGGAGCGAAGATCGCATCAAGTGAGCTACTTCATGCTATTTTCTTAGTCATGGTTGGAAATGCTGCAAAAGGACCAATAGGCCGTAAAGGACACACAACAAGTTTTTCACTATTAAAAAAAACTTGTCTTTTCTCAGCAATTCTCCATCTTGCAACTGATGCGGAGTTGGTCACTCGGTAGCTATCACGGAATTTGTAAAACAATTGAACCATTGGTTTACGAGCAATATCCAGAAGGAAAATCCAGATTCCACGGCATTATTAGACTCCATACTGGATGGAGTTGTTGATTTTGAGAATGGTTCCTTCAGGGAGTTCTGTGCAAAGTGCTTTGCAGAGTTTATGCAATGGTCAGTACGACATGCTCCTGCAGAGGTTGATAACTTTGTAAATATTGCATCTATGTTGCGCCGACTATATACTCGTCTTGATCACCCAAATCCTTACCATATGCTAGGAGCAGCAATGACTGTTTATCTTATCTAACGAGTACTAAGGGAGAATGTATCAATTGTTAACCGTCATATTCTGGAAATTTTATTTATTTATTTTTATTTTCTTTTTTTTTTTGCATAAAGAGCCTGCGTATTGGAGAGCATGATGATAGTCAAATAGGTACAATGAAACAAATGAGCAGGGTTCTGGAAGGAATGCAAAGACTTGGGTGAAGGAACATAAACTCTTTACAGGAAAATAGGAAGGCTAGGAAGATGTTCTCAAACATGCAGGAATTTTTAGATTGATTATTTTTGCAAATAGGTCGAGCAGAAGAAAACTGCAGAAAGAAATGCATGCAGTTGTTCAGTTCAATACGTGAAGCTTTTCTTGTTGGCAAAAGTGCTCACTGGTTCAAGTCGAAGTTCAAAACTGCAAAGCAGGTTAGAAATACCTTGGATATAGGGTTGAGATTTCTGGGACTTATTGGTGATAAGCATGACATTCAATCACTTGAGGTGTGGATGGGAAAATTTATATTCTCTCTTCATTGGTTTGAGTGGGCTCTGAAGGAGCAATTGATATCATTAAATGATATGTTTAGCGAGACACATATGGAAAGATTCAACATTGCTTCTGCTATTGACACGTTTCTTCAAAATTCTTGTTTTGAACCTACATATCTTGATTTATTAACCCCTTTAACGCCATCACAGAAGGAATATCATGGATCACTATGAGTCAAGACTATATTCCATCTTCTGAATTTTCTGAAGGTGATACTTTATATTGAATTGGGAATCAAGGAGCAAGATATTCGAGTATCTCAAGAAATGACACACATTCAGCTGAAAAAGACGAGTAGGGTGCACAAACTTATACGCTTTAGTGAAACTCCTTTTGTAAAATTTAATATCTCAAATTATTTTCTATCCACAAAAAACTACTTTTTCATTAGCGGTTTGTTAAACTATAAAGGAGCTTATGAGACTAACAGTGAAAATTGCGAAGATATTTTCATTGGCATCATCAATATTCAAACGACGCTTTATACAAGATCTTAGAAGTTTTGTGTTTGGAAATATTATTGAGCTTGACCCAAATACATATAACCATTTAGGAAAACATATCTAGTAGACATTATGTATCTTTTGAAAGGTTATCAGCAGTTACATCTAGTTGATGCTTTGTTGCCTGCGTTAGGTAAGGAGAATGCACAAGTTACTGATCAGAAGTTTCTTCAGAGCTTGTGTTTATTAGGAAGGAAAATTTCTCCTGTAGTACAACCAAATGCTTTGGAAACTTTGACATTGGCCATAGCTTTGGTTGTGCGACCTTCTCAGTTATTACAGCTGGTGTTGGACGACACAGCTTTGAATCAATCTGAAACTGATAGAGAGACAAACACTGCAACGGAAGGTAACTTTTATTTTAACTTTCGAAAAGTCATTGTTCAACAATTAAAGTTTTCATATAAATATTATGTCTCACGCTTATTACAAGAATCTGTAGAGAATTTCACTACTGGGGTATTGTTGAATCCAGTTCTGGATGATTACTTGAAAGTAAAAAGCATTACCAAGTCTAGTTTCCTGAAAGAAGTTGTCAAGCATATTAAGATAATTAAGCCATGTTATGGTCTTGAGGCTACAGTGATAGATAAAATATTGATGCAAGGGCTTTATCACCAATGCGAAATAGATCACTAGTGATGACAACAGATCTGCCACTCAAAATCAGAGGTCTACCACTGATAATAAGAGATCTGCCAATGATGATAAAAGATCTTCCACTGATAATAAGAGATATGCCAATGATGATAAGGGATTTGCCACTGATAATTAAATATCTGCAAATACACAATAGATATGCTAACAATAAGAGAGATAAATAACTGATGTGAGGGATTGATCACCAATGCGAGAGCTAGATCACCAAAGCAAGAGAGAGAGAACTCGATGTGTTGCAAATGAAGGCTTCTCTTCAATATATAGGACTCCTTGAGACAAAATCCCTAACTTGAATTAGAAATTTGGAAGCTCCTAGAGTGATCCATTTTTGCACATATCGAAATAGATCAATTAAGTGATTTTATTTTTCACATGTCAAAATACCTTTATAAAACAATTTTGAAATAACTTTGGCACTTATAAAAATAATTGCACTTGAGAAATAATTATCTTCAAAGGTGAAAAGGGTTGACTCATAAAGTGTTTTCTAGGGAAATTTCTCCGTGGGGTTGCACACAATTCAACATTAACCACTCAAGAAAACTTGGTAAAAACTCCACAAAACCCCACCAAAATTAAAATATATGAAATCCAATTTTTTCCCAAAAATTCTCAAGTTTTGAACATGTATAGCCAAGTTTTGATTGAATAAAACTGAGTTTTAATCAAGTCTAGCCAATTATGTGAGTTTCAAGCAAGCTTAACAAAGTTTGTCATGTTTTTATGAAGTTGATACATTCTAGACAAGCCTTAACCAACTGCCTCCTTTTCCTTGCAAGAGGAGTTTGCTTGGTGAGATTTTACTATTCAAAAACATGCATTTTATATCATGTCACTAAGATATCTCAAGTGATAAGAGTACAAACCAGTGGTTTAAGCAAGGATTATACAAACAACCACTCACCACGTATACAAGTAGCACCAACATGTCTTTGCTAGCCCAACCTTAAAGAGAATGTACATCTATTCTAGAGATTACAATTATTGCTCGGGACTAAATTAATAAACCCCGCCTTGAAGCCCACAATCCCCACAAGGTGGAAATGATGAGAGTACCGAAAACAGTGAATTTGATTACTTATTACATATTGTTACTATGCTTAGCACTAAAGGAGTCATTTTTGTGTTGAGGTTATATAGATGAGGTGCAACACTGTGTTAAGCCATACCACTGTGTTGGGAGAGGCAAAAGTGCATAGTCCTGACTCATGAATATGGGGAGGTATTGGCACTAGCCATATGAGTTCTCATAACGATGTCAGAATTATCCATTATGCAGGCAATCCATGATTCAAGTGTCACAATCCCGAATTCATTGCAAGCTACTACAAAGATGACAAATAGAATGTGCCATGGAAACTAGAATACCAACCCAAACATACACTAATTCTAACCATTGTTTTTAGTGTGCCATATTGCAAGTGTGGAGAATCACATCCAATAACAGCAAATTTCTGTACATTAATGGATTTCTATTTCTAAGTAGCATGAAATGCATCTCTGTAAGTCATTGAAAAAGAACAAATGTTATGAATGCTAGTTACCCTTTTTTTTCTGTTTAATTTGGGGAGAAGTCCTTCTAAGAACCTAAGGTGTAAGAGATCTCTTAACTTTAAATTATATAAGGGTTTTTGGATTCTCACAAAAGTACGAATACCAAAAGCCTTGTAATCTTGGCCCACAATTAGTCAATGGGTTCAATTTATATGACAACTTAATCATGTTGCAATCAAAGGAATGAATACAAACATGCATAAGCCCTATAATTGGGTGTGAAAGTCAAGAATGGATGTTATCCCTTTATATAACATCTCCTAGAATAAAATCTCTATCAGTATCAGTGTATTAAGAAAATGCCAAACCAAAACCGCAACCAACTAGTTCAATCAAACTTAGTCAATTTGGCCTCCAAAAACAGTCCAAATCAGCCCAAAATTGTCAAGAAGAAATCGGTCAAACTTGGTCAATGCACAGTCAACGCTGGTCAAATCACCAGAATAACTTCTCCAAATCAGCTTGGTTAAAATCAGTCAATTTGGCCTCCAAAAACAGTCCAATTTAGCCCAAAACAGTCTTCAAGAAATAAGTCAAACTTGGTGCAACTTGGTCAACGAAGAAGACAGAAAAGTACAGTCAGCTCTTCACACGTGTGGAGGAGAGAAGCTGCCTGGTTGGCTAGTCAATGGGGCAAAAGGAAAAATTCCTACGGGTTGTTCAACCCACTTTTGGTGGGTATCAACGACCACAGAATCTGAGACATCTTCACAGTTCCCTTTCAATAACATAATACCAAAAGAATAAATATGATTGCTAAAGAACCAATTCTAGCAGCCATTCTCAAGAAATATATTAAGAGCATTCAAGCCCTGTGCAAAAGTCAAGTGGAGAGATTAGGACCTTGTAGAATAAAATATCAAGGACAATTTGCCATGATATGCTAATGCAGTCAAAGCTATTCATAAGCCCAAACACCATCCTAAATATATTTCTATAATGTGGAAGTCTACCTGTTGCTACACAAGAATTAGAGCTTGTTGAACATGCTCTTTTAATAGTGATATTTTCTGTTTGTTTTGATTAACCCCATTTCAACAAGACTCCAAAATGGATCTGTTGTTGTCATTTTATTCAGGCCTTGGAAGTCAATGAAAATTCTTAGCATTTTATGGGTTTTAGTACAAAGTACACAGAAAATTTCACTGCATCTATTCAAAGATCAAGTCTCATCTTTTGCTAATATATGCAGTCAACAAGAATGTGCATTTTCTTCAGATAGAGAAATAAGAGAATTTATTCAAAAACAACAATGGATCTAAAAATTTGACCTTTACTCAAAATGCCATAAGTCTCTTCAACAACCACGCGCAAAGCACCCACAGTTCCAATTTTGAGAAACCCGTCAACTATTCGATTGAGCAAGAAATTGCCCATGTCAATCATCACACCCACAGTAGGCGAATGACATTAGCGGAAATTATTCCATGAGACATTTTTTCTGGTTCTACCGAAAGGAAGTAATTCTAAAGCATGAAGATCTACAAAACTGTAAGGATATCCTCAATGAGTTTCTCAGAGTAGCAAAGAACAAGCAAGTGCTTGGGCTTAGAAAATGTAAGACGAGTGCTTGGCCTGGCACAAGTTTCACCTTATAGCTGGCAACAATTGACTCACTACTTGAACCCCCATAGCTAGATCCCGGAAATAGTAGGAGGAATGTTAACAAGTACAGTCCTTTAAGAACATTGTATTGTCTATGGACTTGAAGAAAATGGAATGAATATATTGAAATCCATAAATGTCTGCAGCATTGACAAGGAAGCAGCCTAAGCCAAGAGTTTTGAACCACATACTTAACGAACAGAGACTCGGATTTACATCTTTAAAAGTTTACATGCTGAGTGTAATATCTCTACGGAGATGTTAATAGTATAGTGGATTTCTAGGCATTAGAGGAAACCTCACAGTGGCTCCAATTAAAGCTATTTTGCGGACATTGTATTGGCCGATGTATTCCTCATTTTAAGAACTACAGCATTTACGGCAAAGAGAATGAATACGCCATTCCGTGCATACTAAATGCAACTGTTTTTTTTTAAAGCTCGCATGCACAGCTTCAGCAAAATGACAGCTTCGATAAAAAGAGAACTACGCATTTGCTTGAGTGCAACGATTTGAACAGAAGAACAAGAGAAGACAACTAGACAAGTATGCATGTGATTCGCAGGTTAAGATTTAAAGAGTGATTACAGGAACTGGATTCCATCTTAAATATCCAAGAATCAACCAAAGATTTATTTTCGACACCCAAGAAACAACCAAAATTCCTTTAATACAAACCTCGCTTTTCATTTTACAGGATTCCGACACGAAGGACCTTCAAATTTAAAGGATGACATAAAAAACTCGACTCCAACATTTATAACATGCAGTAGGCACGGCAAGTCTATCGCGGGGAAGAGGTCTGATATCTTAAACTGTGGTGCATATAGCGAATTCCTCTGACCTTCGTAGTTCAAAGTCCAGAAATCGAGACGACAGAAAGGTCAGGGGATCAAATCCCCTGCCATTGAAGATAAATTCACTTTTCTGGGGCGGATCAACAGGAGTTCGTGTAAAATGTCCGAGCTAAGACGAATGTTGCAAAATCTTTACTTCAGAAGTCTATGCCCACAATGATATCTCCTGTTGCTTACTTATTTCTTCCTGGGTAGCAGCACAGGCCTTTTCCTGTTTATTTGAAACCATCCAATTCAGGGGCTTGAGATACAGAGAGGCTCCCACTTGTCAGCCAAAGTTGTCAATGTTATTTTTGGCTTAATTTAGCTGATTCCTTGCAGGTGGGACATTCATTATAAAATGATTGGCAGAAAGCATGCATATGCAAGGCAAGGCTTTGCAAGTGCAAAAATTGGGCAAATTTTCATTTTATTTTTTATTTTATTTTTCCTCTCGGCCCTCTACCCATGAGACTTCATCACAATTATAGAGGTTTTGCCATTGGCTATGACAATAACCCTGTAAGGTCCAGATTTTGAACCTAGTCTCTGATACCATGTGTAGGGGCCTGATTCCTATTATTAGAGCCTCAACCTATTATACACTAACAGATCTATTTTCCTATTGTTTTAAAAGTAATAAAAGGAGCTTGCTCACCTTCTCACATAGCTTTAAACATTTAACATCTTATCACTTTATCATAAGAAACATAAATTAAGGTGAGCATTCCATTGATATCAACTTAACAAGAGTAATCCATGGAAAAATATCTGTTCGAGTGGTTGATGATGATACCTTTGTCTTATAGCTCCAGCTAAATGCTCCTTCTCACCGACCCAACCGGATTTACCTCCCAGCCAACTAGGAAACAAATTCCTAGCCCAGGAAACTTCCACAGGTTCCCTAGCCCTCCATGCCCAATTCCAACCAGATATAGTGTGTCCTCAAGAAGAACGTGAAAAACCAGATAACAATACTTTCCTCCCCTCAAACCCAAGAAACCTCCATAGGTTTCCAAGGTCTCCCAAAATCATGACCAGTCCAAACAATCACAACCAACCCCCACAATCCTAAGCGAGACCCCAACCTCCCCCTTTCTTCCTTCTCCCTTCCCCTTTTATACCCTCCTTCACTTCTCCATCTCAACCACCTCTCATTAATGTCATTAATTTCTCATCCATCCTTATAGTTGACTTCTCTTCTCCCAAGTAAATCTGAAAAGTACATTTGGGAATGTGAGGTGTAATTACATGGATAGGACCATGTATTCTCCTTAGTAAATGTGAGGGTACATGGGGAATGTGAAATGAATATATATATATATATATATATATATATATATATATATATATATATATATATATATATATATATATATATATATATATATATATATATATATATATAATAAGATGGATAGGACTATGTCTTCTCCCAACTAAATGTGAGGGTACATTGGGGAATGTGAAATGAATATATATATTTTGAAATAATGGAAGGAGACCATATCCTACCTAATATTCAATTTGAAAAGGGAAGTGGGGAATTTGAATAATGGAAATCATGAATTTTATATTAGACCAATATTTCTCAATATTTTCAGATAATGTAAATATTAACAAAATTTGTAGGATAAGATTTAAGTGGGGCATTACAGATACTATTGTAGAATTCACCGTAATTGGTGTTGTGTTTTAATTAATTTGTTATTGCTTCCAATCAGCGTACTGCAAAATATGTCTATGGGAAGAATTATATGTCTTGCCTTTGGAAAACATAGTTCATACCACCAATCTTGAGATTTACTAGATTATATTCATATATTGACTCCATTGCCCAATATAACATTTCATTCATGCCCTTCCAAACCCTATTTCAACACCACTTAAGTAAATATCTAGCCACCACATTGAAAACACATCCAGTTGCTGAGGTGACACTAGGTGATTGAGCTGTAAGAGAGATCCCTCTCTGGGTTGGAGGGGATAAGCTCCAGCCTAAAATTTTGATTTCAGGTTACCTTAGTTATTCCCCTTCACGGCTAGGGTTAAAGCTAAGTGATAAAATTTTTAACATCATTGTCAGGGAACGAAGGTTAAATCATCCCTGGGAGAGAATGCCATAGATTTAGATCTGATCGTTAATGGTGAATAGTAGTCAGACATAAACAAGTTGTTCATTATTCACTTGGCGACTTCATTGCCAGATAATTTAGAAGTTGTAACATTCATGGCAACTAAACTTTCTAAAGAATTGAGAGCTTAAATGTGTAATCCACTTGCCTGAGTAATCATGATGACTGGGTATGCCTCAAATCCTATTTCTATTGAAGGTTTTAAGGAATATTGGGATAATTTTGATGATGATCAGATTCATGCATTTTTTTTTTTAAATTTACCTTTGTATTTGCGTTCATCCAAATATTCTTTCGAGGATAAAATTCATTTCTTAGAAGAATCTGTTGACAAAATTAAGAAAGAAATTGAAAATTTAGAGGCTCAAATTTAGTCCCATCATTTTCATTGTCAAAATTTTCCTTTTGAAAACCTTTTCCTGCCGAAACAAGAGGATATAGTGCTTCCCTTTGATTTTTTCTTTATTGAGGAAAGTTATGTTTTTGAGGATGAGTTTGATAATTGGCAATTAGAGAAATGGTGTGATAAAAAGAGAACATATGAATAACCTAAACAAGATATTATAGTCACAAAATATATTGAGCATCATCAAACAAAATATGAGTTTTATGATCCCATAACTATTTATATGGAAAAAGAATTCAGCTTGAATTTTTAGCCATTTTTTCTCTATGGAGACAAAATGAATCATGAGTTCTCTATGCCACTATACTATCTAGTTTTGATTTTGTTGAGGCACATTTAAAGAGCCATGATATTTGAGAAACTACTTGACTGGTTGTATTGACATTTTTGTATTATCTAATCTAACATTATTTTATCATGTTAGAATTTATTTTTAGCCTACAGTTTCAGATTTAGTTCTCAGTGAGTTTGCAATATGTACAATTTTGATTCAGTTGTGGAATAGGTTGGTTGTAGGTTTCAGTTGAGGTTAGGAGCAACCCAATGGATTTGGTACCTGTTCTATAGGTTATTTGTTCCATCATTGGGGGGACAACATCCCTAGATGGAGTTGATGTTATCACTCCATAAATTTTGTTCAAATTCATAAGCACTCTTGATTTTTGTAATGTCATAAAGCTCCTAGTTAGGGTGATCTTGCAGCGCTCCTAGTATTATGATTTTGTAGTGATTGTGACTGGGTTATCTCGTAGTGCCAGTATGCTCCCATTACAAAATTGTGGCATTTGTGAAAAATGTACAAGTGTGGTTGTTATCATAGTTTAATTTCAATGTAAAAATTTCAAGTCAATGCCTTGGGTCTAGTTCTAAGAAGTCAAAACAATAAAAAAAAAAAAAGTAAAGAAAGTCCCCAAGGCCAAGGTTAAGAATAACGGGAGGGAAAAGATAGATGTATATATTCTATTAGAAGCATAAAAACCACTTCGTTGAGGGTTTTAAACAATTGTTATCAAAATATTTGTTACTGAATTTTCTTTTGTTTTGTCAACCTGTGCTACCAGTTAATCTATTAATGCCCTGAAACGTTTACTTTTGGATGATGTTGATCACTATTTTGTTAGTTTTTTCCACAATTTTGATTTTGAAGTACCCACCAATTATGTTTCCAGTTCTCCTATTTTCTACAAGATTTTTGCAACAATAAGAGGGTTAATTTGGATAGAGTTATCTTGAGGATATTTTGCATACTTATTATCAATTTTTAGGATTAGTTCAAAGGACTTCGAAAAAGGGTTATTCGAAGTATAATAACAAATATTTATAAAGTGTTCTAAGGCACTCGTTTTGGATTACCATATTTTCTTGCAAGAAATAAATTATTTGTTTTGTTCCTTTTCTCCTACTGCGTTAACAACATAAGTTAGCAACATTATTGTTGAACACCTAATCCTTGGGATTAGGAATCCTATGTAAATATTATAAATAGCAAACTAAGAGAAGTTGGAATCGAGGAGACATTTGGATATGAAACCCAATAGTATCCCTCTCCTTGTATAGAGTCATATTCTATCTTAATGCAAATGAAAAAAATCAAATCGTCGAGTTACTCCCGTCCTAACATTGTATCAGAGCCAACCCCTATTTTCATATTTTCTTCCCTTTAACTCCTATGTACTACCACTATTCTTTGCCAATATTCTCTTTTAAATCTCTGTCATTATCCTCTCTCCTAATTAAGAGCACAATGCTTGTATATTGAGGTCGATATACATTTGTGTTGAAATGAGTGTGCGTGAGCCTTTTCTTGAAAATCGAGTATGGTAACCAAGCTTAGATCAAGAAAAGTTGTATTCATCTATTGAAGGGTTGTATTCCTTTGTTGAAGAATGAGCTATCACTTTTTCTCAAGGATTGCAAGTTGAAATTTATCGAGCATCGAAATCAATGCATTGAATGATCCTAACCTGTGTTGTTGATTAATTAAACTTTTATTGTCTTGCGTTGAATGGGATAGTCCAAAGATTGTTGTAGGTGAAAAGAGGACGTGATAGAGGTCAAGGAGAGATGACCATAGTGGATGTTGAGTTATTGGACATGTTGACTAGTGAGTGCTTGTTGCATCTGAACTATTCATCTGAAGTTTATATCCAGAATTGAACGTTGCAATGAAGATCAGTTGTTTGGACAGTGCATTGAGTTTTTTATGTGCATGAACTGTGCATTGGATGTGGTAAAATAATATTGAATGGTGTTTCTAAGACCGAATGGTGTTGTTTGTTAATGGATTTTTAAAAGGTCGTACATGGAATAATAAATTCTCGTTCATTTCCTTTTTAAAAAAGCCACATGTGTAAAGGAATTATATGGTATGAGTGACATGAAGTGCATTGGGTGTTTCTAAAAGGTTTGGTATTGATGTGTGAACTTAAGATTTTATGAAGTTCATGACATATATATATTTTATGGAGTGATAAGAGTATATGAGGTGGCACATTAATTTATTAAGGAGAGGTGACATGTTATATGTGCCACATTAAATCATTATTGTGAATTTTTTTCTCCATCCATATAATTAGATAGAAAACATCAAGAAAGGTTGTGATTTTGAATCAAAAGAAGATAGTCATTTTGGGAATGCATTCACTTTTTGGGTGTGGAGCTTGATTATCTTCTTCATTCATAGGTATCATTGCATTGGACCCCAATTCTTAATGTGGCGGCAACACCGCACAAAAATGTTCACCACCAGGGGGTCTAGATGGGGGCGATGATGATTATGTGGAGCCCCCCCCCCACCGGCGGGAGATCGGGGGCAGTGCCCCCGAAGCTAAAAATAGATGTAAAATTTCCTTGTAAAATGTTGTAATTTCGTAGTCAATCTACACCATTCATTAGGTGGAGATCTGACAGTAGAAGTTATGTTTAATTTAGTTTTTTTTGCCCTAGAAGGAAACCACTCATGATATATGACGGAATTGTATTGTGTCTATGTAGATCTGTGTTCTGAGCGAGAAAGAGAGAGGAGATTGTGTGAGAGTGAAGAGAGAATTACAGAGGATCTGTTGTAGCTTGTATGTCTTCATTTTGATGAATAATATAAAAGGAAGGACTGTTTGTTTCTCTGTGGATGTATCCCAAATTGGGTGAACCATGTATATCCGTGTCTCTCTTGTTTTATGTGTTTTCTGTCTTATATTTCTGCAATATTTTATGTGTTCCATTGCTCTGGAATATATAATTTCCTAATAATTGGTATTAGAGTTGAAGGTCTATTTGCCTCATAAACTCGCAAGAGGTAAGGGTTCCTGGCTCGAGTGGGCAGAATGGCAGAAGATGGTAGGATTAGGGTTGAAAAGTTAACGTCCAAAACTACCAGCTATGGAAGAGGCAGATAGAAGATTATCTCTATCAAAAATATATGTACCTACCATTGAGCGGAAAGACAAAGAAGTTGACAAGTATAAAAGAAAAAAAATGGGATATTATCGACATAAAATCACTTGGAAAGAGACGGTTGTGCCTAGTGGCATCAGTAGCCTTTAATATTTCAAAGGAAATGAAAACAGGGGGTTTAATGTCGGCATTGGCTAAACTATATGAAAAACCCTTGGCCTCAAATAAGGTCTTTCTTATGAAGAATTTACTTAACATGAAGATATTAGAAGGTGGATCTGGTGCTGATCATTTAAATGAATTTAATATAGTTACTAGTTAGTTAAGTTCTGTAGGGGTAACTTTTGATGATGAAGTTATGGCTTTACTATTTCTATGATCATTGCAAGAAAGATGGAATGGTTTAGTTATGGCCAATAGTAACTCTATCTATGGATTTAGTACTTTAAAGCTTGATGATGTTGTCGATGCAATCCTTAGCAAGAAAATGCAAAGGAAACGCTCGAGTGAGACACCAGGTAATGCTTTCACTGCAGAGACTGGGGAATAAAAATGGAAAGAAGAAAGAACCCAGGATATCATAGTAAGTCAAGGAAAGGTAGATCCAAGTCCATATTGGGGATAGTGTTCTAGAAATGCAAGAAGAAAGGACACCTAAAGAAAGACTACAAGTCTCAGAAGGGAAAATAAGGAGACGCGCAACAAGAAACCAACCATGAAGCGAATGTGACAAGTGATGTGTTGCAAGATGCTTTGATTCTTTCATTAGAAAATATTATTGATGCCTAGGTGGTAGCTTCAGGGGCCTCATTCCATGCCACACCTGATAGGAAACATTTTCCTGATTATGTTTAAGGAGATTTTGGACAAGTTCGATTGGGTGATGATAAACCTTGTAAAATCATTGGAATGGGTACAATTTTCATAAAACAACAAAATCAAGATAAATGGTTATTAAAGGAGGTAAGGCATGTTCTAGATCTAAGGAAAAATCTTATTTCAACAGGGAAGTTGGGAGGTGAAGGTTGTGTAACTACTTTTACATATAAAACCTGGAAGGTCACTAAAGGAGCCTTGGTAATAGCAAAAGGAGAAAAGGTTGATATATTGTATTTATGCAATGGTATTTCTAATTCTATTAATGATTTAACCTCTACAGGAGAAGATGTGACATTGTGGCATCATAGGCTTGGGCACATGAGTGAGAAGGGGATGTAGATTCTTCACTCAAGAAATTTTCTACCAGGTTTGAAGCATGTTGATTTAAAATTATGTGAGAATTGTGTTTATGGAAAATAGAAGAGAGTTATATTCCTAAGAGTTGGGGAAGAAATAAAGAGTGAAAAATTAGAGCTTTTGCATACAGATGTATGGGGACCTACTTAGGTATCATATCTCGGTGGCTTTCATTATTATGTTACTTTTATTGATGATACAACCAGAAAAACCTAGATTTATTGTATTCAAAATAGATCTAATGTATTTGATACTTTCGAGAAATGGAAAGATTTGGTTGAAAATGAGATAGGAAAAGGTTGAAGTGTCTCAGATCAGAAAATGGAGGTGAATATTGCAAAAAAGAGTTTGATAGGTACTATTTATAGAATGGAATTCACAAAGAGAAAACAGTTCTAGGAACAACACAAGAAAATGGTGTGTCAGAAAGGATGAACAGGACAATCATGGAGCGTGCAAGGTGCATGAGATTGCATGTAGGATTGCCTTTACAATTTTGGGAGGATGTTGTAGGTACTGTTGTTTATCTAATAAACAGAGGGCCTTCAAGTTCCTTGGATGGTGGTATTCTGAAGGAGGCACGGATAGGTAAAAAGCTAAAATACTCATTTTTAAAAACTTTTGGTTGTGAAGCCTTTGTCCACATTAATAAATAAAATAGAACAAAGCTTGAGGAAAAATTAAAGAAATGTACCTTTATTGGATATGGTGTTACTGATTTTGGTTATCACTTTTATGATTATCAAAAACACCAAATCATTAGGAGCAGAGATGTCATATTCAATGAAAATGTTTTGTATAAGGATTAGAGCACAAAAAGAATTAAGAAAAAGAAAACAGAGAATACACAATGCTTGATGAGATCACAGAAAAACTAAAGGTGCTTGAGAATCATAATGATCAATAGCCATAACAACAACAACAACCACGACAGCAATAGGCACCTCAAACACCTGAAAGTGGTGTTAGAAGATCTACTAGGATAAGTAGACCCCCTGAAGGATACTCTCCTTCATTATATTATGTATTGTTGACTGATTTTGGTGAACCAAAATTTTATGAAGAAGCAGTGCAGGTAGAAACCAGGAAGAAGTGGGAGCAAGCCATGAAAGAAGAGATGGAATCCTTGCCACATAACCAGACTTGGAACTTAGTTAGGTTGCCTGTAGGTAAAACAACATTGCAGAATAAATGGGTTTATAGGTTGAAGGAAGAAGATGGAGGTAGAAAAAGGTATAAAGCTAGACTTGTGGTGAAGGGGTTTGCACAGAAAAAGGGTATAGACTTTGATGAGATATTTTCTACTGTTGTTAAAATGACTTCAATCAGAACTATTTTAAGTCTAGTAGCAGCTAAAGGTTTTCATATTGAGTAGTTAGATGTAAAGACAACCTTTCTCCATGGGGATTTGGAGCTATATATATATATATATATATATATATATATATATATATATATATATATATATATATATATATATATATGCAGTAGCCACAACGGTATGAGGTAAAAGGGAAGGAGAAACTAATGTGTAGGTTTGGTATTAATGTGTGAACTTAAGATTTTATGAAGTTCATGACATATATATATATATTATGGAGTGATAAGAGTATATGAGGTGGCACATTAATTTATTAAGGAGAGGTGACATGTTATATATTCCACATTAAATCGTTATTGTGAATTTTTTCCCCATCCACATAATTAAATAGAAAACATCAAGAAAGGTTGTGATTTTGAATTGAAAGAAGATAATATTTTTGAGAATGCATTCACTCATCTCCATAGTGGGAGTAGTTCTCACTGAAAAATAGAAGGACCATGAGTGGTCCAAGAAGATAAAGCACACTTTGATTTTCAATGAGTTTTGGAAAGGATTTTGTGAAGGAGAAGGAAACAATGCATTTGAAAATCCCACTTTGGTTAAAGAGATGTCCATTTGGGAAAACACAAAAAACAAGGCCTATGCCTTGATTGTAGCATCAGTAAATGAACAGGTGAGTCAACATATCTCTCAATTTTCAAATGCCTTTGAAGCCTTAAATAAGTTGAAGGAATTGTATGATTCACACTCTAAAATTGAAGTTGTTCAATTGATGATCAAGTTTTTCAATCTTGAGTTTAAAAAATATGACCCTCTTGCCTTAACATCAGAAGTAACATCGATTATGCATGACATAATATCCATTTGTGTTGATATATATGTTCCTCTCATAGCTTATGTCAAGGAACTATATCCCACTTATTCACATTATCTTGAGTCATTGCAAGCAAGTGGAAAACTTAAGGAAATTACCTTTCACTCCCTTGAGAAGAAATTTTCTAAAAGAGAGAAGGTATTTGGGAAGAATACAATTTCTCGGTATTCTAAAGAAGTTATGTGCCTTGCACAAAAATATAAGAATCATGCACATGATTATTATAGAGGAAGAAGTGGCCGAAGAGGAAGACGAAGGAAGAATTTAGAGGTATGGGGGAAAACATTTCCAAGGAGAAAGGTTTGATCTTGACTGCATTTGATGCAATAGATATGGACATGATGCTTCCACATTTATGTTTCCTTTGAACAAAATTGAGTACGAAATTAATGAAGGAAAAGGTAAAATTCCTTACAAAGGGAAAGGAAAAGCACCTGAGTCCGCTCATTATGTTGTGGCACATTGCAACATTAGAGTAATTGAATAATTTTTCAATGCTTCACTTGCTTCATGGAAAGATGATTGGTTGCTTGATTCAAGAGTAACTTGTCACATGACTTTCAGGAGAGATTTCTTTGAATAATTCACTGGCAATATTGATGGAGTAGTATGCATTGTAGAAAATTCAAAACTCAATCCATTAGGGCTTGGTACCATTAGGCTAAGACTTCTTGGTCTTCCATAGTGTATTCTACATTATGTTATATAACTCCTAGAGTTGAGGAGAAAATTATTGTCTTTGGTCCTGTTGTGGCCACCAAAAACCCCCCTCCTTATTTAGTATTAGCAATAACACTATATAAGTGGGGACCCTTAGTAAAAAAATTAAAAAAATTAATTAGTACTTATATTTCACTCCTTAAGAAATATCGCATCGCGCAAATAATGAGAGGGTATCTTCTTATGAGTCAAAATGGTAAAATGCGAGATTACGACGGAAACTCCATCGCATCGCATGCATTAATGAACACTCACGTTGAAAAAACCTGAAATTCGCGGATTTGCGATGTCGCAAAATTTCATAAAACACCCATAACGATTAAGCGATATTGCGATCTGCGATCTTTGCGATATTGTGATATTGCGGTAATGCGATACAGTGATATGCGATATTGCGATACAAATCGTAGAAACATTCCATCGTAAATTTTCCTGGCTCAATATTCAAGAAATTGTTTTTCGTAAGCCAAGAATTGGTTATGGGCTTTAATGATAATTAAATGAGTTATGTACCAGTTGTCAATAAAATATGGTTTTGTGTTTTCCAAAAAACCAGTTCACATAAGGTGGTGTGTTTTTGCATATCTTTGGCATTCAAAGCTTTCTTGTCATGATTATTGTCATTTCTTTCACCTCGTTTGTGAACTGCAGGAACAAAGAACAAAAGGTTATACAAAGCAATGAGCAGGAAACTAAGAGGAAAAGAAGGCAAGACTCTAATGTCCAAAATTAGAGAAAAGGCGCCCTTATACACAGACACTGAATCCAACAGAGCCGCAAATTCACATAATACTTCTGAGCCATCCATTACCGATCTCTCATATATAGCCAGGGTCAAATGGGTACTGAGCGATGCTGATATCAGGAACAAATAGTTTAATGCTCATGGTTAAGAGCTCACGAAAGCATTATTTTTACAAATTTTTAGCTTTATACCTGATAAAAGGAAGAGGCGCAAAAGGCGAAAAAACACATCAGAGAAGCCCGAATCAAAAAACAGAGGCAGTTTCCGATGCGCGATTAGCGCCTAGCGCTAATTGCACATCGCTAAGAAAACTTGCTCAAAAAGGAAAGCTTCTAATTACTCAGCCACCTGCAAGCCCAAAAAATTGCAAGAAAGTAATGATAAAAACAAAATGGAAACAGAAAGTTAAAGGAAAGGCAGAAGCAATTCAAGGGTTAACTGAATTTAACTAGGAGTATTACTGAGCATATATGGTAAAGTCACATAATCAGTGGATGACTCTCAAGTATATCATCGATTTTGCTGAGAAGATGGTGCCATCTCTTGCCACTTCGATTTGCTTAGCTCAACTAAAAGCGGAAGACACTCAGCCGACTCTACTCAAGCAAATACTGAATGCTTGCAATATTAAGGAGAAATAGTTAGATATTAGATTTAACTTTAGAAATAGTTTTTTTTTATTGCTTAGAAAAAGGACGGTCATTTAAACCGTATCTTAAATTTTTGTAAATAAGTTATTATTAGATTTAGTTAAGTAGTATTTAAACCCTTCTCATGCATTTAGAGAAGGGTCCAGAAATTTATCAAAAACCTGTCCTCAGAACATGCACTTTTGCACCCTCCGAGGAGGTTTTGATGAATGAATGGAACAGGATTTGTTGATGTTTGCATTTAATATCTGCTACTGATGTTGCACTTCTGTACCCTTAGTGGATGTTAGATCAAGGAGAGATAAATCATTGTCACTTGAAGCTTATGAGTAGAACTAGTTGTAAATGGTACTTCTATCTCTTAACCATTTCTGCTTATGTGTTAAAGTGATATACAATTTATAGTTGTTTATGTATTACTGCATGAATGCTTGAGTTATCATTTGGCACTTTTGTACGATGATACCTATTTTATTTATGCTTAATTTATGAATAGCTCATTATCCGATATGTTTTTAAAAACTATTTCGTCTAACTTTTTATACGAAGTGGTTCATCTTTATTAATTTCTTTTCTCATAATAGCTGAATGATCTTTATTACCAGTTGTTATTTGAAATCTTTTTAGATCGCATAATAGAATAATTACATCCCGCGTTAGTATAGACTTAGATGTGCTGCTTATTAGATTACAATAGCATATCATTAGATTAAAGTTAGTATTAGAATATTTTAATTAGGAACTATTAGATAAACAACATAAAATTCTACAAACACACACTCATAAATTGGGAAACTGATCCCATATCCCCAGCCGGACCCGCTATACCAAACAAATAAGGAGCTGCCAACCAAGGTCCGGACCGGGCGGGTATCCCCCTTGTTGTAGACTCGATTTTCAGGGCTTCAGCATATTTGGCACTAGAAGGAGGGCCTGAACTATGAATGGCAAGAAAATCTAAACCTAAACACCATTCTGAGAGTAAATACCCCTCACCATCTCCCATGACTTCTCCATTACACCTAAATCCAGAGTTAGAAGTTGTTGGAACATCAACCGCTACTACAAACCCTGACATTCCAGAACAATCTACTATTGAACCTCTTGAAGTCGAATCTCTGATTCACAAACTTCAGGGATTTTCTACATCTCCTCAAATATCTGATAAATCTCAAGGCAGCATGACTTCACAATACAACCCTACTCATCCCCTGACCGGATTAAAGAGTGAAAAGTTTGTTGTTCAACCAACCGAATTACCTCTTCCCACAAGGAAAAGAGCAAGGAAATCACCTAAAGAGTCCGACAGTGAGACTCTTTCATCTTCATCATCCATTTCATCCTTATCACCGTGAAGTCAACCATCCACTCCTCCATTTCAGACCATTGTCCATACATCCACTGGAACCCCCTCGACTCCTCCTCAATCATTTGCAATCGTAATATCCTCATCCTCCCAACTGCAGGGATCATCATCTCCACTTTCCTCTGTTAGTAGCTCAGCAATGGCCCAAACTCCATGGAATAACCCTGGGGTAGTCTTAATGACTTCACCCTTGAGTCAAATACCAGCCCATCCTGAGAAATGGCTGCCTAAGTTTAATCCCGAGGCAGACATGCTCGCAGAAGAGAATATAAACAACTTCATGATATCCATTAATCTTAATGGGGTTACTAATGAAGATTCTATTGTTTGACTTTTTCCTTATACTCTGCAAGGAGTAGCCAGATCATGGTATTTCTCATTACCCTCTAGATTTATCACAAGTTGGGACATCTTCCAAGAGCAATTCCTGACCAAGTTCGGTGATGACAGGTCTACGGAAACGCTAATCAACGACCTATCTAACCTTAGGGCCGAATCAAGAGAGCCTATCGAAGATTTCAATTTACGTTTCAATAAAATTCTAAACAAAATTCCTACCGCTTCCCAGCCTAGCGAAGAAGTACGATTTGAATGGTATATCACTGCTCTACCATCAAACATAGCAATCTTCGTGGATCAAGCTAATAAAACAACCTTAGCCGACAACATGAAAGAAGCGATAGCAGTAGAGAAACATATAATAGCCTTAGAAAAGAAGTCTGCGATAGAGGAACGGAAATCCAAGAAAGTCACCTTCAAAGAAGATTCCAAGAAGAAACAAACGAAAGATCCATTCAATTGGGAGGGATTGCAAAAAGTTCTGAAGACCATGTCCAACGAAATGATCGACATCAAGAAGCAAGTAGCAGAAACATCTTTGAAAAGACCCTATAGAGCTTTTAAAAGAGGCCCTTCAACGGATTCAAAGCCACCCAATGCTCTTGCAAATGTTGAATTCGAAGAAGAAGAAGAAGAAGAAGAGGAAATTGCCACTGAAGGGCAAACAGATGAAGAAGAAGTTGTAGAGTTACAAGGAATGTGGGATTTCATCCTCCCACAAGAAGAAGATCAAGAAGTATTCCTGGTTAGAACATGAACTAAAAATCAGCTTGATCCTCCCCAAACTATCCCTAAGCCAAAGAGCGCAAGCTCTGCAATAAAGGATAAAGTCGCATCAAAGAAGACGACATCTAAAGCGACTCAAATCGGCCCAGTCCAAAAATATTCATCAACTCCATATAAAACGCTGATCGTTTCGGATGAAATTGAGTACAATATCATAGAAGATATGGAGAAGACTAGGGCCAACATCACCCTTTATGAATTGATCAAGTTAAAGCATCAACAAAAGATAATGTTGAAAGAATTACATGTTGTACCAGTTGCACCCTTGCCTGTCGTTGTACTTTCTCAAGCTTCCCATAGCATGGGAAGACCTCCAACTAATGCAACCAATAAGATTGATACAAATGACATTACTTTAATTGTTGGAAGATCGAGATCTCATACTCCCCCATTTCTCCTTACTTATGAAATTTTCAATAAAAACATGCATAATTGTTTAGTGGATTCTGGTGCGTCATCGAATATCTTACCAAAGTCCATATGTACCAAATTAAATGTTCAACCACAGAAATCTTTTGTGCGCATAGTTCAGCTAGATCGATCTCAATTTGAGGTAATTGGCGAACTAAATCAAGTAACCATAAGGCTGTCATCCAACCCAAAGGTATGTCAAGTTATTGACATTTTAGTTGCTGATATTCCAGAATTTTATTTCTTAATTCTTAGCAGGGATTGGTCAGAAAAACTTCATGGATACTTCGCAACTGACTGGTCGCACATGTGGCTGCCATACAATGGTAGACCAAATCAAATAAAAGTTGAACGAGAATTACATCAGAAATACATAGTAACGGAGCTAGAGGGGAAAAATGAACCAGTAGCATATAACAGTAGCATTATTGGCAATTACTCAGTAGATTCTTTCCTTGGCAACTTCAATGCTCATACATCACCTTATTTAGAACGTTCTATTTTATCCCAAGTCGAAAATTTTTCTCGAACAAATAGTTCAAAATGTGTTAATTTTTTAGATAATCCTGTAAATAAATCTTTGTTTTGGAAATTATTTTTTGATGGTTCTAAATCTAAAGAAGGAGCAGGAGCAGGATGCATTCTAATTATTCCAGAAGGAGATAAAATTATGCTAACATGCAGACTCGAATTTTATTGCACCAACAATACAATGGAATATGAAGCTTTAGTCCAAGGGTTGTATAAAGCAATCAGATTAGACGTCAAATACCTTCAAGTTTTCGGAGATTCTAATATTGTAGTCAGACAGGTACGTAATACTATACATTACGTATCAGGTCATTTAAAACATTATCAATCTTTAGTTCAAGATTTGACTGAGCATTTTATAGAATTTAATATTCTTCAGTTCCCAGACTCCTGAATGCAAGTGCGGACATTTTGGCTAATGTAGCTTCTAAGCTTATTCCTTAAGAGGATTTTAGTCCAGATAGATTCTCAATAGAATTAATTTTTAGACCATCTATTCCTGATAACATCACAAATTGGAGAGTATTCAACGATGATCCTGATATCGCAAAATTTCTTACATTTGAAGGATCCTACTCCAATCAAATAATTGACGAAGACCAACATGATCGAAAATTGCAACAAGATACCATTAACAATGCTATACCTAAGTTGGTAGTCAAGTTAGAAGACTTGTACGATCTGAAAGATCAGTTTAAAAGGTCTACCAATTCAAAACTCCAAAGTTCAAATTTGAATTACAAATTAGTAAACTTAGTGTTATTGGGAAAAGTGTCTATTCAGAACGACCCTATCCCACTAAGGTGTGATAGTTACCTTAGAAACAAATAGAGAAAACTACTTTTGTATTCTTCTTTATGAACTATAAACAAATAGGAATAGGATGAACCAACCTGTGTCTTGCGCTAGTCCTTTGATCCAATCTCTCTCCTCTTTGACAGCTTCCAGCTACCTGCTCCCTTACTTGCCCAGCTTCACCAAGTACCTGTAAGATCACAGAAGAAAGAAACTATACAAAGACATGGGTTTATATTCATAAAAAGCTTAGTATCAGATTAAAGCTAAACATACAAATGTAACAAACATCAATGATACACAAGCATGTAGGAGAAACTCAAATAGTTTTATTGATATAACAAGAAGATCCAGGAGGAGTTACAACCAATGATTCCTGATCCAGCATCAACCTCCCAGACAAGAAGCCCCTCTTCACCTCCAACAAAGCATAAATCACCCAATACTCTGATATCTATCTCAAAACCAACAGGAATTCTTTGCAATGTACAAAATTCCAGCCTCTGGATCTCTGGGATGAGGGATCCATATATAGATGTATGCAAGGGGGATGAGTCAGCTCATGATTTGATTAGTGGCTTCTCTGTGTCATTTCTTGCTTCCACTTGGAGACTGAGAACCTCTTACTCATCCTTGGTCGAATTCAGTGAGGCAAGTGTCATTGGGGAAGATTCTAGAAGCTTCCATTGTCTCTCCACCTCGCGGAATGATACTGCCATTTGTCATTTCCCGCTCAACACACCCTGGTAGTGCATTTAGGTGCGTTGCAACGCACCTAGCTAGTGTATTTGGGTGCTATGCAACACAGCTAGCGAGTGGAGCAGCTGAAATGATCCTGATTTGACTGATTCTGAGCAGTTTCTGGTGGAGAACTTCTAGGAGAAGCTGTAATTTGTTGACCTTGTTCCTTTAGGGGTTGGAACAACACTTTTAGGGACTTAGGATCCCTTGGTTTATGGACATTTCATTCTTGGAGCTGCAAGGCACAAAAATGTCTATAACACTTAGGAACCGATGCCAAACCACAAAACATTAATCTAGGTCTCGGCCTAGCCCCTGAAGAAAAAATAGCATATATTCATCTTTTGAGACTGTATAAAAATGTTTTTGCTTGGAACTATGATGAACTCAAAACATACAACACTTCCATCATCCAACATACTATTCCAATTATTGATAATGAAAAACCAGTCCAACAAAAGTTAAGAAAGATTCATCCCAATTTAGAAAATCAGATAAAAATTGAACTCAATAAGTTATTGAAACCGAAAATTATTTTTCCCGTCAGACATTCTAAATGGGTGTCCAATATAGTACTAGTTAGAAATAAAAATGGGGATATTAGAATTTGCATTGACTTTCGAAACCTTAACAAAGCCTGCCAAAAGGATAATTTTCCTTTACCACCTATGGAATAGATATTGTAGGCAATGGCAGGCTCAGAATTAATGTCTTTCTTGGATGGGTTTTTAGGATAAAATCAAGTGCTAGTACATCCTGACGATCAATTAAAAACCACATTCAAAACTAAATGGGGTACATAAGCATATCGAAAGATACCATTCGGTTTGATTAATGCTGGTGCGACATTTCAGAGAGACATGGACATTGCATTCAAAGGTTTAATCAATAAATCTGTGGTAATATATTTTGATGATATAATAGTGTATTCCAAGAAACGAAACGACCATCTTAGGGATTTAAAACAAACCTTCCAACATTGTTTAAGGTATGGAATTCCACTCAACCGAAAAAATCCTTTTTCTCATTAAGTGAGGGGAAACTTCTAGGATTCATAGTGTCAAAATCTGGTATTCACATCGATTTTGACAAAATCAAAGAAATTTATGAAATATCCCTACCTCACAACAAAAAAGCCATGCAATCTTTCTTGGGTTAGATCAATTTTGTAAAGAGATTTGTTCCAGATTTTTCATGAATCGTGTCTCCTTTACAAGCCATGATTAAAAAGAATTCAAATTTTAAATGGGGACAAGATGAACACGAAGCATTCAATCTGATCAAACAAGTTATTATTAATGCTCCATCTTTAGCAACTCCGAATTTTTCAGAACCTTTTATTTTATATACATTTGCCTTAGATAGGTCATACGCTGTGATACTCACTCAAAAAAATCAAGAAAAGGTGGAAGCCCCAATTTCTTTTTTAAGTTCAAATTTACAAGGCGTTGAATTAAGTTATTCTGATGTGGAGAAACATGCTTATGTTGTTTTCAAGGCAATCAAATATTTCAGACCGTTCCTAATCAAAACCCATAATAAATCATAGTACCATTTCCAGCGGTAAGAAATCTTCTAGTACAGAAGGATGTGGGTGAGAAAAGGGCCAATTGGGTTACTGCCTTATAAGAATATGACATAGAAATGAAGCCAGCAAACATTGTAAGAGCTCAAGGCTTTTGCAAAATACTGGCTGAAGCATCGCAAATTTCTGAAATTCCATCTGTAGAGGTACGAATGTACGAGGTAAGCCTAAATGATGCAGAATCATTATACACTGATATCATTTATTATCTCAAGAATTGGTATGCTCCTTCACACCTCGATCATACTAAGAAAAGAGCGCTAAGGTTGAAAGCCAAACAATATCAGCGCATAAATGATATTCTTTTTAGAACAAATTATGATTCTGTTCTCCTTAGATGTCTTGAGAAATCTGAAGTGGAAAAAATTTTGCAGGAACTTCACGATGGGCCAGCAGGCGGACACTATGCTGGAGATGCCACTGCACATAAATTCTTACACGCAGGCTATTACTGGCCCACGTTATTCAAAGACTCGCACAGTTACGTGAGGAAATGTCAAGTCTCTCAAACTACTGCTAAAAGACAAAAGAAGCCATCCTTGCCATTACAGCCAGTTAACATTGAGCAACCTTTCAGTCAGTGGGGATTGGACATATTAGGTGAGATCGTTCCTCACTCTTCTAAGCAGCATAGATATATCCTTACGGCAACAGATTATTTTACTAAGTGGGTAGAAGCAGTTTCACTCAAGACAGCTAATGTTGAAAATATCATTGAGTTCATAGATCAATTTATAATCACCAGGTTTGGATTGCCTTCCGCTTTAATGTTTGATAATGCATCATACTTTTCCAGAAATGCAATGACTGAATTTGCACTTAAAAGAGGATTCAAACTTAAATATTTGGTCAATTATTACCCATAAGGCAATGGGTTAGCTGAGTCTACAAATAAGAACCTAATCACGATTATAAAAAGAACAGTTGACCAAAATCATAAAAATTGGCATAAGGCCTTGATATATGCTTTATGGGCAGACCAAATAACGCAAAAAGATTCTATCGCCACTTCTCCGTCTAATTTAGTTTATGGGAAAGAAGTGGTTCTTCCAACTCATTTAGCAATCCCCTCTTTGTCTCTAGTTCAATACATTGATGAAGTACCAACTTCCTCCTTACAGCTAAGACAAATGGAAATAATCAAATTAGAAGAGCGATGAGAACAAGCTAAGAAAACCCATGCTCATCATCAAGCACTAGAAAAATCCTCTTTTGATTCAAACATAATGACCAGAAAAGATTTTCAGAAAGAAGATTTAGTTTTAAAATGGGACAAGGCTCATGAAGAGAAAGGGAAACATACAAAATTTCAAAGAATGTGGTTTGGTCCTTTTATAATTGTAGAAGTCATAGGTCCATCAACTTTTCTGTTACAGGATTTAGCAGGTAAGAGAGACTCTTTTCCTGTTAACGGACAAATTCTCAAGAAATATTTTCCATAGAAGATTATTTTTCTATTTTTGTAGAGTAATTGCGCTCTTTTTCATAATAAAATCAGTTGTGAGTGGTTACATTAGGCATTTACAAATAAGATACCAATTCGCTTTCAAATTTTGATTTTTTGCTTTTATAAATAGCAAAACTTTTGGAAAATTGATCTTTATTATTCAAAGATACAATTAAAGACTCTAGTCTAGATATGATACTAGTTTCAACTTCATAAAGTTTGATGAAAACAACCTTTAGTGAAGAAATCATTTTATGTCAGTACGATGAAAGGTATCAATAACAAAATAAATATTCTCTGTAGAACAGTTGTCTCCAAAAAGTTTATTATTGTCGTCCAGAGCTATCTTAAGGAAACAATGACTTCTTCCGTGCTAAGGAAGTTGCAACTTTCAGAGGAGCAACCCAAGGATACACTTTATCTTGAAGAATAAGAGGTCTCATCACGAGCCGGCTTATCATAATCACAAATATTATAACTTGCTGACTTTTCCAATACTGTACACCACAACAGGGCAATGACTCAAGATTGTTGCAATCAAAAGACAAGGGGTCTCATCGCGAGCCAGCTTGTTTAATAAAGTTATAAATCAAGTGAATGACTGTGTCATAAATTGGCTATCAAACCAAGACATTGTTCTTTAAGAGTAAAAAAGAAAATCAAAGCAATAAGTGTGAAAGTGGATTCTTATTTGAAAATTTGTAGATTGTTATAAATAGGATACAGGATCATTGCTGGATAACAGGTAACCCTGTCGAGGCTATAAATGCCTGCTGGCAAAAGAGGCTCTACCTACGACAAATGAGCATATTTAAAACTGCTTTACAAAGAAGAATTTGTTTTATCCTTATAGACCAAGTAATGACTGATGTAAATACAAGGACTAGCTTGATGGAAAATTAATCAAAGTTGAAAATAGATGAAACGAAATGTCATTAACACGTTAGAGCATAATGTATTTTATCTTTCCATAATAAAGTTTAACTTTTTGAAAAAATTTCTGTTTTCGAAGTTTAGAAAATTCAATAGAAAAAAAGAGATAACTGGTTCTTCCAAGTGAATCGCCAATTGTTGTGGCCACCAACAACCCCCCTCCTTATTTAGTATTAGCAATAACACTATATAAGTGGGGACCCTTAGTCAAAAAATTAAAAAAATTAATTAGTACTTATATGTCACTTCTTAAGAAATATCGCATCACACAAAGAATGATAGGGTATCTTCTTATGAGTCAAAATGATAAAATGAAAGATTGCGATGCAAACTCCAACGCATCGCATGCATTAATGAACATCACATTGAAAAAACCTGAAAATCACCGATATGCGATGTCGCATATTGCATGTCGCAAAATTGCATAAAACACACATAATGACTAAGCAATATTGCGATCTGCGATCTTTGCGATATTGCGATCTGCGATCTTTGCAATATTGCGATATTGCTGTAATGTGATACAACGATATGTGATATTGCGATACAAATCGCAGAAACATTCCATCGCAGATTTTCCTGGCTCAATATTCAAGAATTTTTTTTTTGTAAACTAAGAACTGGTTACGCACTTTAATGATAATTAAATAATTTATGTGCCAGTTGTTAATAAAATATGGTTTTGTTTTTTCCAAAAAAACAGTTCACATAAGCTGGCGTGTTTTTGCATATCTTTGGCATTCAAAGCTTTCCTGTCATGATTATTTTCATTTCTTTCACCTCCTTTGTGAACTGCAGGAATGAAGAACAAAAGGTTATACAAAGCAATGAGCAAGAAACTACGAGGAAAAGAAGGAAAGTCTCTAATGTCCAAAATTAGAGAAAAGGTGCCCTTATACACAGACACTGAATCCAATAGAGCTGAAAATTCACAGAATACTTCTGAGCCATCCATTACAGACCTCTCATATATAGCCAGGGTGAAATGGCTACTGAGCGATGCTGATATCAAGAACAAACAGTTTAATTCTCATGGTCAAGAGCTCATAAAATCATCATTTTTACAAATTTTGAGCTTTATACCCGATAAGAGGAAGAGGCACAAAAGGCGAAAAAATGCATCAGAGAAGCCCAGATCAAAAAACAGACGCAGTTTCCGATGCGCGAAGAAAACTTGCTCAAAAAGGAAAGCTTCTAATTAGTCAGCCACTTGCAAGCCTATAAAATTGCAAGAAAGTAATGATAAAAACAAAATGGAAACATAAAGTTAAAGAAAAGGCAGAAGCAATTCAAGGGTTAACCGAATTTTACGTGGAGTATTACTGAGCATACATGGTAAAGTCACATAATCAGTGGATGACTCTCAAGTATGCCATTGATTTTGCTGAGAAGATGGTGCTAGCTCTTGCCACTTCTGTTTGCTTAGCTCAACTAAAAGCGGAAGACAGTCAGCCGACTCTACTCGGGCAAATACTGATTGCTTGCAATATTAAGGAGAAATAGTTAGATATTAGATTTAATTTTAGAAATAGTTTTGTTTTATATCTTAGAAAAAGGACGGTCATTTAAACCGTATCCTAGATTTTTGTAAATAAGTTATTATTAGATTTAGTTAAGCCCTTCTCATGCATTTAGAGAAGGGTCCAGAAATTTATCAAAAACTTGTCCTCAGAACATGCACTTTTGCACCCTCCGAGGAGGCTTTGATGAATGAATGGAACAAGATTTGTTGATGTTTGCATTTAATATCTACTACTGATGTTGCACTTTTGTACTCTTAGTGGATGCTATATCAAGGAGAGATAAATCATTGTCACTTGAAGCTTATGAGTAGAACTAGTTATAAATGGTACTTCTATCTCTTAACCATTTCTTCTTATGTGTTAAAGTGATATACAGTTTATAGTTGTTATGTATTACTGCATGAATGCCTGAGTTATCGTTTGGCACTTTTGTACGGTCATAACTATTTATTTATGCTTAATGTGTGAATAGCTCATTATGCAATATGTTTTTAACAACTATTTTGTCTAACTTTTTGTACGAAGTGGTTCATCTTTATTAATTTCTTTTCTCATAATAGCTGAATGATCTTTATTACCAGTTGTTATTTGAAATCTTTTTAGATCGCATAATAGAAGAATTACATCCCGGGTTAGTATAGACTTAGATGTGCTTCTTACTAGATTACAATAGCATAGCATTAGATTAAAGTTAGTATTAGAATATTTTAATTAGGAACTGTTAGATCAGCAACATCAAATTCTACACACACACACTAATAAATTGGGAAACTAGTCCCATATCCCCAGTCGGACCCACTATACCAAACGGATAAGGAGCTGTGAACCAAGGTCTGGACCGGGTGGGTATCCCCCTTGTTGTAGACCCGATTTTCAGGGTTTCAACAAGTCCACATTTCCTAGAAAGGACACTACATTCGTATATTTGATGTAAATTTTGAGGTTAGAAAAGAATCAAATCACTCACTTGTCATGAGTGGGATAGAAGAAGAAATACTTTTGAAGTTACAAGGAATGTCTGCTCGTGCACATAAGTTTTTAGATAGTTCTCGCTATGATGAAGGTACATTTCCATCAAGTCTTTATGGAATGTCAGATTTGGACACTTGAACTATGAAAGCCTTCATTTGTTGAAGAAAAATGGTGTTATTGGTTTACCTACAATTCTTAGGAAACTTAAGAAATGTGATGTTTGTATCTTAGGAATGCACAACAAACAATCTTTTCATGATTCTCATTCCAAAGCACATAGAAAAGTTGAACTCAATCATTCTAATTTATGTGGCCCAATTCCTATTCCTTCTGTAAATGGTAATAAATATATGATGACATTTATTGATGACAACGTGAGAATGTGTTGGATTTATTTATTGAAGAACAAATCTGAAGCTTTTGATACATTCAAGAAATTCCGTGCATGGATTGAAAATGATGCACAATATCATATTGGATCTAATCATACTGATAATGGAAAATAATATGCATCAAATTAATTTTAAAACTACCTTCACCAACATGGGATCAAACATCAAACAATCGTGCCTTATAATCCCCAACAGTACGACGTAGCTAAAATAATGAACATGACAATCTTAAACATGGTACACTCGATGATGTTTTTCAGGAATGCTAAGTTGATGTTTTTGGATAATTTTATTCTATGTTTTGTGTATATAAGTAATAGGTTTCCATCTAATTCTATCAAAAAACAATACTCCCTATGAAATGTGGTATGACCACATTCCTTCAGTTAGTCATCTCAGGGTTTTTGGTTCCACCTATTATGCCTTTATACCTAAGGAACAAAGAAACAATCTTGGTGCAAGGAGTCTCAAATGAATCTTATTGGGGCATTCAAATACCTCTAAATCATATCATCTCTATGATGAAGTCAATAAGAATTTTATAATGTCTAGAGATGTGATCTTTCTTGAATCTTCCAAGACTGACAATATTATTGAGCAGTAGCTTGATCACTTGCATAGATTCAGACAAGCAAAGTATTTTCAAGAGTCTGATAATGAGATTCCACATCTTGAAGTGGGGCTCCCTATACTGGATCAATTTTTGTAATATTCCTCTGAAGCACTCTCTCCCCCACATGAAGCTCCAATCACGAATCACGATGACACTTTGAGTGACGTGACTAACAAAATTGGGAGACTATATCTTGATTTAGCCCCGTCTCAGTCAAATGAGCAGCCTATTCCATCTTAGAAAGGTCCTCCAAAGTGGATGTCAAAGACACTTGAAAGTATTCATCCTGATGAGGTTGGAAAGATGGGAACAAGAAGCTCAACCAGACAGAATGGAGGTTATGTAGAATATTTTGATTCACTTGTTGATATGGATGTTTCTTATGACTACGAATTGAATTTTTCTAGAGCTTTTGAACCAACTTCCTTCAAATAAGTCACCTCTCATGATGAATGGAAATAAGCGATGCAGAAAGAATATGATGCTTTGATAAAGAATGGCACTTGGAAGCTAGTTGATCCTCCATTGCAAACCAAACTAATTTTCTACAAGTGGGTCTTCAAAAACAAGTCTAAAGTAGATGGATCATTAACAAGAACAAACCCAATATTGTGACAAAAGTTTTTGCACAAAAGGAAGGGGTTGATGATGAGAAAAAATTTCCCCCACAGCAAAATCGGCTACCATCTAGACATTCTTTGCCTTGGCAGCTTAGAATTATTGGAAAGTCCATCAAATGGATGTAAAAATTTCTTTCTTTAATGGAGATATGAAAGAGAAATTTTTTATGTCTCAACTATAAGGATTTGTTGTGAAGGGTTAGGAACATAAATTATGAAATATTGTAAAACCCTTGCATGGTATCAAGAAAGCACCAATGGTCCTGGTATGAGAAGTTAACTAAGGATATTCTGAAAATCGATTTCAAACATTATGATATTGATGATGCAACTTTGTTTGTCAAGAAAGTTGGCAAAATAATTGTATATCTTGTGGTGTATGTAGATGATCCTTTGATGACAGGGAAAAATGAGAGATACATTGCATCCATAATGAAAGAACTGAGGAAAGGTTTTGAAATGTCAAATTTGGACTATGTTCACTACTATCTTGGTATCGAATTAAATCAACATTTGAAGCTTATATTCCTCTCTTAGAAGAAGTACATTAGAGATATGTTGAACAAGTTTTGCATGACTGAGTGAAATCCTTTTACTACTCCAAGGGAATATATCGTAAAGCTCACATAGACTAAAGGGAAATAATTTGAGGATGCAACGAAGTATAGACAACTCATAGGAAGTGTCAACTACCTGAATACTACTAGACCAAACATTTCATTTGCTATTGGAATCCTCTCCAGGTTTATGCAAAAAACTTGTGTGGGTCATTGTTCTACTACAAAAATAGTTCTAAAGTAATTTAAGGAAACTCAAGACTATGGGCTCAAGTATACACAGGTGGATCACTTTAGCTTGATTGGATACTCTGATTCGGTTTTCAATGGAGATAAAGAAACCGAAGTATCTACTTTAGGTTATGTTATAAGTCTTGGTCCAGGAGTTGTCTCCTGGAGGTCATGAAAATAATCAATTCCAACACATTCCACAACTGAGGTAGAATATGTGGAAGAAGTTAAAGCAATAAAGGAAAAATATTTTGGAATATTTGGAGGAGAAACAAGTGCAGTCAATTCCTCTTTTGATTGAAAACACTTCAAAAATAAAGCTCGCCAAGAATCCAAAGTTCCATGACCGAACCAAGCACATCAATACAGAATATTATCTGATTCGACATCATCTTGAGGAAAAAATAATCCACCTGTGACATTGTTCCACAAATGAGAATATTGCAAACATATTCACCAAAGCACTTGGAAGGGAAAAGTTTGAAAGATTCAGAATGATATTTGGACTCGCCAACATCCCTTCAGATTAATGGGCCAAATGTTGAATACCTAACCTTTTGGATTATGAATCCTATGTAAATATTTTAAATAGAAAAATAAGAGAAGTTGGACAATGAAGAGACATTAGGAGATGAAACCCAATAGTCCCCCTCTCCTTGTATTTAGTCATATTTTGTCTTAATGCAAATGCAATAATTTAATTCATGGAGTTACTTCTAGCTTGACAATTATCAACTATAGTTCCACTTTTATTTCAAACAGTATATCATATAATGCAAATTCAAGATGACAATGCATTAAATACTTATTTTTGTAGATACATATTGAATCTAGGATAAGAGATCTTGTCTATTTCCTAAAGATACTTTGTAATGTGATCTTCCTAGAATTATGACTTTAGTTTGTAAATAGTTATCTATAAAGCTATTACAAAAGATGGAATAAGGGTTGGTCCCCGAGGGGAAAAAATTACTAATGTATAATAATTTTTTGAATATTAATTAAAACATTTTTTAGTAGAAGTCTCGATATATTTTTTTCAGAGATTCTTGGTATGATATCTTCATAGTCCATTCCTCTAGTGCTATTTTATTTTCTCTATATTCCATATTTGTATTTCCTCTAGATCAGAATGAACGTTATAGAATTAGAATTCATCCCTTGGATTCTTTGATTCCATGGTTACATAATTCTTAATTATTTATGATTTCTCCATCACATTCAGATTTATTCACTGGACTATTTGATATTACTGCAAAATTCACTATAATTGATGATATGTTTTAATTATTGTCTTGTTTCTTCGAATCACCATACTAAAAACTATGTCTATGTGAAGAATTATATGTGTTTCCTCTAGAAAACATATTTCATACCACCAGTCTTGAGATTTTTTGGATTATATTCATATATTGAGTCCATTTCCTAATGGATCATTTCTTTCATGCCCAACCAAACCCTATTTCAACACCATTTAAGTAAATATCTAGCCATTGCATTGAAAACATAGCCAGTTTCTAAAGTGACACTGGGTGATTGAGTTGTAAGAGAGAACCCTCTCTACGCTAGAGAGTCTAGCCTCTAGCATGAAATTTTTGTTTGAGGTCACCACAGTTATTCCCATTCACATCTAGGGTTAAACCTAAGTGATAACATAAAGAAAAGGTATAGTTATTGTGTGATCCTAGTATGTATTTTAACCCTTATACTTACACCTTGATTAATGGTTCTATGACCTTTTAGAATTTTCTTATGTTAACCTACTAAAAGATAACATCTGATCTGCCCAAAGGTAACCCTATTATCTATGGTACAGATGATTCAAGACATTTTTGGGGTAACTACCATGTACACTTTGGTGGTCACTGCTCTCATTTGGTTCCTTCGAATTCAGTGAAGCATTTCGCTAGGGCTCATCAGAACCTAGCATGTTCTTCAACAAGGTGACTCTCTGCACATTATGGCTTCTCCATGCCTAGTTTAGTTTCGATGCATATAGATTTGGGTTATTAAGTAAAATGGATGATGGTCACAGGTGGAGAGAGACAGGGCTTCAACGGCCATGTCATAGGATGTGATGTTGGAAATAATACTGAGAGGGGGGGTGAATCAGTATTATCAGATTAATAAAACCTTTTCAATTTCCTACTCAGAAACATATACGCGACTTCTGTTAAGTGAACCAGCGTGTACACGCGACTGTGTCTAAAGCAACTAGCGTATATGCAGATATCTTATGATTCAGTAAATCTTATCTTCAGTAAATGCATCAGAACATTATTAAGCAATTTAGGAGTAAACAGGTGCAGTATAACAGAACAGAATCATCACACAAGAGCCACACACATGAACACCATGATATAAGGTGGAAACCCAATGTGGGTGAAAACCACCTGCTGCAATTCGTCTCTTTCTTCCTTTAATGAGAAACTCTTTTTACAATATACTGGTGCAGTCCTTTACCAGTATGCAGGCTACAACCTGCAGAGGGCTACAACCCTCTCTTTTGTTTTCCAACTACTTTTGGAAGGGAGCTACAACCCCCTCAGCTCTTGTACTAGCTGATCCATTTACTAGTACGTAGGTGCTGACCCTACAACCTTCAGGGACCACGTTTCATCAATTTTCAGACTGGATCCAAGAGTACAAAGCAAACATTACCGCAATACAATCATCAACTTATACTTGCATCATAATTCATTAAACAACCCAATACCGAATCACTGAAACCCTGTCATCAAGAACACAGAACCCAAACCAGAATCTAGAACTCTGCAACAACCACCAGAATCAGCAACAACCTGAAATATCAACCCTTATCATGCATACGCTACTTCACTGTACCAAAACCGCGTGTATACGCGCTTTCTCCAAAGGCAACCCGCGTGCAGATCTAGAAATGATTACTTCTGCCTTTGCTGTCAGATCCGACCCTTACCAAGCGTCCCGAACAGATAACCAACAATACCAGATCCTCTCACTGCGTCAGCCATACACAATCCATACACCTTTGCCTAGTGATCTTCTCCTTATATAGCTTTAGGCCTTGTTCAATACCAAGAGCCAAAACCATAGAAACACAATACCATCAACTTCAATACTAGGGATCGACACGCCCGTCGAGACACAATGGTCTGAAACCATAGGCACAACTTCCAAGGACTAACCGCCATGGACCAAAGGTACGTTTCCACATACACGCGCTTTTGCTGAAGCCAACCTGCGTGTACACGCTGATTCTCCTTGCTGAACCTGCGTATATCTCTTTCTTGTCCTGCTGTACTGAGATCTGTCTTCTAGTTAAGTTGTCATCACCTGTACCAGTCTCTGAGCACCTGTACCAACCTTCTGAGTGAGTTGCCATCAAGGACAACACTTGAATCATAATGCCAACAATCTCCCCCTTTGGACTTGATGGCAACCACCACACCAAGTCACTCTCCCCCTTTGACATCAAGGGCAAAGGGTGGACCAAGATATTCTCTTCCTTGGTATACCTTCTGTTGACCATACTGTTGTCCATACTCCCCCTGAGTATATGCTGAATTCTCCAAATGTGCTCCCCCTTTGTGTATGCCAAAGTGTACCAATCTATCCATCCTGCTCTTGCTGAATTGTGCTGTTCATGCTCCCCTTGACTGTAGGCAAGATCTGTAAAAGATGTTCTACAAGAAGAACAAAGACTTATACATCATAGAAGACCTTCCTATCATCAAAAGACTCAACATACATTCATCACCCAACCTAGTGGGGATATCCCAATATTGACTCATTCACCTAACCATGTGAAGATACATGATAATACATGAACATTTCATCATTCATCCCAGGCATAGTGGGGAAACCAACATAGGCCGTTACATGACCTTGACATCATAAAAGAGATACATGACATAGTGATGAAATATCTAGACCAAGACTTATGAAAGCCACCAACAGCATCATGATCTGTACCATCAGCCTGCAATACCATTCCTAAACAGTAAGATGTATCATTTAGCTTCATAGACTTTATCAATACCTTCTAACCATAATGCCAACAATGCATTATTCGAAGAATATTCTCCCCCTGAGTGTAAGCCAACCATGTCTGAACCATTTCCTGAGTCTGTTCTGCTCCCCCTGAGCCTGAGCCAACCATGACTGAACCTGGGTCTGTTCTGCTGCCCTTTCTTCATATACGCGACTTTGCAGCCTGTAACTCGCGTATATACGCGACTTGTCTTCAGTCTATCAGCGTATGCAGGATGGAATACTGAATTTCATCACTTTCAGATTCCCCTGTGTCTGTTATGTCAGCTGTCTGAGTTATTCCACACCTTTCTGTCTCTGTCTTCTTCAATTCCTGCAACTGTGATGATGTATGGTCCCCTTGTCTTGAATTTTGAAATCTGCTTCTGCATTCCCTTGCTTTATGCCCATAGTTGTTGCATGTATAGCACCTTATATTTTTCATGTTCCTTCTATCACACTCAAATGCTTTGTGTCCATATGCATTACAGGCAAAGCAATACCCTCTGAAATACCTGGGATGAGATGATCTTTCTTGAACCATTCTACTTCTGCATCTGGCTGCAACATGTCCAAGATTATGACATACATAACATTCAACTTTATTCAGCGGAGGAAATAATCGTCTATCACGTTCATAGTTAGGAGTAAAGGATCTTCCTTGAGGGATTTCTTTTCTTGGTTGTTCCTTGAGCATTTCAGATTTCTCATTAGAGTTTCTTGTCTCACCTTGTGAACTAGATTCACCTTCAACATATTCATGAAAACCAAGACCAGTCTTGATAGCAGGAGATCTTTGACTATTAAGAATATCATCCAAGACTTTAGAACTATCTTGAAATCGTAAAAGCTTATCCTTTTCTTCTAGTTTACCTTTCAAGATATTTACCTCAACTTGATGTTGTTCTTCCTTTTTCAGATACTGCTTCCTTAGGTCTTCTTCAACTTTTTTCCCTTCTTCTACTTGTCGCTTTAGTTTGATCACTTCATGTTCTTGATCTTCAAGATCTTCTTTTAGAGAGAGGATCTTTGATTCAAGTCTCTGAATAGTTGTGCTCTGATCTTTTGCTATATCCTGCAATTTCTCCCTTACCCTGGTTTCCGTTTCCAATAGTTCTTTTAATTTGGCAGCTTCTTCAGTTTCTGCATTCTTCTCTTCATGTGCCATGAGACTTTTAATATCCTCGCTATCATTGGATGAAGCATTCTTCTTCTTGTGCGCCATGAGACTTCTAATATCTTCACTATCTTTAAATGAACTTTTAATATGGGAATAATAGCTTCTACCATCTTCTTCATATATCCTTTCTTTGTTATGAGGACATCTAGCAGCATAGTGACCAACTCTACCACATAGAAAACATTTGAAAGGTAGCTTATCTTTGAACCGTCCAGTTCCACGTTCAAGATTCTTGACAAAATTTACCTCATCTTCTTCCTCTGACACTTCGAATGCGGCCTCTGGTGGTACCTCTAGTCGCATTTCAAAAGCAGTTAGGATCCCGTGAAGCTGTGACATGGTAAGTTTTCGCACATTCTCCTTTTCTTCTACGGCAGATACTTTAGAATCAAATTTAGTAGACAGAGATCTCAAAACCTTTTGAACTAAGACAACTTCCTCAAATTCTTCACCCAGATCCCTCATACAATTCACAATCTCATCCATACGCAGGAAATAATTAGCTACGCTTTCATTACTTCGCATCTTAAGAGTTTCATACCAGATTCTGAGAGTTTGAAGCTTCGCTATTTTTACCAGATCATCTCCTTCGTAGCTTGTAACGATTTTGTCCCATATTTCCTTAGCTGATTTGAGATGCATGATCTTCATAAATTCTGATTGAGTCAAAGTACCCAATAGGACATTAACTACTTTGGCATTGAGCTCATATTGCTTTTTCTCTGCTGGATCTGTAGGAGTTGCTGATGGGAATTTGTATCCTCCTTCTATGAGTCCCCAAACTTCTGCTCCAAGAGACTGTAAATATGCAGTGGTTCTTATCTTCCAGTGAGTAAAATTGTTCCCGTCAAAGACTGGTGGCCTGATGTGTGCCTCTCTTTCTGGATTAGCCATTTTGATGGATCTTTTCCTTCAAGCGATCAAGCTTCCTCTGAAGGACCTGCTCTGATACCAATTGTTGGAAATAATACTGAGAGGGGGGGTGAATCAGTATTATCAGATTAATAAAACCTTTTCAATTTCCTACTCAGAAACATATACGCGACTTCTGTTAAGTGAACCAGCGTGTACATGCGACTGTGTCTAAAGCAACTAGCGTATATGCAGATATCTTATGATTCAGTAAATCTTATCTTCAGTAAATGCATCAGAACATTATTAAGCAATTTAGGAGTAAACAGGTGCAGTATAACAGAACAGAATCATCACACAAGAGCCACACACATGAACACCATGATATAAGGTGGAAACCCAATGTGGGTGAAAACCACCTGCTGCAATTTGTCTCTTTCTTCCTTTAATGAGAAACTTTTTTTACAATATACTGGTGCAGTCCTTTACCAGTATGCAGGCTACAACCTGCAGAGGGCTACAACCCTCTCTTTTGTTTTCCAACTACTTTTGGAAGGGAGCTACAACCCCCTCAGCTCTTGTACTAGCTGATCCATTTACTAGTACGTAGGTGCTGACCCTACAACCTTCAGGGACCACGTTTCATCAATTTTCAGACTGGATCCAAGAGTACAAAGCAAACATTACCGCAATACAATCATCAACTTATACTTGCATCATAATTCATTAAACAACCCAATACCGAATCACTGAAACCCTGTCATCAAGAACACAGAACCCAAACCAGAATCTAGAACTCTGCAACAACCACCAGAATCAGCAACAACCTGAAATATCAACCCTTATCATGCATACGCTACTTCACTGTACCAAAACCGCGTGTATACGCGCTTTCTCCAAAGGCAACCCGCGTGCAGATCTAGAAATGATTACTTCTGCCTTTGCTGTCAGATCCGACCCTTACCAAGCGTCCCGAACAGATAACCAACAATACCAGATCCTCTCACTGCGTCAGCCATACACAATCCATACACCTTTGCCTAGTGATCTTCTCCTTATATAGCTTTAGGCCTTTTTCAATACCAAGAGCCAAAACCATAGAAACACAATACCATCAACTTCAATACTAGGGATCGACACGCCCGTCGAGACACAATGGTCCGAAACCATAGGCACAACTTCCAAGGACTAACCGCCATGGACCAAAGGTACGTTTCCACATACACGCGCTTTTGCTGAAGCCAACCTGCGTGTACACGCTGATTCTCCTTGCTGAACCTGCGTATATCTCTTTCTTGTCCTGCTGTACTGAGATCTGTCTTCTAGTTAAGTTGTCATCACCTGTACCAGTCTCTGAGCACCTGTACCAACCTTCTGAGTGAGTTGCCATCAAGGACAACACTTGAATCATAATGCCAACATGTGATTGGTGCTTCGATGTGTTCTTTGACTTACACAGGCGAGCTTATTAATATCAAAGTAGAGATTTTATGTTTTGTATCTTGTTTGCAATTTCCTTGGTTAATTTGTTAATATAACGAGTAGGTTCTCTACTAGGGCACCAAGGAAATATAAGCCTTATGTACTTCTTTGGTTGACAAAATTATAATTTTTCTTTTATCAACATATTAAGTGTTCTAGTTATCTAGAATTTGGTTGCAAGTAAGGGTTATTCTCTGATTTAAAGAACAAATAATCAGTATGTTTCCTCTAAGTTCTTATGTGAGCACTAAGGATAGCCACTCATGACTCTGACCTTTCAACTCATTACAGGTTCTTATAAATTCCTATTGTACAATTTTCTCCTTCTCAAGAGAGCTCTCCGTCTAGAACATGGCTCCTGTAGTTTTAGAACTTAGAGTAAATTTTAGGGTTTGAAGGGACACTTAGTTTCTTGAATTAATATTGGGTTATTGTGATGGTGCTTTGACTTGGACTCTCTTTGTAACTTTTAAACAATTGCTGGGTGTTTACCTTGGTTACGAGGTTGATGTTTGATATAGGAAACCCCAAAAGGGGAATTGGAAGAAGTCGTACTTTTTGTTTATAATTTTGGAAAAATGTAATATAATATGTTTCTCTTTTTCCTTTAATGCAACTGTCATTTGTTTATTGAATGTTCTAGTTCTATTATATAGAATTTTTATATAAAGAAAGAGCAACAGAGTTAAACATTTATGTTCATTTATTCTCCACAATTGGTTTAGCTGTGGAGTCTCATTCTGGTATGGTTATTTTCATGTTTTTCATAATTATTATATATTGTAACACCCCCTCCTCCTAGGTCCATCTAAGCAACTAGCCAGCTAGGGTAAACATGCGAAAAGATAGGCTATTATAAAGGATTCAACTTCCTTGGTGACCTTAAGGAAATGGAACCAATGAAACATATCAAAGAAACCCATCCACATCAGAAACAACACCCTCAAGGGACATGCCAACCACTCAGACATCATGTCCCTAGGTACCAATGATTAATTGAAACTTTAACCCCTGGTCACTCTCATGCTATATGCATGACAATGTACAATAACTCAAAGTCACTCTCATAGGCTTATGTGCCAGCGACTGTGGACTTTTCTCCACAGACCTATGCCAACAACCCTGAGATTTGAGCCATTTTTCTATCCCATAATCCCTACATTTACCCAAAACTTGCTACAACCTTCAGAATCCATCAAAGACATGATAAAAATGTTGATAAATAAAAAATCAACCTTAGGACTAGGCCTAAGCATCCCCAACTGGGATTGGCATTCTGTCAAAAACTTGGCATCACTGCAACCTATAGGTCTAAGATACAAGAGAAAGCATAAATGGTTGAAACGATTTATGAAACATAACCAAAAGGATCACCTCCTTCTCCATTGAACTATTATATCATCAATTAGGTCCTTCATCCATGCATTTAACAATTAAAAGTAAATTCACAAAATAACCATGGCATGAACCAATCACTTAACCATGCTTATAACCAACATAAAAACATATAAATATTAGAGACATGAAAACCATTAAATCCACATATAAACCAGTGAAAAAGTAATAGAACTTAACTTTTATTAATCATAGGTGTTATCGTTCAATATTTTTGAGGTTGAGGGAGAAAACACATAGGACAATATCAAAACTGTTTGGTTCCTATAATACTAGTGATTACCCCATTACTATTGTAGTTGTATACCTTATTAATATTTTTATGCCCCTATTATCCCCATATTGTTATTACTATGCCCCATAGAATCCCTCTATTGTTATTTTTGTGGCTTTATATTATTATTGTTAGGTCGGCTGGGTTATATTGTGACTCCTTAGACTCCTATATATAGAAAGGAGGTTTTTCATTTGAATCATCCAAGAATTGCTCATTTGTGTAATGTAAAGGAGGTTGTTCCCTTGAAGAGGCTGAATTCTAGGGCGTTGATCTCTCTTTTCTATCTTTTTGGTGAGCTAGTTTCATAACATTTGGTATCAAAGCTTTGGATTCTAGGGTTTTGCTGCTCCAAAAAGGCCATCGTGGAATTTTCACTGTAACCTTTTTTCTACGACATTTCAGAAGCTAAAAGAAGAAACCATTTGAGAAGAGATAGTGCTGAATCTTGGGTCCGAATTTTACAGCTTTTCGCATTATAATTGAGGAGATATGATCTGAGGAAGTTGGTCTTTTTGCAGACTCCTGAATTACGTTCCAAACAGGTGACCTGGGGAAATCGTTATAACTTTCTCTCTGAGAATCAAATTTAAATCTCGTTAGAATTTACAGAAAGAGGAAAGATTGTAGTTTCTTGTATATCTTTTCCAGATCCAAAGGTCGAAACAGTGACTCGTGGCACGTCGTATAAGTTCACTCTACTGAACTAGTCTATATTCAGGTGATCTTGGGAGATTGTGCATAACTCTTCCTTAGAGAATCCAATTTGGATAAGACTGGTGGCAGTGGAAAGAGGACACAAAGGTCTATTGAACTTCATAATTTTAGAACTGGATGATCTGAAATTTCAGAGATACATCAGATTCAATATCAAGCTTCTACAAAGTGGAAAAAGGTGTGTAGTTTTTATTTTTATTTTTGCATAAGCTTGGTTTGAAAAATTAGTTTGAATCAGTAATTGATGCCCCAAGGGAAGAAAATGAAAACACCTAGTAAGCAACCTAAAATCTGTAGCATGACTCATGAAGAAGACGAAGAAATGCAACATGATATATCAAAATTATGAGCCCAAGTGCAACAAATGTCACTTGCACAAAAAGCAACAGAATCTAAGATGGATGGTTTAAGGAAAGATGTATAATCTAAGATGGATGGTTTAAGGAAAGGTGTAGAAGCTAAGATGGATTGTTTAAAGAAAGGTATAGAAACTAAGATGGATGGCATGGAAGCTAAGATGAATGGCATGGATGCTAAAATTGATGGCATGGATGATAAGATGGAAGAATTGAAGATAAATATGAATAAGTTGCTACAAGAAATGGTCATTAATGGTGAAAGGGTAGTAAAGGAAACTCATGATGAGAACAAAAAAAATGTTAATCATTATTCCATAGACTCTAATGTTGGATCGAAGATCCACAATATTCCAAAAATAGATATGAGGAAGTTTGATGGAAAGGATCCCGCAAATGGATATTACAGATGGAGTAATTTTTTGATCTCAATAATGTGCAAAACACACAAAAGGTACATATTGCAATTTTATATTTGGAACCAAATCAGTTTGTATGGTATCAATGGCTTTTCTCTCATAAACAAATTATCACTTGGGCAATTTTTATGGAAGAATTGATCGCACATTATGAGGATACAAAAAGAAACACTTTTTTTAGCCAATTGATAAGTCTCAAACAGAAGGGTTCAATAATGGAGCACATTGAGGAGTTCCAAAAATCGCACATAAGGTTAAAAAATATTCCAGAGGAGCATAGGATTGATGTGTTCATAGGGACTTTAAAGGATAATATCCAACATGATGTTCACATTTGGGAACCTGATTCATTAGAGAAGGCATTCAGGTTAGCAAGAAAAATGGAAATCAAAATTATGGTAACCAGGAAGCATACCACTCACAACTATAAAGATTGAAGTGTTGTTGCCCCTAGTCTTCCACAACCTATAAGGTTGACACCACAGCAATTGGAAGAAAAAATATCAAAAGGACTTTGTTACAGCTGTGATAGCAAATACACTAAAGGTCATAAGTGTGATGAGAAGAAATTATTCTACATAGATTGTGAAGAGGAAGAAGAAAAGGAGCAAGAAAGGTTAAAAGAAGAGGATATACTCCAGGAACAAAGCGTAGATAAAAAGGAAATCAATCTGACCATATCTTGTAATGCGTTGGTGGGAATTACCACTCCTCAAACCATCAAGATAGAAGGAAAAATCAAGAAGAAAAAGGTAATAGTGTTGATTGATTTAGGAAGTACCCACAATTTTATTTATTGTAAGGTAGCAAAAGAATTGAATTGATTCTTATATCCAACACCAGAGTGTCAAGTGATGGTTGCAAATGGAGGAATAATAAATTGCTCTAGAAAGTGTCATAATATCAAGCTATCCATGGGAGAATATGTATTGACTAGCCCAATGCTTTCCATTCCAATGGGAGGTGCTGATGTTGTACTAGGAGTCTAATGGCTACAATCGTTGGGTACAATAGCTTTTAATTTTCAAGAATTTTTTATGAAATTTTCTATGGAAGGAGAGGAAATTGAATTAAGGGGTATTGTAGGGAAACCAGGAAAGATAATCAGCTCTAACGGTATGACAAATCTTCTAAAAAAGGAACAAAGTGGTGTAATTGTACAATTATGTTCGCTAGATGTTTCCACATTGGAATCATCTATTTCTCCAAATCTCTAAAAAGTCTTGGACAATCATTCCAAGGTATTTGAGACTCCAAAAGGTCTCCCACCTATTCGTGATCATGATCATGCTATTCATCTGATTCCAGGAAGTGTTCCTCCAAACTTCATGCCGTATAGATATCCCTATGCCAAAAAGAGTGAAATTGAATGTATGGTTGCAGAAATGCTAGAGATTGGCATAATTCAACCAATTCAAAGTTCTTTCTCTGCTCCAATAGTATCGGCGCACAAGAAGGATGTATCATGGCGCATGTGTCCGGATTATAGTGTTGTTGGGAAAAGTATCCAATACAGAATGACCCTATCCCACTCTAAGGGTGATAGTACCTCAGCAACAATCGAAGCAAAGCTATCTAAGATTTCTTCTTTATGAAAGTAAAATAGGGGAGAAAGAGATCCACTAACCGATGTCTTTCGCTAATGGTTGATCCAATCTTCTCTCCCTGCTGCTTGCTCCTAGCTCCTTGCTCTTTCACTGGCCCAGCTACACCAAGATCCTGCAAAATGGCAAGAGAGGGAAACTACAAGAAGCATAAATTCATAATTGATTCAAGGATTAGGATAAATCAAATACACAAGCATAACAATACACCATTGAGACACATGCATATAGAAGAACCTAAAATGCTTTATTAATGGAAGAAGTAAAGTTCAGGAAGTGATACAACCATAAAAGGCCCAATCCAGCATCACCTCCCAGCAGAAAGAAATCTCCTCTTCAGCTCCTTCAAAGAAAATCACCCAATAGTTCTAAACTAAAACCAACAGCACTTCCTTACATTCACCAGATTCCAGCCTCCCTAGACCTCATGAGAGAGCTCTATATATAGTAGTTTTGGAGAAAGGATGAGTCATCTTGAAGCTGGCATGAAGCTGACTAGTGTCCTCTCCCACTTTAGTTATTCTTCAATTCTTGGGTCCACTTGGAGGTTCTTGCTTCCACTTGGAGATCTAGACCCTCTTACTCATCACCAGTCGAATTCCTTGATCCAAGTGTCATTTTGGAAGCTTCCTGGGCATTGACACCTTGAGGAATGACTGTGCCACATGTCCCAACTCGCCCAGCGCAGGTAGCCTTCTTTGCAGTTGACATTCAGCGCAGGTAGACAGTGGAGCAGTTGACCTTTAGTGCAGATGCTCAGTGGAGCAGTTGACATGATCCAGAATTAGCTTGTTTTTGAGTGTTTTCAGGTGGAGAACTGCTATTCAGTGCTGTGGTTTGCTGACCTTGTTCCTCTAGGGGTAGGAACAACATGTTTAGGGACTTTGGATCCCTTAGATTATGTACATTTCATGCTTCATGCTGTAAGGCACAAAAATGTCTATAACAGCTGCCCCCTAAAGTATGAGGTCGTTTATCGGGTGAAATTCTTTATCAGGAGGATCCGAAGTTCATTCAATCACTGAGAGGCGACCTGTAATAAAATAAAATACAATACATTATTTTTCATTCTGCTTTCATGATCTAGCTGAGGCGGGTATTCCCATGCTCAGCTTTATAAATTCATTTTGGTACATAGAACAGACGATCGTCTGATGGTAGACTGATAATTCTCTGCTGAAATTATCATCCTTTGAGTAGGATGATCATCTGCTGCAATGATGTACATGTCAAATGTCTTTATATTTCCTGAATATATATCGCAGCCCAAATCGATGAAACTAGATCCGGGGTCTTCAAACTTGTTCGATCTTCACTCTAAGTACAAGTCAATCCATGTGAGAATTGCGCTGAAGTCGAACATGGAAACACATCGCTTGATTACCGGTCAATGATGTAAACCGTTAACAAGCGCGATAGGAATCACCGATAATGATAATGACCCTCAAGGTATTGCAGTACAATTCACGTGGTGTGAATAAAGGACTTGGCGTCGAACACCACGCAAAATCTTTCGGTCGAAGGTCATTGATGTATACCTGTCTCCGAAAGTGAGAAACTTGCCATTGAGGCATGCAAGCTTCAAAGTACTGGGGGGGTTTGTTCCTAGATCAACTTCTTGGATAATGAGCTGAAGTCGACAAGAAGCGATCTGTCAAAGGAGGGCCTTAATGAATCCCACATCAGTGACATGGAACGGAGCTAATGATTTTCATGGAGGTGAAAACAATCTGTGACATATAATTCAGGGTGGCGGTCATGGATGGATGAAGGATAATGTATGGTAGTGGATGGGACACGGTTGACTCTTTCTGAACAACATATCTTGAACATATAATGACACTGATGCGATGGATCGGTAGCATTACCCCAAATGTGGATGGTTTGGCGAGACCACGGTGATGAGACCGGTGAATGAAACAACCCAACCCGATGTGATACGGAGGAAAAGTGTCATGTTCAAGAGAGACTTGCTACCATTAAAGCTTTGAGGTTCTCCCAATTTTTCCCTAGTCATTTCTGACCAGTACCTCTTTATTTTTGTCAAGCTTGAGGAGGATAACATATGCTTGTTCTATAACCTACCCTTCGGGCAAGCCCATCGCTATGTTTTAACGAGCCTAGCGATAGGGAAACTCGTTCTCGTCTAAAGACAAGTTTGTCGCTATTTAATCATTTTAACGAGTCTAACGACAAGGAAAACTCGATCCTTTTCATTTTTAGAGAGTATGAAAAGGTACAGAAAGTTAACTCCAAAATTCATTTTTCGTCATCTAATCCCTTAAGTCCGAAAAAGTATAAAACAATACAGAAGGGATGAGTTTTTGATAACTTTAACGAGCCGAATAAAACAAGCGCTCGACCTTTTTTTGCAATAATCCCTCGGGTCCAAAAAGATTAAAATCTAGAGGAGGGATAGCTCTTCCGGTCACTTTAACGAGCTGGAAGGCCAAAACTCGGCAAACTTTTCATATTTTATGAGTCAGATGAAAAGAGCTCAAAGAAGACTCGTCTTTTGAGGAACGAGTGATAAACAGGGATAGCAGCAGATTCCAGGTACAGGTTGGAATTTTCCAATCATGGCAGTGTCACAAGGATGGCTAGGTGAAATCACTCTTCGCAACTGTTCCTCAAAATGGGTAAACAATCACATGGAGGTGAACGATTGGCCAAATGACGGTGGAGGTGGCAGGTGCAAACATGACCAAGGCTTTTCATGGCTGATAAATTTACGATCACAGAGGTTATTTACCGGAATAGGTTCATTTTTTATTTAAAAATGAGCTTAAACTCTGGGGGAAACATTGCTCACTGCTTTTATTTATTTTTTAACGAGCATGAAGACCGCGTTAAAACTGCTCGGATCTTGCGTTTACTTTTTAACGAGCATGAACTTTATGCTAAAACTGCTCGAATATATGGTCAAATTTTGATTTTTTTTTTTTACCATTACTAGCTTTTCTCTTTTCAAGGATAGTACTGCATTTTGAATTGCTGCAACAAACTTTTTTAGAAATGAATAATATTTGCATGAAAATGAGATTATAACCCTAATATTTCGCTTTGAACTACGTAAAAAGCCATTAAAAGGTTTTTTTACCTCTCATTTTACCATTTCATTTGCATTTTGTTTGTTGGAGCTCTGGAGGTGCCTCTTTCCCCTTGATTTTCACCAGCTGATTCCGGAAGATTCTGCGGACGATTTTCGGCGCCCTCTGGACCAGGTAGGAGCTAAACCCTAGCTCTTTCTTTTCATGGTTTCCTTTTCCAGTTTTATGCATGTTTTTCAGTCTTTCTGAGCCTCAGGGGTTTTGCCAGGGCGCCCTAACTTCAGCGCAGGTTCCCCATTCGAAACCTGCGTTGAATGTCAAACTTCCTTAAGGCAGTCTGACCTTCAGCGCAGGTGGGACACTCTCTGCCTGTGTTGGGCTCAAAAAACTGAGTTTCCAGCTCATTTTTTGATGAATTTTCGCCAGTTTTTCATCAAAATCAGGAACTTACTCCTTCTCTTGTTTGTTTTGCAGGGAACTTTGAACAAAATGTCCCTTACATGGCGAGAACGAGAACATGAAGAGGAGGACATGATTGCCCTCCATGACCCTGTCACAGTGAACTCACTGCGGAACTCTGGCCTGCTGAAGTTTTTCCGTATCTCTAGCATGAGAGCACAAATCACTTTGCTACAGTATATGCTTGATGCTTGGGATCCTATTAACCAAGTTTTCCAGATTAGGGGAAAGTCCATCCCCTTGACCATAGAGGACATGTACTTCTTGACTGGATTGTCAAGGCGAGGTGCCCCCATTTCCTTGTCAGGTACGGCCCGGGGGACCAATTCCGTGAGAGATTATGTCCGCCAGTATTGCAGGGAAGGTTCTCAGCCGAGCAGAGACGACAAGATTGTTATCCGTGAGATTACTGACAGGTCTCTCAGGTCCATTCTGTATACCATTGGTAGGATGGCCGGTAGCGCAGCTCTACATGTTGCCAACAGATCTTATATGCAGCACGCCTTGGAGTGTCTCCAACCGAAAGTATTCCACTGGTGTGATGCAGTACTTGTTCAGATGAAAAGTCAGTTGACCAAGGTGAAGGACGGGAAGCTGAAGAACGTTGGATTTGGTTCTATTCTGACTGCCTTCGCCTTGGAGAAAATCCCACTGATGCAGCCTCAGTACATTATACTCGACTTGCCTTCTCCGACCGAGCCACGCATGCAGAGGTGGGTTGATCACATGTCTAGGCATGCTGGTCAACCTCAGATTACTTTTACTGATGCCTTCTTCAGGTGGTTCGAGCGCCAGGAGATGGTCTTCTCCGAGTATCCATATGTGGGTATGGATTTCCGAGGTGATCCGGATTTGGTGTTACCGGATGGCGAACAGTGGGGTGCTATTGGTAAACTCTTTGACCATATTATTGTTTACTGTTCTTATTTATAATGTTGTTGTGCTTTATTCTATCAAGACTTTTAATCATACTCTTGGGTGCATGCAGATGTTGGTCTTGTCTGTCCAGCAGTTCGTCCGAGACCGCCAGTTGCTGCCCCGACAGTGGAGCCTGTTAGGAGAGCTATCTTCCGCGACCTTGACGATACTGAGACCCTTACAACTGTGCAGGAGAAGGTTGAGAGCCTTACTCTCGGCATTCCCGATGTGAGGATTGATGAGTTACCTTTACAGCTGCAGCGACACACTACCGGTGTGCCTAGACGATGGACTCGTCTCTTGCGCATGATTGCACAGGCCGTGACGTGCTATCATGAGCACCACTAGGCTAGGGTTCCCCCTAGCATCTTTTTGAGCTTTAGGTCATATGACCAATTTTTTCTTGGTTACAGAACATTATGTATGAACTATAAACAGCTTATATATATTTTGATTTTTGAGTTTTATTCTGATTGAGTTATATGATCCGTATGTACAATCTTTGATGATGTGTCCTTTTTATAAATGTTGCAAATGTCTATCTAACACATAGTTTGCTAATGAGTCAGTTAATGTGTTTAAGTTTCTGGAAATATGTTGACATTGAATTGAATCAAATCATCTTTCCAAGATCTTAACCCTTAGGAACATGAGATTAATAGCTGGATTGCGAACAAAATATATACCATTGAGTTGTAGTATTACGAGCTGTGAGTCTAGCCTGACAATTATTCGACATATGCCACGTGTGATGGCATCAGAGAGTAGTTCTATCAACGCGCTATACTCAGCGATGTTATTCGTTGATTGCCCAATACATACACTTCTGAAACTTACTAACTCGCCGCTTGGATCAAAAATGGCCCAGGCTGCGGAGGATAGGTTTCGCGAACTACGACTCGCTCCGTCGGCATATCCAACACATGTCTCCAGAAGGTTCGACATCTGCAACAAATGAGAAAGGTGGATCACTTGACCAGAACAAATACTTTAGCGAAAACAAAATACAACAAAAGCATTTAGGTTACTATTTAAGCATAGTAACGCTTGAGGTACAGCCCGTTACGGGGCTGCGCCAGTGGAATTCCATCATCATCCATTAACTCGTAGGCTCCTTTTGCTAACACCCTTTTAACAATATAGGGGCCCATCCATAAGGATTTGAATTTACCTGCTCCCAATTTATCGGATTCTTGGTCATAAAGCAAGACCAAATCACCTTCTGAGAAGACACGGGGTTTGACACTTTTGTCGAACTGAGCCTTGAGTCGTTTCTTATGGGCTTCGTTAGCCAAAGCAGCATCACAACGGGTTTCATCCAATTGGATTAATTCCAAGAAACGAGCCTCTTCTTCTGAAGTTCCGGGGAGAAGATCGATTGCGAGTTTAAGCGACGAAATTTCGCACTGGATTGGCAAGACTGCTTCCAGGCCATACACCAGTTGAAAAGGTGTGAACCCGGTTGCGTTCTTTACCGACGTTCGGTAAGCCCACAAGGCTGAGTACAGGATTAGGTGCCACCTTCTTTTATGAACCCTGATCATCCTTTGCAACATACGCTTCAGGACCTTGTTGATTGCTTCAACTTGTCCATTGGCTTGCGGATAATACGGGGTAGAGCTGTCGTGAGATAGCCCTAGTTTAGCAGCTAATTCGACCATCATGTGATTGCGGAAATGCGATCCATGATCTATAACTATAGCCTCTGGTACGCCGAACCTGGCGACTACATGATTAAAAAAGAAAAGGGCAGCTGTTTCACCAGTGTTATCCAATGTAGGCATCGCCTCGACCCATTTGGTAAAATAGTCAACAGCGACTATAATATACCCATGCCCCCCGGTCGAGGTGGGGTTACATTGCATGAAATCGATGCCCCACTTGGCAAAGGGCCCAACAACAACTATCGGCTGTAAAGGTGCGGGTGGTCGTCTAGTTTTGCTATCAAAAATTTGACAAGCATGGCAACTTCTGACTGCGGTTATGCAATCTTTAAACATGGTTGGCCAGAAGTATCCTGCTCGTAAGATTTTTTGTGTTGTTGCATATCCAGATTGATGCCCCCCACACGCGCCTGAATGACACTCATTCAGGGTTTTTTCGGCCTCCTCATGGGTAAGGCACCTCCTCAGAACTGTATCGATACCACGACGGTAAAGTGTATCACCGACGATCATGTAGTCTTTTTCTTGGTATCGTATACGTTTTTGTTTGGAGAGAGAGGTGTTTGGCCTGAATTTTTGGGTTTGGAGATAAACTACGATATCTCCATACCACTCATCGCTTGTAGATATCAGAAACAAACTTTCATCCACGATTGACTCTTCTGATGTTTCATCGTTGGACAACGATGGGAGATCGCACAATAATTCTGCGAAAACTAGAGCTTTCTTTGACTTGGATTTTACAAATTCCAGATCAAACTCTTGAAGGATCGCTATCCATTTTGAATATTTTCCCCCCAGCAACTGTCACGACAGTATATAAGTCATGTCGTTGCAATCTGACAAGATGGTAGTTTTCCGAAAGAGGACATAATGTCGAAACCTTTGAATCGCTTGAACAGCTGCAAGCGCTAGTTTTTCCACATAAGAATATTTACTTTTTGTATCATTTAAGTTTTTACTTAAATAATAGATAGGATGTTCAATTCCATCGACTTCTTGAACTAAAACCATTGCAGTGGTCGTATTCGCTGCAGCCAGATACAGGTTAAAATCTCTTTGATAGTCTGGGGCGTAGATTAATGATGCTTTTACTAGACAATCTTTCAGAGCATCAAAGGAAGTTTGCGCCACCTGGTCCCATACCAAAGGTACATCCTTTTTCAAAAGACGAGTATAACCTTTAGCAAGTTCTGCGTAATTTGGAATGAACCTCCTCAGAAAGTTTTCTTTCCCTTGGAGTTTCTGAATCTGAAGCATATTTGAAGGTGGAGGCAAATTAATGATTGCTTAAACCTTACAGGGGTTGAGACGAATCCCATCCTTAGAGACTACAAAGCCAAGTAAATGACCAGAACCGACGCAAAATACACATTTGTGCGGATTGAGTCTTATCTTGTAGTGTTGGCAACGTAGAAATATCGCTCTTAAATGCTGCGGATGATCAGTCCGCTTTCGCGAATGAGCCGGAAGATCGTCGAGATAAGGTTGAACAATGTTCTTGATGTCATGGAAGGCATAATTCATCGCCCTCTGAAACGTCGCCCCTGCGTTCTTTAAACCAAAGGGTAATTTTGGATAAGTGAATGTGCCCCACGGACAAATAAATGCAGTCTTTGACTGGTCCTGTGGGCGGATATTTATTTGATTATACCCGGAAAATCCATCCATAAATGAAAAGATTTCACATCCGGCGCATTCATCAATTATCTGGTCGATGAAGGGTGTAGGGTAGTTGTCCTTCGGACAAGCTTGGTTTACATCCCTATAATCAACACACACTCTAATCGTCCCTTGTTTCTTCATAACAGGGACAATATTCGATACCCAATTGGTTAGAGGAACTGGGTAGATGAATCCAGCATGGAGAAGTTTCTCAACTTTTGCCTTAATGGCAGCGGCTTTCTTGGGGTGCACCTGTCGAAGCCGTTGTCTTACTGGTTTGACATCAGGATACATTTTGATTTCATGTTCAACGATACTCGAGTCAATGGCTGGCATTTCATCATATGACCAAGCAAAGACATCTCTGAATTCGCGAAAAAGAGCGTTATATATTTCCAGTTCTGAAGGGGAACAACCTTTGCCGACATAAATATTCTCTACAATATATGTTTTAGTCGAGATATTTATGGCTATAGTCTCTTCAATATTGGATAGGTTTCACTCGGAATCCACCGTGTTTACAGTATTTGTTAGGAATTCAAAAACTGAAGGGTGATAAAGGTCATTTTGAGTATCTTCTTCATATTCCGGAAGAAGGGAACGATGGTGGTGATCATTCCATGGTGCCCCCTCAATCAACATTGATTATAAGATTCCTTCGTCAGTCCCATGTACTTTCGACCAAGGATCTAATGGGGTTCCATATTCTCTAGACCTATCTACCCAAACGCTTGACGAGCGTTGATTTGGGTTCGCCTCCCATGCTTGAAACATTGATTGCTACAATATTTTTAAAGGGCTTGGGGGCAAAACCATTGTACGATCCATGTTGACATTGTCTTTCGCGACCTTTTTGGAAGATATCATGTTGCAGGTTGCTACAAATGGTACATTTCCTATATAAATAGGAGGTGGTAGCGCGAAAGTTCCCATCAATGTGGGGTCTTTCAATAATCCTACTCCGATATCTTGAAGCGAATGGTTGCTCTCATGGATCATGGGAATGCTTCCTGTAACTTGTGAACCATTAGGGAGGAAGTTTTGTTGGTCGACGAACGTAATCCCTCCTTCAAACGGGAATGTGATCTTCCTAAAATAAGTCGACACAACAGCTGCCATGGCATAAATCCATGGTCTACCCAGTAGGATGTTATAGTCAAGATTTCCATCAATGACCTCAACATCAATTTCTACTGTTTTTCCTCCTAGTTCAACCTTCAAGTTATTAAGGATACCGTACGGGGTATAAGCCCTTCCGTCGAAAGATTTTAATGTCGTCGAAGATCGCGACAAGGTTGGAGATCCTAAAGTTTTCCAGCAACTCATCGACATAATACATGTTGATGCTCCCTCATCATTAATTGTTTTGTGAACAGTTTTGTTGAGGGCTTTCACTTGAATAAGGAAAGCTAGTTGAGCTGGTAACTGAGGATCGTATCCCTTGTGATCAAAGGATACAAGATTGGAATCCTTAGGATCAACCCCACCAATAGCCGATAACAACGCCTGCCTTTGGGTTGGACAATTTTGTAGCACCTCAAGAGTCGACATAGCGGATGGCGATTGTGCCAAATCTTCCACTATGTTATAATGCTGCGCCGCTCTGGCGCGAGGATTAAATGTCGACTTGTGTACTACTCCCTTTGGTGGTTTTATTGTTAATTCAGGAATGATGGGCGGTACAACTTCTGTCGAAGTTGTTGTCGATCTACTTGGTTGATCTTTACCTTTTTCGTTCGACAGTTGAGGATTCCCATAATCTTTGTTCCTTGTCGAGATCAGAGCATCATTCTGCTGTTTCGAGACCGACAACATAAGTACTTGCGACGGGGAAGCATTTCCACTATCAACCAGATTTTGACCTGGGTTGGGAAATGGATCAGTTAACACAGCTGAGGTTTGGGAACTTTTAAAGAACCTCTTTAACTCAGCTTTGAATGGTCAATTCTTTGTGTAATGGTCCTCATCATCACATATTTGACATGGATAATTTTGTTTCCCTTTCCCAGGAGGGTTTGAAGAATTTTTTCGAGGAGATGATTCACCATGTTTCTTCTTCTTCCCTTTGTTTTGCTTCTTCTTGCTTCCTGGTTGATTGGTTTCTTTGCCCTTATCTACTGATACGGCATTTACTTCCGAAGCAAGAATTTCTTCTTTTGCATTTTGATCTGAATTCTTACGGGCTTTCTTTGACGAAGCCTTTATCGATTTCGCGTTTGCCGTGCCAATCACGCCATCACCGGCATGAGAGTCACTATTGGATTTAGGAGGGGGATGAATTGAAAATTCCAGTCTAGGGGCGTCAGGTATTTTGTCGTAGAGCGTGCCAGACTGAGTATAAACTAAGTCCACATACTGTGCACGAGCGATAACTTGCTCCTCTGTTACGACACCCCCTTTTGCCACATCTTCCGTTATAGAAGGAAGTAACAACTTTATAAACCATTCAACTAACAGCTGATCGGGAACATATGTTTTCACCATCCTACGATGACGACACCACTCATGTATATGATCAGATATATGGGTGGCAGTTGTCTGTTTGAAGTTGGTTAATATTTCTGTTCTCGTTTCATACCTTATCGGTAATTGAAAATGGGTTAAGAAAGTCGTGGCTAGGGAACTAAAATTGTCGAACGAGGCTCTAGGTAATTCAATATACCATTTAGCCGCTGGACCTATCAATGTCCTCTGAAAACGGCGAAGCCTTATTGGATCGTCGTTTAGGGTGTTCGACGAACACCACAGATGGAAATTCATCACGTGATTCGATGGGTCTTCGCCTGGATTTCCATTGAATTTAGGAATGTCAGATGGAAGTTTATGAGGAATCGCTGGCCACCAAGGGGCATAAGCAATCAGATCGTTAGTTAACCGGTGTAAATCGGGTAACTCTAAAGTCGCCACGAATGCTAACTGTTGATTCAGGTTAGGCGAAGCATAACCGGGGTACGATGGAATCGCTTGAGCAGTGGGTCTTTGCATACCAGCATAATGTAATTGATGTTGGTATGACTGATACGGTTGGTGGACTTGACCACTGTAAAGTGGTTGGTTTTGACCGTTTTGGATATACGGTTGTCCACTGTTCACAAAGATCTGCTGCTCAGAACCTTGATACACTTGTTGGAATTGCGGTTGTTGGTATTGCACAAGCCATGGTTGTCAAGCCATGTTCTGTTGTGCTATGCTAACCGTTGGACCGAGGTGTGGGGTAATTGTACCCGTTTGGACCTGTGTCACTCCACCAGTTGGCGATTGTGGTTGTGACCCATGGTCAAGGGGCTGTTGTATTACAACCTGAGAAATCTAAGGTTGACATGCAACAGGCATCGCTTGAACTTGTGACACTGTTACAATAGCCGGTGTGTTTGGGATGTTCGTCATAGGTACACACTGTTGCATAGAATATACAACCCTTGGTTGTTGAGGTAGCATAGGTACCCAACTACTTGATGCAATTCCAGTATAACCTGAATACTGTTGTGAACTCACGTATGGGTACCCTCCCGGAGGGGGTAATGAAAGGGCATACTGCCCCCCATACGGTAGCAATCCGGAACTCAAGGGGATTGATTATCCTTGGGGACTGGATTGCCCAAATTGACCTCCAAATGGATGAATTTGGCGAGTCTCAATATAAGAGTTGCCGGGTATTACTCCGGATGAAAAAACTGGAACAGACCATACTGTCGAAATAGTCCCTTGGTGGACTCCTTCTAGCTGTTGAGAGCTAGTCGGGACAGCTGGTATGCCGGCAAACATTGTCGGAGTGACAGCAGGGGCTTCTGCTGTCGCTGTGTCATTTGACACAGTCCTAGATGATGACGTTTTTTCAGACATTTTAAGTCTATCCAATAGATTGCCTAGCGATTCTACAGGAACTTCCACTTGTGGTGGATTAACCTCTGATGAAGGAAATAGAGTGACCCCGACTCCAAAATGAGTTGGAGTACTTGCTTGCGGATCCTCTGCAATTTCCTCTATCGCAATCAAACCCGGTGGAAGAGGAAGACCGTCAGGTCCGTAAAATATTTCTGGTGCCGAAGAAGTGGTTGTTTCGACAGCGACAGTTGTTTGAGGAACAAAACTCTCTGGACCGGTTACTGATGGAACTGGTTCAGTTATACAAGTATTTTCCCCCAGACTAGGATTAGTATTACTGTCCTTCTGTGGCTGTTGAACTTGTTCTATAGAGGTAGGGTTTCCAGAAATGTTTGGAGTAACCGGAACCTCAGATGTAGTTGGAACACTCGTTCTAACTTTTATAGGAGATTTTGAACCGGTTAAACTAGTCTGCTTTGTCCGTACTGTTTTCGATTCCGGAGACAAAGACGGTTGACTCGTAAGCCTCCGCGAATGACAGGGTTTCAATTGACTTTCTTCCACGATTGCGGATTACTCGATCAACCAAAATACTAAAAGGGGAATTTTGTGTTTTCGAATTGAATGAATTTTATTAGACGCTTTTAGACACAACTTGATTTTTCACTTTTTAAGAGTCGAGAAAAAGCTAAAGATGACTCTAGTCTCCTTCGATGTTTTAACGAGCCCGAAGTGACAAATGCTCGGGTGGACTTTTTCAGTTATAGAGTTTGAAAAAGGCCAAAAGAAACTGCTCTGGAGATCTAGGCAGAGGGTGTGCCAAACCTTTCGCAAAACCACAGAATACGTTTTACGGTACGGGTGGTCGATCTTTGTGAATGCTGTGTTCACTGCATTGCGATTAGTAGGGCGGCCGACACGGCTTCCTATGGATAAAAGATATATTCCTATAGGGGTCTCCCAATATATACGCGACGGTACGTGGGAGAACAAGTCCGTATTAGTGCCACCGACTCTCAGGAGGAATCACCCACCTTCTTCGAGATCGACAGTCACTACGTTTAACGACGCCGGAACACGTCTCTAGCTTAGACCTCTATGTGTTTGCGTTATGTTTCAAAGCGTTGTTATGTTCATTCAATATATTTTAAGTTGATCTTTTTAAAGTTTTCCTTTCAAGGTTCACCACGAGATGTTTTGATACAAATTCCTAAATGCAGTCTAAGATGAGAAGCAAGCTTTTCAAATCTTTTAACTTTGAAAATCCTAACTACTGAGGGAAAAGAAAGACATCATCTTTTCACACAGATCAAAGAGCACACACTAATGCACTTTTTCCCTAAATCAACATACAAACTTATCAAATGAAAAATGCACAATGCATGTATTTCTTTTCTCTTTCTTAATGTTGATGTAATACAAAAAGAAAGTTGTTGTATAATTTTGAATTCAATTTCAAGTGAAAGCAAACAAACTTTTGTCCAAAATCAAAAGACACCTTAAGATTTACTTGTTTCGACACTAGAAATACATAAATTCAAACCATATGACGAAAGAAAAAGCTCAATCAGCTATGAACAACAAACAAACTAACTCTTAAGATCAAAACGACACTTATCACAGGTCTAGATCTAAGAGGCCACAACAAGACTAGTTCACTTTCGTTATGGGAAACTGCAAATGATATAAGAAATACACAAAGAACAAATACAGTTTCTTTATACAACCGAGGCGGAATAGTGGCAAGGAAAGTTGGTTTCAGATAGGCACATTGACTAATAACAGGTTGCAAAAAACAAGGATGAAAACAGGGCAATAAATAGGAGGGAACCCCAGTAGCACTAGCAAAAACTGGTTCAGCGTAGGTAGAACACTGGCAGTTTGACCTTCAGTGCAGGTAGCCCCTTCGGGACCTGAGATGAAATGTAGACTGCCTTCACAGTGCCTGCATTGAAGAGATAAACTTTCGTTTTCTCAGTTTCCGGGTTACAGATTGCTCAAAAATTCACAGTTTTTGGCCAAATCAGAAGCTATCAATCAAGTACAGACTAAAGGATGAAAAGGAGGATGAAAATCTATCACTAAGAGCTATTCAAAGTCCTTGTGGATCAGCTCTTCAAATCATAAACATGCCCAGAAACTGAGCTAGAGTAGCTGCCCTCTACTTTGCACTTGAAAGATCCAAATGCAGTTCGATTCGGTACTCCCTGTGTTTAGGAAATGAATAGCAAAAACACAAACAACCAACAAGATACGATCCCCAGTGGAGTCGCCAATTTGTTGTTGGGAAAAGTATCCAATATGGAATGACCCTATCCCACTCTAAGGGTGATAGTACCTCAGCAACAATCGAAGCAAAGCTATCTAAGATTTCTTCTTTATGAAAGTAAAATAGGGGAGAAAGAGATCCACTAACCGATGTCTTTCGCTAATGGTTGATCCAATCTTCTCTCATTGCTGCTTGCCCCCAGCTCCCTGCTCTTTCACTGGCCCAGCTACACCAAGATCCTGCAAAATGGCAAGAGAGGGAAACTACAAGAAGCATACATTCATAATTGATTCAAGGATTAGGATAAATCAAATACACAAGCATAACAATACACCATTGAGACACATGCATGTAGAAGAACCTCAAATGCTTTATTAATGGAAGAAGTAAAGTTCAGGAAGTGATACAACCATAAAAGGCCCAATCCAGCATCACCTCCCAGCAGAAAGAAATCTCCTCTTCACCTCCTTCAAAGCAAATCACCCAATAGTTCTAAACTCAAACCAACAACACTTCCTTACATTCACCAGATTCCAGCCTCCCTAGACCTCATGAGAGAGCTCTATATATAGGAGTTTTGGAGAAAGGATGAGTCAGCTTGAAGCTGGCATCAAGCTGACTAGTGTCCTCTCCCACTTTAGTTATTCTTCAGTTCTTGGGTCCACTTGGAGGTTCTTGCTTCCACTTGGAGATCTAGACCCTCTTACTCATCACCAGTCGAATTCCTTGATCCAAGTGTCATTTTGGAAGCTTCCTAGGCATTGACACCTTGAGGAATGACTGTGCCACATGTCCCAACTCGCCCAGTGCAGGTAGCCTTCTTTGCAGTTGACATTCAGCACAGGTAGACAGTGGAGCAGTTGACATTCAGCGCAGATGCTCAGTGGAGCAGTTGACATGATCCAGAATTAGCTTGTTTTTGAGTGTTTTCAGGTGGAGAACTGCTATTCAGTGCCGTGGTTTGCTGACCTTGTTCCTCTAGGGGTAGGAACAACATGTTTAGGGACTTTGGATGCCTTAGATTATGGACATTTCATGCTTCATGCTGTAAGGCACAAAAATGTCTATAACATATAGGGAGCTCAACAAGCTCACTATTAAAGATAAGTTTCCCGTTCCTGTCATTGATGAATTACTGGTTGAATTGCATGGATCAATTTTCTTCACCAAGTTGGATCTTTGTTTAGGATATCATCAAATCAAAATGAAGACTGAAGACATTCTAAAAACAACATTTAGAACTCATGAGAGTCATTATGAATTTTTGGTCGTGCCTTTTGGCCTTACCAATGCACCTTCAACATTTCAAGGTTTAATGAATTCCATTTTCAAATCATTCCTTAGAAAATTTGTGTTAGTATTTTTTGATAATATACCAAATCTACAACAAGTCTTGGAAGGATCATGTTGAACATGTTGACAGGGTGCTACAACTATTGGAGGAGAAACAATTATATGCAAAAAGATCCAAATGTTTCTTTGGAGTACAAGAGGTGGAATATTTGGGTCATATTGTATCTCATGAAGGAGTTAAGGTAGACCCTAGCAAAATTAAAGCCATTAAGGAATGGAAAATCCTCACATCCATAAAGCATCTACGAGTATTTCTTGGGTTGACACGGTATTATCGGAAGTTTGTTAAGAATTATGGGAGAATAGCAGCACCTCTGACAACATTATTAAAGAAAGATGCATTTCCATGGACTCCAGAAGCAGCAAAGGCCTTCGAGCATCTTAAAGAGGCAAGGTGTCAAGCACCGGTCTTAGCTACACCAGACTTCACAAAAACATTTATTGTGGAATGTGATGCATGAGGAAATGGAATTGGTGCTGTTTTAATGCAAGATGAAAGACCCATTGCTTTCGAAAGTCATCCAATCAAGGGAAAGTTTTTACACAAAGCTATTTATGAGAAGGAAATGTTGGCAATACTCCATGCACTTAAGAAATGATGACCCTACCTAATGGGAAGACACTTTAAGGTAAAAACAGATCATGATAGCCTTAAATACTTTTTAGAACAAATATTATCCTTTGAAGAGCAACAAAAGTGGGTCACAAAGATGTTGGGTTATGACTTTGAAATCATCTACAAAAAAGGGAAGAAAAATATGGTGGCAAATGCACTCTCAAGAGAAGATGAGGATGTGGAAGCATTGTTGTGCACCATTTCTATTATCCAACCAGATTGGGTAAACGAAGCAAGGGAGGAATGGAAGAATGAAGAAGAAGTGTGTGTTAGAGTCGGTCATTATAGCCCTTCGTCAGAGATCTTTTCACTTTTGCATATCATTTTAGGTGTCTTGCTTGTTCCACTTCGTTGCATTCCGCTAGGGGCATGCCATTGACTGACGAGGGGGTCTGTTGTCTTGTGTTTCCTCATGTTTGTCCCTGTAGGGTTAGTGAAAAAACAAATTTTCTCAAAAATCACTGAAGTCCATAATCATGCATTCATTGTCATAAAAGCTTTGTTTCGTTAAAAAGTCCTATGGTCTAGGGTTGTTAGTCCTTTGCATATACATAATACAAGCCTACAGGCCATGAGATTGATTTCAATAGACTCTTATTTAATAGTTTTTCAGAAAGCATTTTAAAACATTTTTAGTCCAAAACTCTGTTTTGGACGTAAAAATTGTTATTGTAAATAATTGTATTTTTTTTATCTCAAAGGGTTTCAGAGAAAGCCTTTGATCTTCTCCAAAGCCAAAATGTCAGATCCCTGCAAAAATCAACAAAATATGATCAGTTCAAAACCTCAGAAAACCATGAGAAAATCAAAAAGCAGTATTGTATTAAAAGACCAAAGGTGAAAAAGTGCCAAACATTACAAAGTGGGTTATTGAATCAATTTAAATCAAATCAGATTTGGTGAGATATTTTTTTTGTATATAAAAGGGAAACCAAGTCCATTTGTTCACAAATTCCCAAGGTGAAATCATGTTTAAGTGTTAGAAGGCCGAAACAGTGATTACATACCCCGTGGACAGCGTTGGAGGTGTGCGCTATGCATTGGAGGTGTGCGCTACACACTGAGCTGAGCACTACGCATTGGGCCTCACTGGCCAGTGTAAAAATACACAGGCGCTATGCACTGAGGTGTGCGCTACGCGTTGGGTTCGCGCGCTACACACTCAGTCACAGCACCGAAATTTTTTGTTCATACGGCCAGATCTTATCAAATCGCCTCCAAATCGTGCAAGTAGGTGTTTCTTAGCTGCTCATTCAATTTGAAATTGCTTGTAATGTGTTTGAGGGGAAAATGTGATGTATTGGGTGTAAAAAAAATGAAACCCTAGGCTCATGTCAAAGTCATTCTTTAGGGTTTTAAAGGACATGTGGGTGGCCGGTGAATATTTTTCCACTCTCCCTTCATGAAACACAACTTCATACTCATTTGTAAGAGTTTTACCAACATCACAAAGGGTACATTTCAATACTTTTGTTTATCTGTCAAAACTGTCATTGTGATCAAACTAGTGACTGTTTCATGTCCAATACACTGAAACAGAGTATCATCATTATGGCAGAATTCTTATGTGTTTTGGTTAGCTTTTGAGTATGCATTGAAATTGTAATTTCACCACACCTACAACCTACATATTGCAGACACCATACATATTGCAGACATTGTGTTTTTAAAGCCATGTCAGACACAGATTCAGTTTATGAGCAGGAGAATGACAGTGATTCCACAACAGAGGGTAATGTGCCACGGAGGCCTCACAGAGGTGGCAAAAGTGGAAAGCATCTCAGAGAAGAGCCCACTTCTTTGGTTCAATTGCAGGCTTGCCCGCTTTCAATGGATTTTTTTCGCCATCAGTCATGCTATCACTATTGTGAGCTAATTTCACAAATTCAGCATCATCGTGAATTAGCTCGCTTGTTTATTCTACATTTACATGATGGCCGCCAGAGTTAATTTCATTTTGTCACCAGATACTATTGTAGAGGCCACTGGGATACCAAATATTAGAGAGCAATGGAATAAGCGTCAGCAGCTAGAGAAATCCCATTATGAGCCATACATCAAACCTAGGTATATGAGGCACTTGAGCAGGGCTTTTCCTTTCTAGTACCTGAATGATCAGTTTGCACCTTTGATGAAACTCATCATTCAGTATTTCAGTTGTGAGGGCAGGTTCTCCCATCGTTATGCGTACCATGTCCGTTTGTTGATGCATTTTACAAGGGTATGTCTAATGAACATTCCATACTTCATGTTTCGCAACATAGAGAGGATGGTTGTTTTAGTACAAAGGAAGACCCCAACACAACAACATAGGAGTATTTATCATTATGCTCTGATCAAGATTGTAGTGGTTCATTAGTTGGCAAAACAGTTCATTACTTGGGAGGATTTCATTTCTCGTGACTTTTTCACAATGCCACAGCCACCTCCCGAGATAGTTCATGATGAGGGAGGGCTTGCACATCAGTTTGACATTCCTGAGACCGAGCATGTCAATGCTCCAGCATGTGTGACATATCAGCGAGGCCATAGGGCCTTATTTGCAGCTACATTGCGAGTATTATCTCCACATGGTGTGGAAGGGGTATCGCCTTCTTCTTCATTATAGGTACAGGTTCAGGACAGAGGCAAGGGGCCAATTTATGAGGAGGGCCATTCAGGTGGTCATGATATTGATGTTGCATTAGGTGATTTGGATAGGAGCTCTCCTAGCTCGAAACTGAAAGAGATCATCCAAGAGAAAAGGACCGAGATTGATAGCTTGAATGAGAAGTTGTTGAAGGCAAAATGTCTAATCAAATACTTGGAGCAGTGCAATAAACAGTTAGAGTATGAGCACACACTTATAGAGCTGTGACAAATCCGTGAGGACCGAAGGCTAGCCCGAAAAAGACCTGGTGATTTGACACTTGTTGAGTGGCAATTTTGACTTGAGAAAGTCAATTGACATCTGGAGGAGTTGTTGGCGAAGGCCAATAGAGACAAAGACTTGCTTCCTCACATGAAGAATCATTATTGGGCTCGCATGCATGTTGGCAAAGCAGAAATGAAGATTTTGCAAAGGAGGTTGAGCAAAGCACTAAAACGGCGAAAGAGGCTAGATCCACTTCGATTTTTGGCCAAGGCTTCACTGGCTGAGCATGACACATGATGGAGGGTCTTCGCTCCGAATTTGAGCAAATTCGGAGAAAATTTTGTCATTTTGAAATTTTTGGTCTCAAAAAACAGTTTTTTCCGCTCTATGGGTAGCGTGTCAGTGCGCTCGCTTTTGATTGGGACACTTGTTGGAGAAAAAACTTATATTTTTGGGTTTTTCATGGTGAATTATACATTCTCAGTAATTTCCAAGGCATTTCATCAAGTTCTGGATGATCAAAAGGCCTAAAAACACCATGCAAACCACCTTGCTGCCACCTTTTGCAACAGCAGGAAGTACTTCTTGGAGAATGAAATTTTGAGGGGGAAAATAAGCTTCAAATTGGGAAATTCCACTTGGGGTAGAAAGTATACATCTAGGGATTTCCAAGGAGCTATCATGAGCTCAATTTGGATGTCGGGAAGTGCCCCAAAAATAGGCTGAAAGGTGCACTACGCATAGGGATCAGGGCGCTACGCATTGGGGTTTTCGGTCCAGTTTTCATCCTCCAGCTCAGGAATTCGGCCAGTTTTCACGAGTTTCACTCCTTGATGTAATTTTTGACCCAACATGATGTAATTTGATGTATGTAAGGTAACATTGCACCTATCTAACTTCTTCTAGATGATTCATTCACAAATTAGCAAGAAATTAATGTAATGAATCAGTTTCCTTCTTTTTAGAGGCAGGTTGTTTTGGTCACCTAGATTCCTGCTCCATGTTTAGAATTTGTTGAAACTGATCCTAGAAGGAGGAGCTATACCCCTAGAGGTTAGAGAATGAGGTTAGCTTGATCTATATATGTAAATTTTTAGTCAGTAGCACAGGTTGGACTCTTGGGAAGATTTTGGCACACTAATGTACATATTTTTTCATATTTTGGCTAAGGAAAGATCAGAGATTTTGCAGCACCTGTTGGGATTCTTGTGGCTTTCATATCTTGATGGTGTTTTTTCGCAGTTACTGTAAGTTTATTCATGTTTACATGTATGCCATTCCTTTTTATGCTTCTGAAACTAAATGAATGAGTAAATGAGGTTGAATTCATTGTTCACATTGCTCTTCCTTTAAATTTGTTTAGTTTTACATGTTTTCGTCAGTTTGGAGAGGATCCATGTTCTCCTTTGCCCTCTTCAGCTCCTTGTCATTCTAATCCATCCATACACCTGATCAAAGGCATCAAGACTATTGCCTACCTTGCCCCAACTCGATTTCTGCAAAGATCTGACCTCAATCCCGACACCCAAAATTGGTTTTCCCATTTCTCCAACAAAAAACTCAAAAATATAAAACAAACTTTCTTATCTCTTTACTAGCCTAAAATCAGTATTATTTGTGAGTCATCTCAGCCTCTTTGAAGATCTTTTGCCGAGATAGACCCAGAGAGAGCCCTCTCCTGTCCTCGTAGGGCTAGCTACAGGGCTGAGCTTGGTTTGATGTGGCCTTGAGTTTTTCCTTCCTCAACCTGAGGCAGATTTGAGCGTTAACATAGTGGCGACCATACTGGGGAGAAAATTGTTATTGTTTGCTGGTTGATGTGTTTGTTTCATGAGTCTTAGACAGAGTCTGAATTCATGCCAAGTAGCCTTCGAAACGCTTTTGCTATGCATAAGCGAAAGTAGATAAACGTTGCTTCAGTCAATCTCCGGTGAGCTTGTGAATGTAGAACTTCATTTGCAATTTACCCGAGTACACTTATTTGTTCTAGACCTTGGATGGTTGAGTCTAGAAATTGATAGGCTGAAAATTGTTGTGTCCTTTTGATTGTTCGAAACAATTCCACACTGGCTTCCAGAAGATACACGAGATTAAATCCTGATCCAGATCCACCTCTAGTATATGAGAACCCAAATCTGATTGCAAGAATACATCGGCGAGAAAATCCCATAAATCCTTTGTTTAAGTCTCCCTCTTGTCCTCCAATTTTTAAGTATCTTGAAGAACTTGACTTTGACGAGCAGTTTGAATTGTCACTGTTTAAAACCAAATCTGAAAGTGAACTTGATTCTCTTGTTCCAAATCTTGACTTTGTTGCAGCTCTTGAATTTGAAAAGCACAATAAATTAATTGAAAATTTCATCTTGAGGAACCTTCAGAGAAATATTCAGGCCGTAAATCTTGTTGATTTCCTAGAAGTTGCATCTGCAAATATTGGATCTTCTATCACTAATTTCACCTCCAAAATTCCCACTGAACCACCTTTCATTCCCACTCTTTCCCTGCAACCCATAATCACATATCAAAAGTCTGTAGTAAATTCTCCTTCTTCATCCCACATTGCTACTCCTCCGCATACACCTTCTCAAACATCCCCCGGACCAAATCCACGCAGATCAATGGCTGCCCGTTTTGCACCTCTTTCTTTGCCTCAGCAATTGCATGATATGTCCGCAGATTATCAGAGTAAGATTCCTATATTTGATGGCACTCCTCAAAGTGTTTCTACTCAGCAACACATAGACAAAATGGCATATTTTTGTGATTTACATGAGATTGATGAGGAAGATGTAACTATGCAATTTCTTGTGAAAACATTTGGAGGGGAGGTAAGAAAATGGTTTAGAGGCTTGGCAGCTAGAAGTGTAACTACATTGGCAGAGCTTCATAGACAGTTTCTAGATCGTTGGGAAATCGGAAAAGATCCACTTCAGATCTTTTGCCGAGATAGACCCGGAGAGAGCCCTCTCCTGTCCTCGTAGGGCTAGCTACGAGGCTGAGCTTGGTTTGATATCGCCTTGAGTTTTGTCTTCCTCAGCCCGAGGCGGATTTGAGCGCTAACAGTGTGGGCACTTATTCGAAAGTTACAACAAGTCTCCAGTATGTCTAATACATTTAGCTGGAAAAATGATTCGTTATGGTACAAAGATTGCTTATACCTATGTAATAATTCCTAGCTAAAACAAAAGATTCTTATGGAATTGCACACTTCTCCCTTAAGAGGGCACTCAGGATTTTTAAAAACTTACCACAGGGCTAAGAAGGAATTTTTTTGGGAGGGCCTTAAATCATATATTCAAAAGTTTGTGGTAGAACGTTTGGTTTGCCAACAAAATAAAGTTGAAACAATTAAGACACCGGGTTAATTACAACCTTTATCCATTCCAAGCCAACGTTGGGAGGAGGTTTCAATTGATTTTATCACAGGTTTACCCAAGTCTGAGGGAAAGAGTGTCATCATGGTGGTAGTTGACAAACTTACCAAGTATGCACACTTTTTTGCATTATCACATCCATTTAAAGCTAGTACAATTTCTACTGCATTTATGGAAACAGCTCAAACTCTACATGGATACCCAAAGATTATTATAAGTGACAGAGATCCCATTTTCACTAGAAATTTTTGGACAGACTTATTTTCTTGTCTTGGTACTCAGTTAGCTCATAGCTCATCTTATCATCCTCAATTTCATGGGCAAACTGAGATAGTAAACAAATGTTTGGAAGGATATCTTCGTTGCTTTGTATCTGATAAACAGACACAATGGGTCAAATGGTTGCCTTTGGCTGAATGGTGGTATAACACTTCCTTCCATATAGCAACAAAAATGACCCCATTTATGGCAGTTTATGGATATCAGCCACCATCCATCACATCATATTTAAGAGAAAATTATAAGCTTCAAGTAGTGGAACATCACATCGAACATCAACAACATTCCCTCCAACTCTTAAAGGATAACGTCATTTTGGCACAGAATAGAATGAAACAACAGGAAGATCAACATCACAGTGAAAGAAGTTTTGATGTAGGCGATTGGTTATTCCTACGGCTACAACCATATAATAAAATGTCCCTCAAGCAACCTAAGAAGGATAATAAATTATCACCAAAGTATTATGGTCCATACAAGGTGTTGAAAAAGATTGGTACTATGGCATATAAATTGGAGCTTCCTGTAGCTTCTTGATTGCACCCAGTTTTCCATGTTTCATTTTTAAAGAAGTTTATAGGTGACAAGCTCCCAGTTCAAACAGTATTTCCAGAACTTGACAAGGAAGGAAAAATTATATCGGAACCAGAAGGAGTCACAGAAACAAGAACTCGACAGTTACGAAACTGATCAATTTCGGAGTATCTTATCAAGTGGAAGAATTTATCCGCTGAAGATTCCACATGGGAGGATGAGAATTTTATACAGAAGCATCTAGAATTACTGAAGCGTTGAGGACAACACTTTTTTCAAGGAGAGGGGCATTTTGGGTCCCTATAATACTAGTGATTACCCCATTACTATTGTATTTGTATCCCTTATTAGTATTGTTGTGCCCCTATTATCCCCATATTGTTATTACTGTGCCCCATAGAATCCCTCTATTGTTATTTTTGTGGCTTTATATTATTATTGTTAGGTCGACTGGGTTATATTGTGATTCCTTAGACTCCTATATATAGAAAGGAGGTTTTGTCATTTGAATCATCCAAGAATTTCTCATTTGTGTAATGTAAAGGAGGTTTCCCCCTCGAAGAGGTTGAATTCTAAGGCGTTGATCTCTCTTTTCTATCTTTTTGGTGAGCTGGTTTCATAACAAAAACCACTACGGAACCTAGGATTTAGCCCTGCCAGATTTAGAGAGGGATCTTTATGTTTAATTTAGCTTTGCTTTTATATGAATTTTATGCTAGCTATGACTGTACTTTTTTGTTTTTTTTTAGTGGTTTGGTTGATCTAAGTGTTATAATTCCGTTGGGCTATGGAGTCTATAAACTAAAATTGGAGTTTGTTCATCACAGGGCAAGCTAGGTTACAGTAAATGGATCTTTTTAGAGTTTTAATGGATGGTGGAAAAGCAAAAGTGTAAGGTTTTAGTAGAGAACAAGGAGAAATTAAGAATTCTTTATCTTGAATTTAGTGGAAAACATTAAAATTAACAAAAGCCAAAATAATGCGCTCTTGATAATGATCTTATTTATCAGAGTTTCTGTTGATTAATTCAGATTTAGAAAAACGGAGGAAAGAAATAACAACATTTAAACATATAAAGACAAGTAACACATCACCATTTAAGACACCGCATGAATCCTGTGAAAGGTCCCTATATTATTGATGCTCCAATACTTCAAATTAAAATATGCAGCAGAAATGATATTTGGAAATCAACACTAATACTTCGAACAATGAAGTTTTTATAATAAAAATTACAATAATGATTTTCAAAATCGTTGTCAAACCGACAATGTATTATTAGCCTAGTTACAAACTAATATCATCTAATCCTGGTAAAAGAATAGGCCACGTAAGTTGTTGAGGAAAACGGTGGCCCTGTTTGGTTGGTTTTTGTTGCTAAGTCATTCAAAATAGAATGAGATGTTGAACTAAAACTTGCGATGACTGTTGTGATGGAAAACATTTTCACTTCTCCTAAGTTAATGCTTATTCTAAATTAAGTAACTCTTCCCATCTATTTTCATCTGGCACTATTAACTTTGTCACCCTGCGGTAGATTTCATCTACCTCTGTATACTTAGCAAAAGTTGGCTTCACGTAAAAATGTGTTTTACCTCATTCTGCACATGGAAGTCATTTGACATGGTCTTTAGAAAAGCCTTTGTTGTCATACTACCTTTGATTCCACTTAACTTGATGCTGCTTTTGGCTACCTCTTTCATCTTCTGGATGTAGTCCTCTTGCGTGATCAGCTTGTGATTGATGACATAAATATTGGGTAGTTAGTTCTGCATTAAGGCTTCAATCATGTTTGTAAATTTGTTTACCTGTAGCTCCAAGGTCTCACACCTTTCCTCCAACTGGCCAATACAATTTCTCTTAGTCAAGACTTTATTGACCTCCAGAATGGTGGCAGTTCTGTCACTGACTCCCATTTCCTCCACCTCATATCTGGACTTTGAATTTAAGAACCTAATAATATTGGTCGCTTAAGTTAGCATTTATCCCAGCTTCTCCCTTTCTTACACAATGGTCTCAGTGGCCTTCTCTATTAACTCTTTTGCTCAAATATAATTTGAATAGAATGCCAAATCTCATTCTTTGAGTAAATTATGTTCATCCAAATTGTTTCCTTGTCTTGGGCTAAGGTCTGGCCAATAGATGTATCTTTCTCTACATGTCGTAGATTTTCCAAAAGTCTCTGAGATTTGTCCAATTTAGCAGTCTGAGCAGCTTCAGCTTTGGTCTTCTGGACTTCCAAAGATTTAAGTTTCTCCTGCAAGGTCTCAATTTCCTTTGACTACAATGATATGTTTTGCAGTGTCTGTGCCACCTGTTCAGCACTAGCTGTCTGAGTTCAAGTGGTAGGGGAAGTAATTGTTCCTGTTCATGGAAATTGAGAAATAGGCTCAACATCCAAGGGAATAATGGCCATTTTCAAGTTGTCTTCCTTCTCCTTTATCAACTTTTCCATCTCTGCTTCCATCTTCCTGATCTATATGTTTTGATCAATAATTAGTTTCATCGTGTCTTCTTTCTGAGCTTCACCTTCTGCAATGTCCTTGGTCATCGGATCTTCTTTCGCTGGCATCTTGAGCGATTTACTCAATGCTGCAATGTCCAACTTCTTCTTCTTAATAATTTCTTCAGTAGAAATAACATCCTTAGGGTCATACCCTATCTTAATCAACAAGTCCTCCAAAGACTTTATCATGTTGTCTTTGGCCAAGGAGGACACCTGCTCCATCTTCAACTGTGACTGCACATTTGTAAAAGAGACATGCAATTTGGATAAAGACATGGCAGTGTTAGTGAGAGTGGAGGATATCATCTCACTAGTTTGTTTGTGCATCTCCATTTGATCAATGGGATGTTTGTTCTTTGTACAGAACTCAAAGGTGGTGATCTTGTAGCTAGTTGTTAATTTGGGTTGTGAAGTTTGGGCCTAAAGGAAGGCCATCTGCATTTTTCCATGTTCAATATCATATACTAACGGAAGTCTACTTTGTGAACTAGAAGTCTGCTTCTAGAATTGGTTATAGGTGTTGTTCTTCAAGATTTCATTTCTGAGTTTTATTTCTCTATACCTATCAAACATTATTTTTTATTTTTTCGTCTTAGAAGTGTGTGTTTCCAGCTCCGTCTCCTTATGACCCTATGAAGTTGAAGGTTTAGAAGGAGAAGTAGTGGACTTCATGGTTGTTGGTGGAGAATCTATGATGATGATAGTTTCCTCTTCTTCCATTTCTTTGTCTACTTCTGGATTTTGAGTCACCTTGGGCTTCTTTCTATAACTAATTCTAAATTCTTTGGCTTCACTCCCTGTTGTAGATGATGACCCTTCCTCCCTCTACATTTTGCTAGACTTTTCCTGAGGAACAAGAGTATGTAAATTGGAAGTGGACACAATCTTCTATTCAGCGTCATGCAGGGTATTTTCTACCCATTCCAACTGATTGGCATATTGTTCTATGTCTGGCCTAGAAGTATGGACATAAGGAGTATTCTTATTGTCCACTCTGAGTTTTGAAATGAGGCCATAGGGGTCATAAGACCATGTGAAGCTCAATTTGAACTTCATCTCCTTCAGTATTTTATTTGCCTCCTCCCCTGCAGTTCTTGTGTTGCACACAAATGGGTCTACTTGTGTTTTAATCCTGAATTGTGCCTTTTTCTTTGCTACTGCAAAGTGAATCTCATATGTGTTTAACATTTGCCTAATATATTCTAGTGCAAAGATCCTCATTGGGAGGTACTTGGGGAGTTTGTAGGGGACCAAATCACATCCATAGATTCTAATCTCTGTGTAGTTTTGGTACAGGTGCCAATCTCTAGTCTTTGCTTGGTCTGATAGATGCATAATCCTTTCAATATCCTCACCGATTCTGGGTTGAAATGCAGTATAGAGAATTTTCATAGCTGGATGAAAAACGTCTTCTATAAACTGTTTGTAGGTGAATTCCTATTGTTCCTTCATAAGCAATGAGGTCCAAAAGATCACTGGTCATTGATCCCTTGAATCATCCAATTTCTGTAATACAAAAGTGAACTTCTCTGCTTGATAATATATGAACATGTAAATAAAAACAAAGGTGTAACTGAATACCTACTCTATGGGAAACATGATGAACTAGTCATGGATATTTTCAGCCAAGAATTGACTGAAATTTAAAATTGTAGAGGGCTTGTTATTTGTGGAAAATGTGGAGAGGAATCCTAAAATAGGTTCATCTAGGCTAGGTTGGAGGAATAGCTCGAGGAGGGCTGCATGTTGGAGGCTTGAGAAATGCTAGGAGGGTGAGATGCTTGAGATGTTGGCTACCCACTGATCATAATGGTATCTTAGAATGTGAAAAAGGATAGAAAGAATTTTCTTGGCTTGATTAGGGAAAATGGGAGAAGGATAAGGAGGATTATGCTTGTGAAATTGGGCATTCTCTGGCAGGAAAAGCTCAAAAATCCTAGCTCTGGTGGAAAAATCCAACTTTTGATAAAGCTAGGTGAGGGATTCTAGGGAGAAAGGGGCAAAATTTTTCACAGAAGGGGCCAACATCATTTGATCAATATATTTGGTTGTGACGGTGAAAAGGATGTCACTTGTAGGTGAAATTATGGCTCTTTGGGAAGGGACATAACAAGGTTGGCATCTTCTGGTCAACTTTGGGGCTTAAAATGTCACAGGAAAGATATAGTCGGGGAGGTTTGACTCCCATAGTCCTATCTCATCAGTTTTATCAGAGTGTTTATCCTCTAACCAGCAGTATAACGCGAGGAAATCACAATCACAAAGTGTCTCAGTTATCCGATAATCCCTATTTTCCAATGGTGTGATCCAAGTGGCTCTAAAGATACATAAAGGACAAAGAGGGTTTATGGAAGGTCAAAAATCAAACTGATCAGAATGATTTCGAACTAGGACCAGAGCATAGATCTTGTCACCTTGATCGCAGCGGTGTGAACGGTTAATCAATCCGAGCTCGTATGAGGGAGACCAAGCCAATAAAAGTTGGACTGTGGGCTAGGTTTAAGCGTCGTACAATTTGACCGACCCCGGGGCATGAAACCTAGCTCCCAAAAGTGGTCGAAATTGTGGCCTCGTTAATTTGCCTAATATCCCTTATTTTCTAAGAATTTGAAAAACACCTCTATTTTAATAAAGATTCAAAAAATATATATATTATGAGGTGGTGGGCCGTGACCCCTGCCACCTCCCTTCCCAACCACAATACAACATGTAATATTAAATTTGGGTCGATGGGCCATGACCCTCACCGACCCTCAAACCAACACAACACAAAATAAATTTAAATATGGCTTGTTAGCCATTACCCCGCTGAGTCCTTCAACCTCCCGTTAACTATATTATAACTTAATACGAGGTGGGTGCAGGCCACCTCCGGTGGACCCGGCCCACACCCAACCTCAATAGACATAAACGCCATCGTATAAAATGAGTCCGGTGGGAGTTGAACCCACGGCTGGCAGGAGGGCCGGCCCCATCAATGCGGTAGCCCACCGTACACCAAAACAAATTCACCAACAAAGATTTAATGTGCCCCATGTTACACAGTAATTTGTCACCATCCCTGTTACTCCTCTTGTCATACCTTGGAGGACCCATCCTGGGAGTTATAAGAAGTGACAAAGTCTAAAAACACTTGCATTATGTTCCCCTGAGTATGTACTCCATGTTCCCTGAAGACATCTTCTAAAGATTATCCCTGAAAAGTGATCTTTTTCAATTGGCGCAAGTTCGCAGTATTCTACCCGCGCCAATGGTGGAGATCCTCAAAAGAGGGCGCGACCATTGGTGCCCTATCTTAGAGCAACAGTCACACCAACCAAATTTAGTCGTGCTTTTTGCCTTAATGCACGTCCGACTGTTGTTTCCTTCATTACATGGAGCTTTTCTGAGGATAAAAAATTAGTCTTTTGTCGAGCTTTATCCATCTTTATGGCTTTTTCTAATCCGCGAAAGGTGTCCCGGTTCATCGCATCCTGCTCCCTTCTTCATCTATATAAGCTTGTCATTATGCATTGGACAAGCTAGTGTTGGCTAGTGTTAGAGAGTGTTAGTGCTAGTGATTAAGTGATAGTAGTGATGATTATTGGTCATGGAGTATTAGATGTTGAGTTCTTGAGTTCTTGGAGGAATGCTAGTGAGTGCTAGAGAGGTTATGCTGCCGGAGAGGAGATGCATTGCAAGACATATATAGTTACTCGCCCAGCCAGGAGAAGGGTCGACGTCAGAACAATGGTTGTAAATTTTCCTGTTTATTAATTGATGAGCGACTGCTATTATAGTTCCAATCTCATTGTCTATTATGGTGATGTGTTGATATATTTCCTTTCTGACTGAAATATAGTTGTGCCTTGGTAGCTTTTATGTTGGTATTTGTCTCTTCCTTTGCATGTGCAGGTGTTCGTTTATGATTTGCGGGAGCGAGGGAGCGGGGATATCAACTCTTCTTCAATCATAGCGTTGGATTCCAGGTTGGTCTTCTTGATTCACCTTTGATGCATAACTAGGAACTTGCGTAGCAGCGTGGTTTGATTATGGCTAGTTCTGTTATAGGCTAGTGGGATCGCCTCTGTCCGTGGAGGGGATTTACCTCACCAACAAATTGGCGACTCCGCTGGGGAGGAACTATTTGATTTTTGTCTTGCATGTTAATTTTCTTCTACTTGCTTGAGTGAATGAGTTTCCTGAGACAGTTTTGAGTTTATTCTTTACTGTTTGACCCATCTGAGCACTGTCAACCCGACCTGAGGTCGTATCATTTATTTTTCTACTTGGCAAGCTTAATTGGCGCAGTTATTTCTCTGACAGTCGCGCTAGTTGGCGCATGTTTCTCAAAAGAAACTCACGCCAATCCTGTAGTAGCGCAAGTTGCAGGCTGACAGTCGCGCCAGCTCTGTAAATTTTGCTTGTGTGTGGGTGGAAAGCTCTTTCAGTCTCTTTATATATCTCTCTCAGCCTTTGGAACTGTGTTGAATCTCTGCTTGACTGGTCTTAGCCTGTATCCCTCAGCTATTTGCTCATTTCGATTGATTTTCGTCTCAGCCCTAGGATATCTAGTGACTTTGCATGTCTAGCCTTCTGTGGGAAGTTTCAATCTCTTGATTATCCAGTCAGCTTGTTGGTTGTGTTCTGCACCTATCCAGTGCTTTGTTAAAGCTTAATCTTCTATACTCTGAATACTTCACTTCTAGCCTCTTTGAAGTTCACTAGTTTTTGTGTTTTTCCTTGCTTGCATGGTTCATTTTAGTGTTTCAGAATTGGTTCTATTTCATTGACTGAACTTGGATTGTGCATATCTCTTAGAATTTGTTTACATGCATCATGCCATCTTAAAGGAAAGAAAAACAAAAAATCTCTTGCATCATAGTAGTTAGCATTTATTGTTATTTGTTGCTATTAAAAAAAAAAAAAGACAAAATTTCATTTCTTGTTATTAGCCGCATTAGGATCTTTGTTGTTTGTTGAAGTGATCATTTCATTTCTGAAAAAGATCTCAACCCTCCTGTAGATAGAATTCATCGAATCAAATGATTTAATTTTGGCATATAGTTTGCATGTAAGAAGTTTTTGAGATATCACATACGGTAGGACCAAAAAACTGAAACATAATCAAAGATAAACTTTAAAATGAACTGAATGAACATAACAACGCATTGGAACATAACGCAAACACTCTAGAGGTCTAGGTTAGAGACGTGTTACGGCGTCTTTAAACCTAGTAGTTTATCGTCGAGTGGTTGGGTGATTCCTCCACGGTGAAACGATAGGTGCCAATACGGACTGTGCTCCCACGTGCCGTCGAGTATATATTGGGAGACCCCTATAGGAATAAAGCCTTTATCTATAGGAAGCCGTGTCAGCCGCCCTACGATTCGCAATGCAGTGAACACAGCATTCACGAAGATCGACCACCTGTACCCTAAAAAGTATTTTGTGGTTTTGCGAAATGTTTGGCACACCCTCTACCTAGAATTCCAGAGCAGTCACTTTTGATCCTTTTCGGACTCCCTAAACGAAAAGGTGCCTGTGAGCGTCTTGTCACTTCGTGCTCATTAAATATTCGAAGGAGACTAGAGTCATCTTCTATCCTTTTCTCGACTCTTAAAAAATGAAAAGGTTAAGTTCAGTGTCTTAAAATTTATTGGCCACGATAACATTACCCAATTAGATTTTGTTTGCGTTAGCTTGAGTAGGGTTATTTCTCATTCAAATGGCAGCCTTTCCGGTGCCCACCGGCCAAGGTGTTCCTCCTGATGGGAACCCTCGCCCATTTCCTTCTGTTGGAAATGTTGGTGTTCGGTATATCGCAACATTGTCTTTGCCTCGGTTGACCATTGGTTTACCCGTATGGTTGTTTTCAAACTCGGTGGTCTCAAGTGTGATGACTCCTGTCCCACCACCACCTCCTCCACCCGAACAACACCATGTTGATTCTAAGGTGGAACCCTTCCCTTCTTTGCCTATTGTTGCGTCCTCATCTTCTACTTCGCCTGGTGAAACCTTGGATTTCACTAACCAGGTGGCTAAGAAGAAGAAGGAGAAGACGAAAAAGAAGAAGTCCCCTAAGGGAAAGGTCGTATCTACCACGAAGCTATCAGAAGTGGAACCACCTTCTACTCCTCCGCGGAAGCTTCGGTCTCCTTGTCGATTATGCAAAGGGGACCATTTTCTTTCTGATTGTACTGGCATTCCCAGGATCCTAGATATATGGTCTCGTGACCCGACTCGCCCCTTACTGTCGCAAATTGACGACACCTCACTAGTTGGTAACAGGAAAGGGAAGGTTTGTTTCCCTTGTCAACTTTGTGAAGGTAATCATCTCCTTCACCTTTGTCCACTTATGGATGACGCTTCCCGTCTTCTGGCAAGTCTGTCGGCTCCCTTACCCCAACTACCCGCTGGATATCAGTGTCTTTTCACAACTGCAGAACATCTCTCCACTAACCAAGTGATCAAACATGATTCCTCTTTGGTCCAGCTTTCTCTTCCTGAACCTATCTGTGCTCCGCCTCCTCCAGACCAGTCCCTGGTCGGAACAAGTGATTTATATTCATCATCTACGCACCACTTGATCATCAAAGATGAACCACCTGAGTCCAAACCAAACGAAAGTCCACATTTCCGAATTACAAGTGACCCGGTCTTTCGAAAGGTCCAGCTTACAAGTGACCCGGTTTTGCCTACAGAAGTTCCATCCTTAGATGCTCTTACACCTGAATCCAAACCAGACGAAATTAAAAAGGTCCGGCTTACAAGTGACCCGGTTTTGCTTTCAGAATTTCCAACCCTAGATGATCCTATATCTGAATCCAAACCAGACAACAGTTAAACGGTCTGCATTACAAGTGACCCGGTTTCGCCTTCAGAAGTTACCTCCTTAGATGATGTTATCACTGCCAAGAATGAAGAACCCACCGTCCAAATTCTATTCATTGACGTAGACGTTAATGATCAAGTGAGCGTCCCTCTCATTCCTTCACACCAGGAAGAAAGTCCATTAGAATCATATCTGGCTGTCTATCCAGTCCCACCTCCAAGCAACCTAGTTGTTTCCTTTAATTGGGATCAACTAGTCAATCCTCGATTACCAGCCTCCATACCATTTCGAATTATAGTCCAAGTCTATCGCATGGTTATGGCTGGTACACCTATTGATGAGGGATCTCCTGTGAGTATCCTTTCTTCAACAGCTTGGGAAGCACTTGGTTCCCCACTGCTTCTGCCTGAGATAAGAAACCTTATAGGTTTCCATCGAGAAATTACTCGACCTTTAGGAATTCTTCCCAATGTACCTATGACGTTAGAAGGGAAGACTATCCAAATGGGTCTCATGGTAGTCCAAGGTCCGTTAGATTACAATTTACTACTTGGACGAGACTATATTTATCGCATACGTGCTATTGTGTCCTCACTCTTCAGAGTGATGTGTTTTCCGCATGAAGGAAGAACGATCAAAGTCGTAGACCAACTTTCATTCCCCGGTTCACACTTCACATATAGTCATCTGCCATTCCTAAATGGTCTTATTTCCACAGGAAATGCCCCAGCACCCACCCCGTCATTCTGATGACGGCAGCTCACCCGGGCGCGTGACTGAAACCCAGGGGGCATGCATCCTGGTCTGCTTCGGGCAGAGAAAACCCTGGGTATAGAGTAGGTTTCCGCGGGAGAATATGACTAGTCCGTACCCCGTCCGTGATTGGAAGAGCGGTTGTTCTAGAATAAGATTCTTTTGTCAAAGTTATGTGTTTGACGGAATAGGGTCACTCACCTTTGTTTATCTCGGTAGACATCGCCAAAGAAGTGTGCTGTTTGCAACAGAACAATCTTTGGGTAACCTGTAAGAGGTAGTTCCTTTCCTGATAAAACAAATGTTTTGTCAGCTCGAATAAAAGGCAACCCTTCCTGATAAAACAAATGTTTTTTCAGCTCGAATAGAGGGAGACCTCGAAACTCTATTTTATGCCTGGGGGCATGCAAACCTTTTTGAGTGCAAGCAAGGGGCGGCTATTTATTTTTTAAATTTTTAGGTCCTCCCTTTAAACCTGTAGGTCTAACCCTTTAAACTCGTAGGATTAGTCGTTTCCGAACTTGCATAAAGAAAGGATTCGGGGCATAGCTTTGTAAGGCGCAAGCTCCATAAAAAATGGAATCTTACGTGAGACATTCTTATCATATGACTGGATAATCGAGCAGTTTTAGCACACAGTTCATGCTCGTTAAAAAATAAACACAAAGATTCGAGCAGTTTTAGCACACAGTTCATGCTCGTTAAAAAATAAACGCAAAGATCCGAGCAGTTTTAGCGCATAGTTCATGCTCGTTAAAAAATAAACATAAGATGGAGCACAGTTCCTTGTCTTGTGTCAAGCTCGCTAAAAAATGAAACAAGGAGTCCGAAGCATAGTTCTGATCTCGTGTCAAGCTCATTAAAAAATGAAACAAGGGTTATGAGGATAGTTCTTTTACTGTGTCAACCTCATTAAAAAATGAAACATCTCCTCCTTTCCAAATCGAGTCTTTTGATTAAGATCTCGTAAAATACAAGTCGATTCTTTCACAGATCTCGAGAGTGAACCTTCATTCCATCCACTCCGTGAATGCCATGAAGCTTGGGGGGCATGTACCTCGATTTGCATTATCATGCTGGGGGCATGCAAATTTATAGCAAGCATAGTTTTTCGTTTCAAGCTTGTGTAAACATGAAACCGAAACCAAGCAAAGTTCTCCATGGTTCAAGCTTGTGTAAAAATGAACCTATACCTGATTTGCATCCCGTGATTGCCTTTTATCTGCTAAATTCTGCTAGATGAGCCTTGGTCGTTTCATTCCATCGCCACCATGTCTTTGGCCGATCATATGCTTTCACTTGGTTGTTTCTCTTTTCCTGAGGAACCACAGCAATGAGTGGTTTTATTAGCCAACCTCTTAACCTTTACATGTTTCGAGTAAGTTCCACCATTACCGGAACTAGTTACTATCCCTTATACCACTCGTTCCTTCAGGACGAGTCGCCTTTACGCTCTTTTCTGACTCGTAAAATATGAAAAGATTGCCGAGTATTTTTCCCTTTTTGACTCGTTAAAGAAAATAAAAATGGAGGTCCGCTTTCAGCTCTTTTCTGACCATTTAAAGAGGAAAAGATTGCCGAGTCGCTCCTCTTGACTCGTTAAATGGTGATAAGGGGCGGTCGTTTTAAGTTCTTGTTGTCGACCGTTAAAACATAAAAATATTACCGGGTTTTTGTCGTTTCAAACTCGTTAGTGGTTACGAAACGACGTGGTTTTGACCGCTTTTTTACTTTTTCAGGTCGAAGTCACTAATCATGAAAAGTAATACTCGATCGTAATGATCGGGTGGTTCTTTCGGGTATTATTTTATACTTTTTCGGGCCCGAGAGACACAACTTTACGAAAAAGGACATCCCTGGAGTTTCCTTTTCTGCTGTCTTTTCAAACTCTCTAAACATGAAAAGATGCCGAGTTCTTCCTTTGTCAGACTCGTTAAAACTTAATGACATCGGATTTTGTCGCAACACAAGCATATGCTATCCCCATCAATCTTGTTAAAAATAACTGGGGTACTCGCCAGAAATGGCAGGGGGAAAAGGAAATTTTTGAACCATAATTATTACCGTAACGGCAATATGTCGCTCTTGAACATGGCACTTTTTGTTCTCGTGTCCGGGGTAGGGATATTTCATTTCATATCTTTCACTTGCTTCCATGGACCTGGGTACCCTATTTGACCTCTCATTCACTCATTGCCTCGTCATCATGACCTTTGATACATTGATGTCAGATACTGCCAATTCCGTTAATGTGTCGTCGATATGTTCAAGAGAAGTTGACCTCTGCAAAAAACAACCTGCTTCTGATAGTTCGCACAATCTTGATTCACAACTTCATCTCTCTGTCTCGTGTCGATGATGTGGGAAACATTATGGCCCACCTTCGATCAAGGTCACTCCCTGTCGACTTCAACTCATTATCCAGGGAATTGATCTAGAGATTCCTTTCCGGTGCCTTGGACCCTGCATGCCTCAATGGCATGTTCTTCGTGTTCGACGTGAGGTTTTCATCATTGGCATCCGATCGAATGATTCTACGGGTGTTTGACTTTAGATCATTGATTCACACGCCGTAGATTGTACCTATAGTACCTTGAGGGCCATTATCATTATTGGTGGTACCTCTCGCGTCTGTTAACAGTTTCCACTATTGACTGGTAATCAGGCGATGTTCATGCATGTTCGACTTCAGCTCATATATTCACATGCTTGGACTTGTACTCTTGTTCGGGTCGAGATGGAGCGCAAGACCCTGGATTGTGTCTATTGTAATCCAGGCGTGATTCTTGATACTTGACTCATTCACTGGATGGCTGCGACCATACCTGAGTCAATTCATTGATCCTAACCAGATGGCTGCGTCCATACTATGGATCCAGATTATTTATGTACTCTCTTATGGATGGCTGCGACCATACCACGTACATCATGTAATTGAACTATCAGTCATGTCTCTTAATACAGCTCCTCGGCGGCAGTAACTATATGTGCTGTCATGTGCTCTTATGTGTGTTCCTGTAAAGAATTTCACCCCTCTCCACCTCTCGGACTTCATGCTTTAGGGGGCATCTGTTACACAGTAATTTGTCACCATCCCTGTTACTCCTCTTGCCATACCTTGGAGGACCCATCCCGGGAGTTATAAGAAGTGACAAAGTCTAAAAACACTTGCATTATGTTCCCCTGAGTATGTACTCCATGTTCCCTGAAGACATCTTCTACAGATTATCCCTGAAAAGTGATCTTTTTCAATTGGCGCAAGTTCACAGTATTCTACCCGCGCCAATGGTGGAGATCCTCAAAAGAGGGCGCGACCATTGGCGCCCTGTCTTAGAGAAACAGTCGCGCCAACCAAATTTAGTCGTGCTTTTTGCCTTAATGCACGTCCGACTGTTGTTTCCTTCATTACATGGAGCTTTTCTGAGGATAAAAAATCAGTCTTTTGTCGAGCTTTATCCATCTTTATGGCTTTTGCTAATCCGTGAAAGGTGTCCCGGTTCATCGCATCCTCCTCCCTTCTTCATCTATATAAGCTTGTCATTATGCATTGGACAAGCTAGTGTTGGCTAGTGTTAGAGAGTGTTAGTGCTAGTGATTAAGTGATAGTAGTGATGATTATTGGTCATGGAGTATTAGATGTTGAGTTCTTGAGTTCTTGGAGGAATGCTAGTGAGTGCTAGAGAGGTTATGCTGCTAGAGAGGACATGCATTGCAAGACACATATAGTTACTCGCCCAGCCAGGAGAAGGGTCGACGTCAGAACAATGGTTGTAAATTTTCCTGTTTATTAATTGATGAGCGATTGCTATTATAGTTCCAATCTCATTGTCTATTATGGTGATGTGTTGATTTATTTCCTTTCTGACTGAAATATAGTTGTGCCTTGGTAGCTGTTATGTTGGTATTTGTCTCTTCCTTTGCATGTGCAGGTGTTCGTTGATGATCTGCGGGAGCGAGGGAGCGGGGATATCAACTCTGCTTCAATCATAGCGTTGGATTCCAGGTTGGTCTTCTTGATTCACCTTTGATGCATAACTAGGAACTTGCGTAGCAGCGTGGTTTGATTATGGCTAGTTCTGTTATAGGCTAGTGGGATCGCCTCTGTCCGCAGAGGGGATTTACCTCACCAACACCCCATTTTATACAAAGCGTTGCAGAGGGTTATGGAGTGAGCCGCACAATGCGGACCCGACCCCCAAATCCTCCTTACAACTCGGACATTCATACTAATCTGCCCAAACGAGTTTTTTGTAAATTCCATCCACCAAAAGCTTATATAAACCTGTATTTTGTCAGTGCGTGCAGGCATGTAGGAACCAGGAGCATGCATGGAAACTAAGGAAAAATTTTTAATTAATTTTCTTGTAGGTGGAACCATGAGCCCAGAGAGGAGGCATGCAGAAGCATAATTGGGAAAAATTCTCGGGAGGGTGAAATTTTTGCAGTGTCCAAATTGGACAAATTTTATGTCAATATTACACCTCTCAACGACACAAACCTAATGAATTAGTTAGAAATTTTGATATGAGTAGTAGATTTTCAGAGGACCCAAAGGAGGGAATCTTTGAGGAATTTAGGGGGAATCTAAAAGATTCCTTAAGCCCCAAATTTTCATTTTCTCAGAATTCAAAAATTTGACAGCCGATTTCATACTATTCGACGCCACAAATTTGATGGCAGATTCATATTTTCCATTTGATCATTTCAATTTTAGTTGACTTTTCTAAGTGGAGTGTAGATGTCAGCATTCAACGTGTGAGAAATCATTCCAATGAGATTCGACGTTGCGAGATGGATAGTCCGGCCAACTTTAGAAATTTGACATCCTTTTCTTCAGATGGCCTCAGGATGTGAGGTATATGTAGTGTGTTCATGTACTTCTTTTTCTATGCATTGTGTTGCATAGACCCCTATTTGATGTTTGATGTGGGATCTTGTTTCTTACTTGTTTCATGATTCCCACTTGATGTGATGCAAAATCATTCATGGGATGTACTCTTTGTCATGATTCATCATGTTTCGTTTGAGATCCATTTGTCATTATGTTGATAATATACTCATGTGTCGCCATGTACGATTGCATTGAAATCCCTTTTATGCCATGTTGGCGGGATGTTCATTGTCATCATGCATGAGTTTGTGTCATACTGGTAGGAGTCCTTCTTGACTGAGAGTTCCTATAGCGAAACATCTCTTAGTGCCACTCCTATGTGAGGGCATTTTCCTTGTATGATAGTGACATCACCTCTTATGTACATCATCACTATTGACAACACTTAATGGAACGACCTATATCATCTTGACACCGGGGCCCAAAGATGTAGTCCCTCCTGGACGAACTCTGTTATCAACATCTTGTTATTTTATGTTTCTGATGATTTTCATGTCCCTTCTTCTCTACAACATGCAGATGTATTCATTTATGTTCTTTTAAAAATGCAATTTAACACATCACGGAAGTAAAGGTTCTTGGAAGGGTCCTTTGTGACACCTAGACCAAGATCAAGTGGTATCATTGTGGTATTTGCGTGGATGTGAATTGCAAGAGTGAACAATGGAATATGTAGCGACAAAGGATGAAAAAATGATGTATGAGACTATGCTAAAAATTTCAAAAAGGGTGGAAATAATGTATGAAACTCTACAGAAAGAGACAGAGGAAAAGAAGAGATAGAAGCTTCAGTTGCAAGCCACGAAAGAGGCCCTGGAAGATCTGAAGCATCACAAACAAAATCTTCAAATATAGAACATTGAATTGAAGATGCTTCTACATGAAGAGGAGGAAAAACATAGTTTTCTGCGACAGCTGCAAGAAAAGGACGAGGCCTTGCAAAAGTTGCAGCATGACCCATGTGAGGTAAAGAATAGTTATCCATCTTCATGTATGTTTCCTGATGATGATTTCGCTATTTATTTAAATCATACCATAGGAATTGGCTCCAAACTATTGAAGAGAATGGGGTATGAAGGGAAAGGCTTGGGTGTTAATGGCTAAGGCATTTTCAACCCCATCAAAGTAGAAGAATTTCCCCGTCGGGTAGGACTTAGGTATGTCAGAAAGGAAGTTGGAGAATGCACCAAGACAGTTAGCAAACCACCAACAACAGATGATGAGAAGCCCTCATCAGTTCTTTCCAAATCAACAAAGGAGGTAAAAGATGTTGATTTCCTTTCGGTTTCATCTTCACATAGTATGATTTCTATTGGAGATTTGGAGATCCCAATTATAGGGACAAGCATGAGGCTCCTTACCAGGACGAGGCATGAGGAGGAAAAATAACTTGGTGTTAATAACCAAGGCATAACTTGTGTAGAGACATCAATTTGCAGGCTTGGGATACACTGAAGGAGAATGCTTGAAGGTATCAAATGCTTCCGAGGCATCGTTGAAATCATTGAGGAAAGAGAATGATGGGAACACATCCCCATCATCCCATGGCAGTTTCCATTGCAGGGAAAGAGTTGAGGCAAGCTCTCATCACCATGTGTACACTAGAGACAACAAGGAAACATATAACCACTCTCGATGTTCGAATGTTAATTTCAGTTATAATCATGTTGTTAGACATGAACATGAACCATGGAATTGAAAATCATGTACCTTTTGTGGATAACATAACCATACATTTTCTAGGTGTTAGAAAAGAATGGCAGCACACAAAAGGATGAGGCGTGAAAGACCCTCTCAATAGCAGGCAAAGAAACATGTTAAACAGATCTAGAGGAAGAAAACCTTTTGTGGCCATTGTGACAAAAGTGGCCATCAAAGAGCCACTTGTTGGAGGCTCCATCTAGAGCAGCGCCTTAAAGACAAAGTGTCGATGCATGAACCAGGTGAAATAATTGTTCGACAAGAAAAACCACCACAAGGGGATGACCCATCCATAGTGATAAGTGAAAAATGGTTTCTAGATATGTTAGCTTGTCATGGTGATGCTTTTGTAAATCATTTGTTTCATTTGAAAATGTAAAAGTGATGATGTGTGTTCCATCACTTGTTAATAAACAATGATGTATGGTCTTATTTTGAGTTTCTTTTTAAACTCTGAATGTGATGTTTGTGTTTCCATCGCTTGTCAAAACAAAAATGGTGTTTGGCCTTATTTTTTTAAATCATGTATTGTAGTGATGATGTGCTTGTCATCACTTATTGGAGCAACAATGATATGTTGGCCTTGCTTTAGTAGCTAAGGTATTGTGTCCATCTTGATGTAAACTTGACCACCAAGTATGTGTTATAAACTCATGGAAAGTATGGGATGTTTGGGTCATTAGTTGGCCATGAAAGATAAGCATATACTTTGCAAAAAAACGTACAAGAAGTTGTAGAGGTTGCAGGTGTCAGTTCATCGCTTAAGGCTCTGAAGAATAAAGGTGAAGGAAATGGAAGCGAGATCTTTTTCAGGAAGCTTGTGATGCAAAAAAGGTACGGAGAAGTTGCAAATTATTTGTCATGATTTTGGAGGACCAAAAGCTCCTTAGTGGTGAGTATTGATCCAAGTGGCTCCAAAGACACAAAAAGAAAAAAGAGGGTTTATGGAAGCTCGAAAATCAAAGTGATCAAAATTGTTTCGAACTAGGACCAGAGCATAGATCTTGTTGTCCTGATTGCAGTAGTGTGAACATTTCGTTGATCCGAGCTCGTATGAGGGGGAGCAAGCCAGTCAAAGTTTTGGTCAAAAGTTCGACTGTGGTCCAGGTTTAAGTGTCCTACAATTTGACCAACCCTAGGGCATGAAACCTAGCTCCTGAAAGCGGTCGAAATTGTGGCCTCGTTAATTTTCCCAACATCCCTTATTTTCTAAAGATTTGAAAAACACCTCTATTTTAATAAAAATTCAAAAAAAATATATTATGAGGTGGTGGGCCATGACCCCTACCACCTCCCTTCGCAATCGCATTACAAAATGTAATATTAAATTTGGGTTGGCACGCCATGACCCCCAACGACCCTACAACCAATAGCATACAAAAATAAATTTAAATATGGCTCAGCGGCCATTACCCCGCCGAGTCCTCTAACCTCCTATTAACCATATTATAACTTAATATGGGGTGCACACGAGCCATATCCGGTGGACCCGGCCCACAACCAACCTTCATATACATAAATTTGATCAGAGAAAACGAGGCCAGTGGGAGTTGAACCCACAGCCAACAGGAGGGCCGGCCTCGCACACGCGACGGCCCCATGGTACACCAAAACAAATGCGACAACAAAAAAATCACACCAACGAAGATTTAATGTGCCCCATTTTATATAAGGAATTATGGAGGGTTATGGGGCGAGCCTCCCAATGTAGAATTGACCCCCAAAATGAATATATATGTGTTTTTAAAAGAAAACAAAAGGAGTATTAAAATGGAAGGGTCGGGGTTTGACCACCCAACCTCCTCCTTACTACTCAAGCATTCATACCAATCCGCCCAAATGGTCTTTTTATAAATTCCACCCACCAAAAATTTATATAAACCCGTATTTTTTTAGTGCGCCCAAACATGGAGGAACTAGGAGCGTGCAAGGAAATCAAGGCAGAAGTTTTAATTAATTTATATGAAAGTGGAACCATGAACCCATAAAGAAAAACTATCTAACCTATCCATTATTTCTCCTATTGACCTAGATTAAATTGTTGGTTCAATGTCATTTTCTACCTAGCTAATTATTTATCCGAATTAAATGGTTGGATAAACCTTTATTCTCTATCTAATTTACAGAAATTTAAATAATTCTAATCATGATTAAGCAGTATGACTAAACTAAAGCAAGTGATTGTGGAATTTTGAACAAGCTGCACACAACTTTATTTTATAGAAATTAAGCAAAAACCATGTATGAGTAGTGGCATTTAGGCTTGCAACACTTTCAGTATTATTCTTTTTTTATTTTCTTTCATTTTGGTGGGGTTTAATCTCTTCTCTCCTTTTTTCAATATTTTTGTTTTTCTCTTTATTCTCCTTCTTTATTCCCTCTTTTCATTTTTTATTTCATTTTTTCCTTTTATTTGGAAATCATTGGGAGATTGACAAGTATCTGTAAAATAGGATTTTTGAGACACATCACTCAATTACCTTGAGATCCTATAAATTATAGGACCCTAACAATGGATCCAACTAGGGATGACACTCTCCCTGTGAGGTGCCAAGAACATATGATCAATAACCTTGAATTGTTATTTCAGCAATATCCACCTCTAATTTCTTTGTTACAGTATTTTATGATAACTCATCAATAGAAGCTCATGGCCTTCTCTACATTCCTCAACATCTATTAATAGGTTACCCAATCCACAAAATAAAGACAATGGTATATACAATGATAAATGGTATGAAAATCTATAATGCTCAGAAAAATAATGTTTGAGTGTCCTACCATTAACAGGTCCACTAGGTAATTATGTGCCATCTAAATTTCTGATAAAGAGTGCATTATTTCCTCTGAAACCATAAATGGCATACGGACCCATCCATAGGTTATCAAAATTCCATGTTTCCATTTATCTTCTCTTCTTGAACCCCACTTTAAGACTTTGTCACCAATGGTGAAATCATCCGCTTTTGTCCTTTTGTCAATTATTTTTAATATTCTCATAAATGACTTGAGCCTTGTTATAAACTTCTTCTCTGGATTGCTACAATTGAATAGTTTGATCAATCCTCGTTTGAATATCATTTGGCTCAACCTCCAATTCCTAAATTAACTTCAGGATTGGGACTCCCAAAGAGGATGGAAAAACACATCCATTTCATAAACCAATTGGTATGGTGACATGCCAATTGATTTCTTTGTGGTGATCATGTCCCACCAAAGTGCATTTATGAGTTTGTTTTGCCATGACTTCTTTGTTATCTGCTAACAATTTCTTGATAATATTCACTAGTCTTTTGTTTGAAGATTCAGTCATCCCATTACCTTGTGGGTAATAAGAATTTGAATGCCCGTTGTATTTATTGCAGAAATATATCATTTTCTTAAACTTAAAGGTTGCAACATTGTCTGTAATAAGTTTGTTTGGGCAGCCAAATCTAGACATGATTTTGGTTTCCAAGAATTTTATAATCACAACATCCGTGGCTAGTCTAGAAAGGATGGCTTCAATCCATTTGGTAAAGTAGTCAGTAGCAGTAAGGATCCACTTATGTTGAGTAGAGGATAGAGGATGGATTTCTCCAATGAAATACAATCCCCACTATTGGAAAGAGCTCTCAACATATATGGACTTCAAAGGTAAAGGTAAAAGTTTTTTTTCCCTCAAGGATTTAACACTTATGACAATAGGTTACCCTTTTATTGACATTTGGAAAAAGTGTAGGCCAGTAAAAATGACTCTAAGGATATTATTGGCAGTGGTTTTCCAATAGAGGTGGCCACCACAATCACCTTCATGGAATTCTTGCATATTTCTTTCTGCATCATCACTCAATAGACAGTTTAGTAGAAGACCACCAACATATTTCCAATATAAAACATTTTTTACAATGCAAAATTTGAATGATTTTAATTTAAGAAATCTAGCCTTTGTTTCGGTTAGACCAAGTGGAGAGTTTAAATTAAATAAAATGCAAATAAGGTTTGCATACCAACCTCGAAATATTTAGGGGCTAATATTTGCAAGTGGGCTAATTTTCCATGGTTTTTCCAAAAAAAGGATTCACCAATTTCTATTTTTTCTAAAGATGATTTGCCCAAATTTTATAATATAAATTTATTTTACCTTAAAATTTTCCAAAATTGTATAATGACTATATATAAAACTATTAGAAATTTGCATGTATTTACAAATATATCAACAAACATTTTATAATTTTCAATTTGGGGACTAGTAAGATTCACCAAGGTTTCTAAACTTTGCGACAAATCTTCATCCTTAAAATTTTTCTTGCATACCAGGGGAAGGGTCATCAAAGCCTCATCAAGTTGTGGAGTCGCCTGTTACTCTTGATCATCCAAGTTAGCTATAAAGTTAATATCTAAATCATTAAAATTATATTCAACCATCAATTTGTCTAATCCTTGTCCTTTGATGAGCTTGGTTAGCTTGCTTTCCATGTCACATTCTAGAATGATGGCAATCCATTTTCCTCTTTTTCAATCTGGTTCATTCCGTGTCAAAATATCTTTAACAACAGCATTAGGTACATAAGCAATTATATGGAAATGAAGAATATATACTCTGAAATATTTAATTTCTTTTATTATGCAAAATCTTGCTTTTCCATTATGTTGTATTTGAGTGTAGCATCCTGTAAAGCCTTGTTAAAGAAAGAAATGGTTTGTTCATATCCATCAGAATTTTTCTACAAGAGGACAATTGCAACAGTATATTTAGAGGCAAAGGAAAAATTATAAAATATTTAGTAAAATTAGGGCTAATAAGGACTGGTGCTTTTGTGAATGCCTTTCTAACATGGTTAAACTATTTCCTAGCTTCGATGTTCCACCTGATTTCAGAGTCTTGTTTTAGCATGTTTGTGGTATTTCTGAGAAGTTATGCAAGGTTAGAGATAAATATTCTCATGAAATTTATTCTCCCAATGAATGACAGAAGCTCTTTAATATTTCTTGGATTATTTATTTTTAGAATAGCTTCAATCCTTTTAGGATCAATTATAATACCTGTCGTGGCGGAAAAAGTCGTTTGTGTGGACACAACTGACCTCCCTAGGAGTCTAAACTCTCTAGCGACAAACAAGACAAAATGGAGTGATCTTTCTCTAAATATACCTTTTACAACATGAAAACTACAAGTGTTTAGGCTTACCTTATTCCAAAACGCTGTTGTTGTAGTCCGTCCTTGCCGATCCGGATGAGCTCCTCCTTCATGTCAATTCCTGCAACCACAAACAATCAAACAATTACCAAGCACTTGCATTTCATATAATAAAACATATATTCAACATGCAGACCAAGGAACACATGAAATAACTCATTAACACAAGCTATTGAGAAAAATAAACCAGTTTGTATTAATAACGAAACAAAGAAACTCTTACAACCTGGCCTTGGTGTTGTGCAAGTTCCTCCCAGGGTCCATCAAGGGTTTTCCTCTACTTTGACAAAGCTCACCCACTTCCAAGTAGAATCAAGCAAAGACAATCTCTCCTCACAAGGTTCTAAATGGGAGTCCTAATTCCTGCAGCGTTTACCCAAAGAAAATATATAGCTCTAACCTCTTCTCCTTCTGGCTCAATGTCTTTATTTATAGTGCTGTAAAGAGGTTATTCAGGTCCACCATCAATGGGATAATCCCCCTCTTTGGGTGGGATAGCTCCCTTATTGATGGGATAAGTTCCCCCTTAATAGAGATACATGAACCAACTGGAGGCGCATCCATTTCATCAAACCGACCTCTAGAAGGTTCTAGAAGTAACCACAAGTAACTTTTTTAAGATGAAACTCGCGCATTTTGCCTTTTACAGAAGGACGCACCTGTCCCTTAACATACAGAGCGTCCATGGATGCAACTTTTGTGAACATGGTAAGCGTCCCCACAGGTAAGGCTAGAGAGAACCTGCGACCCCAGAGATAAACATATTTTTTACAAGACTTTCTCTCTTCTTTGAGTTTGAGATGGATAGCAGAGGCATAAGACTTGCCTAAGAGGGTAGCATGACTGTTGATTTGAGCCATACTAATTGTAAGTAGTCATGGTGACATTTTTTAGTGTAACAGATTGCCCCCTAAAGTGCGAAGCCTGGAATAGATTAGGGTTTTGTAATTCTAGGAAGGGTGAAGCGCTTTATCATTTCAAGGATTGTCTTGTGGATGACCTGGTTGGAACCTGCAATTTTCAACACAAAATACATGTATAAGATTATATCATCACTGAGGTAGGCATTCCCATACTCAGATTCAAAACTTTAACTAATGGACTAACTATTCTGATACAGGAATGATCTTGCAGTACATCATTTTTATAGACTTTTGTAGACACAGTATGGACGCAGCCATCTGTTTATGATTAGTCTACATAGATAATGAATACAAAACTCCTCGCAGCCTGGATGGTAGAAACTAGATCCAGGGTCTTCACTTCTACTTCCCGAATTGGTACGATTCTAGCCATGTGATTAAATGATTTGATGTCGAACATGTTAGAAACCACTTGATTACCAGTCGATGATGTAAACTGTTAACAAGCGTGAGAGAGACCACCAGTAATGTCAATGGTTCTCAAAGTACAAAGCACAACCCGTGAAATGTGAATAGATGTTTTGATGTCGAACACTTCACGGAATCCTTTGATCGAAAGTCAATGATGTAAACTGACGTCAAAGGCGAGAAACCTGCCATTGATGCATGCAGACTTCAAGGTACTGTCGATTCCTAAGTCATCTTTCTAGATAATGTGTCGATGTCGATAGAAAGCGACCCGTTGCAGGCAAGCCTGCAACACGAAATCATTGTTCAAGTTGAAGAAATGTTGCTGTAAGGACTGACTCAGGGATGGTCAAATGGATGACAAGTATTTTGCAGATGAAAGTTTTGCTTGCAGACCTCTTGAACACATAACGACACGACAGATGGCTTGGTGACGAATAACTCAAAGTTAATCCCCGGAACCCGGTTAAAGACTTTCAAAGTGGTTTGGTCAACTGTGAGGTAAAAGATTTCCCAACCCAGGTGAATGAAAAGTGTCGTGTTCAAGAGTGGTAATAAAGTTTCTTTTGAGACAAAAGGTAACAAACAGGTTCATTCTTCTCTCTTTTCCCCCACCATTTCTGGCAAGTACCTCTTTATTTTTAACAAGCTTGAGGAGGATAACATATGCTTGATTATAAGCTCATCCTTCGGACGAGTCCAACCTAGTTTAAATTCGAACCCTAGGAAGGAGTGGTTCGTTCCTGTTTGTAATTGAACAGGTCCTTTACTGTAAAAGTTTAACGAGCCCAGTATAGGAGAAACTCGGCGTTTTTCAATTTTAGAGAGTCTGAAAAACTTAAGGAAACTCCAAGTTGAACTTTTTCGTAAATTTGTGTCCCTCAAGCCCGAAAAAGTATAAAATAATACCTGGGGGAACCGCTTGATCTTGCGACCAAGGAGTACTTTCATAATAGTGTCTTCGACCTGAAAAGTAAAAAGCGATCAAGGACACGTCGTTTTATTTCCTTATCGAGTTTGAAACGACAAAAACCCGGCAATCTTTTCCTGATTTTGCGGTCAGAAAAGAGCTAAAAGGGGACCGTCTTTTAATTCCGTTTTAACGAGTGTAAAAGAAACGCTCGGCGATCTTTTCATGTTTTAGGAGTCAGAAAAGGGCTTAAAAGATGACTCTGATATTTTTATTTGTGAAAAATGACAATTTCCCTCGAAATCCCTTTGTCCTGCACAAAAGCAACACATTACTCATACCTGTTTAAAATAGGCAAAAATACATCGAAAAACATCTTTTCATGGTAAAAAATGAACTAATTCATCCAAAAAACCTATAAAAAGACCTTTTACCATGTCATTTTTACCGTTTGACTTTTGAGGTTGAAAAAGGAGCTTTTGACAAGAAACTTCCCGTGGTCGCTGCGGAAAATCTGACTGTCAGAATCGAACGCCGTCTTATCCAGGTATTTTACACATCCTACTCTGCATTTCTATCCGTTTAGAATCAATTTTTAGGTCTCAGTTTCATTTTTTGGGGGGGTTTTGGTTTTGGAATGCGCCTCTCGGCGGACGCAGGTGCCCTTCGGGTGACCTGCGTCCCCCGAATTTTTCTCATACGGGAAAACGGTCGGAAGACGCGGCCCGCCTTCAGGCCAGCCGCGTCCGAGCGCCCTGTGCTACAAAGCTGGGGTGCGTCTTCCGAGAAGTGCGCATTTCAAAACCCCAACTCCCTCAAAAAACTACCAAAAATTCTCAAATCAATTTCTAATTGCTATTTTTGATGTGCAGGGCATTAACCATGTTAGACTGGAGAGAAAGAGAGCATGTAGAGGAAGATGAAGCTGCAATAAATCATCAACCTTCCCTGGATGCCCTAAGAGCATGCGGATTATACAAATATTGGACCATACCGGGCATGAGGGGCCAGGTAAGATTCTTGGAATGGCTGGTTGAGCGATGGAACGTTCAAGAACAATGCTTTTACATAGGAGGGCACCAGCTCGAGATAGAGCCCTCGGATGTATACTTTCTCACTGGCTTGCCAAACAGAGGCGAGCAACTCAATCTTGCGGGGACTAGGCCGGGTGGCCAATCCCTTGATAGTCTCCGCGAGGATTGGTGCACACGTGGGGCTCACCATTCAAAAGGCATAGAGATAAAACACATCACTCTGCTTGAACTCAAAGTCATAGCGTTCACGGTTACCAGAATTTGCGGCGCGGCCGCTTTACACATTGCTTCCGGATCCCAAATGCGGATGGCAATTGACTGTTACCAAGGCACCATTTTCAACTGGTGTGAAGCTGTGTCGGCTCATATGAAGAGCCAACTGACCAAGGCAAAGAACGGACGACTAAAGACTTTTGGATATGGGCCTATAGTCGTGAGCTTTGCCTTGGAGAGAGTTCCAATGCTGATCCCTCAGCAACTCACTGTTGATATCTTGGGTCCTCGGGAGCCAAAGCTGATACGATGGGTTGCGGTGATGGCCCGGCATCCTGACGAGGGTGCGGCAGTGGTTCGATTCTCAGATAGTTACTTTCACTGGTTAGAGGACCAGGTTTTTTCGATACAGGACTTTCCGTATGCCGGAATGGATTTTAGAGGTGATCCGGACATGGTTCTTCCACAGGGAGAACAATGGGACGACAGAGGTACTTTTATTTTCACAAGTTTTCTAATTATGTATTTTTTTATTTTTCATATATATCGTCTCAAAACTAACAGTAAAATTTTCAAAATGCAGATGTTGGTCCACAGCGTCCAGCCAACCTCCGGCCTTTTGATAGACTACATCCAGCTGCACCGGTACCGGCCCCACAGGACGCGGCTGCAGAAGTACTAGCTGAGTTGGAGCATGATCTAGAGCGTCTCACGGCAGATATACCTGAGACTACTATGGACGACATTCCTATCAGGCTTCAGCGTTTCGTAGTCGCGGTCCCTGGACCGTTTAGGAGATTTTTGCGTAAGGTAGCCCGCGCAGTGGTGTCATACAGAGAGCACCACCAGTGATTGACTAGTCACTTTTGTAGTCACATGTGACATTTTTGACTTTTTGTACTATCATTTTGCCGATCATAAGGTGTTTTCAACCTATGATCGAAGACGATGTATATATTTTTTGACACACTTCTATCTATATATATCACTATTACCGGCTTATCTTGTTTAACATGTATGATGAAATGTTTTTAAATTTACTTGCATGATTATTGTAAATGTCTGTCCAACACTCGAGAAGCAATTGCATCTGCTAATGTATTCAAGGACCTTGGAATATGTTGATATTCAATGTAATCAAATTCACGTTCCAAGAGACGCACTCTCAAAAACAACCTTAATAACACAGGATTTCTAATGGCATAAACTCTATTAAGCTGTAATACAACAAGTTCAGAATCTAACCTCACTATCAAACGTCGAATTCCAAATGAAATAGATTCGGATAATAATTCAACCACTGCACTGTATTCTGCAATGTTATTCGTTGTTTGACCGAGGCTTACCCCATGCATAGAAACTAACTCGTCAGAGGGCGAATAGATAACCCAAGCTGCGGAAGAGATATTCCGTGTACTACGACAAGCACCATCAGCAAATCCAATGTATGTTTGGAGAGGCGTCGACATCTACAATATCAAGAGTAAAACCAAGATAAGCCAGAATAACGACGAAAAACCACACTCTCTAAGCTAAGCACACTGACTAAACTAACACACTTGCTAGCTAGAAAGAAAATCTAACCTATCTAAAAATTTCTCCATACCCATCATTTTAAGCATAATACCTCTTTAGGTAAAGTCCATTTCTGGGTTTACCCAAAGAGTCCCCATCAAAGTCAACTAGCTCATAAGCCCCTTTTGCTAGCTTTCGCTTTACAATGTAGGGCCCATGCCACATGGGAACGAATTTTCCGGCACCTAGCTTATCGTTAGCTTGATCATATAATAGTACTAGGTCTCCTTCCGAAAAACTTCGAGGGGTTACATTTCTATCATACTGAGCTTTCATTCGTTTCGCGTGAGTCTCGATTGCCAATGTAGCGTCACGTCGAGTCTCATCTAATTTAGCCAAGTATAATAAACGTTTCTCCTCTTCGGAAGTAGCTGGAAGTAATTCGACAGCCATTTGAAGTGATGGGATTTCGCATTCAATGGGTAACACAGCTTCTAAGCCATAAACTAGCTGGAAAGGAGTGAACCCTGTTGAATTTTTCACTGAGGTTCGTATGCCCATAGCGCTGAAAATAACATGTTGTGCCAATTCGACCGATGAACACCAATGGTTCGTCGGATCATGATAACTAGAACTTTGTTGATAGACTCAACCAAACCGTTGGCTTGCGGATAATAAGGAGTAGAGCTATCGTGGCGCAAACCAAGCTGGCTTGTAAGCTCAGTCATCATGACGTTTCGAAAATGGCTCCCATGGTCAGTAATGATTGCTTGTGGGACACCAAACCTAGTTATGATATGATTGAATACGAAAACTGCAGCTGTTTTGCCGCTTGCGTCGAATGTAGGCATCGCCTCGGCCCACTTAGTAAAATAATCAACCGCAAGGATGATATACGCATGCCCCCCGGCCGAGTGAGGGTTACAAGTAATAAAGTCGATACCCCATTTGGCGAATGGACCAACGGCAATTATAGGGTGGAGAGGAGCAGGTGGAGCGCGCATCTTGCGATCAAACACTTGACAGTTGTGGCACTTCCTGACTGCAATGATACAATCTTTAAACATAGACGGCCAGAAATAGCCAGCGCGCAACACCTTCTGAGCTGTGGCATACCCAGACATATGACCGCCACATGCTCCAGAGTGACAATCATTCAAAACCCTCTCAGCCTCTTCGTGAGTTAAACAACGTCGAAAAACTAAGTCTGCCCCCCGGCGATAAAGTGTATCTCCAATAATTTTGTATGGCTGGGATTGAAACCGAATTTTTCGACGTTCTGCTTTGGAAGCTTCAGGCCGAAAGGTTTGGGTTTGGAGATAAATGATTATATCCCCGTACCACGGATCTACAGTACTGATAAGAAACAAAGATTCGTCCGCAATGGACTCCTCTGCCACAGTCTCTGTGTCAGCACTCGGGAAATCACACATCAATTCCGCAAAAACTAAGGATTTCTTAGACTTGGACTTCTCGAACTCCAAGTCGAACTCTTGCAGGATGACAATCCATTTAGAGTACTTGCCCCCTAGCAGTTGTTTTGTCAAAATATAAATCATAGGGTTGCAATCCGAAATAACTGTAGTTTTGCGGAGAAGAATGTAGTGACGGAAACGCTGGACAGCTTGAACGGCTGCCAGGGCCAATTTCTCCACATGCGAATATTTTAGCTCAGTGGGATTCAAGGTCCTACTAAGATAATATATCACATGCTCCGCTCCGAATTCATCTTCTTGAACTAACACCATTCCAATGGTGGAATGCGAAGCTGCGAGGTATAAGAAGTAGTCCTGGTTGTAGTTGGGAGGATGCAATAACGGTGCATGGGTCAACGCGTGTTTAAGTGCATCAAAAGATTGTTGGGCAATCTCGTCCCAAAAGAATTGTGTGTTCTGTTTCAACAACCGTGTAAAACCTTTAGTGACCTCGGCGTAGTTTGGGATGAATCGGCGTAAAAAGTTCGCTTTCCCTTGCAAACTTTGGAGTTGGCGCAAACTCGAAGGAGGAGGCAATTTGATGATAGCCTCGACTTTCGAGGGATCGACGCGAATGCCGGCTTTTGAAACAACAAATCCCAGCAATCGACCTGTTTCTATACAGAAAACACACTTGTGGGGATTCAACCGAATTCGATAATGCCTACACCTCATAAAGATTGCTCGTAGGTGGACAAGGTGATCAGCTCGATGTAAAGAATGAGCAGGCAAATCATCGAGATAGGGTTGCACAATGTGCTTGATGTCATGAAATGCATAAGACATCGCCCGTTGAAAAGTAGCGCCGGCATTCTTAAGCCCAAAAGGTAATTTGCAATAAGCAAATGTCCCCCATGGACAAATGAATGCCGTTTTTGGTTGGTCGGCAGGTAGAATATTGATTTGATTATAGCCCGAGAAACCATCCATGAAGGAAAACATTTCACTTCCGGCACAATCATCAATAATTTGATCGATATAAGGCGTAGGATAGTTGTCTTTTGGACAAGCTCGATTGATATCCCTATAGTCGATACAGATTCTTATTGTTCCTTGTTTTTTATTGACGGGAACAATATTCGATACCCAATCCGTTAACGGGATCGGATAAATGAAACCTGCTTTCAACAGCTTTTCGACTTCTGCTTTAATCGCAGCCGCTTTTCGAGGGTGAATCTGACGCAACCGTTGCCGAATGGGTTTAGCATCCGGGTAGGTTTTGATTTCATGAACAACAATGGCAGGATCGATTCTCGGCATTTCCTCGTAAGACCAGGCAAACACGTCGCGGAATTCTTGGAATAGGGCCTTGTAAGTTTGGATTTCTTCTTCAGTACATGCGGCACCTATATGAATGTTCTCCTCGATTCCGGGCTTCACTGAAATATCAATGGGAATAGTACGAGAAATATTCCCTAAATTCAACTCTGAATCAGAATGTTTCGTTGGATCCTGAGCGTCTTTGACATATTCAGCGGTAAAGATAGATGAAAAATCATTTTCAAATGCATCATCCTTAGGTAAAAACGAAGATCTGTGATGGAGATCCTCCCATGGTAGATTGTCTACACTTAGGATTTCGCGAAGTTGTTCGTCAGATGACACGACTTCGGGAAACGCTATCCGTTCTAAGGGTGAGGTGAAAAGTGATTCTTCACTGACCACATTCATTTGGTCGGCTTTGGTTGAATGAAAGTCGGTAAAAGACATAAGAGCTTCATAAGCAATTTCATACGGACTCAACGGCATAACATCACCGAATGAGTCTATCTCAGAGTCAGATGGAACATACCAAGGATCATCATAAATAATGTTTTCTGACGTGATCATATGAATTGTTGCAAACGAAGGTTCTACACTGAGTGGAGGGAGAGGAAAAGTTCCCAGTAAACCGGAATCCTTAACTAAACCTACACCAACGTCCCTATAAGGGATTGTCGTCTTACCAACATGTTGGATACTCTCTGAAGAGGCTGGGTCGGATGAAAAGTATGTCAGCTGATCAATAGTCACGATCTTACCGTTATGTGGAAACTTAATTACTCTGAAGACCGATGAAACGACCGCTGTCATAGCATATGACCAACTTCGACCCAAAAGAAGGTTGTAGTCTAGAGGGGCATCAACCACTTCCACATCCAGACTAACGGTTTTACCTTCGACCCCTATAGGCAATTCTTGTAGAATACCAAACGGACGGAACCCACGGCCATCAAAGGCCTTAAGGATGGTGGGGGATTGGTTCAACGAAGGAGAACCAAGCGATCTCCAACATTGAATCGACATAATACACGTAGAAGCTCCCTCATCAATCACAGTCCGATGAATAGGCCTGTTTTTTACTATCACTGGAATTTGGAAAGCCATTTGATGGGGGAGACGTGGTGTACTATTTTCTAGATCAAAGATCATTAGGTTCGGGTCCTGAACATCGACAGCTCCGATAGCCGACAAAAGCAATTTTCGTTGTGCTGGACATGATTGCAGCACTTCGAGTGCCGACATTGCTGAAGGTGAAACAGCTAAGTCCTCAACAATGTTGTAATTCTGGGCTGCTCTCGCATGTGGATTGAAAGCAGACCTTCGAAGTACACCCTTGGCGGGCGGCTTAATCACTAAGTCTGGGTTAGGTTTTTCGATCTGTAGTGGATCGGAACCAGGAGCTGAGGTTGATGGGTTAGAGTGAGAAGATTCTGCTTCCTTGCCATCAACAGGAGCCTTACTACCATAATCTTGCGATCGAGTCGCAATCCTCACATGAGACATCATCAAAATGGGTTCTTCACTGGCATTCGAAGAAGAACCTATCATCTTATTTTCCTGCTCCGGAAATGGATTTTTTAACACAGCAGGAGTGGGAGAACCTTTGACTATTTTTACAACCTCGGCCCGATGAGGGCAATCTCTCGTAAAATGATCCTCTTCACAAATAAGACAAGGATATCGAGGTTTGCGTTTTTCGTCATTGGTTTCCGACTTTTCAGTTTTCTCCTTTGGAGCCTTGTCTGCTTTAGCCTTCTTCTTTCCTTTCTTCTTTCCACCGTTTTTTGATTTGGCCGTAGATGACTCTACAGCGTGAATGTCGGCGGTGAGTTCGGGAGAAGACTCTCCTGTCGGAGAATCAGGCAAAGTGATAATTGGAGTAGTTGAAGCCTTGGAAGACTTCTTCTTGCTCTTCGTAGTCACGATACCAATCATACCATCAGCGGCATGAGATCCCGAAGGAGCAGCAGCGATTTGGTTCGACTTTGGAAGATCCGGAATCTTCTCGTGTAATGTACCCGACTGCGTGTAAACTAAGTCAAGGTATTGTGCCTGAGCAATGACTTGCTCCTCAGTAACTACTCCGGCCTTAGCTACATCTTCAGTAATTCTTGGTAATAATGATTTAACAAACCATTCAGCTAAGATTTGGTCCGGGATAAAAACTTTCACTAGTCTTCTTCGACGTCTCCACTCATGGATGTGATCAGAAATATACGTGGAGGTCGATTGTTTTAGTGAAGTTAATAATTCTGTACCGTTATCGTATCTGACTGGTAACTGAAAATGAGTTAAGAACGAGGTAGCTAACTGGCTAAAGTTGTAAAAAGAGGCCCGTGGTAACTCAATGTACCACTTGGCCGCGAGACCCATGAGTGTACGCTGAAAAAGACGTAAGCGGATCGAATCATCCGAGATGGAATTTGAAGCACACCAGAGGTGGTAAGTCATCACGTGATTGGACGGATCCTCTCCAGACTTACCTTCGAACTTGGGTATATCGCTGGGCAACTTATTTGGCATTGGCGGCCAGAACTGAAGATATTGAATTGGATCGTTCGTTAGGCGCGTCAAGTCGGGTAAATCCAAAGTTGCAATAAATGGTAACTGCCGGTTAGGATCTCTAAAACTCTGGGTCACAATACCAGCCCCAGGAGGAGGATATCCAGGATAACTAGGAACAGGAGTCGCATTTGGGATATTATATCCTCCTGGAAAACCAGGATTAACCGGACCGTACTGGGGTTACTGAGGTTGTTGATAAGTGTACCCAGGATACGGTTGATACTGGTAAACCGGTTGTTGGGCAGCTTGCCCAGGTTGATACTGTCCCTGGTACGGAGGTTGAACAAATTGAGGTTGAGTAGTAACAACCGTACTTGTACCAGGTTGGCCTACAGGCATCTGGACTGTGGTTTGAATCGTAGATCCAGACAACGGTACAGATGTCTGAGGAGTGGTTACAGGGACAGTAGAAACCGGAGCTGCCGATACTCCAGAAGTAAGTATGGTAGATGTGCGGTAGTTGCTGCAGCCGTTTGAGATGGAGTACCAGGTGCAATTGGCGGCTGAGTAACTACCGAAGTTACAGGGGTCTGAACACTTGACTGGACAGGTTGCGGTTGCTGGGTTGGACCAGGAACTACAGGTTGTCCCGCTTGAGGTACCGACTGTATACTTGGTTGCGACATCTGTTGACCCTGTGACGGATCCCACACTAACATTCGAGGGTATTGACCCATAACAGGTTGAGGATACTGAGATCCATAGCCGGATTGAGGATAGGGTTGATAATTGTAAGGTGCAGTCCCATATGATTGCCCTTGAGGTGGTTGATAACTTTGACCAGAGTATTGACCCGTAGGTTGATGACCTTGAGGTAAATACGGGTACTGGGGTTGACCTTTACCTTGAGGTTGATACCCTTGGGGTTGATACCCTTGGGGTTGCCATCCTTGAGGTTGCCATCCTTGAGTTTGATATGGATACTGAGGTTGACTGTGGGGTACATATTGAGGCTGGGGTTGACCTTGAGGTATTTATTGCCCCATAGGAGCGTACTGACCTTGAGGTTGCCCCCCAGACACGAATGAAGTACCTTGAGGTTGCCCCCCAGGCATTAATGAAGGTTTCCCCCCAGGCGGTAATTGGCCACCTTGAGGTTGGGTAACGGGAACTAAACCTGACATCATGTAAATGTCACCTATACTCAATGGTACATTACCACTGTTTCCAACTAATAACCCATGATCAATGGGTTCAGGAGATGCTCCCGCAAAGGTACCAGAAAGAGATTGATACCCAGTAGGAACAGAAGGACCGCCATGTAAAAAAGATTCAGGACTTTGCATAAACACAGATGACTGACCAGACATATTTACAGGAGTATGAATTCCTCTAGGTGGAAAAGGAGTACGAGGTGTAGAAAAACCTACTGAGTTGTCTAAAAAATTGGTTAACGCAAGGTACCAAGAAGTACTTCTAGGAGGACTGTAAAAGATGGATTCACGCTCCCTTAGATCAAGGGTAATTTGATCTTCAGGATTAGAGACGCCTATTTCTTCCTCTGGAACAAGTTCTTCTATAGCAATTAAACCAACAGGAAGATTTTCGGTGATAATTCTTTCTATTCTTGGTGAATCGGGAACACTAGGAGTTGGAGTAACAGGTTTGGAAATTTCAGGTTCTTCGCCTGTTTCACTGGCAGATGAAAAACTACCAGCAAGCTCAGAAACTGTAACAATTTCGGGATTGTAACCTATTTCTAAACTTTGGTAATCTGGATGGACTACCAAGGAAGATTCTCCTTCTTCAGGTGAACCTACTCTACTGTCACTAGGAGGAGTTACAAGGACCTTTAACCCTTCGTACTGACCCGAAATGTCTTCAGGAGATTCACCCCGCGATTTACGGAGTTTTCTTAACAAATCTATTTCGGTAACAATCTCAGGAGACTTGCCCCGAAGTCGACGGGACTGTCTCGGTAATTCCGCCACAATTAATGATTTTTAACTACAACACACGAAAACAAAGTAAAAATTTCAAATCAAACCACCCAAAGTCTTCTAAAGAAGCAAACAAATTTGAAGCAGACGCCTAAAGAATCTAGAGCGTCAAACCAAACACAAACAGTATCTTCCGGACCAAAAGCGCTAGTTGGTGATTAGGTCCAACCTCGCAGGATTCAGTACAGAAATGGCGGGTGGAACAGTTACGCCGACAACCTGCTTAATGAATAGACTGGACCAAGTTCCTCCACTTTAACCGTCTCGAAGTGAAGTGAACCCCCCAGAAAATCCAAGTGAGTATAGCCGACGTCTGCTCCAGGTACAGTGGGACCTTCCCTCCACCGTCACCTTGGGTAGAATCCTAGAGATTATGGTCACTAAGGTTACCAACGGCCACAAGTACACCTGGGGGAATAGTCCAAACTCCGACAGCACGCAAGGGCAGAGTAACAAGCTCAATCCCCTTACCGGCTCCTTGACAGTAATCCAAGGTTTACCGATAAGTGACCCCTAGCTCCTCGACAATGGTTAATCCGAGGTTTACCGTTTGTAATACGTACTGTCTGGCGTCGTTCCCAACGAGGGAGGAATGATCCCCTCACTGGTTCGGACACGAGCTCGTGCTTCTCCTTTAAGAGGAGCTTTCCCAGAGTGTAAATGTAACAATTGGATTTGATTCTATCACAAGATCGACTACTTGTTTGTTTTACTGCCTTGGAGAGTTAAGTACTCACCTATTCCAAGACACTAGCCTAAGCTATGTTGGTGCTTTAGAGCCCTAGAAAAATAAAAATTACTAGATTGATTTTAATTTAAGCGCTACTTTTAAGGTTGTTTCTTAAGTCAAAAGGTGATGGAAGTGAAACCAGTGGTGTGTTGACTCGACTCGAAACCACTACAAAATGCACCTAGGATGATTTACCCACTACTTTACTTTTTCGATGAATTGCTTTAACTAAAAAGTTGAGAGAATGCAATCTTTATAAAAACAACTTCTTAATTGAAGACAATCAAAGAAACAATTCGTTTGTCTTTTCCAAGCATAAAAACATGACCGCTCTTTACATGCACGAAACAACTCTTTTCCTCTTTCAAAAACAAAAAGCTACTTGAAACAAGACTTTTAAAGAAGATGTTTTTGTATTTTTGTTTTAATAAAGCAAATAAATCTAATATAACCAAAAATCAATCTTAACAACTATTAAAATCTACGAAAAATTCACTCATAAGCAAACTAAAAGGTAAATGTACTCTAAGCAATCTTAACGAGGCCAAAACTAACAATGATTATTCTAAGGTGTTTTACTTGATCACAATCAAATCAAGGACTAGCTTATTGCAGAATCAAAAACTAGCCAAAACAAAACTCTAATCTTTTTGTTCTTTTTGTAAAATGGAAATCAACACTTTATAAACAAGTAATTCGAAATTTGACCCAAAACAACTTAAATGGCAAGTTGCTCACACAAGGAGACTTTACGACAGGCCCGACTTCTAAGAAGGCTGACTAACCAGAGAGATCTAAGGCTGGACAACTTTCTACCGTCAAAGTCACTACAGGACCTATCTAAAAATCAAACCCTAGGTCTAAACTTCGTTGAAATCCACTAAAACACTCAAAGCTCACAAAACAAGTTCAGGTGAAAATTTTTGACAGGGTACTAAAGGATCTGGGCAGAAAACACTAAGAAAAATCAAAATCTAAAAGCAATTAAAGCAAAAATGGAATTTTCCTAAATTTTACAGGAAGACGCAGGCAACCCGTTATAACAGGTGCGGGCCCGCTCTGTGCAAACGGCAACACCGCGTCCAAAGACGCACTGTGCAGTACTCAGAGGGTGCGTCCTTCTGGAAAAGTTAAGAAAAACCAAATCTGACTAAATCTAAAGCTAAGCCACCCAAATACTAATTCTCACAGTAAAAAACCAGAAAATAAAAATGATTTTCTCAGAGCAAAGTTCACACAAAGGAAAAGACTCTCTCATTAATGGATTCCCCAACGGAGTCGCCAATTTGTCGTGGCGGAAAAAGTCGTTTGTGCGGACACAACTGACCTCCCTAGGAGTCTAAACTCTCTAGCGACAAACAAGACAAAATGGAGTGATCTTTCTCTAAATATACCTTTTACAACATGAAAACTACAAGTTTTTAGGCTTACCTTATTCCAAAACGCTGTTGTTGTAGTCCGTCCTTGCCGATCCGGATGAGCTCCTCCTTCATGTCAATTCCTGCAACCACAAACAATCAAACAATTACCAAGCACTTGCATTTCATATAATGAAACATATATTCAACATGCAGACCAAGGAACACATGAAATAACTCATTAACACAAGCTATTGAGAAAAATAAACCAGTTTGTATTAATAACGAAACAAAGAAACTCTTACAAACTGGCCTTGGTGTTGTGCAAGTTCCTCCCAGGGTCCATCAAGGGTTTTCCTCTACTTTGACAAAGCTCACCCACTTCCAAGTAGAATCAAGCAAAGACAATCTCTCCTCACAAGGTTCTAAATGGGAGTCCTAATTCCTGTAGCGTTTACCCAAAAAAAATGTATAGCTCTAACCTCTTCTCCTTCTGGCTCAATGTCTTTATTTATAGTGCTGTAAAGAGGTTATTCAGGTCCACCATCAATGGGATAATCCCCCTCTTTGGGTGGGATAGCTCCCTTATTGATGGGATAAGTTCCCCCTTAATAGAGATACATGAACCAACTGGAGGCGCATCCATTTCATCAAACCGACCTCTAGAAGGTTCTAGAAGTAACCACAAGTAACTTTTTTAAGATGAAACTCGCGCATTTTGCCTTTTACAGAAGGACGCACCTGTCCCTTAACATACAGAGCATCCATGGACGCAACTTTTGTGAACATGGTAAGCGTCCCCGCAGGTAAGGCTAGAGAGAACCTGCGACCCCAGAGATAAACATATTTTTTACAAGACTTTCTCTCTTCTTTGAGTTTGATATGGATAGCAGAGGCATAAGACTTGCCTAAGAGGGTAGCATGACTGTTGATTTGAGCCATACTGACTGTAAGTAGTCATGGTGACATTTTTTAGTGTAACAATACCTTCCTTAGATATAATGTGGCAAAGAAGTTTTCCTTCTTTAAGAACAAACATTGTTTTCTTAGGATTTAATGAGATCCCAAACTTTTTTCACTTTTTTGAAACTCTTCTAAGGTGCATGAGATGTTCTTCATCAGATTTAGAATATATAGTTGTCATCCAGATAGATCACAATAGATCTTCCAATTTCATCAACAAAAGCAATATCCATTGTTCTCTGAAATGCGGCTCTAGCATTCATTAATCCAAAAGGCATCTTCACATACATGAAGGTAACCCAAGGAGTAGTAAAGGCTATCTTTTCCTGATCATGTGGATGAACTAAAACCTTATTATAACCTAAGAATCTATCTAATAAGGAAATCCTAGAAGACCCAACTACCTCTTGTAAAATATGATCCATTTTGGGTAAGGGATAGTTGTCTTTTAGGGAAACATTGTTTAGGTTTTGTGAAATCTATGCACAATTTGATTTCACCTATTTCCTTCCTATTTGGCACAATGTTGGAAACCCATTTAGAGTACCTAAGAGGAAATATGATTTTAGAATCATACATCCTTTTGATTTCCTTCTCAATTAAAGGCATCAAAACCGAGTTTATTCTTCAAAGTTTTTGTTTAAAGGGTTTTTGATCTTCTTTAATGGGAACTTTGTGTTGTATGATTTCAGTGTCACATGTTTTAAGATATTCATATCTCTGGGAAAAAAAATCACTAAATTCCTTGAATAAAGCAATATACTTTTGTTTTTCATCTGCTGGGATCGATTTAGACTGTTTTATGACCTTTGGGTCTTTTTCAGTACCTAAATTACAATCTTTAGCTGATGTTCATGAGGGCTCAATCTTAGGCTTTTTACCCACATCACTGAAATCAAATAGTTCTTCTAATGGAGCTAGACCCCTAGGAAAAATATTATATTTAAGCTAGAGTGTTTCAAACTCTTCTTTTTCTAGGTCAATTTCAAGCAATTTTGGTTTATTTACAACTTTATCTAAGGGAGTATTTACATCTAAATTATCTAATTTCCATTTTGGATCAGAGTGTTCAATAATTTTACTATCTCTTTTAGATTCCAAATCAATACTATAATCTTGAAATTCATCTTTGGATTGTAGGAAAATCTCAATTTGTTTATCATTTCCAAATCCTGCAAATATCTTACATTATTAGGTACAACTAGTTAGTGTTTACCTCCAATACATATTATTGATTACGATAAGGCATTTTGCAAGAGCTAGCTGAAAAAGACAGATTGTTTGGAATGATGTTTTATTTTCTAGGAATTGTAGAAAGGTCATATTCAAGGAAACTCTCTAGGAAATATAATACAACATTTCTGTATGCTCTCATCCTGGGATGTTTGGCAGAATATTCTCCTTTAATTTGTTTAATAATTAATTCAACATCTCCTTAGAATTTATTTTAGCACCTAACCTTTTTAGCAATTTCAAACCCAGAATGAAGGATCCATACTCTACTATGTTACTAATGCATTGAATATTAAGCCTATATGAATGACCTTGAGCATGATTATTTCTTGTGTTAACCACCAAAATTCCTACTCTAGTACCATCCTTGTTGCAAGATCCATCAAAACACATGTTCCAAAGAGGTTCAAGAGGAGTTTTCAGTTCTTTTATTTGGGTTTGGGCTAGGTCTATTTTAGAAACATCCTTCTCAACAATGATTACTTGATTTTTGATATCCCCATCATTATAAAGAATAAATGAATCTAAATCTGAATGAACTGAATAAATTGGATAATTTTGAGGTCTGTCTTGAGTACTCACAATAAATTTCATTAAGGTTTCCCTATATAGTCTTATTTTCTGCCCAAAAACTAGTATGGTAGAAAAGGTCACATCCATTTGTAGGGTTCCTTGTAATTTTGATCCCCATGAGCATGACAACAACATGCCATACTGAGGGGGAATGTCTACAAGTACTATATCCATCACTAGTCTTTTAGCAGGGATTTGGGCTAAAGTAACACATATGTCTTTGATAAGATCTAGGCATCTGAATTTGCTAGAATCAAAGGAGTAAAATTCTTTGTATGGTCTAGTAATGTCAAGTCCTAATTTCTCCATCACAGTTTTAGGCATTAAATTATGGGATGCACCTGAATCCAGCATAGCATTATGGAGAATTTTATCATCAATATTCAAACTGACATAGAATGGAGGGACTCCTCCTTATTTTCGTTTTCCTTCAACTTTCGACCCAAATAAGAGTTCATGTTGGTCATCATTCAAATTTACAGAGTTAGTGTTTTCCCCAATGTTTAAGGCTTTCATTACTTGGGGTATGTACAAGTTTTTTTTCATTAACTCTATGAGAGGAATAGGGATTTTTAATTTTTCCACTTCATTCTCAATATTGAAAGATGTTTGATTCTTAACTAAGTTCGGAAATTCATCTTGCTCTTTAATGTTTTTTGTGATAGGCTCGTTTTGTTGGCTGGTGGTTCGGACATCTGTTTGAGTTGTTTTACTTTTTGACAGGGATTTCTACATTTTACTTACCATAATTGTCCATAGTTTTATTAAGAAGGATATTTATTGTTTTCCTAGGTTCATTTTATATGAATTCTTAGCAAGTTGTTATGATATTTTGGCATTGGGAGTGTCTATATTCTTTTTTCTTCTAAGGTTGTATTGCCTATGGAATTCCATTATGGCATTTTCAAACCCTTTTTTGTATTCATTTGACACTTCAGAATCCAATTCATTTTGGGCTATGAGAAAAATCTCTTGCTCCTCTTGAGTGAGGAAAATTGTTTCGTCATCATTTACCCCCAATAAATTTATTTTATTATCATCCAAATCTTCCATAATATTCCCCTCATAATCTGTGTAATTTTCCTGAAAAGGAGGTCGAACCTATTGGTCTAGACCCCTTTGTTCTCTTTGTTTAATTTGGGGAACATTCCTTCTAAAGTGTTGGTTTATAGTTAGAGGGGCATTTTTGTTTTCTCTTGCTTGAGTTTGGTCATTAATGTTCATTCTTTACATCATTTGATTCACTGCTCTGACTAAGTTATCAATCTTATGATCAGTAAAAGAAGTAGATGGTTCTGATTTTATGGTAACTCTACATTTAGACTTTAGTTTGACTTTTTTGTCGAGGATGTTAGCTTCAACTTTAATTACATTTGCTTGCATTTCTTCCAAAGTTGATAGGTCTCTCTCTCTAAGTTGATATTCAATGTCTACATCGAAACCATCTAGAAAATTAATTAGAGCTAGGCCAGGGGAGGGCTTGATGTCTTGTCGAATGGCTTTGTAAACATTATTAAACCGTTCATAATATTCTTCCACACTTTCATTTGGTTTTATTTTCAGTCTTTTATATTCATTTAGGAGTTGAAGTGGATTCTTCTTGTTCTCCCATATAGCTAAGAAAGTTTTATGGAAAGCATCAAGGTTGGCTATACTCCCTTCAGGTAAACCCCTAAACCATTTATTGACATCGCCTCCTAGACTTTGGCCAAAATATATCATTTTAACATCAACTTCATCTACTTATTTTAGGTCAAATACATCATTCATCCTATCTACATGTTGCTAAGAAGTATAAGCACTAGTGTTATCAAAGGTCACAATTTTAAATTGATAATATCCAGGAATAACATTCAGCTGGTCTGGCAACATCGAAGTTGCATACCTTCCTGCCATAACTGTTTTGGAAGATTTACTTGAAGATGGTCCTAATGTAAGTGTAGTTTTGATAATTATAGGGATAGGAGGCAAAAAAGTTTGGGAAACCAAAGGTGAGGAGGTTAATACTATGGAATGAGTAGGGTTGGGAGGTTGTAGATGAACTGACTGGGAGGATTGACTAGACAAAGAGGATATTGCAACTGTTAAAGAATAAAATTCAAAAGACTGCTGAATAAAGGCTTCTTCGATAGCTTGGTCCAACGCTGAAACTAGACCTTGGAATTTTTCAACTTGTTGTAAGGATTCAAGATCATGATATCTTCCAAGGAGTTCAGTTTGGGGTATATATGGTTGCAGTATGGATTCATCTATGGTAGTTTGATCTACAAAAGCCTCAGAATTTGAGCTAAAGAAACTTTTCTGGAAAAGAAAATCAAATTCTATATCTTGTAACATTTCAAATTTATCTGGCAGATGGCTCTGCGCAGCGAGTTTTAGGGTTTCAACTCTTGCTGAAACGGCAGACCACGCTAGACAAAGGATCACCTACTATTTCTGACAAGCTCAGGAACGTTCAACCCTGCGCGTTACAGTTCTCTTTTCAATGGAACCCCCTAGGGGGGAGGGCAATGCGCCTACCCCATAAAACGACATAGGGCAGCAACAACTTGCGGAAGGCATTGAAATAGTAAACCAAGTAGAGAATGCAAATCTAAACTCTCAACAAACAAAGCAAGATATCACACCACCAGAAGTCCGTTCAACAACATGCAAACCAGTTGCAACTGAGCGTCCAAAAGTAGAACTTCCTGCTCATCGAATCAATGCAAAAATACAGTATATGAAAGACCACGCTCTGATAGGAAAGTTTAACAGCCTATGGCCAACTCAGAAGGCGCTAAGAGGCTGGATAAATGCAAAATGGCATCCCAAGGGACACATAACTTTGCAGCTAGGACCCAAAGGATTCTTTACTGCAATATTCAATTGTCTGGAGGACAAAAACAGGGTGCTGGAGGGAGGCCCTTACTTCTTCAACGCTGCTGGACTATTTCTCAGAGGATGGATGGAGCGTTTCGACCCGGACATGGTGGATCTGAGCTGGGCTCTGGTATGGATCCGACTGTACTCGCTGCCGGTGGAATACTGGGAGGAAGATTCATTACAAGCGCTGGGAAATGCTCTAGGAGAATTTGTAAAGATCGCAGAAGAAACAAAAACTTGTAGATAAACCTCATTTTCTCAGATTTGCGTATACATGAATCTCAATCGGGCTCTCCGAGATGCGGTAAGTATCTCTCATGAAGATATTGAATGGGCTCAACCGATTGATTATGAGCATGTTCCTTTCATATGTAGTAGGTGTCATGCCCTGGGACATCTTTTTAGAGACTGCCCATTAACTCAAAAGCCCTCTCCTTCTGGATCGGATGCCTCTGAGGCAGATGGTTTCACCAAGGTAGCAAATCGTCGAAAATCTCACAAGAATCAAGCCTCAAAGAATAAGATGCCACAATCCAACCCCTCAGGGCCCTCAACAAGCAACAGCTTCGGAATCCTAGCTAATCACACTGATATCAATATGGAATCGCCCTCTCCTTCAGATCCAGGAGCAGAGAAAGATAGACAGTCGAAACAGGTGGTAGCCTTTAAGAATCAGGAAGACTCTATAATCGAGGAAGCTTCCACCTCTGATAAGCAGAAGGAACCGATAGGGACATCCCAAACAAAGCAGATGGAGAACCCCCAATTGCAGGTCAGTCCAGAAGCGGACCTTAATGAATAATCGTACTATCCATACTTTACGGAGGAAGAAACAGAGGCTATAGATATAGGGGACTTGGACATTCCAGGTTTAGAAAATTCTTGCACAACAAATAATTTCGATGATATTCCTATGGGGCAACTTGAAAATCTGGAACAAGTTCTATCAAGGGTGCAACGACAAAAATCACTGGGAATACAAACTGAAGGACCCTGGGATGGAAGACTCATTTCCAAGGAGATCAGAAAGAGAGGAAGGAAGACTGGTTTACAGAGGACAATCAGGATTGGACACATATTAGTGGAATCCGGTAGGTATTCTAAGCTAACCAAGTACTACAGATCTGAAAACAACCCGTCTCAATGAAGTTAATCTCCTGGAATATAAGAGGGTTCAATGGCCCAAGGAAGATACAAATTCTCATAAAAATGATAAGGCAAGAAAATCCTCAAGTTTCGTTCTTGCAAGAAACCAAATGTACTTCTAATGTTTTAGACAGATTTGCTGCGAAAATTTGGCCAGGATGTTTCAATGCCGTTGTGGATGCTGATGGAGCATCTGTAGGTCTGGCGATACTCTGGGACCCAAGAGATCTCAATCTTAGCGATATTCATGCTCATAGGAACTTCCTCCAAGCATCTTTTCACATTACTGGTACAAACCTACATGGGCTCATTACTAATGTTTACTTTCCTCAAGAAGCATCTCTCAAAGCTGAAATCCTCAATTCCCTTTCTGTTCTCAACCAAAACAGGTAGCAACCCTAATGGATCTCCAGTGGAGATTTCAATATGATTACAAGATTGGGGGAAAAAAAGGAGGTCGATGCAGAGGTAGTCAGGAAGGATTCCCTCTAAAGGATTTCATTCAGGCTAACTGGCTCATAGATCTACCTTTCATTAATGGAGTGTTTACATGGAATAACATAAGAGCAGGGAATCAGCAGATAGCCTCAAAACTAGATCGTTTCTTACTATCGGACAATGCTATCCATATTAGAGGGGACTTCTCTACATCTATTTTTCCACTCTCAGGCTCTGATCATTGGCCCATTTCACTTCAATGGTCACATCCTGGAAATAAGATTCGCAGGCCCTTTCGTTTTGAATCTTTTTGGATGTCCCATCAAGAATTCCAAAATCTTATTAGCACTGAATGGAACAATTTCTCCCCACCTCCAGGGTCAAAAATGTTCCAATTCCAACAAAAGCTTAAGAATCTAAAGGGTAAAATCAAGCACTGGAATCGCACATCCTTTGGAAACATCTTCCAGGGTAAAAGCATGATCGAATCAGAAATGAAGCAGCTGCAACAAAGGATCATTGAAGAGGAACGTTCAGAGGAATTGTCAGAGTAGGAGAGAACTCTTGAATTGCAACTGGCAGAAAGGGCTAGGCAAGAAGAAATGCTTTGGAGGCAGAAATCAAGGGTCGGATGGCTTAGAGACGGTGAGAAAAACACAAAATTCTACCACAGCATAGCCATACAACGTAGAATGCATAACAATATTACTCATGTTCAAAATGAGCAGGGGATCAAAGTGGAAAAGCATGAGGAAATTGAAGGCGCTCTATTAAATTACTTTCAGCAAATGCACCAGGAGCCAAATGGAGACAGATCACAAGGAATAGAGAAAATTACCAGGAACATTCCTAAACTCATCACTGATGAACACAACCAACTACTTCTCAAACCAGTAGACCTACAAGAAGTGGAATAGGCAGTTCGAAATCTAAAAGTTGGTAAAGCTCCAGGACCGGATGGATTTACATCAAACTTCTTCCATAGCTTCTAGGAACTGATCAAAACGGAAGTCTGGCAGGTGGTTGAGGAGTCACATTCTCTTCGTTGGATGTTTCCAGGGATGAATGCAACATTCATAACTTTGATTCCCAAGGTTGATCTGCCCAGCACTCCTGAAAAATATCGACTGATCGCTCTCTGCAATATAATCTATAAGATTGTGTCTAAAGTCATAGCATCCCGTCTCAAACTGTTACTCCCTATCATTATCTCGACAGAGAAATCGGGTTATGTGGAGGGAAGGCAGATTACTGACGGCATTATCCTAACTCATGAAATAATTCATTCTCTGAGAACCACTAAAAAGCCAGGTATGCTGCTCAAATTAGACCTCTCAAAAGCGTTTGATAGCCTAAGTTGGATGTATATTGAAAAAGTTTTAACTGCTTTTGGTTTTGCTGCCCCCTCGATTAGATGGATCATGAGCCTTATTTCTTCCTCTTTCTTTTCCATATTAATCAATGGCATACCATCTGCTACCTTTCATCCTTCTCGTGGAATCCGGCAAGGTGATCCCCTCTCCCCATTTTTGTTTGTCATAATGGCTGAGGGTCTAGGCCGAAGCATCAAATCTGCTCAGCATTCCCAGCTCCTCAGAGGCCTTTCATTTCACAATTCCCATGCCTTCACGCACCAGCAGTTCGTTGACGATAACATGCTTTATGGGCATCCCTCGGTCCAAGAAGCGCGTCAACTCAAAACTCTCCTTTCTGATTTCTCTGATGCCTCCGGAGCCTCCATCAACAAGTCTAAATCGCAAATTTATTTCTTTCACACTCCTGCTCCCACACAATCTGCAATTATCCGCATTTTGGGATTCACCTCAGCTAAACTTCCCTCCACCTACCTTGGTGCTCCCATGATAGCCTCGGCCCTCAAGAACTCTTCATGGAAAATCCTTCTAGAGAACCTGGAAGCGCGGCTATCCTCTTGGACTCACCGATCTCTCAATATGGCCAGCAGGCTTGTTCTTATAAAAGTTGTTCTACAAGCCATGCCATTATACCTATTCTCCTTATTAGCTGCCCCCAAATGGGTTCTCAAAGAACTCATCCTTCTTCAAAGATCTTTTCTCTGGGGCAGTAACGACCATAAGTGAAAGTGGGCTCTGGTCAAATGGGAGACTGCATGCTTACCAAAGAAAGGAGGTGGAATAGGTTTGAGGGATCCCTCTCAGAGCAATCAAGTGATGGGAGCTCAAATTTGGTGGAGATGGCTAGCTGAACCATTTACACCATGGGCATCTCTTTGGACAGCGAAATATGCCAGGAATTGTCCAATAGAGGAACGGATAAGACTAACAGAGGTTACCTTGGGATCAATTATGTGGAACTCGGCCCAGCAGCATAAGACCCTCATACAGCAGCATAGCTTCTGGGAGGTGAAAAATGGTAGCACGACAAGATTCTGGGGAGATTCGTGGCAGCAGCTACCTAATCTAAAGGACCAAATCCCGCCTCATCCTCATATGGAGAAGGAATTACAATCTCAGGAGGTAGTCAAAAACTTTTGGAAACATTCTCCGAACAATGACTACAGGGAATGGTTAAAAGCAGATCAAATTTTAAGGCATGGACAGGCCCATGCCCAACAAACCCTGGAAATAGAACTAACAAAAAGAAGAATTCAATATTCTGAGGATAAAGATATTCTAAGGTGGGGTTATGAAGAAAAAGGCTCTTTTTCTACAAGAGAGGCCTACAATATCATGATCAAAGAGCATATGCTGCTAGATCCTCTTTGGAGCAAAATATGGGACCCCTCATTATGGCCGAAAATCTCCACATTTCTTTGGATCCTATGTCACAACAAAATATTGACATGGGAGAACTTAAGGAAAAGAAGCTTTCAAGGCCCCTCCATATGCCCGAACTGCAAACAAGAGGAGGAAACTACAAAGCATCTCCTGCAATCCTGTCCGCTAGCCCGAATGCTCTGGGAAAAGGTCAGTTTTCGCTGTCAAAAGGAAGGAAGAATCAATGGAGACATTACTGCTACAATCCGCAGCTGGGCCCATAACCCTTATCAAAGTAAAATCTTAAATCTCCTTTGGAAGCTTATTCCAGGTTTCATCATGTGGGCCATTTGGAAGGAAAGAAACAACAGACTATTCAAGGACCATCACAGATAGTTGGAAGACATATGGAACATAATCTGCCAAAATATAGAAGAAACTCTCTCTCTCAAAACATGGTACCAGGAGGACTTCCCATCTATTCCCCAAGAACAATCAATATGGGCTAACTGGAATTTCAAATGGAAGCTCGATCAGTTGCCCAAAGAAGCAAAACTGCCAAGAAGCCAATCTCCTCAGAAATGGCAAGCTCCTCCCATCCATATGTATAAGCTAAATTTTGACGGCGCATCAAAAGGGAACCCAGGAAATTCAGGCTTTGGAGGGCTATTCAGAAATCACAAAGGAGATCCTCTTTTAGCCTTCCTTGGCTCTAAAGGATGGGAGACCAACAACTCAGCGGAGCTAGAGGGTCTCTGGCAAGGGTTACTAATAGCACAAGGCAGAGTTTTCTTTCCTCTAATTGTAGAGGGTGATTCCCAAATTATTATCAATATGGTTACCAGAATCCTTCAAGGTTCCCCCTCATGCAAGGTCTGTAACAGTTGGAGACTGGCCAACAGACTTCTCACTATTGAACGCTGGCTTTCCACCCATAGAGCTGTCACTCTGTTGCACACTCGCAGGGATGGAAACAAAGTCGCAGACTTTCTTGCTAATATAGGAGTTGAATGCGGATTACAAATTCATGTTGGCCCAATTTCTAGCCTAGCCACTGACTCTCAACTCTTGGAGCTCGACAATCTCATGCAGAAAGACAAATATCAGGAGGAAGTGAATCCCCTGGAGCAGAGGGGCTCCCAAGACCTTCACCCTCATTATACTGGCTGATCAGCAGTGCGATGGAGCTGGTGGTATCGCCGCATTTTTAGTCTACCTGATTCAAACTTTCATGGTAACGATCCAACAAAAGAACAGACCTCTGGTGGGGGCAATGAAGACTAAGGCCACGTGGCTCTGCGCTGGTTCCTTTTGTCTTTGTCGGTCAAGCAGACATTTGTTTCCAGGTTTCATTGATAACACACATGGCACATTTCTGTCAGCTTGAAGTTTTCGATCAGCTCCAAAGCAGAGGCATTGTTTTTACAGACAAATCCGCAGTAGCTATTAGCTTCTATGCCATCTTGCACACTCCTCTTATCTACTGGTCCTTCTCTGCCATGTTTTACTGTTATGTAGTTTTTTGTAGCACCTACGCTCAGAATCCTTCCATTCTGAGGCGAACTTGTTGTGTACAGAGGCCTCATGGTTCTTCTGAAGCCTCGATTACTTGTAAAAATATTTTTATTTTTAGTTAATAGATATTAGTATTTACCGAGAAAAAAAAAATTATCTGGCAGAGAATTAGACCTTGATAAAGGAATATTCTCTGGGAGAGAATTAAATCTAGACAAACGAATATTACTACCTTAACTCTTGGTAAAGCTTTTCTTTCTCACCAATTTCTCAGGGTTATCTACAATTTCAGTAGGGTTGGGATCACGGTGAGATCTAGTGTAAATTCTCTTGGGATCCAGGGCTATGAAAAATCTTCACACAAAAATTAAAATAAGAATCAAAGACACACTAAATATATATAAAATAACGACCTCAGGCCATGTATTTCATAATGATACAACAATTTCTTTTTGAAATACTAATTTAAAAACAAGGGAATAATAATGTTTTGGATTAAAATGTATTCTTCCCTAGTGTCTTCACCACTATGTTGTCATTCTATATTTTTGAGGTTCAGGGAGTAAACACATAGGACAACATCAAAACCACTCTGGAAGCCGGGATCTAGCCCTGCCAGCATTAGAGAGGGATCTCCCTGTTTAATTTAGCTTTGTTTTTATATGAATTTTAGGCTATCTATGAATCTCCTTGTTTGTTTTTTTTGATTGGTTTGGTTGATTTGAGTATTATAATTCCATTGGGCTATGGATTCTATAAACTAAAACTAGAGTTTGTTCATCAATTTTTAAAGGAGTTCTCACAAGGCAAGCTAGCTTGCAGTAAATGGATCTTTTCAGAGTTTAAATGGATGGTGGAAAATCATAAGTGTAAGGTCTCAGTAGAGAACAAAGAGAAATTAAGAATTCTTTATCATGACTTCAGTGGAAAACATTAAAATTGACAACAATCAAAATAGGGCACTCTTGATAATGAATCCTATTTATCACAATTTCTGTTGATTAATTCAGATTTAGAAAAGATAGAGGAAGGAAATAACAACATTTAAATAGATAAAGACAAGAAACACATCACCACTTAAGACACCACATGAATCATGTGGAAGGTCCCTGTATTATTGATGATCCAGTACTTCAAAATTACAATATGTAGCAGAAATTACATTCAAAAAGCGACACTAATACTTCTAACAGTGAAGTATTTATAATAAAAATTACAATAATTCCCTACAAAATCACTGTCAAACCGATAGTGTATTATTATCCTAGTTACAAACTAATATCATCTAATCCTAGAAAAAGAATAGTCCATGTAGGATGTTGAGGAAACTAGTGGCCCTATTTGGGTGGTTTCTATTACTAAGTCATTCAAAACAAAATGCAATGCTGAAATGAAACTTGCGCTCACTATTGTGTTGGAAAACCTTTTCACTGTTGCTAAGTTACTACTTGTTCCACTAAATACAGTAACTCTTCCCATCTCTTTTCATTTGGTACTATTAAGTTTGTCACCTTCCGATTGATTTCATCGACCGTTGTATACTTAGCAAAAGTTAGTTTCATAGTAAAAATGTGTTTTACCTCATTCTACACATGGAATTCATTTGACATGGTCTCTAGAAAAGCCTTTGTTGTCATACTCCCTTTGATTCCACTGAACTTGAAGCTACTTTTGGCTACCTCTTTCATCTTCTAGATGTAGTCCTACTTAGTTCTCAGCTTGTCATTGATGACATAGATACTGGGTAGTACCTTCTGAATTAAGACTTTAATCCCATTTGTAAATATGTTTACTTACAGCTCGAAGGTCTCAGACCTTTCCCCCAACTGGGAAATAGCATTTCTCTTAGTCAAGACTTTCTTGACCTCCAAAATGGTGGCAGTTCTGTCATTGAATCCCACTTCCTCCAACTCATATCTAAACTTTGAATTTAAGAACCTGATAATATTGGCTGCTTCAGTTGCCATTACTCCCATCTTTTCCCTTCCTTACATGATGGTCTCAGTGGCCTTCTCTATTAAATATTTTTGCTCAAATATAATTTGAATAGAAGGACAAATACCAATCACTGAGTCAAGTATGTTCATCCAAATTGTTTCCTTGTCTTGGACCAAGGTTTGGACAATAGATTTAGCTCTCTTTACCTGGCACAGGTTTTCCAAAATTCTATGAGATTTTTCCAATTTAGTAGTCGGAGCAACTTTAGCTTTGTCCTTCTGGACTTCCAAAGATTTAAGCTTCTCCTGCAATGTCTCGAATTCCTTTGACCACAATGACATGTTTTATAGTGTCTGTGCCACCTATTCAACACCGGGTGTCTGAGTTGAAGTAATAGGGGTAGTAGTTGTTCTTGTTGATGGCAATTGTGAAATAGGTACAACATCCAAGGGAACAATGGCCATTTTCAAGTTGTCTTCCTTCTCCTTTATCAGCTTTTCCAACTCTGCTTCCATCTACCTTATCTGTATGTTCTGATCAATAATTATTTCATCATGTATTCTTTCTCAACTTCACCTTATCCAATGTCCTTGGTCATTGGATCTTCTGTAGCTGGCAGCTTGAGCCATTTCCTCAATGCTTCAATGTTCGAGTTCTTATTCTTGATAATTTATTCAACATAAATGACATCCTTAGGGTCATACCCTATCTTAATCAACAAGTACTCCAAATACTTGATCCTATTGTCTTTGGCCAAGGAGGAGACATTCTCCATATTCAACTATGACTGCACATTTTCAAAAGAGACATGCAATTTGTATAAATACATGGTAGTGTTAGTGAGAGTGGAGGATATCATCTCACCAGTTTGTTTGTGCATCTCCATTTGATCAATGGGATGTATGTCCTTTGTACTGAACTCAAAGGTCCTAATTTTGTAGCTAGTTGCTGATTTGGGTTGTGAAGTCTGGACCTAAAGGAAGGCCAGTTTCATTTTTCCATGTTCAGTATCATACACTGAAAAAAGTCTACTTTGTGAACTAGAGGTCTGCTTCTAGAATTGGTTGTAGGATTTGTTCTCCAAGATTTCATTTCTGAGCTTTATTTCTCTATACCTATCAAACATTGTTTTTTATTTTTCTGTCTCGACAGTGTGTTTCCAGCTCAGTCACCTTATGACCCTATGAAGATGAAGGTTCAGAAGGAGAAGTAGTGAACTTCATGGTTGTTGGTGGAGAATATGTGATGATGATATTTTCCTCTTCTTCCATTTCTTTGTCTACTTTTGGTTTGTGAGTCACCTTGGGCCTCTTTCTGTAACTGATTCTAAATTCTCTGGATTCACTCCCTATTGTAGATTATGACCCTTCCTCCCTCTGGATTTTGCTGGATTTTTCCTGAGGAACAAACGTTTTCAAATTGGAAGTGGACACAATCTTCTATTCGACTTCCTGCAGGGTATTTTCTACCCATTCCAATTGATTGGCATATTGTTCTATGTCTAGCCTAGAAGTATGGATATAAGGAGTATTCTTATTGTCCACTCTAAGTTTTGAAATGAGGCCACAGGGGTGATAAAACCATATGAAGCTCAAGTTGAACTTCATCTCCTTAAGTATCTTATTTTCCTCCTCCCCTGCAATTCTTGTGTTGCACACAAATGGGACTACCTGTGTTTTAATCCTAAATTATGCCTTTTTATTTGCTACTACAAAGTGGATCTCATATGAGTTTAATATTTTCATGATATATTATAGTGTGAAGATCCTCATTGGGAGTTACTTGGGGAGTTTTTAGGGTGCCAATTCACATCCATAGATTCCAATCCCTGTGTAGTTTTGGTACAGGTACCAATCTCCGGTCTTTGCTTGGTCTGATAGATGTAGAATCCTTTCAATCTCCTCACTGATTCTAGGTTGAAATGCACTATAGAGAGTTTTCATAGCTAGATGAACAAAGTCTTCTATAAAATGTTTGTAGGTGAATTCCTAGTATTCCTTCATGACCAACCAAGTCCAAAAGATCATTGGTTTTTTTATCCCCTGCATCATCCAATTTCTGTAATGCAAAAGTAAACTTCTCTGCTTGATAATATATGAACATGTAAATCAAAACAAAGGTATAATTGAACACCTGCTTTGCGGGAAACTTGATGAACTACTCATGGATATATGTCAGCCAAGAATTGACTAAAATTTAAAATTGTAGAGGGCTTACTATATGTGGAAAATGTGGAGAGGAATCCTAAAATAGGTTCATCTACGCACTGACCAGAATGGTAGCCTAGAATGGGAGAAAGGATAGAAATAATTTTCTTCGCTTGATAAGGGAAAATGGGAGAAGGATAAAGAGGATTCTTCTTGGGAAACTAGGCATTCTCTGGTAGCAAAATCTCAAAAATCCTAGCTCTCGTGGCAAAATCTTGCTTTTGAGAAAGCTAGGTGAGGGCTTCCAGGGAGAAAGAGGTATAATTTTCCACAGAAGGGGATAGCATCATTTTATCAATACATTTGGTTGTGATGGTGAAAAGGATGTCATGTGTAGGTGCAATTATGGCTCTTTGGGTAGGGACATAACAAGCTTGGCATCTTCTGGTCAATTATGGGCCTTGAAATGTGACAGGAAAGATATAGTGGGGGAGGTTTGACTCCCATAGTCCTATCTCATTAGTTTTATCAAAGTTTTTATCCTCTAATCAACAATATAACTTGAGTAAATCACAGTCAGAAAAGGTCTCAGTTATCCAGTAATCCCTGTCTGCCAATGGTCTGTGATCTAGGTCTACAAAAGGTTGAATTATGGGTTAATGGTCTGTTCCTAGGTCTTAGCTTTAGAAGGCATGGCTATAGCAGTTTATGAGCAAAACGAATAGACAAAGTGGGCTTACCGGGCTCATAAAAAATAGTCTGTGAAGCAAAAATAATAGGGAGGTCAGCGACTATTGAGATGTTGGTGGCGAAGAAGCTCTGGCAGAGGTCGCTACAGGAAATAATGGATAGCAGAAAATAATGAGAAGTAAATATTGAGCATCACAAGCTTGGGATTTATTTAAACACAAAGGAAAAGTCCCATTGGACATGGCACGGGGCCATTACTAAACAATTATTCGAGAGAATTAAATTAGAAACGGGTGTTAAGTGGGAAGAAATTTAATTGGTGCAAGAATCGAGACTGGTGGCAGGAGGAGAGTGTTGGAAATAATACTGAGAGGGGGGGGGGGTGAATCAGTATTATCAGATTAATAAAACTTTTTCAATGCTCAGAAACATATACGCTACTTCAGTTAAGTGAACCAGCGTGTACACGCTACTGTGTCTAAAGAAAACAGTGTATAACCAGAAAACTTATAATTCAGTTAGTTTATCTTCAGTTAAGTGCATCAGGTCATTATTCACCATATTAAGAGTAAACAGATGCAGTATAACAGAACAGATCATCACACAAAAGCCACACACATGAACACCATGATATAAGGTGGAAACCCAATGTGGGTGAAAACCACCTGCTGCAAGTCGTCTCTATCTTTCTTTAATAAGAACTTCAGTTTACAATCTTTTGTACTGGTGCAGCCTTATACCAGTACGCAGGCTACAACCTCCAGAAGGCTTCAACCTTCTCTCGTTCTCCAAACTTCCTTGGAAGGGAGCTCCAACCCCCTTTGCTCTTGTACTAGCTAAGATACTAGTACGTAGGTGCTGGCCTACAATCTTCTTTTCTTCAGGTACCACTTTTCATACATTTTCAGACTGGATATTCCTGAAGCACAACATTACAATCTGAATACCACAATTCATTCAACTTTCATAGAAGATTACAAAACAACCAACAATGACTGAACCACTGAAACCCTGTCAAACCCAGTCACCAGAACACAAAGCAGAATACAGAACTCTGCAATAACAGTCAGACCCAGCTGCAACCCAAAAATCAAGCTCCAAAAGATATACGCTACTTCAATGAAGGCAACCCGCGTATACACGCGGTTTTACCGAAGACAACCTGTGTGCAGATCTAAAAAGAATTTTTCATAATTTGCAGTTGTACCAGATATCAGTTATACCCAGAACATAACATTGCGTCAGTATGCAGATCTAGAAATACGCATAATCAACCATATAAAGATAGTTCATTTCAAACCATTTGATCCCGATCACTCCTTAGATCTTGTTCTCCATCAACCGATGAGATCTCTCCTTAGCTCAGATCAAGCAATACATCATCAACCAATAACCTGCGTACTGGATCTAATACTTCATCAGATATTCAAGAATTTTTCAGATGCTCTTGCCTAATGATTTCCTTCTCCTTATATAGCCTTAGGCCTTGTTCAATACCAAGAGCCAAAACCATAGAAATCCAATACCATCATCCTCAAAACTAGGGATCAACACGTCCGTCAAGACACCAAGGTCCAAAACCATAGGCACAACTTCCAAGGAATAACCGTCGTGGACCAAAGATAAGTTTTCCACATACACGCGCTTTTACTGAAGCCAACCGGCGTGTACACGTGACTTGGTATATAGAGAACCTGCGTATATATATTTTTCTTCATACTTGTAGGCTGATCATCAATTCCTTGCTGCTATCCATCTGCACTATGATTGGTTATCAGTGTGATTTGCCATCAAGGACAATACTTGTCTCATAATGCCAACAATCTCCCCCTTTGGACTTGTTGGCAACAACACCAAATCAAATCACTCTCCCCCTTTGTCATCAAGGGCAAAGGGCTGTGCTCCCCCTGAGTACATGCTGATATCTTTGCTTAGTTGTGCTGAAACATGCTCCCCCTGACTGTATGCAAGATCGGCAAAAGATGTTCTTCAAAAGAACCAAGACTTATACAACATAAGGGACCTTCCTATCACCAAAAGACTCAATACATACATCCGTGCTCCCAACCAAGAGGGGATACATTAGAAATAACCAATTACATTACATCATTCATCCCAGTCATAGTGGAGAAACCAACATAGGCCGTTACATGACCTTGACACCATAAAAGAGATATCACAGAAGAGATACATGACATAGAGACAACAAATCTAGACCAAGACTTATGAAAGTCACAAGCAGCATCTGATTCACATCTTTTAGATCAGCAACCAAGACTTTCTTCTGAGCTCCTTCTCCTGAAACCAACAACAGTTGTGTACTAGAACCAAAAGCATCTAAATGCCAACAATGCTTTATGAGACTTTAAGCTGCTCCCCCTGAACCTATGCATGCTACACCCCCTGAGACTGTGCCTGAAGAATTCTGGCATACCCATCTCAAACCTTCTCCAACCGGAGTCTGGCCTTGCTGTTCAGAACTCCATATACGCGACTTCTCCTGCATAAAACAGCGTATGCACGTGGATATGCTTTCTGCAACACGCGTATACCATACACGCGACTTTCCCAGCATAAATCGGCGTATATACGCGTATATCCCTTACGTAACTTGCGTATACCAACTTTTTTGTAGAACAGACAAGCTTCAACAGCAGGATGAAACATCAAATACTCCCAGCTTTTGTCTGAGATATTCAAAAGTTTCCCTGGGCAGTGGTTTTGTGAGAATATCAGCAACTTGTTCCTTAGAAGGAACATACTCCAGCTTGATCTTCTGCTCAAGCACTTGTTCCCGAAGAAAATCGTACCTTATTGGTATGTGCTTGGTCTTTGAGTGCATGACTGGATTCTTTGAAATGCTGATTGCACTTGTATTATCACATAAGATAGAGACTGGTGGAGTGCAAGTGATTTCAAAATCCTGCAAGGTCTGCATCATCCAAAGAAGTTGTGTGCAACAAGATGCCGCAGCCACATATTCTGCTTCAGCTGTAGATAAGGCAATCGAACTCTGTTTCTTGCTGAACCAAGATACTAATCTGGAACCCATGAAGAAAGCACCACCACTTGTGCTTTTCCTATCATCCACACTTCCGGCCCAATCTGCATCTGTATAAGCATGAAGTGTGAGATCTGTATCTCTAGGATACCATAATCCATAATTTTGTGTCCCTTGAAGATATTTGAAAATTCTCTTCACTGCCTGAAGATGAGTCTCCTTTGGATTTGCCTGAAATCTCCCAACTATTCCGACTGCATGCATGATGTCTGGTTGGGTACCTGTCAAATAAAGCAAACTCCCAATCATGGATCTATAAGTTGGTTGATGAACTGCTGCTGATTCATCATTTGCACTGAGGCTGCATCCTGTAACCATGGGTGTACATACTAGCTTTGAATCTTCCATGCCATACTTCTTCAAGATCTGCTTGAGGTACTTGGTTTGAGACAAGAACATGCCTCCTTCATTTTGTTGGATTTGCAATCCAAGAAAGTATGCCAATTCTCCAAGTAGTGACATTTCGAATTCTTTCTGCATAGCCAAGGCAAAGTTTTGACTCATAGTCGCTTCATTGCTGCCAAATATAATATCATCTACATAAACAACAAGTATTAGCAATTTGTTATTTTCAATTTTTATATAGAGATTGCTATCTGCTGATCCTTTTGAAAAGCCTTGTTGGTGAAGATATTTGTCCAATCGATAGTACCAAGCCCTTGGAGCTTGTTTGAGACCATAGAGAGCCTTTTTTAATTTGCATACAAGGTTTGGATCATTCCCAAGAATGAAACCATCTGGCTGTTCAATATATACTTCTTCTTCTAAGTCTCCATTCAGAAAGGCTGATTTCACGTCCATCTGAAATACCTTGAAGTTTTGAAAGCTTGAGAGAGCAAGGAACATTTGGATGGCCTCAAGTCTTGCAACAGGAGCAAAGGTCTCTTCAAAATCTATTCCTTCTTGCTGTGCATACCCTTTACAAACAAGTCTGGCCTTGTTTCTAATTACTTCTCCATTTTCATTCAATTTATTTTTGAAGACCCATTTAGTCCCTATGACATTTTTATCCTTTGGTCTAGGAACCAATTCCCAAGTATTGTTCTTTTCGATCTGCTCAAGTTCTTCATCCATTGCTTTGACCCAACATTCATAATTGCATGCCTCTTTCACATTTTGTGGTTCAGTAGAAGAGAGTAATGCCAAATAGCTTGAAGCTTCTGCAATTCTTCTTCTTGTTTGTATTCCTGCTTCTTTCTGCCCCACAATCTGAGATTCTGGATGATTCTTTTGAACATATCTTGATGGAGTCTTCTCTTTTATTCTTTTCTACTCCTCTGGTTCTTCTTGAGGTAATTCTTCTTCTTGAGATTCTTCTTGAGGTTCTTCTTCTTCATCATTCTGCCTTTGAGGGTAGCCTTCATCTTCTTCAATGTCTTCATGATGAACTTGCCTAGGAATATATCCCTTCTCATCAACCACTACATCAATGCTGTCAACAATTTTGCCAAGTCTTTTGTTGTAGCACTTGTATGCTTTGCTATGTGGAGAATAACCAAGAAGAATCCCTTCATTTGCTCTTGGTTCAAGTTTTCCAAGTTTCTCATCAGTATTCTTAATATAACACTTGCTCCCAAAGATTTTGAAATGCTTCACCGAAGGAGTCTCACCACTCCAGAGCTCATGAGGTGTTTGAGTGATGTTTACTCAGACATTTGTTTTGTTAAGAATAATAACCGCAGCATGTGCAGCTTCACCCCAGAAAGTTGCGGGAGTACCTGATTCATCCAGCATAGCACGAGCCATTTGTTGGATTGTTCTGTTTATTCTTTCCACCACCCCATTTTGCTGAGGAGTTCTAGCTGTAGAGAATTCTCTTCTTATCCCATGTTCTTCACAGAAATCGAAAAATTCGTTTGAGGTAAACTCCCCACCTCTGTCAGATCTGAGGCACTTAATTTTTTGTCCTGATTCATTTTCAACCAAGGCTTTGAAGGATTTGAATTTTTCGAATGCTTCATCTTTGTGCTTCATAAGTCCTAACCAGACAAACCTGGAGAAATCGTCAATGAATAATATCAAGTATTCTTCTCCTCGAGGTGTTCTTTTTCTGAATGGACCACATGTATCTGTATGTACTAGCTCAAGAGCCATGCTAGTTGATCCTTCCTTCTCTGGAAAGTTAGTTCTTGTTTTCTTTCCAAACTGACAAGATTTGCATATAGTGTTGTCTGGAATTTTGATATCTAGAAGACCACGAACTGCCTGATATTTGCATGCTTTCCTTATCTGTGAAAAGCTTAGATGCCCCAACCTTCGATGCCATAGCCAGTGTTCATCATCCTTGCTCAAATAGCATTGTTGTGGTCCTTCTTCAAATATGTATAGATTATTTGGAGTCCTTCTTCCTTTGATCATTGTTTTACCTGTATCAAGATCACGAACACAACATCCATTTGATCTAAATATTACCTATGTTACTTGGTCGCACATCTGACTGACACTTAGAAGATTATGCTTCAATCCATCAACATACAAAACATTTCCAGCTTTGACCTTCTCTTTCAATGGAGCCACACCTTTTCCTTTTATGGCTGCAGAGATATCGTTTCCAAAGGAAACTTTCTTCCCCTTTTCTAATGCGGTATATGACTCAAGCTTTTCTTTGTCCCCTGTCATATGCTTCGAACATCTGCTGTCAATGTACCATAGACTTTCTTGACCTTCTGCATAAAAGGCTATCCCACATCTTTCTGGTTGCGGTTCCTTTATTCTCCATGTTCTGACATTTGAGGTTTGTTCCTTCTGAGTTGTCTTCCGGAACCTGCTCCTGCATTCAGAGTCTTCATGACCAAAGTTATTACAAATAGAGCATTCAACTTCATTTTCAAGAACTGAAAAGTTGTTATAAGTCCTTTTCATGGTTCCAGTCATTCTGCCTTGCTTTTGAGCTTCTCTAGTCATGATTGTCTTGTAGGCAACACATTGAGCTGCTTTGTGACCGAAGTTATGGCAAGAAAAGCATTGGCCATTAAAGAAACTTCTGCGATAATCAGATCTATCATCCAACCGATTGTAGCTTCTATTCACATTCATTCTTGGAGTAGATTTTACCTGGGGCTGATTGTAGCTTTTGTTTGTCCTTAAGGCAGTTTGTCCCCGAATTTCTTGATGGTCTTTATTTGTTCTTGAGGTAAACTGTCCCTGATTCACCTGATGACTTTTATTTGGCCTTTGCTCGCTTCTCCTCGCTGCATCAAGATAACTTTTAGAGGTAGAGGCTTGAGATGTTTCTCCATTATATCCAAGACCTGTCTTGATCAGAGGAGATTGCTGCACATTGATAATCTCATCCAAGGTTTCAGATCCTTTAACAAATTTAAGATTAATCGCTTTTGTTTTCTCAATCTCCTTTCTAAGAAAAACAATCTCACATTCCAATTTTTCAAGATGTTTTTCCTTTTCAGCTAGTTGACATTGTAGAGAATCAATAATAGCACTCTTCTCTTCTAAGCAAACTTTGAGATCTTTCATCTCTTCATAAAAGCCTTCTACATATATAGCATCCATATAGTCATCATCTTCAAAAGCCATTAACAATTTATATCTATTACCTTGTTCATCTTCATCACTATTTGAAAGACCATCACTGTCTTCATGAGTGTAATAGCTTTTCTTCTTTTCATTTTGTTTCTTGTTCCATTTAACAGGTTCCTTTCCCTTGTCATTCTTGTTTTTGTGAGGACATCTGGCAGCATAATGACCTACTCTTCCACAAGTGAAGCATTTAAAAGGTAACTTACCTCTGAACCTTCCAGAACCCCTTTGAATATTTCTGACAAAATTTGATTCCTCTTCTTCATCTTCTGGCATGTGACTTGCTTCATAATACTCTCCTTTGCCTGAAGCCTTGAAGACAACTTCTCTTCTGTCTGATGGACCTCCCTTTCTCATTTCATAAGCGGTTAGAATCCCGTGAAGCTGAGACATAGTAAGAATTTGCAGATTTTCCTTTTCTTCTATGGCAGACACTTTAGATTCAAACTTGGGGGACAAAGATCTTAGAACCTTTTCAACCACAATAGCCTCTTTTATTTCTTCACCCAAGTTTTTCATGCAATTAACAATCTCATCTACCCTAAGGAAATAGTTAGCCACACTTTCATCATTATACATTCTGAGAGTCTCATACTTAATCCTGAGAGTTTGAAGTTTAGCACGCTTTGCCTGTTCGTCTCCTTCATAGCTCGTGACAATTTTGTCCCATATTTCTTTTGCAGATTTATAGTGCATTACCTTCATGAATTCTGATTGAGATATACATCCCAATAGAGTATTGACTGCTTTCGCATTTGTTTCATATTTCTTTTTCTCGGCTGCATCTGTAGCAGTAGCTGAAGGACAAGTGTAGCCTGTCTCTACGATGTCCCAGACTTCTGTACCAAGAGATTGAAGATAGGAAGTAACTCTTACCTTCCAATAATTGAAGTTTGTCCCAGCAAAAACCGGTGGCCTGATTGATGCTTCTCTCTCGTAGTTGCTCATGATGAACGATCTACCTTCAAGCGATCAAGCTTTTCTGAAGGACCTGCTCTGATACCAATTGTTGGAAATAATACTGAGGGGGGGGGGGGGGGGGGGTGAATCAGAGCTCAGAAACATATACGCTACTTCAGTTAAGTGAACCAGCGTGTACACGCTACTGTGTCTAAAGAAAATAGCGTATAACCAGAAAACTTATAATTCAGTTAGTTTATCTTCAGTTAAGTGCATCAGGTCATTATTCACCATATTAAGAGTAAACAGATGCAGTATAACAGAACAGATCATCACAAAAAAGCCACACACATGAACACCATGATATAAGGTGGAAACCCAATGTGGGTGAAAACCACCTGCTGCAAGTCGTCTCTATCTTTCTTTAATAAGAACTTCAGTTTACAATCTTTTGTACTGGTGCAGCCTTATACCAGTATGCAGGCTACAACCTGCAGAAGGCTTCAACCTTCTCTCGTTCTCCAAACTTCCTTGGAAGGGAGCTCCAACCCCCTTTGCTCTTGTACTAGCTAAGATACTAGTACGTAGGTGTTGGCCTACAATCTTCTTTTCTTCAGGTACCACTTTTCATACATTTTCAGACTGGATATTCCTGAAGCACAACATTACAATCTGAATACCACAATTCATTCAACTTTCATAGCAGATTACAAAACAACCAACAATCACTGAACCACTGAAACCCTGTCAAACCCAGTCACCAGAACACAGAGCAGAATACAGAACTCTGCAATAACAGTCAGACCCAGCTGCAACCCAAAAATCAAGCTCCAAAAGATATACGCTACTTCAATGAAGGCAACCCGCGTATACACGCGGTTTTACTGAAGACAACCTGCGTGCAGATCTAAAAAGAGTTTTTCATAATTTTCAGCTGTACCAGATATCAGTTATACCCAGAACATAACATTGTGTCAGTATGCAGATCTAGAAATACGCATAATCAACCATATAAAGATAGTTCATATCAAACCATTTGATCCCGATCACTCCTTAGATCTTGTTCTCCATCAACCGATGAGATCTCTCCTTAGCTCAGATCAAGCAATACATCATCAACCAATAACCTACGTACTGGATCTAATACTTCATCAAATATTCAAGACTTTTTCAGATGCTCTTGCCTAATGATTTCCTACTCCTTATATAGCCTTAGGCCTTGTTTAATACCAAGAGCCAAAAACATAGAAATCCAATACCATCATCCTCAAAACTAGGGATCAACACGTCCGTCGAGACACGAAGGTCCAAAACCATAGGCACAACTTCCAAGGAATAACCGCCGTGGACTAAAGATAAGTTTTCCAAATACACGCGCTTTTACTGAAGCCAACCGGTGTGTACATGCGACTTGGTATATAGCGAACCTGCGTATATATATATTTTTCTTCATACTTGTAGGCTGATCATCAATTCCTTGCTGCTATCCATCTGCACTATGATTGGTTATCAGTGTGATTTGCCATCAAGGACAATACTTGTCTCATAATGCCAACAGAGACTAGTGGAAGAGTGGTGGGGGTGCAATAGGAACAAATGCAAGACATGTGGCTTATGGAGGGGGTTATGGGTTGTAAGTAGTATTGGCAGGGGGTTTCGAAATCACCTAGACGTGCCACATAGGGAGTAGGGTCCGATAGAAGAAACTACATTCTGGACCCCCTCGGTGGTAAAGGGAGAATGCAAAGGGGGCCCGAAAAAGGATAATGGTCATGGATGGAGTGGGGGATGAGATCCCAAGGTGTCTAATGCGATGAATGTTTAATCACAAAATGACAAAATAATTTGTCCACTTGCACCTACATGATTGTCTTTTCAAACCTAGGATAAGGGAGAAATATATGGTGTGAAGCACTTTATCCCTATGCATATAATTATCCTTTGAAATTAGGATAAGGGATAAATAATAAAATATTTTGAAATACATAGTGCATAGTATGCATTTTTCCCCCCTTTTCCTTATCTTGAAACTTAGGATAAAATTTATGCACGTTGATATTTAAGCAAATCTACAAATCTACCTACCCTTAGCTAGACTAGGATTTTTTATTCTGATGTCTAGGGTGCACTTAGACTAGCAAAACCATTTTTATTTTCTTTTATGAAAAAATAAAAAACTATCTAACCCATCCCTTATTTCTTCTATTGACGCAGATTAAACTATTGGGTCAATGTCATTTTCTACCTAACTAATGATTTATCCAGATTAAACTGTTGGATAAACCTTTATTCTCTATCTAATTTACAGGAAATTTAAATAAGTCTAATCATGATTAAGCGGTATGGCTTAACTAAAGCAAGTTATTGTGGAATTTTGAACAAGCTCTACACCAACTTTATTTTACAGAAATGGAGTAAAAAACATGTATGAATAGTGGCATTTAGAATTGCAACACTTTCAATATTATTCCTTTTTTATTTTCTTTGTTTTTGGTGGGGTTTAATCTCTTCTCTTTTTTTTTCAATATTTTTGTTTTTCTCTTTATTCTCCTTCTTTATACCCTCTTTTTGTTTTTTCTTTTTCTTTGGAAATCATTGGTAGATTGACAAGTATTTATAAAATAGGATTCTTGAGATACATCAGTCAATTACCTTGACATCCTATAAATTATAGGACCCTAACTATAGGAAAATCCGACGAGGTTTGGGACTTCCACATACCATTCGACCATAGACATGGCTGAACCAAATCTCTCTTTCATCCAGTCACCCCCATGCCATATTCCAAGCATGAATGTGGGATCTCATAGAACAACCAATGGAATCCATAGGTTAAACTACCTCCACCCTCACCAAACTATGATCACACCAAAACTAGTGCTTCGATCACAACCAAACCGAAGTTTGAATGCCATCTAGAATCCATCACTATCCTTGAGGAATTTATTGTCTCCTTGTCTCTCAGGATTTACTGCAATCCAATCCTGGATCACTAGGCCCTAAATCGAGACCAGCTTCTTAGGCTTTACAACAATCCAAACCTAGATCACTAGGCCCTAAACCGAGACCAGCCTCTTAGGCTTTACAACAATCCAAACATGGATCACTAGGCCCTAAACTAAGACTTCTCCCTTAGGCTTTACCATATATCCCTATTATAGCACCATTTACGACCCTCGTTATATTGGATGCTCTATGTTATGGCCTAGGGAAACCCTTCCTTTCTAGACTTGGTCTAAATTATAAAAAATAGTTTTAAATCCCATATATTGTTTTTCCTTGTATAAAGAGTTCGTAGATGCCGATCAATATATACCCAAGCCACGTATATGTGTTAAAACATTAAAAATATATATAATCTCCTTAAATTCGGTTGAAGTTTATGGGTTTTACTTGTTACTCACCTATTATAGCCCGTGGTCGAATTGTTTCCCAACTGAAAAACCTATTTTGGAGAAGTATAAATAGACCTCCATGGGAAGGCCTAAAGGAGGATAAATTATTAGATATTGATATTATACTTGATTATATCCCTGATCAAGTTTGAAGAAATTCCTGTGCCTTTTGCACTCCCAAGTCATAGGAAACCTCTATTTCCTTCTTGAAATGTCCTTCATCCATTTATGACATCCTTGTGCATACTTATGTAGGAGAAATATTGAGGCCTAGGCAAGACAGGTCTGGCGGACGGTTTCCCTTGGAACCGGTGGACGAATCAGGTTGTAGTTCTTCTTTACTTTGATTAGTTTACATCATAAAGAGGTGATGCCTTGTTCCTAAAGTTTATGGTCTTAATTCATTAATATATGTTATGATTTTCTTATGAAATATCGTGTTAATGATTATTTGCTTACATTCTTATATGACCTAACACCTACATCATGAACATGATTTCTGTTAATGTTGTTGTATATGCTTTGGTTGAATGAGTTGCGGATTCTAAGGCATTGGAAGAAGCAGAGGGTTTGGACCTTATGGGAGCGACCTCAAACATAGGACCTCCGAGTAATAACTCTTCTTCCTACTTCAGTAGCTCAAGTATTAGGGCTGCTTGTTTGCATGTCTTTTTATGTTGTATGGCCTCCACTCTGTTGGGGTTGTCAACCCAAAACCCTAGGTTGATTTTACCTGTAACAAAATTGGTAACTCCATTGGGACTCCTAAGACTTTGGGAATGAACCTTGAGACCACATCCACCTTGGATTTCGAAATCCATCCGGAAAACCATAGCTCAAAATTGAGATAAACATCCCAACATACTGTGGCATCCAGTAAAAGGAAATGATATGGTGAAAACCACTATCATAACCTGAAAAAGCCATTCCACCAACAAAAATACAACCATACACCAACATGCAAATCCATGCATGTCCAAACCAACTATGAAATCACATACGAAAAAGGTTACCTGCAAGTATTCATGTTCAAGTTGCTTGATCCTGCTTTCCTTTCCATGATCCTTTCTTTCTTTCCTTTCCCTTTTCTTTCATTTCCTTCCTTGATCCAAAGCTAGAGCGCTCCAAGAAAATTCTAAGTGAACATGAGTTTGAGAGAGAGAGAGAGAGAATAATGAGAGAGCTCCAAACTTGAACTGACAAAAGGTTACTAACTGACCATTATAAGCCTTTTTATGAATGAGGCCTCTATTTTCTTCATTTTCCATTATTTTCCTTCAATTTCCTCCTCACAAATGTAACCAATGACCTTTTACCTTCCTTTTCTCGTATTTTCCTTTATTTTCATAAATAAATGTGCCAAAAATGCCATTTTTCCTTTCCAAAGGCTTTGCCTTAGCCTTTTCTTATTTTCCTTAGCCAAAACACACATATAGTGATGCCCACTAGGATATCTTTGCACAAAATTAAACTTGGAATAAGTTTCCCTTAACCATGGTCTAATTTTTCCTTTCTTACCTTTTATTACATGATATTTTCACGAGGGTTGTTACATATATGATATATTAATCTACTGATTACCCATTATCTAGGAGGGTTTTTTTGGTTTAGGTTTTTTAATCATTACCTTAGACCAAGACTATATAGCGGCTACTGACTAATCAGGTGGGCCCACTATCTAACCTAGAAATTGTGTTTATTTTCTCTTAGGAATATTATTTATATTCTATGGTTCTTTACCTAATATGTTTTAACTGCTACAATACCCACCTACCATTGTATTTGCTATTAATTTCATTGTTTTGCTAATGAAATATTTTTGGCTTACAATCTATTTTATTTTGTGCAAAGAAAACTTTTGTGATATACCCTTACAACATATTAGGTAATTCTTTCCCACTCGGAAATATCCATGGATGTACAACGATTCCCTACCAACTTTAAATGGCTCCCAGATAACTCCAAGTCCTTACGGTGCTCACTAAGATGTTTGGTTCAGGCTCACATACCCCTGATATCAATAATATTTTTTATTATACACTGCTCTGTATGCATAGGTACTTAGGTAGGATTTGTAATAGAACTTTTCCTATGCCCACACAGTTCTATAATTATTTTACATTTCTTTGTTATTCATTAATTACAACAAAACAGAATAGAAAAGACTCAATTCCACATAGTTACATTATTTCAACACCTTATTGTTCTAATATCATTTGTATTACTACTCTTTCAATCATTGTCTTGTCACAAAACAAAGTTAACATAAACCTAAGTTGAATATACGCATTTGGTAATATAGTTAGTCAAGAAATTATCCAAGGATGAATACTCCTCCACCCAACCAATGATTTTGGAAATGGAATCCAAAACTCCCTTGGACCTCTTGATTTCTAATGTAGCTAACAGAAAATGATTGTTCTTAAGCCTCAAGACTCTTGGTCCAGCTAAGAAATTTCAAAACTCCAACGTTTCCACTAGCTCTTTTCCAGCTCAAGAGCACCCTTAATAGTGTACTTCTTCCTCTTGGCAGTATCCCATTCAACATTTCATATATGCTTGTAATTTCCTTCCCTCTCTCTCTCTCTCCCCTTCCCCCAAGATGAGATGTTTTATTTAATCTCTATGGGGAGAGAGTGAATAACTGTCTCATCTAGTTGGAAAGAAATATTTTCTTTTAGGGTCCTATCTTGTAATTCCATGACTTGTCATAACAAAATTGTTAAAGAAATTAAAATGAAAAACTTTACTCTTTTAAGTTTCTCTTAATATACCTTCACTTGAGCTAAAGTTTACCAAGTCTTGTAATGTAAAAGTAAATGTAAAATATTTACATGATCGAGGGGTGTTACATCTCCCCGCCCCCCCCCACCAAGTGTGAAACACCATCCTTGGTGTTCATTCCTGTACTTGGAATAGGTCCGGATACGCTTCCCGTATTAATATTTCATCCTCCCTAGTTTCATCTTATAGGCTAAAGTTCCTCCACTACACTTTAACTTGGGTGATAGCTCGCCTCCTAGCATTTATTCTCTCCAATCGATAATAAACAGAGGCTCGAACAAGAATTATCCATCTGGTTCGGCCTATTCCACATCGTAAATTTGTCATTATTTTACACTAATCTTGAACAAATACTATTAAATAATAAAATAATTAATGATTATAAATTTACCTGTACATCCCCCCAGTTAATTACATGTCTAGGGTCATATACATATTTCTTTAATACATAATAAACATTACAAAAATGAACAATTCTTGAATGATACCAATGAAAATACCTCCTTTCTATATATAGAAGTATAAGGGGTCACAATATAATCAGAGCCGACATAATAATAATAATGTAAGGGCCCAACAATAAAAATAGTGGGCTTGTTCGGGTACAATAATAACAATATGGGGACTACATGGACACAAAAATACAATAAGGGGGTTTCACTAATAACAATAAGGGGCTACACTAGTAGTATAGGGACCTAACATGCCCCTCTTCTTCAAAAAAATGTTGTCCTCAATGCTTGAGTAGTTCTAGATGCTTCTATACAAAATTATTGTCCTCCCATGCGAAATCTCCAGCAGTTAAGTTCTTCCACTAAATGAGATACTCTGAAATTGATCGATTTCGTAGCTATTGGGTTCTTTTTTTCATGATTTATTTAGGTTCCAATATTATTTTTCCTTCCTCATAAAGTTCGGGGAATAATTTTTGAAATTGGAGCTTGTCACTTATAACCTTCTTTAAGCATGAAACATGGTGAACTGGGTGCAATCAGGAAAATGTAGGAAGCTCCAATTTGTATGCCATAGTACCAATCTTTTGCAACACCTTGTAAGGGCCATAGTAATTTGGTGATAATTTATTATCCTTCTTAGCTTGATTAAGGGACATTTGTTTGTATGGTTGTAGCCATAAAAATAACCAGTCACCTACAACGAAACTTCTTTCATTACGATGTTGATTCGCCTGTTATTTCATTTGATTTTGTGCCAAAGTGAGGTTATCCTTTAAGAGTTGGAGAACTTGTTGTTGATGCTCGACGTTATCTTCCATTGCTTTAACCTTAGAATGTTTATCCAATACTTTTTGGAGATCAGGAGAAATAGGTGTTTTTTCTATTTAAACCTCTAGTGAACATAATTGTGCAATTATACCCCATCGTTATTTCTTTAGAATATTTATCACGCCATTATATATGACTATCTTTCTTGGTTTCCCTATGATACCCCTTAACTCAACTTCATTTCCTTCCCAAAAAAAAAATTCAAGAAAAGTCCTTGAAAATTAAAAGCTATCTTACCTAAAGATTGTAACCATTGGACTCTTAGTACAACCTCAGCACCACCCATTGGAATGGAAAGCATTGGACTATTCAATACATATTCTCCCATGGATAGCCTTATATTATGACACTTTCTAGATAAATTTATGGTTCCTCCATTAGCAACCATCACTTGAAGCTCTGGTGCCAGATATAGCAAGAAATTCAATTCCTTGGCTATCTTACAATGAATAAAATTATGGGTACTACCCGAATCAATCAACACTATAACCTTTTTCTTCTTGATATGTCCTTCTATCTTGAGATTTTTAGGAGTGGTAATTCCTCTCAATGCATTACAAGATATGGTCGAATTCATTTCTTCTTTTTCTGGGATTGGTTCCTAGTGTATATCGTCTTCTTTTGAAGTTTCTTGTTCCTTTTCTTCCTCCTCTTCCCCATCTATGTAAATTAATTTATTCTCAACACACTTATGACCTTTAGTGTATTTTCTATCAAAAATTTCAGAAAGCCCTTTTGTTCTTTTTTCTTCCAATTGTTGTGGTGTCAACCTTGTAGGTGGTGGAAGGCTAGGAGCAACAACACTTCCATCTTCATAGTTGTCAGTGGATTCTTTGTTGCCATAATTTTTGTTTCAATTTTTCTTGCCAACCTGAATGCCTTCTCCAGTGAATCGGGTTTCCAAATATGAACCTCATGTTGAATGTTATCCTTTAAATTCCCTATGAAGACATTATTCCTATGCTTCTTTGGAATATCATTTACCCTTATATTTATTTTTTGGAAGTCCTTAATGTGCTTTGCCATTGAACCCTTTTGTTTGATATTTATCAATTGGCTAAAGAAGGTGTTGCTCTTTGTATCCTCATAATGTGCTATCATTTCCTCCATGAAAATTGACCAGGTGACAAGTGGTTTACGAGAACAACGGCCTCTATACCATACAAATGGATTTGGTTTTAAATTTAAGGATGCAATACATACATTTTGTAACAGTTCACATCATGTAGATCAAAATATTGCTCCATATGCAGTATCCAACTTACCAGATCTTTTCCATCAAATTTCTTGATATCTCTTTTTCTTGCTTCTAGGATTTAAATCTTGAAACAATTATAACTTTATAATTTTAGATCTCCAAGTTCTAAAATTTTGCCCTGTGGTATCCCTCTGAGTTCTCTTTCCAAACACACAAATGTTATTGATATTGGATTCTTCAAGAAATATTTATGCCCAATCTCCCCTGATGACTGGATTATAGATTTGTTCAGTAGAGATAACTTGTACGAAGTTCCACATGTCACTCTTTTAACCTTTTGGCTCTGAAAACTATATCCAATAAACTATTGTTCGTTTTATTTCTGTCACTTTTTATGATATTTGAATCTGATGCTCAGAGAGAAATTTATGATGATTTTCCCAAGGTGATCTGTTTGAGATGGAATTCGAAAGCTTTTAAAAACCAGTACTTCCTTGGATCATATCTCCGAACATATTACAAGAGAAGATCTTAAATTCAGACAAGAGGTTCATCAATATTTCCACTCAAATGGGTTTTAATTTTTTCTTCTGAAATTTTGTAGAAAAAACGTTATAGTGAAAATTCCACGATGACTTGTTTGAAGCAACGAAACCCTAGAATCCAAAGCTCTGATACCAAAAGTTATGAAACCAACTCACAAAATAGAAGAAGAGATAGATCAACCACTTCAAAATAAGCCTCTTCGAGGGGGAAACGTCCTTTACATTACACAAATTAACAATTATTGGATGATACAAATGAAAATACCTCATTTCTATATATAGGAACCTAAGGGGTCACAGTATAATCAAATCCGACATAACAATAATAATGTAAGGGCATACAACAATAATAGTGGGCTTATTTGGGGCATAATAATAACAATATGCAGGCTACATGGGCACAAAAATACAATTAGGGGGTCACAGTATAACAATAAGGGGCTACACTAGCAGTATAGGGACCTAACACATAAACGTGAAACACGTTATGGAATCATATATGACTAGGTAATGTTAGATGATATGGAACATGCTCAATTCTTTCTAGGATTTAGAAGGGGCCATAGTATCGAGGGGCCATTTTTTCACATCCACGCTACCATAGAGTGATTTTTTTGGGTTTCACCCTGACATATACATGATCTCCTACTTGAAATTATTTATAGGTTATTTTCCTTTTGGCATACACTTTCTATCTATCTTGGGTAGCTTTCAGGTTTTGTCGAATGTTTTCTCCATTTTGAGTAGCATGTGATTTCCTAGTAATAATTTATCTTTAGGGTTGTTCCAGTTAATCGATGTTTTACACCTCCTTCCATATAAGACTTCGAAGGGACTCATCTTTAGTGATTCATGGCAACTATTATTATATGTGAATTCAAGTAGGTGAACGTATGATTCCCACTTAGTCGGTTGTTGCATTACATAGATTCTTAGCATATCTTCAAGTATTTGGTTTACCCACTCAATCTACCCATCTTCTTTTGGGTGATATGCAATGCTAAATTAAATCTGAGTACGTAATCCAGTAAAAATATTTTTCTAGAATGTTGATGTGAACTTCAGTGACTAGTATGAAAATGATTTAATTTTATAAGAGAAGAAATCTTAGAATTTTATCCCTTGCTAAGAGAGTTTTATTTTTGTTATATAATGTATGTCGAAAAAAGGATAGGTTTATTTTTGTCATATGATATTTGTTGTGATTGATATGGAACTGGTTTAATTTTTCATAAAAAATAAAATTACCATTATGATATGATATATGTGGTGACTGATATGAAAATGAGGGAAAAAAAGGGTAAAGGTTTATTTTCATGATATGAAATGTCTCATGAAATATGTAAATGTTTTAATCACAACCCAAAACCTATTAACAAAGGTTTATTTGTGTGATATGGTGTATTTTGAAAAAATCCCCTGCAAAGAAAGATTTATCTCTATGATATGATATATTTTGAAAAAATAAAGAGGTTTATTTCTTGGATATGGTATATGTTGCGAATTTTATGGAGATTATGTAATCTTTTAAGAAAAATATAGTTTTATTATTATTGTATGATATCATAGTATTCAAAACCAATAAGTTCTAACTAGAAACCAATGAAACTAGTCAGTTATTACCTGGAGGGATCTAACAGGTAGAAAAATAAAAAAATTTCATGTGCTCGCGCTAGGTTATTCTCTTAACTGGCCATAAATTGGCTGATTATGACATAGCCAACTGATTTTCCCATAAACCAACCAATTTTTTCATAAATCGATTGGTTCATTACCAACTTAGTCACAGACCACACATGACTTTTTTTTGGCTTTTTCTAAGTGCATTTGAGGGAAACTAGAGGTTATTTCCCTCTAAAAATAGCCACTCCAAGCCTTGAAAATGATGTCTCCCCTCTCATTTTCCTCACACATCTCAACCCTAGCAATGTTAGTAACCAATGGTAATGTAAAACTTTTAAAGTAAAAGTGGTGTTTTTTTATCTTTAGCTTTCATCCTTTTATTTAAATTCTTAACCTTAACATGAAATGACCTAGGATGCTTGAGAGTAGTTTCAGCCTCATTTTATCTCATATTGAGAAACTAGATTTTTAGATATCGCTCAAATCCAATAGACTTAATGGTTTTTAGGATTTAGAGATATAGGGGATTGCAATGTTTGCAATTGATTTTGTCATGGGTGTGGGTATGAGATTGAAATTTGATCAAGAGCATGAAGCCCATTAAGTTCCTTAATGTTGGTGGTATTAATTGTTGAACTTCATTTATGTTGGTGGTATTTCTTGTTGAACTCATCTATCATGGCCTTAACAAAAATGTACCTTTCAAAAGGAAAATAATTGGTTAGGCACGGTAAGCTTTTTCTACCATATCATTAAAAGAATTTTCTTCTTAAAGGTGGTCTCGTAAGGAAAAATAATAAAATAAGAGTCATGAATTTTAGAGGGAAAGCAAGAAAACCATCTTTTCTAATTGTATTTTTTGTTTATCTCCTTATAGGTTTACTAAAAATTTAAGTGTAGACACTCGTTGGATGCACACTTAAATTTCACATACAATGAGTACCCAATTTGCATACTTATGAAAAGACAAACATTGATAAAAAATAAAGATACATTAAAAAGTGCGTTGAACACAAATTTTTAATATATGCATTGGATATGGAATTTAATTTTGAATCCAATGAATTTATACACGTGAAATTTAAGTAAACCTACAAGGATATAAGCCAAAAATACAATTAAAAATAGTTTCCTTCTTTTCCCTCCAAAATATTTACATCTACCTCTTTTTAAATTTAAATGATTTTGATTGATTTACATATTCTGACATGGAAATTAATTGAAAATCCCATGGGAACTTTTAGGATGAAATTTCCTTTAATGTAAAAGATTGAGGAGATGAACACTTCACTTTAGCTGAAATCATTGGTTAGGCATGTTAAACTTTTACAATTTCTACCATAATATAAGGTTGAGAAATCCAAGTCTAAATACATTGAGCTAGATGATTTTTATGTAGCTTTTGTTGATGATTTCATTTCTTGTAGTGTGTTGTAACCCCTACAACAATTCCCAAAATTTTTGGGCATGTCCAAAATTTCGTGTCCCCCCTCTACTCTCTCATCCCATTAAGGGTATGATCAAGTTTTCAGCTAGTTACTCCCCTTGCCCCCTTCCTATCGAATCCTGGTGTTGTTCCCATTCACGCGTTACATGTTACACCAAAACATGATGTGTTGCCTCAGATACTAAATCTTATGATTTCATTAGGGTTTTGAAGGTTTTTCGCTTTGTCAATGTGATTATATCCCCCCATAACTTCAAAAATTACCTTTCCATATTATGCATGACAATTAGTAGAGGCACTGTGTGTGGGTAAGAAAGAGTTCATTTTCCTCCCCTTGTGTTGACGATATTAGGGTTTGGGAGAAACTCTAGATGGTCTAAATAAGAGTTTTCCCCTCTTTCTTTAACATGATTTGTATGGCTATAGGGGCACATTATCATCGACATCACACAACATCATGGTGAGAGTCATTGCAGAACATATTCTCCTATGTTATTGATTGGTCTTACACCTCAACATGTGAATTAGGGTTTGCAAAAATTATATATTCCCCTTGCATCATTATAACCCTAGACATATCTGATTGAAGATCCAACCCTACTTTGAATTAATCCCCATTCTCTAGGGTGCTTATCATCTTTAGACTACTCATCTTATCTCAAATGGTGATCACATTAGTAGCATGATGGTTTATGGGAATATCTTTTGTCGATGACTTCAACTCACCATCATCCTCATCCCTTCCAAATTCAATAGGGTTTATGTATTGTTATCCTTGTCATGTGCTCTTGAAACCCTCGATGTTTGAATAAATATACAACCTTGTTTAACATTATATTATCCTCGATATGGATTGCTACAAACACGATATGGCACTGATAACACACCATAACATTATCTTTGCATTGTTGGGTCATATTTCTATGACTGCACCAAGGTTGGAAGGGATTCGAAGTCTCAAGAGACCTCCACCTTTATTTATCTACCATGTACATCATAGTAGAACAATGACATCTTGTGTTTCTACATTGGCATCTCTCAATTACATTAGGGTGTATGAAGCTACCCCCCCCCCGCAAATGCATCTTCAGAAACTTGCATTGTTGCAATCAAGGGTTCACTCTTACTTTGGGATAATCGTCACTCTCCATAATGTCTCTTCACTTGAAGGCACTCACATTATAATTACCTCATCACCACGAGTATCACATAAATTTCAAACTTGTTTATAATTAGGAGTCCCATTAAAGTACCCATATGTTGAGTTGATTTTCAGATTTGAGAATCTCTTGTCCCACTTGTAGAATTTAGTTGCAATTTTACTATCACCTCCAAATGAGATTACTTTCATTGTTTTAATTATTTATTCCCCTTTTGTGGTAGGGATGTAAATGGAGTTGCATTGTGAACATACTAAACAAAATTTTCATCACTATGCATCCAAAGGTAACATGTAGATAATTTCTTGATTTAAATCCCAATGGTCGTCATAGAACCAACATGTACTGCAAAATGCATATGATGAAAATGGTAAAGAGTGTTGGTAAGCTATGGTTAAGGGCGCTATGAGAGAAAGGCTGGAAATGTTTTTCTTTAGGTTTATTTAAAGCTTGGAAAAGATTTTGGGCTTCGTTTTTCAACATATTCCCCAAAGGGTGCTCAGATCCCGTATCACTAGTTGGCGTAATAGTGGCATCTTTCAAATATATCACCAAATAAATATCAGGGAATGTTGCCTTTCACAAAACCATGAAGTCCTATATTTGTGTAATATGGTGTACATGCATCACAAGATAATGTAACCACTTGAGTTTGTTTGACGTACAAGAAGCCATATGGGATAACATAGATCAAGGGGCGTTAGGACTTCAACCACGTGGAACAACCTAGAAAATAAAATCTGCTTAAGATCAAGGAAGCAAGAAACAAAATGTTTCAATGCTCTTAGTTAGGAATGAGTGTTTCCAAAGTTGTTGGCATACTCTTGGATGAAAAGGAATGCAATAAGCGCTCCTCAAATCACATTCGTGCTCCCTAACTCACGTTTCTAGTGTGCAGTGGTTCTGGTGGCATTACAAAACAAAAAATTTTCATGCATCTTCTAATAATATGGATAAGATAAGTGAGCCTTTGGCAGAATCTAAGAAAACTAAACATTGCTTGAATAGCAAGGTGCATAGAAATCGACTATGTATACATGAACTCTATGTCAAAGCTTAGCTTTTATAATTAGGGATTAATCATGCACTTCATCTCAGGCCATCTTCTTGGATCAGGATCCTCGATTTTTCTCTGAGTAAGCATATTCTTGATATGGCACATCGACTTCCTTACCTTGGATGCCTTTCCCTATTTGGGAATGTCAATTTCTAAGCATGCATCATTTGCCTTTGTGACAATGTTGTATTTTTCTCCTTCAAGAGAACATACCATAGTTATGAATATCATCCCATGACTTGAGGCGAAGCCAAGAGGAATTTTAGCCTCACCGATAGACCTTATGTTTTTCATCATCCAAAATTTTGATTTGCCTCAAATGAATTAAAATAAAAAAGTCCTCAAGTGGACTAGGAGTCGTTGTAGTTGTTGAAGCTTCAGAATTGACTAGAGTGATGACTCTTATTTAAAAATTGAGATCATTGGAGGCTCTATAGTTGTGCTAGTTCAAGCACAACGCCAGACAGTGGTGAGAGGGGTTGTGGAATTTTGCATGTGAGAGCGAAAGTGTTGAGGTTTGCAGGACACGCACACATGTACATGCTTGAAGTCGTACTTAATATACATGTGGAAATGTTGATCCATGCAAGGGGAATATAAGCCAAAATGGATAGTCGCAAAAGTAAATAGGCTTGATGTTTTGACATTCATGTCCCTCACAATCGAATGGGCTAGGCTCAAAAGCGAAGAATTTTTCTCTCACTAGTCGTACGGTTGCACTTTAAGCCCTTAGGCAAGCATCTAGGAAGTGCGACTATGCAACTTCCATGAGTCACACTAACTTAAGACCTCCTCAAATATGCTACTATAACTCTCCATCTTTCTTCAAAACATAGAATCAAATTTATGAATATGGAAGATTGGCTCAGAGATGTGACCTATCCATATCACGACTTTGTTATCCTTCTCCAAGTCGCTAGGTTGCAAGATCATGCTTGAAAAAGGACAGCGACCTATGCTCTCTCCATCCCATGCAACTACATGATGTGTTGTCTACAACCTCTACTCATATGATGTATTTAGCCACCATAGAGTGGAATGGCCAACATGTTTTACCCAAATTTCTTAACTGGGAAGCATGGGAAAATTCAATAGCTACATGGCTAGCAAGGACCACCAATGACATTGCATCTTCTTGAATACACACAACTCCTCCTCTTCCAACAATATGCACCAACACATTGTATGAATAACACAAGAGGTTTTCATAGAGCTAAGGAACAAATAAATCACATGATATTGTGTTTTCATCATAAACAAAATCAATTTTATCAATAAACATCCTAAGGATGCTTATCAGTTGCTACTACGTGAATTTGATGCTATATTGAGAACATGTGCACATTCCTATTTTAAGAAAGGTTAGGAGAAAGTCCCAACAAGTTCCACAAGGGAATCCATTGGAGGGGCCTAATGGAAAAATACCAAAGGGACCAAAAAATATAAAAACCTCAATGAGTCTACTCAAGTTAAAAGAAGTTAACCTCTTGCATAAAGAGCCTTAGATCTAAAAATGGCAAGACTACATGCCTATTGGCATTGTAGGACCATGTGGCTATATTCAACACTTTTCCTATGAGTAATAGTAGGTTTATGAATCAAAACATGATTGAGGAATCCAAGAGGACCCTCCAAAGGTAGCATGCATTGATAATACCATGGCACAAAAAATTACCACATATGGGTCTAAATTAATTATTTATTAATGTCATTCTTTTAATTAGTTGGTTGTATTTCTAGTATCACTTTCTCTTTAAAATTGTGTCTGAGCAATGTTATTTTCCTCCAAGTACAAGAAAGGGAATGAAATATTGTTCTATGCATAGGGATTAGGGTTTCTCATGGAGCTTGCGTAACCACGGTTTCCTTCATCAAGCAAGATGGCCCTTTCCAACTTCAAATAACCTTTCAATAAGCTCAAAGGAACATCAACAGAAGATCGATGAATGCAAGTGAGTCAAAGTGGAAATAAAATAGGTCAGCCTCAAGATCAAGCATCCAAATCATTGCAAAATATGGGAAATGAGCGTTATAGGGTTTACAAGAACCCTCTACATCCTCTTCCTCTCTCTCATTCATCATAATTTAAATATCACCCACCATAATGTTAGCAACTATATTAACACTGATTTGAGCATGTAACAATCATTAGGCCCGAGAAAAAAGTGAGTAAGCTAAAGGGTCATGAGGGTAGCTAAAAAGGCATAAAGGGAGGTCAAGGGCCATTGTAGGTGAATAGTCACCTCATATATATAAATGTTCCCTTCTGCCTCAGTAAAAGGGGGACTCTAGCACTTGAGTTGAGGCTAGGATTAGATAGCTTATTTATGTTTGAGAGTTAGAGGCACTCATCTCTTGGGAGCTAGTAGAGTGGAGTTGTAGTGAGGCTAGGGTTTTTCTTTGGGCATTATTATGAGTAGCCCATGTTCCACTACTAGGTTTTGACCAAATGCAATATATGTACTTGAAGGTGCAGCAAAAATTAATAAGATGTTCTTCATGTTTTGCAGTGATTCCCATGCTTACTTATGGTGGTTGTATTGGTTGTCTTGTATTTTAACTGTAGTTTTATGTGTGCTTTCATATATGCAATATTTTTTGGACTTGTTCATATTTTTTGCATGTATGATTTGATTTTGAATTTGTGTTTAATTATTTCTTTCCATGTCAATGATCTATTGTGAACTATTATACAATTAAATTTTGGCATGTTCTTGTTTATGTATGTATGATAGGGTTTTGGCTCACTTATCCCGCTCATGGCATACCTCTTCTTATTGCTTCTCATACTTGTTTGTACCTCTTTCCGAAGTTTGTTAATCTTGGGCTAATTTTTATTCACTATCTGGGAATTTCATTCTTATCCCCACTCTAACACCTTTTCATTTAATAACCAAGAGCGAAACCATTCATGGTGGCAGTCGGGCCCACATAACGGATGAGGATCCTATATAAAATGGTGTGAGGTCTAATTGGGACTTTACCTCGAGGAAATCCCCCTAGTTTTTGGTGGTACATTTCATTCCGTCAACAAATTAGTTCTAGAAAGAGGGCCAGATGATAATATGAGCCCTTGGAGCATACAGTTTAGTCTCATATTTGTAAGTGAATCTATCGAGAATCTTGCTTCTTGGGTACTTCTCTAAATTATCCATTTGTCAATTTTCAATCCCCGATGAGCATCTCTATCACTTGTCTCAATTAAAGTTTGATGGTGAGGATGGAATATCCATAACCAAGCACATTCTTTATTTCCTTAAGTTTTATGAATCTCACGAGATTGGTGATGAAGAGTCTGCTTTTGTGGATTTCTCCCTCACCCTTGAAGTCCATGTCAAGAAATGGTGCCACACATGGCCAATAGTTTCCATCCATTCGTTCGAGCAACTAGTCAGTAAGTTCCGACAAGATTTTGATAGGTACAATTTTCAAGATGTTTTTAGAAGGACAAATAATCTTAGGATGGAACTTGAAGAATTTTTAGAGAATTTTTATGTTAGATTTGTTCATATTTGTTTTGAATTTCATGAAAGAGATTTTGATTGGGTGTATTTGAGTGAAATTTTCAACGGTTGGTTCTTGTTGGTCTACAACACCTTCAATTTGAAAAAAAATCCCAATTATTATGAGTACCATGATAGTCTGCAAGTTACAAGTTTCCAAAACCTTATTCCTAATATCATCTTCCATACCTCTCTCAGTCGAGAAAAACCTAAAGCCTTCGAGGAGGGAATTATTGTGCCTGAGACTTCTAATGATTTGTTACCTAATCAAATTTTGTTCATAAATGGTTTAGGTGATGACAAGTGTTTACAGGGAAATGAATCAAATTTCCTACTTCCAAAGATCTCATACACCCTTTTTAATTTGAATTTGAAAATTATTTTGATACAACATCTCTCCCTGTTGATGAAACCCAGATTGAGCCTGTTAAACATATGCAAAGGCATGTTCCTAGATTTATTCACTTGTCGACAATGCTTTGGTCTTGTCTCAGATAAATTTGATTTTCTTATTGAATCCATGGACCATAACATGCATGCAAATCCATTTCTCCCTCAGGCTGACAGTAGTGCCGGATGAGAGTCTTGGTCTAATTGGTGCCCCTTCATTTCACCCTTTTCATCCATTGTACTCTGATTTATTTCATGTGTCTAATACACCAGCGGTTTTTGAAAATTATTCACATTTTGATCTTGTTGGTGTTGGTTACAGTGATGTACATGAGGGTGATGTTTCATAATTACATTATGAGAATGATGAATCTCTTGTTCCTGATCTCTTTCATTGGTAGTCTTTAATAGGTGAAGAATAAGACCTTACATCATGAATAGTTCAAGATGATTCTCTCACCAATTCATCTTCACTTTCAATCCAAGAGGATCCTTATGTGCCAGATAGCCAACTTGATCAAAGTGGTGGCTTCAATGATTATCATTCTATCGAAAACATGTTCACCCATAAATCTGATGATTTCCATTCATATATGCGTACTGATCTTATAAAGCCACCAGAATTTGATGATTCACCTTTTGAAGGTTCAGGGTCTCATTAGGAAGTTAAGGCATTTCAACTTTCACTGATGGTTATGTCAGGTTCTCACGATCCTGATGAGACCCCTGAACCAAGTCGAATTAGGGTTTCTAAAATTAGGGTTTCCAGACACCATGCTCCTCTCAACATCATCTTTCTGGATTCAAGCTCATCTTGGAAAGCCTTTGATTCGAGCAATGTATCTCCGAGAAAATATTTCGATCACCTATCAACTAGTATGCATCAACCTCTATACCCTAATTCATTTGCTGAAGGGAGTGCATCGGCCATTTCCTCAAATATTTTTGGTTGTTTCCCAGCCAACACGGATTTTGAACATGTACAAGAAGGTGATGTCTTTCAACCTCCTAAATGTGAAGGTACCAATCGCCTAACCTCTCATTTTCTAAGACTCTTCCAGTTGATTCACCTCATTCTTGGGAATATAGATAATCTGATCCATTGAATTTCCACTTTATCAGTGTTTGGACATTTGATAAAATCAATAATATATTCACTGATAGTGGTCCTGTCATAGCTAATGATGACCATATGAATTCACCTGTTAATCTTATGAAGCCTCCAATATTTCATGACTTTTTTTTTGAATGTTCTGAGGTGTGTCAGGATCGTGAGGCACTCCAACTCCCGTTGATGGTTATGCCAAGTCCTCATGTCCTCAACAAAATTCATGGACAACTTCAAACTAGGGTTTTTGAAATTAAGGTTTTTTCACTTGAATCCTCTTGTGTCTCAGTTACACCCGATGGAAACCCCTCTCTTCAGTGTCATCAAGTTGATCATACTCAATATAACGATAGGGTTTCTGACTAGCTTGAAGGATCTTATTCAACGGATTTCTCTACTAGCAAGAAACATCTTGCCTCACTTAAATTGGATTTAAGGTTAAGAATGAATCGATGTATGTCATTGCTGGATGATTATAAATTTCAAGTTTGTGATTCTATTTAGCAAGAATTGATTGTAGTTTGACTTGAATGGTATTTTTCGGCATGTTTTCCTATAAGTAGACGTGACCTTCTTGTTGTTGTGCATGTTTCATAGGTGAGCATTTTGGTTTTTTCACAATTCTTTTTACGGATTATAATTGTTGACATATTTGCTTTTGTGGGTTGGGAATTGTTGTATTCGCTGCATTGGAACTTTGATTTCAAATGACCCAACGTCCTCTCTAGTTAAATTAGGGTTTAGGGTTTACAGTAGTTATGTTTTAGGTTTTTCTTATTAGTCATCCAATTAGGGTTTCTTTGTCAAAGTTTTCTTACTATCATTTGCTTCTATGTCTAAGGTTTAGATACACTTTGTCATGTTTTCTTTATCATAGGAACTTAGTTACTGCATAACATTAGGGATTTAAGCTTGCACTCATAGTTTTTGCAATGCTCATTCTTCCATGGCTTTCATGAAATTTCTGCATATGCATTGCATTGGTCTTTCATTTTTCAATAGAATGTTTTCTTCCTTGAATTTACTTATAATTTTATTGCATTAAGCCCTACATGCTACATTACATCATGCACTCATCTTCTTACAAAGCATACACTTGTCAATGACCTAGCCTTGCATTTTCTCTATGGTGCAAGCCACTACACAAACCTTCACAAACCTGGAGCTCTCGAACCTTTAGTGTTCTACATGTCTTTTTAGATCTTATTTGCACATGTCCAAACCTTAAAGGGATTGATTTAACATCTTCTCACATGTTGAAACCCTAGAAGAGCCTCCCTGGTCAGCTTGCCCTAATATCAAAACCCTAACCTAATGATTATGTGTGGATGCGATTGTTACTCAAAGAGTTAACTTCTCTTAGAATAGGTAATTGAAGTTACATCCTCGACATTTTTCCTATGAATCCAACTTATTAACAAGGAAAATATGAACATATTACTTGTGGGGAACCCTAATCAGTTTGAATGTCCTATACCCATAACCTGAACCCTGTGCTCAACATGGTCATAAGAATTTAATAACCTGTTTTCATTGTTCACCTGTTATCTAGAGATGAGATGTAAAAGCTTGGCATGAGGATAAAACAAAACCAAAATATTTTTTACTTTATGTCAAACGAGAAAAACCTCTCTTACCGTAAAATAATTTGGGATCCCTCATCCGCCTTAGCACAATGATCGCCCATAATAAGTGCTAATGTGCACATGAAATAAATTGAAATTAAATAAAGGGTAAAGGATTGAGAAATGCTTCCTCCATAGAGAGGTAATGCAAAGAATCCATCGGGGTATTGACTAGGGTTGCTGACAGTGGAGCAACGTTTGTGAGTTCTTGAAGTGACTCTGTCGGGGCACTTTCCAAGCGTACTAGCAGTGTAGCAACACCATAAACGTATTTAAAAAAATTATGAATACAATAAGCCCCCTGCCTTGTTCTTTGCATCATCATCAACTATTGCCATGCATGAACTTCTAATTGGGTGTTTACTGACTAACAGGACCTAGCTGAGGCACAAAGGCAAGGCATATTTGTAAAGGTCAGTGTAATGCAAGAGGTACCCATAGTGACTATCCAATATTCCCTTGCATCATTATCCAAACTTGAACGATTACACATATTTTAGTAGGGATGATCGACTCTTCTAATGGTTCACCCATAATTGTAGCCTCTACAATAACACCCAAAATTTTTGGCCATGTCCAAAATTTTGGGTTCTCCCTCCGATCACGCAACCCATTAGGTTTTCGATTAGGTTCTCAAATAGTTACTCTTCTTTCCCCCTTCCTATCAGGTATTGATGTTGTTACAATTCACGCATTACATTTTACACGCACACATTATGTGTTGCCTCAAATACTGACCTTATGAATGCATTAGGGTTTTGAAGGTTTTTCACTTCATCAATTTGATTAGAGTCCCCCATGGCTTCAAAACTTATCATTCCATAATATGCATCGCAATCATTAGAGGCACCTGTGTGTGGGAGAGCAGGATTTCATTTTACTCCCCTTATTTTGATGATATTAGGGTTTGGGAGAAACCCTAGATCATCAAATTAAGAGTTTCCTCATCATGCTTTAACCTAATGTGTATGACTATAGGGATGCATTCTCATCGACATCGCATGAAATCATGGTGAGATTCATTGTAAAACATATTCCCCTAGGTTCTTGACTGGTCCTACACCTTAGCATGTGCATTAGGGTTTGTGAAAATTATATATTCCCCCTCTGTCCTTGTAACCCTAGACGTATGTGATAGAAGGTCCAACCCTGATTTGAATTAATCCCCACTCTCTATGGTGCTTATCATCTTCATCTTGCTATCTTATCTCAAACCATGATCACATCAGTGGCATTAGGGTTTATGGGAATACCTTTCCTTAATGACTTTGCCTCACCATCATCCTCATCCCTTCTAACTTCATTATGGTATATGTATTGTTATCCTCATAATACATGCCTGAAACCCTCGATTGTTGAATAAAGACACAACCTTGTTTAACATTATCTTATCCTCTAGATGCATTGCCACAAACATGTTATGACATTGACAACGCACCATAACATCATCTTGGCATTATTGGGTCATATTTCTATGACTGCACTAGGGTTGGATGGGATTTGTTGTTTTAGTGATGCATTCAAAGTCTCTATCGACCTCCAAATTTATTTCTCTACCATGTACATTGTAATGGAACAAAAACATCTTACATTTCTGCGATGGCATCTGTCAATTGCGTTAGGGTGTATGAAGCTACCCCCCCTCATGCATCTTCAGAGCCTTGTGTTGTCAGGATCAAGGGTACACTCTTACTTTCGGCTTATCCTCACTCTCCAGAATGTATCTTCACTTCAAGGCACTCACATTATAATTACCTCATCACCACACATAGAACATAAATGTCAAATTTATTTACAATTATCCAGCCCATCAAAGTACCTAAACACTAAGTTGATTTTTAGATTTAGGCATCTCTTGTCCCACTCATACAATTTAGTTGAAATTTTACTATCACCTCCAAATGAAATTACTTTCATTGTTTTAATTATTTATTCCCCTTTTGTGGTATGGATGCAAATAGAGTTTCATGGGCACATATTAAACAAAATTTTAATCATTATGCATCCAAAGGTCACATGTAAATAATTACTTGATTTAAATCCCAATGGTCACCATAGAACCAACACGTACTCCAAAATTCATATGATGCAAATGGTAAAGATTGTTGGTAAGCTATGGTTAAGTGACGTTATGAGTGAAAGGTTTCCAACATTTTTCTTAGGTTTATTTAAAGGTTGGAAAAGCTTTTGGGCTTCCATTTTGAATATAATCCCCAAAGGGTGATCAAATCCCAGATGACTAGTTAGTGTAATGGTGGCATCTTTCAGATATATCACTAAAGAAATATGAGGGAAGCGTTTCCTTTCACAAAAGCGTGAAATATGAGATTTGTGTAATATGTTGTACATGCATCACAAGACAATGTAACCACTTGATTTCATTCGACGCCCAAGAATCCATATGGGATTGCATAGATCAAGGGACATCGTGACTTCAACCACGTGGAACAACCTAGAAAACACAGTGCACCTAAGATCATTAAGAAAGTAAGAAAGAAAATGGTTCAATGTTGTTAATGAGGAATCAATGTTTCCAAAGTTGCTGGCAGGTTCTTGGGCGTAAAAGAATGAAATCATCACTCCCATGTCACATTCATGCTCCCTGCATTGCATTTCTAGTGTGTAGTGGTTCTGGTCACATTACAAAACAACAACTTCCCATTCATCTTCTTGCAATATGGATAAGATAAGAAAGCCTCTGATAGAATCTGAGACAACTGAATATTTCTTGAACAGTAAGGTGCATAGTAATCATCTATGTATACATAAAATCTACGCGAAAGCTTACCTTTTATAATCATGCATTAGACATGCACTTCATGTCAGGCCATCTTTTTGGTCCAGTATCCTCGATTTTTCTCCCAATATGCACGTGTTTGATATGGCACATCAACTTCCTTACCTTTGGAAGCTTTTCCGGATTTGGGAACGTCAAGTTCTCAGCATGCATCATTTTCCTTTACAACAATAGTGTATTTTTATCCTTCAAGAGAACATACCATAGTTATTAAGATCATCCCATGACTTATGGCTGAGCTCAGAGACCTTCCAGCCTCTCCCATAAACCTTATGCTTTTCATCAACAAGACTTTGATCTGCCTCAAAAAAATTAAAAGAAAAAAATCCTCAAGTGGACTATGAGTCATTGTAACTGAGGCTGTTGTTGCAGAAGCATAAAAAATTGACTCGAGTGATGACTCCTATTTGAAAATTGAGATTTTTGGAGGCTCTCTGGTTGTGCTAGCTTGAGCACAACACCAGACAATGGTGAGCAAGGTTATGGAATGCTGCATTGTGAAATTGAAAGAGATGCGTTCTGCAGGACACCCACACCTATAAACACTTGAAGTCATGGTTAAGATACATTTGGAAGTGTTGATCCACACAAGGGGAAGATAAGCCAAAATGGATAGTCACAGAAGTAAAGGGGCTTGATGTTGTCATGTTCATGTCTCTCACAATCGAATGGACCAGGCTCAGAAGCAAAGAAATTTTCTCTCACTAGTCCCTAAGTCGCACTCCAAGCCCTCAGGCAAGAATGCAAGAACTTCAACTTGGGATGTGTTGCGATTTTGCGACCTCCATGAGTTTCATAGGCTTATGACCTCCTCAAATATCCGACTGTGCCTCTCGATATTTCTTCAGGATGCATAATCTCATTTAATAACCTGGAAACATGGTCTGGAGATGCAACTTGTCTGTATCGTGACTCTGCGATCCTTCTCGAAGTCAGTAGGTCACAAGATCATGTTTGAAAGAGACAACAACCTATGTTGTCTCTCTTCCATGCGTCTTAACGACCTATTCCCTACAACCTCTACTCATATGATGTATTGAGCCATCATTGAGTGGAATGGTCAACATGTTTTACCCAAATTGCTTAGCCGGGAAGCATGAGAAAATTCAAGAATTACATGGTTAGCAAGGACCACCAATCACATTGCATCTGCTTGAATACACACAACTCCCCCTCTTCGAACAATATGCACCAACGCATTATATGAAGAGAACAAGAGGTTTTCATAGTGCCAAGGAACAAATAAATCACATGATATTATGTTGTCATCATAAACAAAATCAACTTTATCAACACACATCTTAAGGATGCTTATCGACTACTACTACATGAATTTGATGCTATAATGAGAACATGTGCAGATTCCTATTTTAAGAAAGGTTAGGATAAAGTCTGAACAAGCGCCATAGGAGAATCCATTGAAGGGGTCTGATTGAAAACTATGAAAGGTACCAAACAATTTAAAAACCTCCATGAGTCTACTTAAGTGGAGAGAACTTAACCTCTTGCATAAAGAGTCTTAGATCTGAAAACTGGCGAGACTACATGCCTATTGGAACTGTAGGACCATGTGGCTATATTCAACACTTTTCCTATGAGAAGTAGTAGAATTATGAATGAAAAAATGATTGAGCAATCCAATAGGACCCTCCAAAGGCAACATGGATTGATAATATTGTGGCACAACAATTGACCACATAGGGTTCTAAATTAATTATTTATTAATGTCATTCTTTCAATTAGTTGGTTATATTTCAAATATCACTCTTTGTTTAAAATTGTGTCTTACCAATGTTATTTTGTTGCAAGTAAAATGAAGGGAACTAAATTTTTTTCTATTTAGAGGGATTAAGGTTTCTCATGGAGCTTAACTAGGGTTTCCTTCAGCATGCAAGATGGCCCCTTCCAAGTTCCAAGAAGCTTTCAATAAAATCAAAGGCACATCAACATAAGATGGATGAATGCAAGTGAGGCATAGTGGCAAGAAAGTAGGTCCTCCTCAAGATCAAGTGTTTGCATCATTGCAACATATGGGCAACGAGCATTTTGGGGTTTCCAAGAACCCTCTACATCCTCTTCCTCTCTCTCCTTCATTGTAATGTAAATATCGCCCACCACAATGTTGGCAGTTATGTTATGATTGATTTGAGAATGTAACAATCATTAGGCTTGAGAAATAAGTGACTAAGCTCAAGATTCATGAGGGTAGTTGAAAATTTAGGAGGGGAGGTCTAGGGTCATGGTAGGTGAACAGTCACCTCATCTCTATAAATGTGTCCTCCTCCCTCAGTAAACAAGGGGCTTTAGCACTTTATTTGAGGCTAGTATTAGATAGTTGATTTATGTTTGAGAGCTGGAGGCACTCATCTCTTGGAGGATAGTAGAGTGGAGTTGTAGTGAGGCTAGGGTTTTTCTTCGGGCAATGGTATGAGCATCCCATGTTCCACTATTGGGTTTTGGCTAATTACAAGATATTTACTTGAATTTGTAGTAGCATTAATAAGATTTTCTTCATGTTTGACAGTAATTCCCATGTTTACTCATGGTGGTTGTATTGGTTGTCTAGTATTTTCGGTGTATTTGTATGTGTTCTTTCATATACACAATATGTTATGGACTAGTTCATAGTTATTGCATGTATGTTTTGATTTTGAATCTATGTTTACTTATTTCTATTTTTCAATTAATTTTGTCATGTTATTGTTTATGTATGTATGATTGGGTTTTGACTCATTGATCCTTATCATGATATGCCTCTTCTTATTTTTGTTGAGACTTATTTGTACCTCTTTATGTAGTTTGTCAATCTTGGGATGATATTGTTTCATTGTCTCGACATTTCATTCTTGTCCGCGCTTTGACACCTTCTCATTTGATAACCAAGAGTGAAACCATTCATGGTGGTAGTCAGGCCCACATATTGGATGGGGCTCCTATCCCAAATGGTGTAAGGTCTATTTGGAACATTACACCAGGGAGACCCCCCTAGTTCTTGGTGGTACATTTCAACCTATTAACATAGCGCTAAATAAATGATGAATCATGTTGATTACTTATTTTTAGTTTTGATGTCTAGTTTTGTTTTTACTACTACTACTATTGAGGTTGTAGAGGACTCTAAGGAGTCCTTAGGCTCTGAGCCATATAATATTTCTATATCTCATGTTGAAGATTTGATGTCTGGTAGTCGTGATGATTTTGATCATATCATGATGAAGAGTGATCATGTTGATCATTGATATATAGACTTGTTGTAGGCTAGTGGCCCCATAACTTGTAGCATTTTTTTGGACTCTAGATGTCATTTAGAGCCTCATTAATTATGTATCTTGTTGTTGATATGTATTTCACTCGGTTTCATTTTGATATATTCACCTTTACATAGTATATATATGAGAAAAATTTGTATATTTTGTCTTTATTGGTTTTAAATCATGGTTTTAAATCTTAAAAGTAGTTTTTTCATTAAAAATTGATTATTTCGTATTTTTTTTAAAGACTAGTTCATTGAGATTTGACTAGTCCAGCTCGATTTCAGTTCAACAATTTTGATAAGTAATCTGGTATGTTTTCGTTACTATTTATATGTGTAATATATGAGGCGATTGATATGAAATTATTTTAATTTTGAAAACAAATATTATCTTTATGATACATTTTTGTGGTAATTGATATGTGTTATGACATTGATATCTATGGTAATTACTAGCAATTGCACTAGATGTTGCAAAGGAAACGGTGTAAGTTGATAGCATAGTAGGAAATTTTGTTTTACATTGCAGATAAAGTTTGAGTCATCATCAATAAAATATGTACTAGAAACAATAACACCTAAATCATTATTATTAATCCCCTCTGCATCGTGTCAAATTCTCTCAAATTTTTAGGATAAAGATTATTAACGTCCAACATGTAGCATGGTAAGAAATTGTGTTTTAAATTCAAGATAGAGTTTGAGTCATAATCAGTAAAATATGTATTGGAAACAATAACACCTCATTATTATTAATCCCCTTCGCATCCTGTTAAAATCTCTTAAATTGTTAGGATAAATATTATTAATGTCCAACATGGATGCCATATTAATTCTAGTGTCTAAGGTGAGTACTGCATACCTATGTCCATCTTTTAAATTTATTCACAATAATATATTCATGCATATTAATGAACTATTATACCAATGTTTGAAACTTAAGACCAATAATAAATACGACTTTAATTCCAAAAATTGTTTAAATATGAAAAATGAAAGCTTCCATTATTCTTAAATTCAACTATAAGATAGGCCACAAAATTAATAAAGTGCATGACAACCATTGATTCAAGATAGAAGTGGAATTCATGGATAATCTACAACACAAGAACCTACATTCATGTCTAGAAAGAAGAGGATAAATTATGGAAATACTTTGTGATTATAAATGATAGATGTGATGTACAAAATTAATATTATAACACGTGAATCTAATAGTGTTACTCATTATGTTTTACCCTCCTCCGTGAACCACACCACAAGATAGGGCAAGAGGTAAATAATTAGTCCTAAAACTCCTAGGAATATATGTTACATTGATGGTCTACAAATATGTCATTGAGTACATCATCGTCACCATCTACAAACAATTCTGCATCTTTCTCCTCCCCATTCACAAAATCTCTATGCCTATGAGTGTAGACCCATATCATGAATGACCAATTACATTTTAGAGAGCAAGAAGTTGCATGGAAAAGTATCAACGAGATAGAAACATTTCCAAGTACTTTAAACTCATGTAAACATGTTTTTGACACAAGTCTACTACTTTGAGCCACACAAAATAATGAGCATTTCTGGAAAATTGATGTAAAAGAAATAGAATATTTAGATATCAATATAACCTCAAACCTACACTTAAAAATGGAAAATAAAATCGTTTTCATTTTCTAACACCGAAAGGCATTTTGTTGATAATTCTGCCAACTATCTTGATGTCTCCAAGGAGTGAATTCAATTGGGTACCTTTGCATATGTCTTTGATCTGTTTCCTTTTGATTTAGATAAGGGGAGCCTTGATTACTTATATCTTGTTGCTTTACTAGTGAAAATATCTATCTTGAAACATTAGTAGTTTCAACATCCTTGTGATCAAGAGTGTTCTTAGCATTAATACAGGAAATGAATTGAGAACTACCATTTCCCTTAGTGTATCTAAAATGATGGATGTCATAATTAATCCTTGACTCTGAGGTAGATTTAGTTAGAAGATTTAATTTAAAATTTGTCAAATATTTTGGTGACACGTTGGTGGGTTCTTTATCCATAGTTGGAAACCTTCCATCTGTCCAAGATATTTTCTTATCACCATGCTTGTTTGCTTCTATCCTGCTTTGGACGCTTATCCATGGATAATTTGGAGGGTCTCTATGAAATGAATCTCTAAGCACATATTTGATATCAAGTGAATCATTTGGTGAATCAAAAGAGAACCTTGGTTGTTCTCTTCAATGAATCACACACCTCAAAGTTTCACAAGTTTGTGACAATTTAGCATATTTTTTCTTAGTGCAAAGCATCATCAAATTCTCACTTGCTTTAGATTGAAAAGTCATTCTAGCTACGTTATGAGTCTGAGATGTCATATGTTCTTTGGAAGGAACATATTTTTTTATGTGATCATTGTAGTCCATAGGAAATTCTCTTGAAGATGCATTTGAATAACTAGATGAATCAAATGAGGGCCCCTAAATATCTTGGCTCTTTTGTAGTTTGGAAAAAGAAAATGGGTTTCAATTAGATTCCATATCATTTACTCTGTAATGAGGATGATTCCTATTGCATGTTGTATATTAGCAAATCTTTAAATTTACTTCCTAGTAGGAGTTTTGTAAGTTGGATTTAACATAAATAATATAACATGCTTGTTCAGTTAGACAAACAATATGATATTAGAGCAAAATATTGAGAAAAGCCCTAGAATTCAAATTTCATTCAAAATATTTAAGGACTTCAAGCATGCAATATGATTCTCACATCTCACTTTGTACTAATGAATGAATCAACTACTTAAAATCAACTCATAACAAGTCCATTTGTGGGAGTTCGATTTTGTATGAACCATGTTTTATATATTTATATTTATATGTATATATATATATATATATATATATATATATGTGTGGATCATGTTGTACAATATATATCTCATTGAAGTCTATCTTGAATAAAGGTTGTATTTAATATTTTTCTTTAAATTAATATTGGGGAGAAATAAATGGACTAAACATCTCTGTGTATAAGGTATTCCAACTCCTTTATTCAAATACATAAGTTTCATTGAGCAAACTTTATGTTTCTTTCTTGAATGTTTAATGAGATAATTAGATCATTTGATTGGAAGATTTCCTTGGATACAATCAAAACACATTTCAAGAGATTACTTAGAACAATCAAATCCAATAAATAATGAATTTGTATAAGTGTAAATACAATGACGACAAATGTTAATAAACAATAAATTTAATCATAGATGTTATTAATCCTTTAAACCATGATCAAATAAATGCTAACAATATTTTTTTCTTAAGTTATGCTTATGGGCTTCAACTATAGTAATACAACTAACTAACGTAGCCCAACTTCGAGCCTGATGAACATAGTATAGGGAGAACAAGGTCAACCATAAAGATAATTTTAGCTATCAAGAATAACACCAACATAGTACTTTACTAGAACATGTTTATCTAATTAATAATTTTATCTCAAATAGGGAGCTTATAGATTGCTTCACTTTTTCTATTCTAAATTAGCTTGGACAATCAAGCAACTTATTATCAAAACATGTGCAATGCATAAATAAGGGTGTTCTGACATGAATCTCAACTCCCAAACAAGATACATACACCTCTCCATCCCGGCTTCCCCTCTTCTAATCTAGCTTGCATCTTGACACTCCTCCTTGCACAAATTTAAACTATGAGGCCCAAGGTAGTTGTTACATATAGGAGCATTTAGATCTAATGAGAAAAGTGTGATACTCTCTTGTAATTTTCTCTACAAATGTGATGGCAAGTGTGCCCTAAATGTTGGCAATTTCATGTATAATGCAGGATAAGCTAAATGAAAATTTACTTTCTTCTATACAAGATCAAGAAAGTTATTCCCAGTAGCCAACACCACAGAGCAAGACATGCTCGCCAATTCCACATCTACTACCAAATTTCTCTAAGTGTCGGAGTTCTTTTCGCAATAGCCTTGTTTTTACTGCTATTGAAGTGGTGAAGTGATGGAAACCATTGCTCCATATATTCTTTACTATTAGTTCCTTTTAAGACACTCAGAAATACAATGAAAAATTTGTAGATTAAACAATCTTCAATAGGCCAAGAACCAACAAAGAAAAAAGCACACTCAATGAGTATGAAATCAAAGCAACATAAAATGGTTGACAACATCCATATAAAACCGTCATCAATTTCCATATAATTTTCACTATCTGCAAAAAGAACAAAAGTAACCAACTTTATATCATCCACTGAAATATAAATTAGTTCTTTTTAAGACACTAAAAAAATATAATGAAAAATTAGTAGATTAAACAATCTTCAATAGGTCAAGAACCCACAAAGAAAAAAGCAGACACACTTAATATCAAATCAAATCAACATAAAATGGTTAACGACATCCATATAAAACCCTTATCAATAAGAAAGTAAGATTGGTACAAAAGCTAAGTTCATTATAGTACAATCCTAAGTTTCTTGCAAAAAAGAGTACCTAAAAAAAAGATAACATAGGAAAACATATTTTGAAGATAAAAATCTGTATGCATGTTTAACTTCAACCTAAGCCTTGTGATTAACACTAAATAATGTTGAATTTATTTAGTATTGAATATTTTAGTGGGATTTTTATTAAGTGAAATCGATTACCAATAAATCATATTAATATATATTTAGTATTTAAAAAAAATGTAATGTTTCCATGACGAGAAAGTGATGAATAAATGACATATTCACTTTGGTTGAAGGGTTTTTTAGGTTGCAGTGAAATTTACATAAATTTTAAAAATCAATAATGCGATTTCTTTATGTTTTATAATTTTTTTATGTTTTTGAGAAGATTTTTTCATTTTGATTTATAATGATTTGAGAGATTAAAAGAATTTGAAAACCTACTATAAAGAAATTTATAAAAAATAAGACCGACCCTGCATAAAATTAATATAATCAAGCGAACAATCGAAACCCTTATCTATTAAAATTTCACAAATCATATAAGCATAGTGATAACACAATTGTGTTCTTAAAATTTTGAAATCGGCTTCAAACATTTTTTAATGTGCTGAGTGTGTTTCTTTTGTTTTAATCTAAACGTTACAAAACTCTTAACCATGAAAATTTCCCAAATCATTAAAGTAAAGTTCTAAAATAATTGTGTTCTTAAAATTTTGAAATCGACCTCCGACATTTTTATGGGCTGAGTGTGTTTCTTTTCTTTTAATCTAAATGTTAGAATCCAAATCAAAAAGATCCTTTACAACGAGGATAGAAACTGATAAAAAGAAAAAACTAAGCCCCTTAAAAGATAACAGTTGAGATAACCCTTATACATGAAGGGGTTTTTCTGTTGAAAAACCTACGCTGCAAGAAAAGCTGAGTCGCGAGAACCCAAGATGGAAGTCCGTTGAAAACACTGAAATCGCCATGTGCTATTATATATATATATATATAAAATTTTGTTGTTGCCAACATTTTTAGGTAGGTAAGGAAAGCAGGCACCACCTTGTTGTGTCCATTTAAATAGAAATGGTATCTCTTCTCCACATTCCTTTTCATGTGCGACGTCTTCCGATGATGGAAATAATACAGAAAATGATGGACTTTACAGAGAAAAAAGGGAAGAGTTGGGGAAATGGGCGAGTTCTATGGGGTTTTTAGGCTCATAGATCAGCTGAATAGGATTCAGGGAGTTCACAATTCAAAGAGTTGTGAGTGGTGAGATGTAATGGTCAAAATTATTTCAGTTTATCTAGATTATAGAGTTAGTCATGAAACGATTCAATGTCAATGATGGGAATTGTAGAGTTGGCTCCATCCATGAAACCTAAATACTTCAAGAAAATAAGAGTCTACTCCATCCATGAAGACGAAATGCTTCAAGAAAATAACTCAAATATATCATCAAAATAAGGATAACAATCGGAAGCAATGAACTGTTTAAAACCAAAGGTACCACAGATAAAGATGGCCATAAGAACAAGAGTCTACTCCATCCATGAAGACGAAATGCTTCAAGAAAATAACTCAAATATATCATCAAAATAAGGATAACAATCGGAAGCAATGAACTGTTTAAAACCAAAGGTACCACAGATAAAGATGGCCATAAGAACAATCATCGTTTGAAAGTTGAAGCCCGCAGCACGTTTTCTTGCTCCTTGTCGGCTCTGGCAAAATCAAAATTGAAAGTTCAACCAAAGGTACCATCGAGATAAAGATAGCAATAAAAAATATGCCAATACGAACAGTCATCATTTGAAAGTTGAAGGCCGCAACACGTTTTCTTGCTCCTGGTCTGCTTTGGCAAAATCAATCAAAATTGAAAGTTCAAGGATACAACCCATTTTATTGCTCTTGCAAAATCAAAATGCTTTGAAAACCCATTTTATTGCTCTTGCAAAATCAAAATGCTTTGAAAGTTCAAAGGCCCAACATGCATCTATTTTTCTTTGCTTCCCTTGCTCTATATAAATATAAATATCATGTAGCTCAGAAAGTTATATTTAGAGAAAATTTGGTAAGGCTTTTGTAAATCCAGATTATAGTTGTTAAACTTCAAAATTTTAGGTGTCTTAGACGTTTACCATCACTATAAGAATTTTTTAAATTTTTTTGCCCAGATTCCGACCACTTTTGATTGTCCGGACAATTTTTCTCCCTCCTCGCTGCCGTCGATATTCTGGCAGTCATTTCCTTAAATTATGGAAACCAACTGTAGTCATTTCCTTAAATTAGGGAAACCAACCGTAGTTAAATTAATTTCTTGTTGGGAGCTATTGGAGTGGTCCATTACTCATTCTACAGTTGTCTACCATGATCTGTGGAACACTTGACACATAGCCAACAAAATCTTGATGGAAGCCTGGATATAAATACTTTTGTTTGGACCCAACCTCACTAACTCAATCCCCTTCAGCTTTACACCATCAAGTTAGAGTGAGCAGAGCTTGGAAGTTCCACATGGATGAGAGTTTTAGGCATTTGTTTTCATTGGGAAGCATTAATTTTATGTTTGGTGGGTTTGTTCTTCATGAATGGGAAGGGACGCTGCTTCCGCCATCCCTCTTCTTTTTCCTTGCAATTTGTTATTATATTGTTTAGAAAACAAAAGAGAGGAAAACTCACAAAGGCAATTTAACTCTGCCGAACACATGAATGAAATAAGATTCTAACAATGTCTTGAGTTCGAATTCCGGGCAGCCACATCAAGTTATTTTGGGAAATCAAGCATTGAATGATTCAACCAACAGAGTCTTTGTTTGTACATGACTTGCATAGTGGATCAGGAGTTGGAACACTGAATAAATCCACCATGCGATTGTGCACCCCTGAATTTTTGTGGGTGTTCATGATTTGAACGCATCTGAGTGTGAGTAGCATCAATGGCTGGAGGTATGATTTATTGGGCATTCAAGTTTTTGATTCTTTTAGTTGTTTATTCCGCATTATAGAATTGTTATTTTGCTATCATTTGGTATCAGAGCTATTTTTATCTTTGCCTTGGTGTTTATATACATGCTCTATTTGGCTAAATATCATATTTTGAGAATTTTCGAATTAAGGCATTTATTTAGAAATATGTCTAATTTTTCTCAATTTTATGCTTATAATATTTATTTGATTTAATTATATGCAATTTGGATAATTGTTGTGAAAATTTATTAATTATGGTCATATTTAATTTGCATGAATTGATTATTTATGCTATAATTAATACATGCTATTTTGGATGAGTATACGAGACCCATCATTGAATGTTATGTATGAATATTATAGTTTTATTTATGCAATTTATAATTATTCACATATCAAGTTAATTTTTATGCATAAAATAAATAATGTCTTGGTGATCTATATAATTTTTAATTGATTAGAGAATAGCCACAACATCTCTAACTAAATAATATTACATATTATGATTGATTAGGATCACATAAAAAATATTTAGACATTAATTGTAATTAATTATACTAAATATAATAAATTTAATCCCACTATAATTTTTATTATATTTGTATAATTAATTAGGATAAAATATTAAATTATTCATAACTTACCACAGAATTATGAATTAATAGTTTTATTATAAAGTTCAAATCTATGATAGAATTTATATCAAATTATAATCATAATATACCCTTTAGAATTATGAATTAAGTGAATATTTTGATAAGTTCTATCATAAAGAATAATTGAATCTGCTTGAATTGAAAATTTAGTCCACAGACAATTTTTATGTCATTAGATTCAATTTTAAGCATGATTTACATTGATAAAGCATGAAATTTTATTTAGGTCTCAAATTTAACATAAGCATGTGATCTTTAATTTTATGTAGTTGTACAAGCTGCAAATTTATGTGAAATTCGTTGTGATATCCCTGAACTTAAGGGAGATAACTATAAGGTCTGGAAGGAGAGAATTCTCCTTCAGTTGGGGTGGATGGACATAGACTATGTTATTAGGAAAGATGAACGACTCGCACTCACTAATACCAGCACTGTAGCGGACATCATGCTTTATGAACGATGGGAGCGATCTAATCGCTTGAGCATGATGTTCATCAAGACTAAAATTTCAGTTGGTATTCGTGGTTCCATTGATCAGCATGAAAAGGTCTGAGACTTGCTGAAAGTCGTTGATGATCAATTCATCACTTCAGACGAGGCATTAGCAAGCACCCTAATCATGAATTTGTTATCCATAAGGCTCACCAGTGTGAAAGGTGTATGCGAGCACTTCATGCAAATGAGGGACACTGTGGCTCAATTAAAGAAACTTGAGGTTAAAATATGAGTCATTCTTGGTGCACTACATCCTGAACACCCTTTCGCACCAATAGGGACCCTTTAAAATCCCATACAACACACATAAGGATAAATGGTCAATTAATGAACTCATGACTATGTGTGTTAGAAAGGAAGAGAGACTGGTGATGGAACTAGGAGAAAGTGCAATGCTGACAATGCGAGAAAAGGGAAAATCTCAAGTCAATCAGAAAGGGAAAGGTAAAGTACCTCCCCAAGCTAATATCAAGAAGTATTCCAAGTGTTTCTTCTGTAAAAAGAAGGGACACATGAAGAAGGAATGCACCAAATTTCAGAAATGGCTTGTGGACAAAGGTAATCCAATCTCGTTTGTTTGTTATGAATCTAATATGGTTAACGTCAATATTGACACTTGGTTCTAGATCAACAATTCACATTTCAAATTCCTTGCAGAGTTTGCAAAACCTAAGGAAGCGAGTGGGAAGTGAGCAAATAATCTTATCTGGAAACAAGATGGGCTCGCATGTGGAAGCTATAGGGACATGCTATTTAACTTTAAGTAGTGGGTTTGTTTTAGAATTAGAAAAGACCTTTTATGTTCCAAGTTTTTCTAGAAACTTGATTTGAGTTTTAAGGCTTGTACCTTTTGGATATTCCTTTAACTTTTTAGAAACATCCTTCAATTTATCTTATAAATCTGATTGTGTTGGGAATGGTATTTTGTCTAATGTTATTTACTGCATTAATTTACAAAACAATGTCACTTATGATTCAATGCATGTTCACACTGGCACTAAGAGATGTGTTATTAATGAAGATTCCTCTAAATTATGGCACCGGAGATTAGGTCATATTTCCATTAGAAAGAATTAAAAGATTGGTAAATGAAGGGGTACTTAATACTCTAGATTTTACTTATTTTGAGACTTTTGTGGACTGCATAAAAGGAAAGAAGACCAACAAGTCAAAGAAAGGTGCCAATAGGCGTTCAAACATATTAGAGATCATACATACTGATATAAGTAGTTCAGACATGGAATCACATGGTCAAAGATACTTCATCTCTTTTATAGATGATTACTTATGATATATGTATCTCTACATGCTTCATAAAAAGAATGAAGCATTAGATGCCTTTAAGATCTTTAAGGTGAAGTAGAGAAGCAATGTGGCAAGCAAATTAAGATCATGAGATTAGATAGAGTTGGAGAATATTATGGTAGATACATAGAAGATGGAAAAGAACGTGGGTCATTCACAAAATTTTTTCAAGAGCATGGGATTCTTGCCCAATACACCATGCCTGGTTCACTTGACCAGAACGATGTAGCAGAAAGAAGAAGCCGAACATTATTTGACATGGTGTGGAGTATGCTTAGCAGCCCCAATGTTCCTAAATCCTTGTGGACTGAAGAACTTAAGATGCTAGTGCATATGTTAAACCGAGTTCCAACCAAGGTTGTTCTTAAAATGCCATTTGAATTATAGAAAGGTTGGAAACCAAGTTTGTGCATTATGTGCATTTAGGGATGCCCATGTGAAGTGAGAATATATAATCCACAAGAGAAGAAGCTAGACCCAAGGACCATTAGTTGGTATTTCATTGGATATGCTAAAAGGTGTAAAGGTTATAGATTTTATTGTCCATCTCACAGCACTAGGATTATGGAATCAAGAATTTTTTTTTTCTTGAAAATGACTTGATCAGTGGGAGCGATCAATCCAGGAACATAGTTTCTGAGAAGGATCATTCAGAATCTCAACTTTCCACCACAAGTGATAGATTGGTTATTGTTCACAGCACCCCTCAAGTACAAACTGGTGTTGAGCAACCAATTGTTGAAGTTCCACAAGCTGCTGATGGCATTCCAGTAGATCAGGTAGTTCAAGGGTTGTCAAGAGCTTTTGAACAACAAGTTGAACCACATACTTCTCAGGAAGATGATGATACAACATTAAGAAGATATACTAGACCAAAGAGATCAGAAATTCCTCATGATTACGTTGTGTATCTGCAAGAATTTGACTACAGCATTGCAGCCGAAAATGATCCCAAGTCTTTTTCACAAGCCATGAGTTGCAAAGAATTAGAATTATGGTACGATGCCATGAAGGAAGAGATGAATTATATAAAGAGTAACGAAGTCTCGGATCTTGTTGAGTTGCCTAAAGGTGCAAAAGCCATTGGATGTAAATGGCTCTTTAAGACAAAGAAAGACTCATTGGGAAACATTAAGAGATACAAGGCAAGACTTGTTGCTAAGGGATTCACTCAGGAAGAAGGAATTGATTACACGGAGACTTTCTCTCCTGTATATAAGAAAGATTCTTTGCATGTTATTATGGCATTAGTAGCCCATTTTGACTTGGAGTTGCAACAAATGGATGTGAAAATGACATTTTTCAATGGAGATCTAGAGGAAGAGCTTTACATGAAACAACCTGAAGGATTCCCCTCTAGTGATGGAAAGAAATTGATTTGCAAGCTCAAGAAATCCTTATACGTTTAAAACAAGCATCTCACCAATGGTATTTGAAATTCCATAATGTAATTTCTTCATTCGCTTTTGTAGAAAACATTATGGATCAATGTATATACTTGAAAGTTAGTGGGAGTAAAATATGTTTTCTTGTTTTATATGTCAATGACATTTTGCTACCAACAATGATAAGGGTTTGCTGCATGAGGTGAAACAATTCCTCTCTAAAAATTTTGATATGAAACATATGGATGAGGCATCTTATGTCATTGGCATTAAGATCCATAGAGACAAATTTCAAGGCATCTTGGGTCTGTCTCAGGAAACCTATATTAATAAAATTTTAGAGAGATTTCGAATGAAGGATTTTTCACCAAGTATAGCTCCATTGTGAAGGGTGATAGGTTCAATTTGAACCAATGCCTGAAGAACGAATTTGGATGAGAACAAATGAAGAACATAACATATGCTCCTACCGTCAAAAGCCTAATGTATGCTCAGGTTTGCACAAGACCTGACATTTCATTTGGTGTGGGAATGTTGGGACGATATTAGAGTGATCCAGGTTTAGACAACTAGAGAGCTACAAAGAAAGTAATGAGGTACCTTCAAGGAACCAAAAATTACATGCTTATGTATAGACGGATGAACAATTTGGAAGTAATTGGCTACTCAGATTTTCACTTTGTTGGATGTATTGATTCACGCAAATGAACATTAGGATACATTTTTATGATGGCTGGTGGAGTTGTATCATGGAGGAGTGCCAAGCAGACCTTGATTGCCACTTCCACTATGGAAGCCGAGTTTGTCTCCTGCTTTGAGGCTAATTTACATGTGTATGGCTTAAGAGTTTCATTTCTGGGCTTAAAATTATAGATTCTATCTCTAAGCCATTGAGAATGTACTGCGACAATTCAATTGTTGTTTTTATGGCTAAAACCAACAAAAGTGGGAGTCAAAATAAACACATCAACATTAAGCATTTAGCTATAAGGGAACGTGTTGAAGAAAAGAAAGTGGTCATTGAGCATGTCAGCACTGAGTTGGTGATCGCTGATCCTTTGACTAAGGGCATTCCACCGTTTAAATTCAAGGATCATGTAATGGATATGGGACTTGGTTCCATTATGTAGTTTCTCATTGTATTGATAATGTTATTTTAATCAAATTCTTAATTATTGTGATGTTTTTCTCATATTTATGTGCACCTTAATTTGATTTGAGAGAATTCATCTGTGTAGGACCAAGAATAAACATAAGGTTTATTCATTAAGAAATTGTTGTCACATAAATTATAATAGAAATAAATACATAGTAATACATGGAAGATAATACTCATCACTAGAAGACTTATCGCCATGATTCATGTATCTATTATTTAATATAAATTTTCAATGGGTTTTAAGATGAGACACTAAGATTGCAAGTATGGACTAAGTGGGAGAATTTTAAGCTCTCTCTCCCAACGGTTTCCAATATTGTAGAAACTAACTATAGTCATTTCCTTAAACTATGGAAACCAACTACAGCCATTTCCTTAAATTATGGAAACCAACTACAATTAAATTAATTTCTTATTGGGAGCTCCTGTAATGGTCCATTACTCCCTCTGCAGTTCTCTACCATGATCTGTGGAACACTTCACATATAGCCAAAAGAATCTTGATGGAAACTTGACTATAAATACTTTTGTTTGGTCCCCAAGCTCACTAACTCAATCCCGTTTAGCTTTACACCATCAAGTTAGAGTGAGTAGAGCTTGGAAGTTCCACACAAATGAGAGTTTTAGGCGTTTGTTTCCATTGAGAAGCAATAGTTTTATGTTTATTGGGTTGATTCTTCATGCATGGGAAAGGACGCTATTGCTGCCATCCCTCTTCTTTTTCCTGCAATATGTTATTATAGTGTTTAAAAATAAAAAGAGAGGAAAACTTGCACAGGCAATTTAGCTCTGCCGAACACATGCATGCAATAGCAGAGGTCAGGAATAATTCTAACAACGTCTTGAGTTCGAATTCTGGCTGACCAGGTCAAGTTATTTTGGGAAATAAAGCTTTGAACGATTCAACCAACAGAGTCTTTATCTGTCCATGAATTGCATAGTGGATCAGACACTGGAAAACTGAATCAATCCATCGTACGATTGCGCACTAGTAATTAGAGAATTTTTGTGGGTGTTCATGATTTGAACGCATCTGAGTGTGAGTAGCATCAATGGCTGGAGGTATGATTGATTGGGAATTCACGTTTTCGATTCTTTTAATTGTTTATTCCGCATTATAGAATTGTTATTTTGCTGTCATATATGACTCCTATAAATATCCTCTCTTGGGCCCTTCTACATAAACAAGGAGAAATCAAGTGCTTTCCCAACTTTTATATATTCATGATTTAATTTTGTTGAATGTTGTTCTCATTGAATATGGCTGCACCAAAATTTATTGTTCTACTTCTCGCGGGAAGGACCCATGCCGTCGACTTCGTTGTCACGAACACAGCCGAGAGTAGCGACCGGAGCGGGGAATTTATCAATGTGATAAGAAGGGCCCAAGGGGAACAAATAATGAACACTACCTCCCTATTCATATGCCAAACCATATCCCAACAATGGTCAAGAGGGAAGAACGTTGAGACTCATCAATATAGTTAGCATTCAATAAATATGGTTTAATTAGTTTTAAAAGTTGTATTTTTTTAAATAATTGTTTTGGATAATTCATGGTTTTTTCCATATTTGTAATATTTATTGATTTATTTAATATGTATAAATGAATTTATCACTTTGAAAATTTTTAAGAACACTTATTACACAGATTTCATAATTAAAAATTGTGGTTCCAACAAATATATGTTTGAAAAAAAGACCAAAACTTACCAGATTTAGAATATGCACTTTTAAAATATGGTTTTGCACATTTGTTAATATAATTTGTGTGTTTAATGTATATTAATGTTTTATACTTCATCCTCATCTTTTAATGTCAATATATTGAAGGATATATAAATTTTTCCATTTATATGTGGAAGAAAAAGAAATCTTATTTGATACTATTCTGCATGTATTTGAAATCTACGTTTACATCATCACTAAATAATCTTAGAGAAGTATAAGGTAAATCTAAAGGAATTTTATAAATTATACTTTTAGTATCAAAAGTAATACACTCTATTTTATTCGAGTGATCCTCTCTCTTATCGAATGCACATTTATGGTTAGGTACTTAAATATACAAGAATAAACATCAATAAGAGATTCCCCATGTTTGCTTCCAATTTCAATCATATCACAAGAAACTAAAGTAGTGGTGGCATCAAAAGGTATATATTGGCTAAATCATTAAGGAATACAAGGAATTATTGGTCAACCATAATCTAGAAGATCAAATGTATGCTTTGATTATCACTAGCACAAAGAAGAAAATCAATGATGCTAAGATATGAGCTAACTCTCACAAGACATATAGCAAAGCTTGGTCTTGAACATTTCCCAAAACAACATGGGATGCAAGAATTGTCCATCCTTGTGATACTAAGAGGCTTGGAGATGAGAGACACTATTCCACGTGGATATTGGTGGCCACCCGCCAATTCCACTTGGACCCCCAACATTGTTTCTTTCAGTTTTTCAGTTCCCTTAATTGTAGCACATTTTACTATTTTAACAGTTTTTCAGGTCCTAAACTTCCGAAGCCATTTTGAGGCTCTAAACGATGTTTTTTGGGAAAACTAGGAGCAACATAGATCTATGGACTGATGTTTCTCTTCTGAAAGTTGTATTCTTTGGATAGATCTTTCTAACGAGATATTATGCACGTCAAACAAAGATTATATGCCAAAGTTACGACCCCAAGAAGTTGATGTACCAGATTACCCAAACGGGGCCCATAGTTTGGCACTTCATCTCCTAGGGTTACGTTTTTGGATGTTGAGGTCTTTCCATTGTTTCTCAACAATAAATAGGCCTTTGAGCCTCATTGTAACACAGTTTAGAGGCATGCAGCTACCACAAATATTCTCAGAGATAAGCTACCATCGCCCTAGCTAGTTTATTTCCATTTCTATTTGTAAGCATATTTCAGTATTTTACAGTAATGAAATGAAGTATTGTTTCCCCTGCATCTATGTATGTATGGTTATATTTGTAATTTGTTTCATTCCTGTTTAAATCTAGATCAGTGGTATCAGAGCGGTCTACTCTTTCTCTGTCTTTCTTTGCATGTCCTCAATGAGGTTGGGATATAAGGAGTTAGGGCTTCAACTATTCAAACCTTTGCAAGATCAACCTCGCAAATCCCTATGAACTCCCATAGAGGATGAAAAGAAACATGAGGGGGCAGGAGATCCTATCAAAATCTTGCTCAAAGAGGCCCTCGAGCAACAAAGGAACGTGATGATGGACAACTTGGCCCAGGTCCTTCAGTGGCTACACAGGGGCGACACATCTAGTTCCAGTAGCTACTCTGGAAGAGCCACACCCTTTAAGGTACAAGTTAACTTTGACATTCCCATATTTGAGGGTCGAATAGATGTATATTCCATAGATAAATGGTTAAATCTATTAGAAGGGTATTTTTCTATCCATGATTTTTTCGATCGAGAAAATATTAGTTTTGCTCTTCTCAGAGCCACCCCCACATCAAGGACTGGTGGGAAACCTACTACGACCAAAAGGATGAAAGTAAGACCTCACTATTTTCAGCCACACCCACTTGGAATTAATTCCAGGCTGCCATAAAGGAGCAGTACTACCCTGTGAAAAGCTATGAGAATCAATACATAAAGTGGACCACGCTACGGTAGGGAGGGGACCAAGACGTGCCAGGGTTTACCAATATTTTCCATACCCTTTGCACAAAGTTGGGTATTAAGGATTCAGAGCAGCATTTGGTACTTAAATACTGCAGTTCCCTGCATAGGTACATCTAGGACGAAATAGAATTCCTGAACATCTCCTCGCTCGGCATGGCATACTGATATGTAATTAAGATTGAGAAAATGTTTAAACAGAATAAGCGAGACTTTGGATCTGCAAATCCAAAGCAAGGGAAATGTGCCCCCAAACCGTAGAACAAAGGACAAGGCCAAGGCAGGGTGACCCAAGACAACCTGCCAAAGCTGCAAGCAAAGAAGAGTGCCACGAAGTTGAAAAAGGACACAGGAAAGTGGTGTCAGTTTCACAAGAGCTCCACACACAACACAAGTTAGTGTCTTGCCAAGCAGTCACTAGTGGCCGAGCTAAAGGTTTCAGAATCATATGCATGTCCCGACTCTAAGTCAAAACCCGACAAGGGGAATGGCAAAGGGAAGCAGATTATCGATGCGGAGCCCAACACCACTGTTTCCTCCATGAAGATCCAGAAGAAGGAACTTGAAGATCCAGAGTAGGAGGAGCGCCTCTTCCACTCCTAGATTTAGGTAAATGGCTCCTCGCTACAGTTCATTGTCAATAGCAGGAGCCAAAAGAACCTCATTTTGGGAGAGGTCGTGAAGTAGCTGGGCTTACCGACCACATCACATCCACAATTGTACACCATCTGGTGGCTTCACCAAGGACAGGATCTTCACGTGAGCCAGAAGTGTCACCTTCCATACAACATCAAGCCCTTCGCGAATGAGGTATTGTGACATTTCTCCCCTTGATGTTTGTGATGTATTGTTAGGCCAACCATACTTGTGGAAGCAACATGTTGTGTATGAATCAAGGCCTCGGGATGTTATTGTTACTTTGGGAAATAAGTTGTACCAGATACCAGAGGTAGCGCCACCAACAACCATCTCTTTGGTTACTATAAAAAAATGTAGTAAGCTTGTTTCCAAAACCAAGAAATTTGTTTTATTGATGATACACCCTCAAGGAAATAAGAAGACGGTGGCCATGACCTCCAAATAGGGCCACTCTGCATGACAACTACAGATACACAAGGTTGTGGAGGAGTACGAGGACATCTTCACCTCCCCCACAGGGATTCCTCTACACTGCTAGGTGAAGCACTCTATTGATTTGACCCTAGGTGTGCTACTACCCAATGGACCAATCTATTGACGATCCATTCTGGAGAACGATGAAATCAAGAGGAAGATTTAGGAGCTGCTATAGAAAGGTCACATCCATCTGAGTTCATCACCTTGTGGGAGCCCAATCATGTTGGTACAGAAGAAGGATGGGACTTGGAGACTTTGTATTGACTTTCGAGTGCTAAACAAGATCATTGTCCATAATAGGTACCCGATCCCACGGATTGATGACCTCCTAGACCAACTAAAGGGGGAAAATATTTCAGCAACATTGATTCGAAGCTGGGTTACCACCAGCTACCAATCAAACCCTTTGATGTGTGGAAGATTGCCTTCAAACCCAAGGAGGGCCTTTTCAAATGGTAGGTTATGCCTTTTGGGTTGACAATTGCTCCTGCAACCTTCGTGAGGCTAATGGATGAAATCTTGCAGCCATTCACCAACTCATTTGCAGTGATATACTTGGATGACATCTTGAACTTCAGCCAGAGTTGAGAAGAACACCTCCACCATGTCCGACAGGTTCTCCAAATACTGTGGCAACACAAGTTATGTTCCAATTTGGAGAAATTCACTTTTGGCATGATCCAGGTTCAGTATTTAGGATACATTATTGATGAACAGGGGGTGCATGTGGATCCAGCTAAGATCCAAGTCATTCGGGATTGGCCATCTCCAACCACTATGACAGAGCTCCACAACGTTCTGGGTCTTGCCAACTTCTATCGTAGGTTCATGTTGGGATTTTATCATATCACTTGGCCCTTAAGTCAAGTCACCAAGGGAGGAGCGAAAGAAAATTTCTTTTGGTTTGAATCTCAAAAAAAGGCATTCACAGAGCTGAAACATCGCCTCTGCTTGGCACCAGTGCTCGCATTACCAGACTTGCAACAACCATTTGAGGTCAAGACAGATGCCTCTGACTATGCTATTGGGGCACTCCTTACTAAACACGAGCATCCAGTGGTATGTCGTAGTTAGACACTATCAGAAACAGTCTGGAAGTATCCCACTTATGACAAAGAGATGTATTCCATTATGCAAGCCTACCGAAAATGGAAGCATTACATTTTGCAGAAGGAAATGGTCGTCCATAAAGACCATCGGTCCCTGCAGTTCATACAGACCTAAGGGAAATTGTAGAATGATTGCCATCAAAAGTGGTCCACATACCTGCAACAGTTTCATTTGAATATCAAGTATCAGAAGGGCATCACCAATAATGTTGTAGATTGCCTCAGTCGACCACCAATCTTGGTGTTAACCACCGCGCTCAACTCTTGTGCAGACTAGACTTTTGATTGGCCATTACTCTACAAAAGTGACCCAAAATTCAGCGACATATACCAGACAACCTTGAAGGGTTAGTATGTTTTATATTTTCACCTCCATGAATTCCCTGTTATGCCAGGTGGGTCACCTTTGTGTTCCCTCGAGCGAGTGTGCCAAGATGATTTGGGAAGCACACTATAGTTGGGCTACTAGGCATTTTGGGATCGAGAAAATGGTGGCAGTACTACAAAAGTATTTATATTGATCGAATCTCTGACAGGATGCTGAGAATTACATCATATCGTACACTTCCTATGCCATTGCCAAACTGACCATCAAGAAGAAAGACCTCTATACCCCACTTACTGCCCCTAGTCGGCCTTGGGAATCCATCTCCATGGAATACATGTTGGGCCTTGCTTCTACTAAGCATGGAAACGACTGTGTTTTTTTGGTCGTCAACAGGTTCTTGAAGATGGCCATTATGGTAGCCTGCAAGAAGAATATCACAACAAAAGCCACTGCTAAACTCTTCTTTGAATGAATGTAGGTATACTTTGGGATCCCAAAGTCTATCATCTAAGATTGGGATAGAAAGTTCCTCAGTACATTTTGGTCCAGCCTCTGGTCGATGCTAGAAACCAAACTCACTAGGTCCACAACCTTCCATCGCCAAAATGATGGTCAGACAGAGGTTATCAACAAGATGATCTTACACATTTTGCGAAAGTAAAACTCAAATCATCCCCACACATGGGATGAGAGCCTCCCCTATGTTTTAACACATCTATAACCGGTCTCTCCATCGCTCAATTGGACACAACCCTTTTAAGGTGGGCTTGGGATTCCAATCACTATGTCCCATCTATGTGGCCATGCCATTTGTAGTTACTCAGGTAGATTCGACTCATGTCTAGTCTAAAATAGATAAGGCAAACAACTTCATTGAGCACATCCAACATATTCGCCAGCAGGTCCATGACATTCTGGAGAAATCAAATGCCAAGTACAAGCAACGCCATGATCAACATCGAGTGCCACACAAGTTTCCGGTGGGTGACAAAGTCTGGTTGCATTTGCAAAGGAACACCTTACTGGAACCTATCGCAAACTCAAACCACTCTGATATGGTGCTTACACCATTACCATGGCTGTGGGAGACAATGAATTTGAGCTCAGCATTCCCCCATTCCTTGGCCTGCACCCAGTGTTCAATGTGGATCGCCTTTGGCCATACTTTCCACCATTACTAGACACATCTGACATTGCAGAACAGCTCACACCCATAGAGTTAAATCTAGATTGCATGGAACAAGTTGCAACTGATCAGATCATAGATACACAGATCAATCACACTTGCTAGTAGAATATCCAAATGTATCAAGTTGTCAAAGTAGGCCAAATCCTTTAGTAGGGCAAGTGGCTCACCAAGGACCAAGTTCAACAGAAGTTTTCTCATCTCATGGAGGAATTCAACGCAATGGGGACCATTGCTTCCTAAGGGGGGAGGAATGATCTAGGTGGATATTGGTGGCCACTCACCAATTCCACTTGGACCCCCAACATTGTTTCTTTCAGTTTTTTTAGTTTCCTTAATTGTAGCATAGCTCACTATTTTTAGCATTTCCCTAAACAACATTTTTTTGGAAAACTGGGAGCAACATGGGTCCATGGACAGATTTTTCTCATCCCAAAGTTGCAGTCCTTGGATAGATATTTCTAATGAAGTATTGTGTGTGTCAAACAAAGATCATATGCCAAAGTTACGACCTCGGGAATTTGATGTACCAATTTACACAAAACAGGGCCCATAGTTTGGCGCTTCATCTCCTAAGGTTATGTTTTTGGATGTTGAGGGTTTTCCATTGTTTCTCAACAATAAATAGGCCTTCAAGCGTCATTGTAACATAGTTCAGAGGCATGTAGCTGCCACATATTTTCTCAAAGATAAGCTACCATTGCCCTAGCTAATTTATTTCCATTTCTGTTTGTAAGCATATTTCAGTATTTTACAGTACTAAAATGAAGTATTATTTCTGCTGCATCTCTGTATGTATGGTAATATCTATAATTTTTTGCGTTCTTATTTAAATATGGATCAAACACTCTTTACTAGAGTGATCTATGTATGCTCAAATTATAACTAGATTCTAAAACATCTATTACGATATTGACCTTCCTAACTTCCTATATCATCAAAACTATAATTTTGAAACATCTCTCATAATCCTTTTTGGGCATAAAATAATATTTTAAAGTAATATAATTGATCTTTATGCTTTTAAGGTGGGATAGACTGAATTTCAATCTCCACATTGAGAATATATACTATCCTTAGAAATTTATCTTAACTAAGGTACAATATATGAACTATTCCTAGAATTGGAGCCGTCATTTTTTTTCCTATCTATGTAAAAATAGGCTTTCTTGATTTGTGTCACTCACAACTCACACGGCGCGAGGGATCTCGGCTCTCTCTTACCAGAACATCATTATAGGGGATAAACAATAGGTTAATAGTTTGGTGGCATGGAAAAATCACCTTCACACTCGAAGTAACATGAAAAGGTGCGAAATTATGGAAAGGGCTCCTTTTACTCAAGGAATCTACCAATGGGCACTTCTTGGTAGTGATGAAACCCAGGCCGATACCTTCCCAATGTAGCAGAAGATCCAAATTTCAAGGTAAAATTTAACCAAATTGGTCAATAAATCCTATTTATTAAAGACCATGTTCTAATAAATAAATCTCTAAGGATCTAGCCAATGGAAATGGCCCCAACCTCGTGGATTCAAAACAACTAGAGAAACAAGGGAAAAATCAATCAATAAATCGGGGTAAAAGGATTTTTCATAGTGATTTATTTTCTAATTCAGAAGATAGAACCAGGTTTTGTGAAAATAAACACTATTTTTTCAAATTTGTAGGGTTAATCTGAGGGCTTGGAAGGAGAATTTTGGTCCAAAAAAGAAATATATTTTTTACGACTCCTTCCCTTCCAAAATAATTGTAGCAAGAGGAAATCTTGGAAGTTATCGACAACACTTGTGTGCATTTTGTTAAAATTTTAGAGGCTACAAAGAAAGGAATCTACACCTCCTATTTAAGAATATGTGTGTAAATGGATATATCTAAGCCTCTTCCTACCTCCATTTATATTTCCTATTAGCATATTGTATAAAAGAAATCAATCGACTACGAACATATGCCCTTAAGATGTAAATGGTGCCATGAGTACAACTGAGGGAGATGTTATTCTCAACAATATCTAGAAGGTATTAACAAGTTTACTAAAGGAAGTCCCTTATTTTAATTTCATTTGAGTTATGGAGATAGGAATTTTATTTCTTGAAAATAGGAAAGGATTAGAGAAATGAGGGACTATTTCCTCATTGACATGTAATGCATTATTTGACGCGATTTTTGGAAGGACTTAGATATTTTAGGCCTAGATTGGATATTTTCTATGTAGGGATGATTTGATCCATATTTAATGGATCTCAGTAAATAATAATTTTTAATATAGACAAATTATGTAAAGAGTAAATTATGCGATAGAGAAATAGAGTGTGTGAAGAAATAATAAGTGGTTAGAGTGTGACAAGAGGCCTGAAGAGACCAAAAGAGGGGACAATGTCTAACAATGCTAATTTTGTAATTACCCACGAAGGTCAATGATTTCTTTGTTTGTTATTGAGTTTCTCGTTAAGTGACTTGTTAATGTGCTTGTATTCATTTGGATAGAATAACCAATTATTGTGTTGGGTGGTCAACCTTGATCAAACTCCCTTTTTATACACATGAAGTTCTATGATCCAAATCAAGTTCCATATGATTTCAAGATTGGAATATTGAGCATAAAATTTCCAGTCGTAGTTCCATGTGAGGTTCGAACTTATAGTTTATATTCAAAGTCTTTGAAAATAATGAGTTCTTTATATTGAAAGGAAAATCCCATGACACAAAAATATAGTGCTTTAAATAATGAGAAGTTTACCGTCGTATGCCAAGTCAAGGTTAAACTCTTGCATGGTTCCACCCCAAGTTTAGTGGTTTTGCAATCAAATCCTTTGTATCACATTATGGTGAAAACATGATATTCCAAAACTACACCGCAAGTTGACGTAATTGGAAATGTATCCAACTCATAATCGTTAATATAAAAGTCCAACATTTTAGGTCAAACAATAGTACAACCATAGGTTTAAGTAGATCTCAGATATATCGATTGAAGTGATTGATAGATAGAAATAGAAATCAAGATCGAGGTAGATAATCGAGTTGGAAGAAATATCTAGGTCAATAGTTAATCATGAGTATAAGGATCACATGGATAAACTAGATCTCCATATCTATGGATTGATGGTTGTAAATGAATAATTAGTTGTATATGGATCTTCCAATTGTGAGCTACAATAAACCCATCCAAAACCTAGATTCTAAATTCCAAATTGGGCCAATAAGGTTTGGGGTTTTACACTATTACGGGGAAAATCAATTTTATTATGACATGGAAAAATTAATAGACTGAGGTTAATTGTCCTTAGTTCCTTTAAGTAATGAGAAATTTACCATCGTATGCCAAGTTAGCTGTCCACCCTTGCATGGTTCCACCCCAATCTTAGCAATTTTGCAATCAAATCCTTTGTATCACATTATGGTGAAAACATGATATTCCAAAACTACATCGCCAGTTGACATAAATGGAAATGTATCCAATGCATAATTGTTAATACGAAAGTCCAGTATTCTAGGTCAAATAATAGTCCAACCATAGGTTTAAGAGGATCTCAGATATATGGATTGAAGTGATAGATATATAGAAATAGAAATCAAGATCTCGGTAGATATTCAAATTGGAAGAAATATCCAGGTCAATAGTTGGTCATGAGTAAAGGATCATATGGATAAACTAGATATCCAAATATTTGGATTGATGTTTGTAAAGGAATCATTAGTTGTAAATGGATCTTTGTATTGTGAGGTACAATAAACCCATCCAAAACCTAGATGCTAAATTCCAAATTTAACCAATAAGATTTGGGGTTTCAAAATATTATGGGGAAAATCAGTTTTATTATAACATGGCAAAGTTAATAAACTGAGGTTAATTTTCCTTAGTTCCTTTAAATAATGAGAAGTTTATCATCATATGCTAAGTCAAGGTTTCCACGCTTGCATGGTTCCACCCCATGCTTAGTGGTTTTGAAATCAAATCCTTTGTATCACATTATGATGAAAAAATGATATTCCAAAACTACACCGCTAGTTAATCAGGTGCTCAAAAAATAGCTCAAAGTTCAAAGTTGTCAGATGAGTGTGGAACTTGGCAATCCTAGTGGTTTTCATCCTGAATCCAAAATCACTCGTTTCACGCGAAACGAACTCCGTATGATCCCAGAAACATGTTCTGTTCATTTTCTCAAACATGTGATTTTAAAAAAAAATTGCAGAAAACCCAGCCAACAATCCGTACTACTGACATGGCACTGACTGGGCATGCCTACATTATAGGGTGACTATGCAAGTGACTATTGACCTCTAACAAATGGTGTGATGCTAAGTGGCATGATGTTTTTGGTGTAGTTTTGACAAGTTTCATTAGTTAGTTGGTGGTCGAACATAGGCTTCCACATAGCAACTCGAGGGCCACCAAAAATTAGGATAAGGTCCAAGAAATAGCGGGCGGGGGTTGAACCCACAACCTCTAAGAAACAAGTTTAATCCACCTACCAAGATGCCATACAAAAGTTCTTATTATATATGGTTGTCGACACATATTTATTGTTTAATTTTGGTGCATTTTCGGGAAAGGGCCAACAACAAGGGCTTGTCCTTGGGTGGGTGCCACCCCACGGGGCCACAGCAGACTGGAGTTGGGGCCTGGATGGTGGGACTAGGCCATTGGCCTTAGCCCCAGGCACGTGGCCCCCCACATGTCCAAAACTTTTGGATTTAAGGCCTTATAGAACATTTAATGCATCCGATAATTTCTCTCGGAATTAGGCAAAACCGACGCTTGGTTAGTGGAATTGGAGGCGAATTTGTAGGATGGTTCCAGAATTTGGGGAAACTGAGGTGCGATTAGCAGAAGTACTTGGGGAAACCATAACTTCTTTAGTTTTTTACCAAACCAGGAGCAAAAAGAGGCTAGACAAGATTTTTTGGGCATTCTAGAGCCATTGGAATAGGTTTTAGAGCTATATGAGAATTTCAAACTAATGTATTAAAACTTTTGAGCATAATAGAGAGGGCCAAGCCATTGGAAGCTGAACCAAGGATATGTAGCCTGGGTAGGTGAAATCCGTCATCATGTGCTGTTGTTATACTATTTTGTTGTGTTCATGTATGTTATATGTTGTTGTTCAGTCATTTATTTATCTTAATTTGTACATGAAATTTACATAAAAACATTCAAAAACTCATGCTAAAACTTGCAGTTAACCTCATGAATCCTTAAGAACTTTTACATATTCTGAAGAGGAATTTAGCACAACAAAACTAATTTTCCCATTCAGATTAATTTTGGTATCATAGCTCTTGGTTTTCTTTGTGCAAGGAGGATTTAATTGTTTGCAAGTGAATGTGATGCTTACAAGGTTGAAGCTCAAGAGAGAAGGAAAGATGGTTGAAGGTCCTCAAGTTGGGTCAAGGAGGAGGAGTGAAAGGTTTCCACAATCCCCACCACTAGTTCGACCTCAAATTGCATTGGAAGCTTCAGTGAGCATGTCACATGAAGGAGAGCCTACAAATATGACAGAGGATGAGAAGGTTTTAAGGTAGGCTTTCTTTGACATGATAGAGAAGATGAAAGTCCTCTATGAAGAGAGGAAGACAAGACTGCAGGGTGAAATCTCCAAGCCTCCAAAAGGAGGAGAAGGTAATGGAAATGGATGTAAACCTCCACCCTCTACACCATCATCTTCATCTTTTTCTTCAAACACATATTCACCTTCTTCCACTGATACAACCCTTACTCATACTCATCAAAAAACTCAAAAGGAATTGGTAAAGCACCCCTGTTAAAACTTGATGTTAAATTTGAACTACCCATGTATAATGGTGAAGTGAATGTGGAGAAGCTTGAAAATTGGGTTTGTCAATTGGGTTTCTATTGCAGAATTAAAAAACTTCAAGATGATGACATAAAGATTTAGCTAGCTTCCTTGAGGCTGGAGAGGAATCCAAGACACAAGAAGAGATAAAAAAAAACATGGTAAGATTACAATTTCTTCTTCTGATTTCATTGCTACAATTAAAAGACAATTCTACACCCTAGAATATATGCAAAAGCCATTATGAATTGGTAGAACTTTGGACAACTTACAGGTCAAAATGTGCAAGAATACACCCCAAATTTTAGAAGGTCTCTAATGTTAGGTGTAGATTTGCAATCACATGACATGTTGAAGTATATAGTGGATTTACACAATTACCTTAGGAATACTATCCTTATGTTTAATCCCAATAATCTAGATCAGGTGTGTTTGCAAGCCACTCTTCTTGAGGCAAGGGGGAAAATACTCCAAAAGAGGGTAGTAAACATCCATTTAAGGGTAAAGGAAGAGAAAAGGGTTTCAAAGGGAAAGGAAAGAAAAATTCACCCATTAAGAAGGAAGGAGAGAAAATAATGTGCAAGTATTATTCCAAAGAGGATCATGATGAAGCTCATTGTTGGAGGCTTCATCTTGAGATGAAACCAAACAAATTGAAAAGCAAGGGAAAACAAAAGGTGGTTGCAACCACTCAACAAGATTTGGGATATAATTCGGGTGATGAAACTAAAATTATGTCCATGTGTATGAAAAGAAAAGAATCCATTTCTAGCACTAGTACATCAAATTTACACAATGAAACTCCAAATGAAAAGCAGAGGATAGAACTTTTTCACATATGGGTAAATCTCAAAACATAGAAAAATTGATACTCTTTTTTATAGTAGCTCTCAAGCCAATATCATCTCTGAAAACATTGTCAAAAGTTTAAACTTGGAAACCGTTGCAAATCATAAGTCATATCCATTAGGATGGGTGTGTGACAATGCACAATTACAAGTAACTAGAAAGTGTGGAATGAAATTCTCCATTACTGCAAATTTCATAGATGAAGTGGAATTTGATGTTGTGTCATTAGACATATGTGGTATAGTTTTGGGAAGCCCGTATCTCTATGACAGAAAAAATATCTTCCATAGACATGAAAATAAATACCATTATTTCAAAGATGGAGTAGAATACATTGTAAGTGCCCATAGCAAGAAACTAAATCTTTCACTTATAAATGTGGGGTAGATGAAAATACTAGTGAATTTTAGCAAGAACTTTGTGCTTCTAATGATCAAACCCAAGAAGGATATTGATAATGAAGCTTTTCAAGGTTGTGACTCAAGATTGAAATATGAATTGGTTGATTTTGTGAACCAATATGATGATATGTTTTAGGAACCAAAAGGATTTCCTCCCAAGAGAGGAATCCAACATGAGATACAATTGCAGCAGGATAGTCCTCTTCCTAACATTGGCATGTACAACATGCCAGTGATGGAAAGTGCAGAAATTAAAAATAAAATTTAAGAGTTATTGGATAAAGGGATCATGAGGCCATGTTCTTTGCGATGTGGGTCACCTATTATTTTGGTGCGAAAGAAGGATGGAACTGTGTACTTCCGTGCATTGAACAAGATTACGGTAAAATGTCGTTACTCGTTGCCTAGAATAGATGATTTATTTGATCAATTCAAAGATGCAAATTATTTTACTAAGTTAGACTTAAGAAGTGGCTACCATCAAATTAGAATTGCTAAAGGAGACATTTGGAAAACAACATTCAAGACAAAACAAGGTTTGTTTGAATGGCTATTTATGCCTTTTGGTTTATGTAATGCCCCTGCTAACTTCATGCGTGTAATGAATGATTTGTTGAGGCCATTTCTTGATTAGTTTGCTATTGTGTCATTAGATGACATCTTATTTTTTAGTAAATCTGGTGATGAGCATGTCATGCATGTGACAAAAAATACTTGATGTCTTAAAGAAAGAACAATTGTATTTCAAGATGTCAAATTGTGAGTTTGGAAAAACTTCTTTAGTTTACTTGGGTCATATTGTTGGAGGAGGTGAGTTGAAAATAGATCCCTCCAAGATTGATGTCATTTTGAATTGGCCAAGGCCCAAGATAGTTATTGAGGTAAGAAGTTTTTTGGGAGCAGCCCAATATTGGAGGAAATTCATTGCTAAATTTTCTTCTATAGCAGATCCTTTGCATGCATTGACTATTGTGAAAAAGTTTTTTCAGTGGGGAAGAAAACAACAAAAGGCCTTTGATGCATTGAAGGAAAATATTAGTTCATCTCTAGTAATTTCACTTTCAGGCTTGAGACAGTCATTTGAGATCCATACTAATGCTACTGACTACGCCATGGGTGTAGTCCTCATGCAACATGGTAAGGCTATCTGTTTTCATTCGGAAACTTTCAATGGTGTAGTGATTAATTATCCTACATATGACAACGAATTGTATGCATTGGTGCAAAGTGTGAAAAATTGGAAACATTACTTGATGGGTAAGGAAAAAATCATTCACTGATCATTAGCTATTGCAATTCTTGCAATCTCAATCTAAGTTGTAGAAATCAAGATGGAGGGTTTTCTTCAACAATTCCTCTTGGTAATAAGGTATAAGAAAGATATCTATAATAAAGTTGTTGATATGCTTTCTAGGCCTATTATTAGTGAAACTAATTTACTCAAGCATAACTCTTTTTTGAATGAAATTTATATTGAGCAGTATGCATTAGACAATGACTTTCAGGATGTTGATGCAAGCTTGAGTCAAGGTAACCAAGTAGAGGAATTGGATTATCATTTGCATGATAACTTGTTGTACCATCTTGGTAAGCTTTGTATTCCACAGGGAGAAACACTCAACATTATAAGAGAGGCACATAATTCTCTTATTGCTAGACATTTTGGTGTAAGTAAGATGGTAGCACATCTACAAAGGTATTGTTATTGGCGTCGTATGCTTGAAAGTGACACATTTTATAAAAGGATGTTCATTATGTGCAGTCAGTAAGCCTAGCAATAGGAAGTTAGGATTGTACACACCACTTCTGGTACCTTCACGACCATGGGAGAGTTTTTCTATGGATTTGATAGGACATCTTCCATTGTCAAAAATAGGTCATGATTATTTCTATGTAATTGTGGATAGGTTCAACAAAATGTGTATTTTGATGCCATGTAAAAAGAAAATTACAGTTGAACAAGATGCTCGGTTATTTTTTCAAAATGTGTAGGTGCATTTTGGACTGCCCACATTCATTGTTAGTGATAGAGATTCTTGATTTCTTGGGAATTTTTGGTCAAGCTTGTGGGGATTCATGGACACCAAATTGAATAAAAGTACAACATGTCATCGGAAAACAGATGGTCAAACCGAGGTGGTGAACAAAACCATGATACATATTCTTTGTGGGTATTGTAACAAACATCCTAAGTTGAGGGATGAACATTTTCACTACATTTAGCATGCTTACAACCACTCCAAGCACTTTTCAACTCAAACATTGCCATTTGAATAATTTTTGGGATACTTGCCTAAGTCTCCTTTGGATTCCATTTTAGCAAAATACCTTTCTATTGATGGTCATAGTGACATAGACATAGTAAGAAGGTTCATTGAAAAAATCCAATTGGTACACCAAAGAGTTCAAGAATAGTTGGAAAAGAGCCAAGGCAAGTACAAAGCATGGCATGACAAGCATCAGGTAGCTCACAAGTTCCAAGTCGGTGATGAATTTTAGCTTCACATTAGAAAAGAGAGGCTCCATGGAGAAGGTAAAAAAATTGAAACCAATTAGATATGGTCCATTCAGAATTCTGGAAAAAATTGGTGACAATGCCTTCAGGTTGGACTTGCCTTCATATATAAAAATTTGTGTTGTTGTTAATGTCGAGAAATTAAGGTTGTATGAGGCTCCTTTGATTGAAGATTGAGGAGACAATGTTCAAATTCCTTCCATTGAGGTTTTTTCTCCTGAATACCTTGATGAACTACAACAAGACACCATTCTTGACAGAAGAACAAGGTCTTCAAAATGAGGGAATGTGGATTACCTTCATGTGGGTCTCAGTGGAACAAATCCTTCCAATTCCAAATGGATCGAGATTGGAAAGGTGAGGGAAATGTACCCTCACTTGCTAAAGAATTGAAAGTGATATTTTGAGGTCCAGAAGGCTTCTAGTGGGGAGGAATGATCGGGTACCAAAAAAATAGCTCAAAATTCAAAGTTGTAGGATTAGTGTGGAACCTAAATGAACACATAGTTCTCATTGTCCTGAATGCAACGCAACTCGTTTCACATGAAATAGATTCCGTATGCTTCCAGAAACATGTTCTGTTTGTTTTCCTAAACAAGCGAATTTAAAAAAAATGCAGATAACCCAGTCATCAATTCGTATTGTTGACATGGCATTGATTGGGCGTGCCTACATGGTAGGGTGATTTTGCAAGTGAATGTTGACCTCCAACTAAAGATGTGGTGCCAAGTGGCATGATGTTATTGGTGCAGTTTGGACAAGTTTGATTGGTTGGTTGGTGGCCAACCACAAGCTATCACGTGGCCTGGCTAGGGGCCACCACGTGGAAACCTGAGGGCCACCAAAATCGGGTTAAAGTCTAAGTAGAGACGAGTGGGGCTCAAACCCACAACTTCCGAGAAACAAGTCCAAGCCTCCTATCAACATGCCATACATTAGTTCTTATTATATATGGTTAGCGGCAGATATTTAATGTTTAAGTTTTCCGCATTCCAAGGAAAAGGCTATCCACAGGGGCTAGCCCTTGGGTGCGTGCCACCCCATTGGATCATAGCAGAGAGGAGTGGGGGCCTGGACATTGTAGGGTGACTGGGCATGCCTACATTGTAGGGTGATTGTGCAAGTGACTGTTGACCTCTGACGAATGGTGTGGTGCCAAGTGGCACGATGTTATTGGTGCAGTTTGGACGAGTTTCATTGGTTAGTTGGTGGTCAACCATAGGATGCCACGTAGCAACCCAAGGGCCACCAAAAATTAGGATAAGGTCCAAGAAACAACGGTCGGGGGTTGAACACATAACCTCTGAGCAATAAGTTCAATCCACCTAGCAAGACACCATACAAAAGCTCTTATTATATATGGTTGTCAACACATATTTATTGTTTAGGTTTGGTGCATTTTGGGGAAAGGGCCAGCCACAAGGGCTAGTCCTTGGGCACATGCCACCCCAGGGGGCAACATCGGACCAGAGTTGGGGCCTGGATGGTGGGGGTAGGCTATTGGCCTTAGCCCCAGGCACGTGGCCCCCCACATTTCCAAAAATTTTGAATTTAAGGTCTTATAGGACATTTAATGCATCCAATAATTTTGCCCCGAATTAGGCGAAACCGACTCTCGGTTAGAAGAATTGGAGGTGAATTTGTAGGATGGTGCCGGATTTTGGGGAAATTGTGGTGAAATTAGCAGAAAGACTTGGGGAAGCCATAGCTTCTTGAGTTTTTGACCACATTAGGAGTAGAAAGAGGGTAGACATGCATTTTTGGGCATTCTTGAGCCATTGGAACAAGTTTCAGAGCTATCTGATTATTGTAAACTAACAAGGGTAATAAAAAGGATAATGCTATATGTATTGTTGACTACATTATTGTATGATGATGAGTGTTTTGTATGGCTGAGTATGAACCAATATATTGTCAATTGGGTGTATTAATAATCTGTCTATCGTAACAACTTGATATACTTAACTTCAATGGGCTAAACCATGAAGGAACTAAACAAAACCCTAAATAAATTGAAGACATTGAACAATGGAGAAGTTGGTTCCTTGTAACACCATGCACCCAAACAAATAAACAAATCCCTTTCCAAGGGGATACTCACTTTTCTACAACAAGAGCAGCCACAAAAAGAGCACGAGTTCGGGTACAAAATCCTTGCACTTGGAACATATTTGAAACACATGAAGGTTACATGGAAAGTCCTTTTCAAATTGGAAAAACTAGATGCACTCCTTTCTGAAGTGAACCAATTAGAAGGGAAAAATATAATTTGGGCACTAAAACTAGCTATGTTTGCTCTCATACAACATAAGGTCTTGAAGGAACCTTGTAAATGGGTTAGACTTCCAATTTCATATTGCCTTAGTAACATCATGAGACTGACTGCATTGATACCTTGTTACAATGATGATGTTATGGGGAGAGTTTTCAAACTAATAGTGGAGAATTTATAGGAATTGGACAACAACACAGGCTCTACCTCTAGGAAGAAGCTTGAGATTTTAGAAGTCATGGCCATGGTCAAAACATATGACATCATGATTTATTTGGGGTGTTATGACTTGATCCATTAGATGTTCCAATGCTTCTTTAGCATTAAGAAACATCACCCTGACAGGGTCAAAGTAAACATGCTATCCATTTTGTCTTTAGTTATGGGAGATTGTGATGCCATTTCAAGGGAGCTACCAGCGAGATTATAGACCATTTGAATGAGAGAACAACTGATTTCACTTGTTACTTATGAATTGGTTGAAAGGTTGGTTGAGAAAAACATTGGGATGTTCAAGAGAGAGTTGATTAGGGAGGAGTTTCTCAGGTTTGGTGGATCTTTCAATAAGAATGAGTTGAGGAGGAATGTTCTTTGCTTCATTTATAAGGGAGCTTGGGGACCTAATCACTCATTCTTAAGTGACATTGAGGAGACGATAGAGTTTTCTTACGACTTTCAGGGTGAGGATTCTTCTTTGGACGAGTCCATGGGTTCACACAAGGATGCATCTAAGGAGCATGAGTCATGTGGAGTTGTTAATAGTAGGTCAAATTTATATTCGTGTGTGTATGGTGACTAGTTAGTGGACCCTACGGGAGACATTAATAATAATGAATCAATAATGATGACTCAACATGAGAAGCATATGGTGGAGCATGAGTCAACTCAAGAGGATGATGGACCCAGTAAGCATGATGAGCCTTTTGGGGCGAGCTAGTTGGAGGTTCATATTGAGCCCTTGATGGAGGAGGATGAGAAGCCACTCTTGGGATCAGCCATAGATGAGAAGAAGACAAGTGTATAGAAAACTAGAGCCTAGCAAGGTGGTATTATTTGCAAACACATGTCCTCAGGAGGTGTTGGAGGATGACATGGTCGTTCTGTAGGAGTCTAGTAGATGGTAGGAGCATGAAGTTTTTGATAAGAGGAGGAAGGAGTTGTTGGAGATGGTGGTGCATCCATTCTTGGGCCTACCCATTGATGTAGTGAAAATAAGTGGAGTAGAAGGTTGTAGAGCTACAATATTTTGAGGCCACATCCCTCTGCAAGAGTACATAGATAGGGCTTGTAGCACATCTTGCCCACTTTTTACTATTACAGAGAGAGGGGTAGGTTTTGTTCGACAGAACTTGTGGATTGACCAGATAGAGAATCCTAAGTCGAGCAGGGACTGATATCAGCCTAGTAGACTTGTTTTTTACATAGGTGTTCATGCCTTTTATTGGCAAGAGATCATGTGTTGGTACCCTATTGATGGAATATCACTTTTAGTCAGGAGCATTGCACTACAGTAGCCTTTATATGTGAGGGATACTACATGCTCCAGTTGGTAGCAGGATGTAGGTTGGCCACTCATCAACATTTCAGCATGTTGAGGGCCCCGAAGTCGGGTCAACAACAAGGGGGATACCCACCCGGTCCGGAACCTGGTTGGCGGCTCCTTGCCGGTTTGGAGTAGCGGGTCCGACTCGGGATAATGGGACTAGTTTCCCAATGTGAAGGGTGTGCGTGTGTGTGTAGAGTTTGATGATATTAATCTAAAAGGCTTCTCTGAACTAGTCTTAATTCTAACAGCTAAACTATTTCTATACTAATGTGATCTAATGAAGAGAAAACAATACATCTAATCTACGCTAACCCGGGGTGTTCTCTTTTGTTGTGTGATCTAGAAAGATTTCTAACAACAGCTGGTAATAAAGATCATTCAACTGTTATCAGAATATAAATCGATAAAGATAAACCATTCTGCATAAGAAGTTAGGCAGAGTAGTTGTGAACAGCATATCACATAATCAGTTTTCCATATGTCAAGAATAAATATATGACTCCACCATACAGAAGTGCCAAATGGTAATATAGACATTCATACAGTAACATATAAAGAACTCAGTTGTATATCACTTTGAGTATACTAGCAGAATTTAGTCAAGAGATAAAAGTACCATTTATGACTGATTTCACTAATAAACTTCAAGAAATAATGATTTACTTCTACTTGTTCTAATATATGTTAAGAGTACAGAAGTGCAACAACAGTAACAGACATTAAAATGCAAACATAAATAAATCTCGATCCATCCATTCATCAAAAACCTCCTCTGAGGGTGCAGAAGTGCATGTTCTGAGGATAAGTTTTTTGACAGATTTTCGGACCCTTCTCCAAATGCCATGAGAAGGGTTAAATACTACTAGCTAATTGATATTAATTACACGAATCTAGGGAATCGGCTTCAAATGACCGCCCTTTACTAAAAGCAAATTTATTTCTAAAACTTTAAATCTAATCTCTGACCGTTTCTGTATATTCTCTTTAGTGCTGTCAACTGCGCAACGCTTTCCTGGGAAGAGTCGGCTAACTGCCTTCTTCTTTTTCTCGGGAGATAAAAGTGGAAATAACAAGAGCTGACACCTCCTTCTGACAGACCAGAATATATTTTCGAAAACCTTTCTCTAGTTGGGTGTATTCGCCGCGTGTATACCTAGCACAACCCAGGTTCTTCTCGAACTGATTTTGCTGTTGCTGTTTTGGTTTCCGGTTGTGCGAATGACTGAGTGGGTTAGGATTTGCGCTGTATGGACAACCCTCTGTTTGGAGAATTGTTCCGCTCTTTGTTCCAGGCCTTTTTGGAGCGTCTTCCTTCTCTTGCGTTTCTCTTTTTGCTTTTGCCAGTCTGAGCTTTAAGATCCTTTGTGAACACGCTGCTTTTGTGTGCCTTTGACTCTGAGTCCTAGATAGTCTAATTTCATTAGTGCCGGTTGTCTGATAGTCTGGAATCCGTGGCCCTGCTGCATGCGACATGAGTTTACGGAGGCATCTTCTCTCTGCTATTTAATTGGCGCTTTCCCCTTTCTCTCAGATGTTTCCTGCATATAGATTTATATCAGTTGCGTGTCTTGCAGTCTACGCAAAGAAGGAGGGAAATGAAAAGATTGACGTAAAAAGCATTAAATTCTAATGAATGCGTAATCCTGACATGAATCATGACTTGACTCTTCGATAAATGCAATGCAATCATTTCTTGATACTCAAGCATGCGGTCATTAATTTCTTTTAAGGCGCGCGCTTGGCCTTGGGTTTATCGTGTGATGAGTCTTTTCGGATCGCAGATCGCAGTTTAGTGATATCGCAGATCGCAGTTATCTCAGATCGCAGATCGCAGGTCGCAGATCACAGATTTTATTCAATGGTTCATGGTGCCATAGCGCGACGTTTGCGATGTGCGATGTCGCATATCGGCGATCGGCGCTTCTTGGAGGTCCCCTTTTTAGAGCGTGTTTGAGGTGCATGCGACGAGTTGAACTTCGCGTCGCATTTGCGCATTTTTACTTTTCGTGCTCTAAGTAATGCTTCGACCTTTCTTTGCGATGCGATTTAAGCCTTAGGGAGAAAAATACAAAAAATTATCAAAATACTTTTTTGGGATTTTTTGTTCAGGGTCCCCCCTTTGCTCGACGTTATTACTAATATCAAGCAAAGAGGGGGGGTTGTTGGTGACCACAACAATGGCGATTCACTATGAAGAACCAGTTATCTTTGCTTGTTCTATTGCATTTTCACTTCCAAAACAGAAAAATTTTCTTATGTCTAAATTTTGTTATGGACGGATAGAGTATTACCCCTTATCCTGTCAATGATGTTTCGTCACAACTTTTTATTTCATTCCGATTGTTTCCTTCCTCTAGGTTATTTCTTGCATTCAAACCTAGACATTACTTAGTCCCTTCAAAGATGAAATAAGGTCTTCTCTGCGTACTGGCTTTGTAAAGTATGCTCATTTGTCGTAGGTAGAGTCTCTGCTGCCCGCAAGCGTCCATAGCCTCGACAGGGTTACCATATTATCCAGCAATGATCCTTTTTCCTGCTTGAGGTTATCTACAACATTCCAGAGAAAAATCCTTTTGACACTTTTCTTTCTTTTTTTCTTGATTTTATTTTTTATATTCTCTAAAGAACAATGTCTTGGTTTGGTGGCCAAATTATGACACAATCATTCACTTGATTTACACTTTTGCTGAACAAGCTGGCTCGTGATGAGACCCCTTGTCTTTTGATTGCAACAATCTTGAGTCGTTGCCCTGTTTTGATAGATAGTAGTGGCAAAGTCAGCAAGTTATAATATATGTGATCATGATAAGCTGGCTCGTGATGAGACCTCTTATTGTTTGAGAAATAGTGTTTTCTTGGATTGTTTCTCTGGATGCTGCGATTTTCCTTAACAGGGAGGAAGTCATTGTTTTTCCTTAAGAAAGATCTGGACGACAATAATAGAGTTTAAGAACAGCAGTTTTGCAGAGAATATTTATTTTTCTAATGATGATACTTTTCATTGCGTTGGCATAAAACAATTGTTTGCCAAAAGTTACTTTCACCCCAGATTTCTTTGTGAAGTTGAAACTAACATCATATTCAGGCTAAAGTTAACTCTATCTGTCAATAATAAAAATCATACTTTTTCGAAAATTTTTGCTATTTATACAAGTGAAATCAAAATATGATAAAGAAATGGCATATTCTTCATAAATACAATTTATGATCACTCACAACCAACCTTATTTATAAAAATAAAACTAAAATAAAACTAAAATTATCCTACAAAAATTAGAAGGATAACCTTCTATGGAAAATACATTTTGAGGATTTGTCCATTTACAGGCAGAGAATCTCTTCTTCCTGTCAAGTCCTGCAACACAAAAGTCGACGGGCCTATGACCTCTACAATCTGAAAAGGACCAAGCCATAGCTTCTGGAATTTCGTATGCTTGCCCTTTTCTTCATGTGCCTTATCCCACTTCAAAACTAAATCTCCCATCTGAAAGTTTTTTCTGGTCATTATGTTCGAATCAAAAGAGGATTTTATCAGCGCTTGGTGGTGAGCATGGGTTTTCTTGGCCTGTTCTCGTTGTTCTTCTAGCTTAATTATTTCCATTTGCCTTAGTTGTAGGGGAGAAGTGGATACTTCATCAATGTATTGTACTAAAGACAAGGATGGAATGACTAAGTGAGTAGGAAGGACTGCTTCTCTCCCATAAACTAAGTTAAAGGGAGAAGTGCCGATAGAGGCTTTCTTTGTAATTCTGTCTGCCCATAGGGCATTTACTAGCGCTTTATGCCAATTCTTTTGGCTTTGGTCGACTGTCTTTTTGATAATCCTGATTAGGTTCTTGTTCGTTGATTCAGCCAACCCATTACCTTGTGGATAGTAGTTGGCAGAATACTTCAGTTTGAACCCTCTTTTGAGCGCGAACTCAGTCATGGTGTTTCCAGAAAAATATGAAGCATTATCGAATATTAAGGCCGTTGGCAATCCAAACCTAGTAATGATAAACTGATCTATGAATTCAATAATATTTTCAGAATTAGCTGTCTTGAGAGGAACTGCCTCTATCCATTTAGTAAAATAGTCAGTTGTCGTGAGGATATACCTATGTTGTTTAGAGGAGTGAGGAACGATCTCACCTATTATGTCCAAGCCCCATTGGCTGAACGATTGATCGATGTTAACCGGCTGCAGTGGCATGGATGACTTCTTTTGTTTTCCTTCAGCAGTCTGGCAGACTTGGCATTTTCTTACGTGATTGTACGAGTCTTTGAACATCGTGGGCCAGTAGTATCCTGCACGTAAGATTTTGTGCGCGGTGGCTTCTCCAGCATAGTGTCCACCTGCTGGTTCATCGTGGAGTTCTTGCAAAACCTTTTCGGCTTCAGTTTTCTCAAGACATCTAAGAAGCACAGAATCATAATTTCTTTTAAACAGGACATCATTCACGAGTTGGTATTGTTTGGCTTTTAATCTCAGGGCTCTCTCCTTGATGTGATCCAGGTGAAATGGAGCATGCTCGTTCTTTAGAAAATAAATGGTGTCAGCATATAAAGATTCTGTGTCGTTTAGGCTTACCTCATACGCGTGTACCTCTTCAGACGATTCTTTGGGGATTTGCGATGCTCCAGCTAACATCTTGCAGAAGCCTTGGCCTCGAACGATGTGTGCCGGCTTGATCTCCAGGTCGTATTCTTGCAAGGCGGTGATCCAATTCGCTCTCTTTTCGCCCACATCCTTCTGTATCAGGAGATTTCTTACCGCTGGGAACGGTACTATGACCTTGGTATGGGCTTTTAGCAAGAATGGTCTGAAATATTTAATCGCTTTAAAAACGGCATATGCCTGTTTCTCTACGTCCGAATATTTCAGCTCAGCACCTTGTAAGTTTGAGCTAAAGAATGCGATTGGAGCCTCTACCTTTTCTTGATTCGCTTGAGTCAAGATTGCAGCATAAGAATTCTCTGAGGCAAACGTGTATAAGACAAAAGGCTCTGAAAATTTTGGGGTTGCTAGAGAGGGAGCATTGATGATGGCTTGTTTGATTAAATTAAACGCTTCGTGTTCGTCTAGACCCCATTTAAAGTTTGAATTCTTTTTTATCATTTTTTGTAAAGGAGAAATAATACGTGAAAAATCTGGGACAAATCTTTTGACAAAAATGATCTGTCCTAGGAAAGATTGCATGGTCTTTTTGTTATGGGGCATGGATATCTCGGAAATTTCTTTGATTCTGTCTGGTTCAATGTGAATGCCAGATTTGGACACTACGAATCCTAGCAATTTTCCTTCACTCAACGCGAAAAAATATTTCTTCGGGTTAAGCGAGATCCCATATCTTAAACATCTCTGAAAGATTTGCTTCAAATCTTTGAGGTGGTCGTTTCGGTTCTTGGAGTACACGGTTATATCATCCAGGTAAATCACTACCGATTTGTTGACTAAACCTTTAAACGCGATGTCCATAGCTCTTTGAAAAGTAGCGCCGGCGTTGATCAGACCGAACGGCATTTTCCGATACGTGTAGGTACCCCATTTAGTTCAGAAGGTGGTTTTTAACTGATCATCTGGGTGTACCAACACTTGGTTATATCCTGAAAATCCGTCCAGGAAAGACATTAACTCTGAGCCTGCGACTGCCTGTAATATTTGCTCCATCGGTGGGAGGGGAAAATTGTCTTTCTGACAGGCTTTGTTGAGGTTTCAGAAGTCGATGCAGATTCTAATATCTCCGTTTTTCTTCCTAACGGGTACCATATTAGATACCCATTTGGAATGTCTGACCGGGAAGATTATTCTGGCTCTCAACAATTTATTCAGCTCAGTCTTTATCTGACTTTCCAAGTTGGGGTGGATTTTCCTGAGCTTCTGCTGGACAGGTTTCTCGTTGTCAATCATGGGGATAGTGTGTTGAATGATAGAAGTGTTGTAGGTCTTCAGCTCATCGTAATTCCAGGCGAAGACGTTTTTGTATTGTCGTAGAAGACGGATATATGCTGATTTTTCTTCAGGAGCCAGGCCTTGGCCTAAATTAACGTTTTGCGGCTTCTCATCGGTTCCTAGGTTCACTGATTCATAGTTCAGAGTTGAAGTGTAAAGTTTGGCATTAGCTGACCTTTTGAACCAACTTTTCAAGTCGTATAAGTCTTCTAGTTTGACCACCGATTTGGGTATAGCATTATCAGTGCTATTTTGTTGTATCTGGTGGTCATGACAGTCTTCGTCGATTATCTTGTTTGAGTAGGATCCTTCGGAGGTGAGGAAACTTACGATGTCTGGGTCGTCGTTGAATACTTTCCAGTTAGTGATGTTGTCAGGGATGGACGGTTTAAAAATCAATTCTATCGAAAACCTATCTGGACTAAAGTCTTCTGAGGGAATGAGTCTGGAGGCTATGTTAGCTAACAGGTCTGCTCTTGCGTTGTGAAGTCTCGGGATTGACGAAATATTGAATGCTGTAAAATGTGCAGTGAGATCTTGTACTAAAGATTGATAGTGCTTTAAATGACTAGACAAGCAGTGTATGGTGTTACGTACCTATTTGACGACGATCTCGGAATCTCCAAAGACTTGAAGATATTTGACGTTGCAGCCGATTGCTTTGTATAGGCCTTGCACCAAGACTTCGTATTCCGCTGTGTTGTTCATGCAATCGAACTCCAGTCTACATGTGAGCATGGTCTTATTTCCGTCAGGGCTAATCAAAACGCATCCTGCTCCCGCTCCCTCGTTGGATTTAGAGCCATCAAAATATAATTTCCAAAATAAAGAAGTATTTACAGGGTTATCTAAGAAACTAACACATTTTGAATCATCAGTTTGGGAAAAGTTTTCTACTTGGGACAAAACTGAATTTTCTAAATATGGTGATATGTGAGCATTGAAATTTCCGAGGAAAGAGTCTACCGAGTAGTTGCCTATGATGTTGCTGTTGTATGCTATGGCTTCATTCTCTCCTTCCAAATCCGTCACTATGTATTTTTGGTGCAATTCTCGTTCAACCTTTATTTGATTTGGTTTCCCGTTGAAGGGTAACCACATGTGCGACCAGTCGGTTGAAAAGTATCCGTGGAGTTTCTCGGACCAGTCCCTGCTAAGAATCAGGCCATAAAATTCAGGGATGTCAACCACTAGGATGTCGATAACTTGGCATACCTTGGGGTTAGACGACAGTCTTATGGTCACTTGATTCAGTTCGCCTATCACTTCGACTTGTGATCGATCAAGTTGAACTATGCGCACAGTGGATTTTTGTGGTTGAACGTAGAGTTTGGCACATATTGACTTGGGTAGAATATTGGTTGAAGCACCAGAATCAACCAAGCAGTTGTGCACGTTTTTGTTAAAGATTTCATAAGTGAGGAGGAAAGGAGGAGTATGAGATCTAGATCTCCCTCCAATCAAAGCGATGTCATTTGGATCGATTTTATTGATCGTGTTGATTGGGGGTCTTCCTATATTATGGGAAGCTACGGCTGTAGGTAAAGGCATAGTAGGTATGGCGTGTAACTCTTTCATCATGATTTTCTGTTGGTGTTTCAATTTGCTCAACTTGTACAGGGTGATATTAGCCCTAGGCTTTTTCATGTCATCGATGATGTTATACTCCATTTCATCCGACACTATTAGTGTCTTTGATGGAGGCGTTTGATCTGATTGGACTGGACTAAAAGAGGTTGCTTTAGCAGTTGTTTTCTTTGGTGCGACCCTTTCTTTTGCTGCAGGGCTTGCGTCCTTCTGTTTTGGGATATTCTGGGGAGGATCAAGCTGATTTCTGCTTCGTGTGCTGACCGGAAGTGCTTCTTGATCCTCCTCTTGTGGGAGGATGAAATCCCACATTCCTTGCAGTTCCACCACTTCTTCATCGTCGGTCTGCGTTTCGATGGTGCTTTCTTCTTCTTCTTCTTCAGATTCCACGTTTGAGACCACGTTGGGTGGCTTCGTCTCCATAGGAGGATTTCTCTTCAAACTCCTAAAAGGCTTTCTTGGGGACGATTCTGCTACTTGTTTCCTTATATCAATCATCTCATTGGACATGGCTTTTAATACCTTTTGTAATCCTTCCATGTCGAAAGGATCTTTCGTTTGCTTCTTCTTGGTGTCCTCTTTGAAAGAGATTTTCTTAGATTTACGCTCTTCGATTGTAGATCTCTTTTCTAGGGCTACTACGCGTCTTTCAACTGCCAATGCCTCAGCCAAATTTTCGACTAAGGTTGTCTTGCTCGCCCTATCTACAAAGATCGCCAAGTTTGAAGGTAAGGCCGTGATGTACCATTCGCATCTTACTTCCTCGCTGGGTTGAGAAGCAGCGGGGAATTTTTTGAGGATCTTGTTGAACCGTAAGTTAAAGTCTTTAACGGGTTCTCTAGCCTCAGCTTTGAGATTGGATAAATCATTGATTAGTGTCGTCGTCCATCTATCATCGCCGAATTTGGTGAGAAATTGATTTTGAAAAATGTCCCAGCTGGTGATAGATCCGGAGGGCAGCGAAAAGTACCATGACCCGGCTGTCCCTTGCATTGTATAGGGGAAAAGTCGGACCACGGCATCTTCGTTGGTAACTCCGTTGAGATTAACAGAAAGCATGAAATTATTGATATGTTCTTCAACTAGCATACCTGTTTTCGGATTGAATTTCGGCAGCCATTTCTCAGGATGGGCAGGTATTGGACTTAGGGGTGGAGGCATTAAAATCGCCCCACGATTGTTCCATGGAGATTGGGCCATCGTTGAGTGACTAGTTAACAAAAGTGCAGAAGATGATCTTTGATGTAAAGAAGATGGAGATGTTGCGACCTTCGACGATTGCGGAGGAAGGGTTGTAGGAGATGGATGAGTGGATGAAAGAGTCTCTCTGTCGGACTCTGGAAGTGCTTTCCTTGCTCTTTTCCTAGTAGAGAGAGGGGTTTCATTTGGCTGGATGCCAAACTTTTCACTCTTCAATCGGGTCAGGGGATGAGCAGGGTTCATGGAAAATTTTAGGGGCTAATGTTTGCCTAGTGGGCTAATTTTCCATGATTTTTCCAAAAAACGATTCGCCAATTTCCAATTTTTATAAAAGATGATTCGCCTAAATTTTAGAATATAAAATTAGTTTACCTTAAAAATCGCCAACATTATATAGAGACTATATATAAAATCATTATAAATTTTAATAATTTTGTAAATATATCATTAAAAAATTTATATTTTGGATATTAGGGATTAGTGAGATTCGCCAATGTTTTAAACTTCAAGAAAATTTTCCATCCTTAAAATTTTCCTTGGCAGGGTTGTATTGCGAAGTAAAGCTGCCTTTAGATTTATCAGACTTGTGGGTGAAGATAGAGAATCCCTGGAGTTTACGGATCAAAGTTTGAACTTCAGGGGGATCGATAATAGGTCAGTCTGATGTGTCGGGGTGTATAGCAGCGGTGGATGTCCAAGCGACTTCTAGTTCCGAGTTTAGTCATACTGGAGAAGTCGGGGAAGTTGGTGAGGGTGATTTGCTCTCAGAATGGTGTTTGGATTTTAAATTATGTGCCATTCATAGCTCGTGCCCTCCTTCTAGCGCCAGAAATATTGAGGGCCCCGAAGTCGGGTCAACAACAAGGGGGATACCCACCCGGTCCGGAACCTGGTTGGCGGCTCCTTGCCCGTTTGGAGTAGCGGGTCCGACTGGGGATAATGGGACCAGTTTCCCAATGTGAAGGGTGTGCGTGTGTGTGTGTAGAGTTTGATGATATTAATCTAAAAGGCTTCTCTGAACTAGTCTTAATTCTAACAACTAAACTACTTCTATACTAATGTGATCTAATGAAGAGAAAACAATACATCTAATCTATGCTAACCCGAGGTGTTCTCTTTTGTTATGCGATCTAGAAAGATTTCTAACAACAGCTGGTAATAAAGATCATTCAACTGTTATCAGAATATAAATCGATAAAGATAAACCATTCTGCATAAGAAGTTAGGCAGAGTAGTTGTGAACAGCATATCGCATAATCAGTTTTCCATATGTCAAGCATAAATATATGACTCCACCGTACAGAAGTGCCAAATGGTAATACAGACATTCATACAGTAACATATAAAGAACTCAGCTGTATATCACTTTGAGGATACTATCAGAATTTAGTCAAGAGATAAAAGTACCATTTATGACTGATTTCACTAATAAACTTCAAGCAATAATGATTTACTTCTACTTGTTCTAATATCTGTTAAGAGTACAGAAGTGCAACATCAGTAACAGACATTAAAATGCAAACATAAATAAATCTCGATCCATCCATTCATCAAAAACCTCCTCTGAGGGTGCAGAAGTGCATGTTCTGAGGATACGTTTTTTGACAGATTTTCGGACCCTTCTCCAAATGCCATGAGAAGGGTTAAATACTACTAGCTAATTGATATTAATTACATGAATCTAGGGAATCGGCTTCAAATGACTGCCCTTTACTAAAAGCAAATTTATTTCTAAAACTTTAAATCTAATCTCTGACCGTTTCTGTATATTCTCTTTAGTGCTGTCAACTACGCAAAGCTTTCCTGGGAAGAGTTGGCTGACTGCCTTCTTCTTTTGCTTGGGAGATAAAAATGGAAATAACAAGAGCTGACACCTCCTTCTGACAGACTAGAAGATATTTTCGAAAACCTTTCTCTAGCTGGGTGTATTCGCCGCGTGTATACCTAGCACAACCCAGGTTCTTCTCGAACTGATTTTGTTGTTGCTGTTTTGGTTTCCGGTCGTGCGAATGACTAAGTGGGTTAGGAGTTGCGCTGTATGGACAACCCTCTGTTTGGAGAATTGTTTCCGCTCTTTGTTCCAGGCTTTTCTAGAGCGTCTTCCTTCTCTTGCGTTTCTCTTTTTGCTTTTGCCAGTCTGAGCTTTAAGATCCTTTGTGAACACGCTGCTTTTGTGCACCTTTGACTCTGAGTCCTGGATAGTCTAATTTCATTAGTGTCGGTTGTCTGATAGTCTAGAATCCGCGGCCCTGCTGCATGCGGCATTCGTTTGCGGAGGCATCTTCTCTCTGCTATTTAATTGGCGCTTTCCCCTTTCTCTCAGATGTTTCCTGCATATAGATTTATATCAATTGCGTGTCTTGCAGTCTACGCAAAGAAGGAGGGAAATGAAAAGATTGACGTAAAAAGCATTAAATTCTAATGAATGCATAATCCTGACATGAATCATGACTTGACTCTTCGATAAATGCGATGCAATCATTTCTTGATACTCAAGCATGCGGTCATTAATTTCTTTTAAGGCGCGCGCTTGGCCTTGGGTTTATCGTGTGATGAGTCCTTTCGGATCGCAGATCGCAGTTTAGTGATATCGCAGATCGCAGTTATCTCAGATCGCAGATTTTATTCAATGGTTCATGGTGCCATAGCGTGACGTTTGCGATGTGCGATGTCGCATATCGGCGATCGGCGCTTCTTGGAGGTCCCCTTTTTAGAGCGTGTTTGAGGTGCACGCGACGCGATGAAATTCGCGTCACATTTGCGCATTTTTACTTTTCGTGCTCTAAGTAATGCTTCGACCTTTCTTTGCAATGCGATTTAAGCTTTAGGGAGAAAAATACAAAAATTTAACAAAATACGTTTTTGGGATTTTTTGTTCAGGGTCCCCCCTTTGCTCGACGTTATTACTAATATCAAGCAAAGAGGGAGGGTTGTTGGTGACCACAACACAACACAACATAAACATGGTGAGATTGGCCTTGGTCTCTTCGAAAGGTTGGACTGAAGAGAGGTGATGAGTTGATATGTAGTGGATGGAGCAATGCTCATGGTTGGAGCTATAGCACAATAGGAGCCATGGAGCATTGATACTTCTTCTTGGCGGCATTGGGGTCCAAGGGAATTGGCTGATCACATTTTCAGTGAGGGGATGGTTTAGGATCCGGGCATTGAGGTGCTCATTCATGGTGGGTTGATATAGAGGCAGAGCATCACCCAATGGTTTGTATAGGATTTTCACATTAGGTCTCAGTTGCATTGGGCCACGAGATTGGTCCATAGGTTTAGGTTGCTTGAGGGAAATAAATCTTGGGGCAGAAGGATTTGTAATGTCCCTTTTTTTGGTGTTGCTTATGACATGTTCAGGATGGACTTTCCGAGTTAGGGGTAGATAGGTCACAGGTGTAGGTTGGTCCCATCAGCAGGCCTATGGGATTTTGGAGGGGTTTTGAGGAGTTTCTTTGAGGTCTAGTTGAATTCGCTTGGTATATTCCATCATCCACACAGTTTTCCTTTTATTAAGGTGCATTTCAACAACTTTGAAAAAACATAGTTATTATTGGGCCCGACTCAATTAATTATGCTTAAGGTGGAATTCTGGGAAGAATACTTGATTATACACCTTAAGTAATAACTTGTTAGAACTAGAAAGAGAATGTCTACAGGATGAGATGGTTAGATATGAGTTTTAGTGACCCATGTAGACATGGTGGCCAATTTACACTTTTATTGCATTAAAAATAATATTTTAATTGAAATAAAAGTGAGAAAAGTGCCCCATGATTACAATAATAATAAAATAGGAGGCTCTAGAGGGGTCCATCAGATCTATAAAAGAGGAGGAGGATGCCATTGTAGGACATCTCGGATTTGATGTTATTTCTTGTATGAGAGGTTGAGAACCCAATTCTCTGCTGCAATGATAGCACCAGGACCAAAACCCTCGGGTGTGCTAGTGGGTGTTGGACAAAAACCCAATACTGTTGAGGAGATTTCAATCAGAAATATCACAGTGCTTCAGTAGAGTTTGGAGAGAGCAGTTTTGTAATAGTTTGCAACAATTTTCTCACTGAGCCATCTACACGAGTGCCAGATCCATTCATCAGTTGGGTCAAAGATCTTTTTTTGGGTTTTTCCCTACTTTCTTAGCAAGATCAGATTCCACTATTCCTTCAAGTTGATGTACTATTTTCGGTGGATTAATAAAATGGTCGAGTGATTTTATTGGCATATATTTCTATATTACTTGTTGGCCATGTGTTTATTTATGTTTATTTTGTTGTTTAAGTTTATTTCTGGTATATACTATTCAAATTCCCATTTGGTACATTACATAATTTGAATACCTTAAGTAATTTTTTGCATAAACATATCAAAGATTAGTACACTAGTGCATTACATGGCTAAATTTGAGGGAGACAATGCACAACCCCACCAATGTTTACTTCTCGCAATATAGTAGTGCAAAAGAAAGAAAAAAATCATAAAATATTTTCACAATTGATTATTACTAAACAATCTTCAATTCTTTTTAAAATAAAGACCATTGAAAAATCAAATGTTATGTCATGGATCAATATACTCATTAGTATGGAGGAGAATGTGAATTGTTTAATCACTTAATGTCTAGTGACTATTGGATTGCATAGCTATAAATGCATATTAATGCATACATAGGAAAAACACTAAATACAAACATTTATGTAAAGATAAATTAGACCAAGTTGATCTTAACTAGCTCCTAAGTGTCTAAATATCTCCACCCAAGATGTCCTTCCTTATTCCATTATCCAATTTCAAGAATACGCTAGTATTAATAGAAAAGAAAGTTTTAAGTGGATCAAATAAAGTATCATCTTATTGAGGAATTTGGTGGTCTAGGGTTCATAACTAGTTTGGATGGGTAGACTATTTGCTATCTTCGCCACCTAGGTTTAATTCTCACAAGTGACATGTTAACCCATTGCTATAAGAAAACAATTTTACATGCCCTCAATTATAAGATACAACTTTTATGTGTTTTCGACATCTCATCCCTTAATAAGTTACAAGTGTTTGGTATATCAAAAAGTCACTTATTCCCATAGTAAAAATTCATAAACAGATAGATAAATAATTAGTAACTAATAAATTCAATTTTTTTAATAAAATAATATAAAATTTCATATTTTTATATGAAAACTTACAAAATTTTGTTTTTAGATATTTTAAATCATTTAAAACCCATTTTATTTTCTAAAACTAAAAAGAAATTAAATTAAAATATAACTTCTCCCCATCTATATATAAACTTACAAAGGAATTAAATAATTAATTTAGATTTATAATTAATATGGTGTAAAGTATTATAAATTAAAAAAAAAAACACTTAAGTAATTAATTTTAATCTATAATTAATATATAATTTGAATGATGAAAATTGTTAAAAATGAATAAATAAATTAGAAACCATCTTTTTAATATTAAACTATTTGAATGATGAAAATGGTTAAAAATGAATAAATAAATTAGAAACCATCTTTTTAATATTAAACTTTATGATATCAAATTTATGAGGGTGTATAATGAAAATGATTAATTCTCTTTCTAAAGAATTTTTTATAAATAAAAAATAAATAATTTTCATTTTATTTATTATAATTGTTTTTTAAATTTATATTTGAAAATAAAAATTTACATTTTAACATAGAAATTATTTAATTTTGTAAAAGAAAAGAAAAGAAATTTATAATAATGGTTAAAGAAATATTACAATCCTCTTCATAAATAATAATAAAATAAATAAATAAATAAATAAATATATATATATATATATATATATATATATAATTTAAAATATGTGTTAATGGATAGATAATATCATACTTGTGATAATTAATATAGAAATTTTCAAGAAAAAAAAGAAAAGATTCATATTTGATTTAAAATAAATTCAAAATTATAGAATATTTCCCTTTCATAGAGACACTTCGATATTACCATTTCTAAAAATTAATCGTGCAATGGGTAAACAATAGATTCGTATTAAACTCCAGCTTAACCCAATTAACTTAACATCATCCACCCAACGAATTTATATCCAAACTCATATTCATTAGTTTGTTTGTATGGACTTCAGTTACAATTCAGTCTATCTAGATTATAGACTTCACACATCCGAACAAACCAATGTCAATAATGGGATTTGTAGTTTTGGCTCATCCGGCTAAACCCAAAATACTTAATGACTAATGACATAAATTACCTTCTTTTGTTAAAGCAAAATGTCAAAAATTTATCTAGAAACCTGTGTATACGAAATCCAAGTCATTGCTTCGTCCAGTCCACTTGCTTTTGCGTGTACAACGCTGCATATTGACCCAGTCGCTTTACGCGTTGCATTGCAAATTGCAGTGAGTCGTTTGAAAGTTCAAAGAAGCGGCAACATGTATCTATTCTTCTTCCCTTCCTTCCTTCACTCTATATAAACCTCTTCTCCTCCGTCCCTTCTGCATAGAAATCAAGTCCTCCCCCAAACTTTACTCATTCAGGATTTCATTTGGCTGAATGTTGTTCTCGCTGGATATGGCAGCGGCAAAAATGTGTTCCTCTACTTCTTGTGGCACTGGCCGTGGGAGGCACCCACGCGGTGGATTAAGTGGTGACCAATTCAGTCGAGAGTAGCGACTGCGGGAAGAGATTCGACAACGAGATAGGAAGAACCGATGCCTTGCAGATAATGGACGCCGCCACCCAATTCATCTGGCAGACCTTCGCCCAATAATCCTCCGCCGACAGGAAGAACGTGCAGACGGTAACTCTGTTTGTAGAAAGCATGAGCGGAGTCACCTACATGAGCAACGACCAAATCCACTTGAGCGCCGAGTACGTTGCCAATTACCAGGGCAACGTAAAGAACGAGATCACGGGCGTTATGTACCACGAGATGACCCACGTTTCGCAGTGGGACGGCAACCGCAACACGCGCCAATGCTGATCGAAGGCATTCCGGATTATGTTCGCCTCACTATGGGCTTCGCCCGATCACTTGACGTACTCGCTGATGGTGGCCACACACAACCCTTTCACCCTTTCAGCAGCTGGTAGGTCCTCTTGCCTCTTATTTTACAACTCCTCAATTTTTCTCTATCAATGAACTCAACTCCTTTAGGTTACTAAACTCGACTCAACAAAATTTTCTTTTAGCTACCTCTTTTTTCCTTTAAGTTCTGCAATACTTAGAGTTTTTGGTCAACTGTTCACAACTCTGTTTATGAACAACTCTTTGCTCTGCCCATTTTTTCCATCATGTAGCTCCAAGATAAAACTTCTAGGGCTATGGAGGTTGCCCTTCTTCTCATTGACTCAATCCTATACAATACAATGAACTAGGGCTAGTTGGCTAGCCCACTTAACTGCTGCTTTAGCCCTTAAAAGTTTGCACGTCCTTAGGCCCAATAAACCTACCCTTCTACCAGTCTTGTTGTCCTTCACAAGTGGAGGACTTAGGGCTCTTCTTTGAAAGTCACCTAACAACCCTCCAACTATACTCTGGCTGTCATCTATTTTCCCATCCACATTCAATTCTTTTACTAGTCTAGGGAACATAACACTGCCCTCATTTAGGGGTCTTCAAATCTACCACCTAATAGTGATTCGAGTCTTCTCAAAATCATTATTCTTGTGTACCAATTTATTTATTGTCCAATATATGAAGAAATATAAACTACCCCTCTTATCATACTTCTAACAATCTGTAGATGAATAAACTAGGGTCACAAATCATTCAGTAACAATCCATTAACTAATTATTTATAGGCTACTTCATATCCTTCTCAAGAACTCTATGGAAAGTCCACCAAAATCAACTCCTCTTCATGTCAATCCATTACTCATATGGACCATTTCTTCTGTTCAATATTCTACTCAGGTTCCACCCTGATTTGGATCTGTTATCTCCAGACATACTTCTGCAAACCATCTTCTAGATATGTGATATATATTGCAGAGATAAACCTTGCTCTAAGGGTCACGACCCCTCTTCTTCTATGCAAATTTTTCACAGCATTAAGGGCATACCTTATGGATTGAACATGCTAGGAAAATGCCCTAACTAGGGAATTATACTTATATTCTAATTATTTTAGATCAAATCCTATCCACCCATAGCAAAAAAAAAAACTCTTTCCTCCATAATATACTCGACCTAGCTCATATGGATCCTTAGATTCTTGGCATTTATTTTACTGAATCTTGTCCTAAACTTTAGATGTCTATGACCCTCAAACTACGGTTACCTCAACCAATATTATCCCCATGGCTACTTCGATTATGTACCTAAATTCTGGTGCAGACCCTCCTCCATTTGTGTTGGTCTTTATCATAGACTTTGCAACCTACTAACCACCACAAGATAGGGTCTCAACCCTCTCTTTTATTTCATAATTTGATGTGGCCTTCACACAAAAAACACCACTGAAAAACATGCCCAAATTATCATGAGTCACATCCCTTGAGTTTGATCTACCAGAAGAGAACCATCAGTATGCCATCCTACCTCCTAGCTTGAATCCATTAAGGTATGCGTCATTCTTGTGAAACCTCTCATGATGATATTTCTCTTGCTAGGTGATTATGGATCCCCTTTAGAAACCCTTAATCAACCCTGTAACTCAAACTACTTTAGGACTACATCTCTCCTCGCCTCTTTGATCAAATGAACTCCTCACTTGATGTTCTTTCCTTCATACTAATGCCTCATTAAATAGATTTCCCTAGCTAGGCTTAGTAGGAACCCTCTATAAATTATGATTTTTATCTACTTAGACCTTACAAAATATTTATTTTCTTTTTTATTTTTCTTTTACATTTTAAACCCCAACTTAGGTCCAAAACCCCTTCACTTGGGTTCTTTCCCCACAAATCCTTTTGCAGCCAATCTCACACAAACCCATCTCACTGGGCTTGTGGAGTACCTGCCAAGCTACACAATTCAACAACATAGACTAGTTGTAGTAATCGTAACTTGTTCAAGATCTTGTAGTCAAGCGAGGACTTGGTTGGATTCCTAAGTTGCAAATTAAGTAAGGGTAGTTTCGAGGGCATGATAGCTAGGGAGTGTCAGGGAATGAGAAGGAATGAAAAGGTGTGCTAACACATGCCGGATAATATCAATGCATGTTGAGGAGTGTTAGGGAGTGTCGAGGCATCACAAGGGAGAACTAGGTCAAAATTCATGGAAATGAACAAATAAGAGTGTGTGACAGGGAGTGTCAGTGAATTCAAGTGTGCCAAGGACGAAGTGTGTTAGGAGAAGTTCATAATAGGATTTGCAAGAGGCAATCCTGCGGTTGTGATAAGGGGCTTGGTAGAGTAGTTTTAGACAAAGGGAGACTTTGTGCTAAGCACAACACTGCTTTTCCTTTAGATATTATTTTTATATGACATGTGGTACATTTTGGCCAAATTCTCATGTTTTAAACTATTTTAGATAATTGTGTATTGTACATTGTTGTGTATAAGTTTTTGGGCACTCGGCTTGTGTTAGCTTGTATCATGTGTGTCTTGTGAATCTTGTTGTTCTTGAAAACTCTTAGTTAATGATCTATTGTTTATATGAACTGGACATACATGTGAAGTATTTTTAGTGTAAGCTATATTCTTAGTTGTTTTATGGCCAAGGCTAAATGTGATCCTTGTCTTGGTAAGTTCTTAAGTGGGACACATTGAGCTTGGAAATGAGTGGCCTAAGATGATTTATAGGTAGTTCTTAGGTGAAAAAGGCACAATCTACTTGTAATAGGTTCAATTGGTCAAGTTATTGTAGCTGAAGCAGGCTAATGTCACATGAACTATAGTAGCTAAGGACTTGATTGGGTTCCCAAGTCATGAAAAAATATAACGCTAGTTACAAGGGTGTGAGTGCTAAGGTGTGGTAGGGAACGCTAACAGATAGTGCGAAGGCGTGTCAAATATGCTAAGATGTGCCAAGTTCTAAGGCATGCCAACATGTGCAAGGGTGTCACAGTATGCGTCAGGGATTTTCAAGGCAACAAAAAGGAGAAAAAAGTTAAACAACAAGGAAATGAACACATAAGAAGGTTAATAAGTCATCAATTTACCTTTTACAAGAGGGTCATATTTGGCACACCAACACTACATGCCAATAGGTGCCAAGTTCAAAGTGTTAATGAATTCTAACTGCTAAATATTCATTTGTTACTCGTCATCGACATTCCAATATTTGATCTCAAATAACTTTAATATTAAGAAATTCCAAAGCATACTAAGGCATCTAAATGAATACTAGACATGATAAGACTTGCCAAATTCCAACACGTGCCAAGTGCCAATGTGTGTTAGGGAGTGATACACATGTTATGAAGTGGTAGGGCATATCAAAAAGTGCTAAGGTGTGCCAAAGAGTGCTAATGCATGTTGAGGAGTGTTAGGGAGTACTAGGGAAACATAAGGGAGCACTAGGTCAAAATGCATGGAAGTGAATGAATATGAGGGTTTGTAAGTGATTTTCAATTAGTGTTAGTTGGCATGCCAAGGGGGGAGTGACAAGGTATGTTAAGCATTGGTAAGGCATGCTAGGGAATAACTGGGCATGTTAGGAAGTGTAAGAGTGTATTAGGGAGTACCAATGTGTGTTAACATGTGCCAAATAGTGGCAAGGCATGCCAATACGTTATAGATGATAAGGCATGCTAGGATGTGCAGGGTCTCAAGGTATGCCAATATGTGTCAAGGAGTGTGAAGGAAACATAAGGAAGAACCAATATAAAATGCAAGGAAATGAACACATAAGAGGGTCAATAAGTCAAGACTTTATCTTTTTCAAAAGGGGCATGCTAGGCACACTAATAATAGGTTCCAATACATTCCAAGTGCTAATGTATGTTAATGCATGCCAAAGTGTTCCAGGGCATGCGAGGGACTACAAGGCATTCCAACACATGCTAGGAGAGTGTTATTCTATGCTAGGGCCTACCAAAATGTTCTTGGGTGTTCTAGTCATGGTAAGATGTTCTAGGTACAAAGATGTTCCAAGACATGTGAGGTGCCAAGGAATGTTAGTGTGTGCCAAAACATGTTAAGATGTGCCAAGAGTGTTGAGGAGTGTTAGGTCTCTCTCATTAATATAATTGATAGAGCTTGATTATGTATTAAATAATATAGTTCCTGCACACACTAGTGGAACTTTATCTAAAGGGGATTTTTTAAATAATAAACCTAATAGAGATGAATCATGTGTTGACTCATAGGAAAATTATATTCTCATTACTTGAGGGAAATGATACACACTAATTACTTCTTAACAAATTGACTAACTCTAACCACTATGGCCTTGGACACATAATGAAAAATACTCCACAATAATGGTCTTAAATCATTATCTTTTGACAAAAAATATAGTAGCATGCACATCACGTCATAAAAAACTCATTGGAATGATCAATGACGACGAACATTTTTTACCATCACCAAAAGTAACCAAAAAGAGAATTGGTGAAGGTCAATCAAAGATCGTCATTGGAAGTGTCACCAAAGAGAGAATTAGTGATGAGCCTTTAACAACCCTCACCAAAAGTGTCACTAAAAATTGCTTTGGTGACAAAACTTAAAGGACCATCACTATATGCACTTACAACAACGCTTTTTTAAGGACTGTCACCATATGCGACATTGGTGATGGACCTTAAAGGTCCGTCACAGACATGACCCTCACCAATGACCTTTTTTTGTTGTAGTGATGATTGTCTTGTATCGCTACAGGATTGAATCCAAGAGCATTACACAGGCTTAGAAATTTATATGAAGGTGAGAAAATATGGTCAAAGGTTGGAGAAGGGTATGGGAGTCCTTCCTAAGCTTCCTACTCATAGAAGCCCATCTTGCATAAGGGGAAAATGCAAACAATATCCTCTAACAATTTTGTGATGTAATTTCTATGTTTAGACTGTGAAGAAGGATGAATGAAAATGGGAGGGTGATAATGGTAGGGTTGCAAATGACAATGATGGTTATTTTCCCTATAAGCCAGTAGTATCACCTGCACACAATAGGGTTATTCAACTAGAAAAACATTCAAACTCTAAGGAATGTCAAAAATATTAATTGTAGAGAATTAAATTGTAAAGGAAAATATGAGTTGAATTTTAAAAAAGATCTAACTATTGCATTAAGAGAGAAACTATATTTTTATGCTTTCCATTACAAAGTCTACAACCAAACTTTCCAAGAGTAATGATTAACAAATCTACAGAGGTAAATTTTTCACATAAGAAAATCTCATAAAGGAAACATTGTTAAACTAAGTGCAGAAGAGAAAATGTATAACACAAATGTACAAGGGAGAGAGACAAGAGTGCATGGGTTTGTACCGAACCCAATGTAATTCATCCCTCTAGAACACACTCGGATTGAAGGCAACAAAATGGTTTTCTTTGATCTGAAAAAGTATTCAAATACATGATATGGGAATTGAAATGACAAGTAACAAGCTCCTATATCTAACAGTCATTATGCTCCTCCAAAAATTCAAATCCTAATATGCTCTTGGGATCCTTTATTTATACAAAATGAGTGATGGAACAACCTCATTGGAAGGAGGGTTTCTTGCCTCCAAAATCCCTATAAAAGTGGATCTAGTCTCTTGAGATCCTCACAACCACTAGGTGTAGTAATTTCCCAATATCCAGTTGAGTTGTTGGTGAGTTAATGCATAGAATGATCCTCTTACATTTCCTCCAACTGGTATCCAATGTACTTATGCACAATACATAGTTTTTTTCTTTCACATCTAACATGTTAGGCCACAAGATATGATAAATATTCCTTAATCTCCCTAATGAACACATTATAGTCCAAAAAGGTATCATCAAATGTAAAGAGAGAGGTAAATGTATGTTGAAGGATGACTAGATGGGCCTTGATTTATACCTACTTAGGAGGCCCATAAATGTGGAGGAAACCTTACTATCAATTTTTTTGTGGAGGTCTTGTGATTGCCTCTTTGATATATTTGTTAGCTATAATATCATAAGGATCTTACATGATCCTGGGTTGGCCGTAGGAGGTCTATGTGATTATTATTGAAAGACATGTCTCTCATTATTATTTTACTTTGTATCTAAACTAAAAATTTGATGAATACCTAAGAAGAAGAAGATTTAATTATGGGATTTCCCCCTTGCAGGTTTTTTCCCTAGTCTCTGACCAAAATCTTGGTGTCTCTATTGTGCTTGTTTTTCTTCTATTGTTCCTTATTGTTTCACTACATCGTTGATGTTATTGTTCTATCTATATAATTTCTTTTGATGATATGAGGTGAATGTAATGTGTAAATTGTTGAAAATTTTTAAAAATGTGATTATCTATAATAGAGAATAATCTAGCCCTAAAATTAACAATCAAAAGCATTGTAGTGTGAAAATCCCTTCAATCCACTAATGGTGCATATGTTATTCATGGAAGATAGAAGGAGAAAGGTGAGAGAGAAAAGTGAAGATACAAATACCATGGGAGACATAAGTCTCCTAGAATTTTCAAGAAAAGATGTTGGAACTAAGGAAAGGTTGGAATTTAAGAAGAGATTGCAAGGTAATGAAAAATAAGAATAAGATGGAAAAGAATGATATAGATGACGATTTTGAAAATTCTTGTTAGGAGGATGGTGGAGATTATTTTGTTGCAACTTTGATAATCCATGCAAGTTAATGTGTGTGGTTGATAAAATTTGAAGGTTCCTTCCATATGGCTTCCCATTGGCATTGATTTTAAATCTATGAGACTTATGGTGGTTGGATGGTATATGTCAATTATGACTCTCTTTTTAGCATAGTTGGTCAAGATAGAGCCTTCATCAAATTCCATGATGATAGAATGAACATGAGCAATGTAGTTTTGCACATTCTAAGTTCATCACAAAACTTATTTTCAATAAGAACATTTAATCATGTAAATGTGTCAGTTGTTTTCAATGGAAAAGGGTGTAAGGTGGACCAAAAAAATTTGTTTCTTGCTAAAGGTGTTTATGTGGGAAATTTATTCTAGCTTGATGTTTGCACCATTTAGTGTAATTGTTCTTCAATTTCTCTAATAGAGAGATTTGTAGGATCTACATCTTCACAATTTGAATCTCTATGTACTTATGATAGTCATGCTTTCTAAGTACCTAAACATATATCACTTGATAAAGAAACCTATTTACAAAGAAGTAAATAATATGGTATGAAATATTGAGACATAAAGGTCAGAAACATTTATGAGTATTATAAAACAAAAATCTTGTGGATGGATTGAATAATTGTTCTCTTGAGTTTGGTTGTTGTGAGAATTGCATATATATAAAACAAAATCATGTTCAATTTTATTCTAGTTCTCGCAAATCTCATTAGATGTTGGACTTAATTCATTTTGATGTATTTGGTCCAATTAAAGTTACTTTGATTTATAAGGATTTGCATTATATGTCATTCATTTTTTATTACTCTAGGACAAGTATGTCTTCTTCAAACCAAATCTAATTTTTTTAGTTGGTTCAAGGAGTTTAAATATCTCTTGGAAAATTAAAGTAGTATTAATCCAAATTGGATCCTAGAACACTCTCTAAGTTTTCATGAACTATTTATAAATCATGCCAAAGATTAAAAGCCTTATAAATATCAAGATTATCAGAGATATCCTCGTAAGAGTTGCAATTTGTCATCAATGCGGAGCAACGAGGACCATTGCTCAAGTGCGCAAACTGTCAGCCCGTGGTAATGGGCGCTGTCATAAATTAGAAAATCTAGAGGCCATTTCGAGAAATGGGGGTTGTTTCTAATATGCAGGGCAAACCCCTCAAAGAAGGAAAGGTTGCAAGCACCTGGACCTGAAAAATCATGAAATGCAGTGGATATCACTCTGATTCCATCAAAAGAAGGATTCCACAAAAATCAGTAGAATATCATAGGGGCTTCGAGCGATAAGCAATTTCAACCAAGTCTCACTTGATGCCATTCAGTGGTTGCCACGCGTTCGGTGGAAGAGAGAGAAAATTGCTCACATCGGATGGGTAAAAATCATGTTACTTATTCGCCCGATATGGATGATGGTCATAGGATTTGAAGGCTCCTGATCAATGATGGAGATGCATTCCAATGGATGACCAGATTTGATGAGGTTAACAGGTAGAGTTGTATAGGATTTGAAGTCCGATGCAGACGATGCATTGGCAAAAGGTCGTGTTTTGTGGGTATTCTTGGAGTTAACGGAATAAATTGCCATGTCCAGGAGAACTGATACTCATCTGTTATGAAATAGGTGGCCACCTCCCTGAGAAGCGTTATATAGTGACTGATTATGCAATATAGAGGGATTCAAATAGACAGAGGTAGGGGAACCGAAAAGCTGAGAAGTGGAAACAAACAGGCATAAAGTAGATTGGCTTTAAAGCCACAAATTGACAAAGAGAGAACCAAGAAAGTTAGGAGCAGAAAACAAAGAGTCGAGAATAGAGAGGAGAAGCCAAGCTGACTTGCGGAAGCAAAGAATCGAGCCAGAGTTAAGACAAAGACAGAGAGAGTCAGAGAGTCTGTGAACTTCAGAGAAGGCTTGAGAGGTTCAAGTGCACTCCTCTGTAATGCTTGTCATGTATGACTCTTAGATTGGGCTCATACTACTGTGACCAATAGAGGTCCAAAGTCAGTAAAGAGAGTTTTTGTACTCTAGAGACTTGGGGGATCCATGTACAGTCTTGCTGATTTATATCTGTTATGTGAGACTCAAATTGAGCTCACTATTTAAAAAATCTACTTTGAAAACATAATAGAGAGGCCACCATTGGAGGCTCGACCAAGAGACATAGCCTAAGATTATTGGGTGAACTCCTTATTAAACTCATGTTTATGTTTGCCTGTTATGTTTTCTTTAACTGCTCTTTGCCTATTTATTTTGTAATCTTATTGATCCATTGCACAAAATAACATAGGCACATCCATGTACATGAGTCTATAATACCTTATCTAATTGTCTTAGATCAATTCCAAATCAAGTGGTATCAGAGCTCTAGGTTGCTAAGGTTAGACAAGCTTGTGATAGATTTTTTTGATGAATGCTAATTAGAACCAAGCTCAAATTAGGAGAAGGGGAGTTGATTGAAGCTAACCCAGGAATTGGAAGAGTCTATACTAGGAGGAAAATGGGAGAAGAAGGTCGCTTGGAATCAAACTCCCAATTCATGGAAATTTTCATGAGCATGAGGGCCATGGTAGAGGAAATGTGTAGAGAGTTTAAGAAAGGTCAAAGTAAAGATTCTTCAACTTCCCAACATGACAAAGGAGTAGAAGAATCTCTCCTAAATGACCATTATAAAGGCTAAGGGAAAGAAGAAAAACTTCCCACACCTCTTGATAGTCCTGAAAATAAAAAGAAGAAATCATCTTTAACTAAATTAGATGTTAAATTTGATTTGCCAATATATGATGGAGAGTTGAATGCATAGAAATTGGATAATTGGATTAGACAAATTGATGTAAATTGTAGAATGCAGAGCATTGATTCATAAAAAAGTAAGATTCAGCTAGCCATCCTACGCCTTGGAGGAACTTCCTTGGTATGGTGGGAAGGTAGAACACAAGTTGACATGAAGAAGCATGGTAAAATTCTTTCTGTCTAGAGTGAATTTGTTTTTGCAATTAAAAAAAAATTCTATCCACTAGCTTACATGCAGCAAGCTATGATGAGTTGGAAAACTCTTCGCCAATTGAAAGGGAAAAGTGTACAAAGTTACACCCAATAATTTAGAAAAAGAGCTTTGATTCTAGGAATTTCTTTAGACTCACCTGAAACTCTATTGAAGCATATAGGTGGTCTACACAACTATTTAAAGCACACCATTCTCATGTTTAATCCTACTAGCATAGATGAGGTATCTATTCAGGCTACACATCTAGAGGCCAGAGGCAATAATGTGAACCCAGAAGTTGAGGGATCATCAAAACCCACTGCAAGAAAGAACAAGGAAAAGGGAAAGCAGAAATGGAAAGAAAGGAAGACAAATATTATACAAAAGACCAAGCCTTCATGCACTTCATGCACTCATTGCAAGAAGGATGGGCATGATGATGAACACTACTGGATTCTGCCTCTGGAGCTAAGGACCAAGAAGTATGATGACAAAAAGAAGAAGACTGCTGCAACTATTCAGAAGGATTTGTGGTCAGACTCAGGAGATGAAACAACAATCACAACCATAGGTATAAAAGGTAAAAATTCTGAAGCATCTACTAGTAATTCTGCACAATCTTCTGATAATGAAGAAAATGAGAGGAAAATACATGAGAATTTTCATATTAGAGTTATTTCCAATCATCAAAAGATTGATACTTTGTTTGGTAGTGGATCACAAGTAAACTTAATTTCTGAAGCAATTGTAAAGAAGTTGGGACTACTAACCACACCTCATAAGAATCCATATCGATTGGGTTGGTTATGTGATAAAGGAAAGCTACAAGTGACTAGACAATGTAAACTTAGGTTTTCTTTTGGGTTAACATTTGTAGATGGGGTTGAGTTAGATAGTGTTCCCTTGGATATATGTGGAATTGTTTTAGGAAGTCCTTACTTGTATGATAGAAAAGCCATTTTCTATAGATTTGAAAACAAGTATGTACTCGTTAAACATGGAATTGAATATATTGTAAGAGCTCATAAACTCAAGAATAATTATACTCTCATAAACTCAGGGCAGATGAAAATAATTGTAAATTCATGCAAACAATTTTTACTGATGGTTGTAAAGGAAAAGAAACCTAATAAAACCAAATTATTTGATGGCTGTAATGCTAAACAACAAGCTGATTTAGAAAAATTTGTTTTAGAATATGATATACTATTTCAAGAACCTAAAGGTATGCCACCCAAAAAGGAAATAGTACATGCTATTAATTTGCAGCAAGATGCTCCATTGCCTAACATCAGAATGTACAGGTTGTCCACTTTAGATAATGCAGAAATTAAGAAGTAGGTACAAGAGCTACTTGAGAAAGGGTTCATAAGACCTAGCACATCACCATGTGGATATGCAATTGTCTTGGTGAGAAAGAAAGATGGCTCATGGAGAATGTGCATTGATTACTGAGCACTGAATAAGATAATGATCAAAAATCATTATCCCCTTCCTCGCATAGATGATGTACTAGATCGATTAAAAGAAGTTGTTTACTTTTCCAGGTTGGACTTGCATAGTGGCTACCATCAGGTCAGAGTTGCAGAGCAAGACACATGGAAGACTGCTTTAAAAAAAATAAATAGGGATTGTATGAGTGGTTAGTTATGCCTTTTGGTTTAACTAATGCTCCTGCTACTTTGAAGAGAGTAATGAATGATGTACTCAAGCCTTTTATTGATGATTTTTTCGTTGTATATCTAGATGACATTCTTATATTTAGTAAAACATGGGAAGAACATTTGAAGCATGTAAAGCAGACTCTAGATGTTTTGAAAAGAGAAAATCTTTATGTTAAGTTATCAAAATGTGAATTTGGCAAAACATCTTTGAATTATTTGGGTCATATTGTAGGGGGTGGTGAAATGAAGATAGATCCCTCTAAGGTTGCAATCATTGTAAACTAGCCTAAACCCATACCTGCTACAGAAGTTAGAAGCTTCCTAGGAGCAGCACAATATTGGAGAAGGTTTATTTCTAACTTTTCCTTGATTGCAGCTCTCTTACATGCTTTAACATGATTGAACAAGGTGTTTCAGTGGGCAGGCAAACAACAGAAAGCCTTTGACACCTTGAAAGAAAAGATTAGTGCAACACCAGTACTAGCAATGCCCAATCTTCAAAGACCCTTTAAGATTGAAACGAATGCTATTGATTATGCCATGGGAGCAGTGTTGATGCACCATAGTAAAACCATATGTTATCATTTTGAGACATTTAATTCTGCAGTATTTAATTATCCCACATATGATAAAGAATTGTATGCATTAGTACAGAGTGTGAAAAACTGGAAACATTATTTAATGGGCAATGAGACAATTATACATACTAATCATCAACCACTTCAATATTTACATTCACAAAATAAGATGCAGCAATCAAGACACTATAGGTGGATGGGCTTTCTACAACAGTTTCATCTTGTCATCAGATATAAAAAGGGCATACACAATAAGGTTGCAGATATGTTGTCCAGAGCAATCATAAGTGCATCTACTATACTTAAGCATAACTCAATATTGCATGAAAGCTACATTGAATAGTATGCTCAAGATATATACTTTAAAGATGTATATGTAGCTTTAAGTAATGGAAGAAAGGTAGAAGAATTGGATTACTATATTAAGGACCAACTCTTGTATCATTTGGAAAAGCTATGCATCCCACAAACAGACATAATTAACATAATTAGGGAGGCACATACTTCCCTGATATTAGGTCATTTTGGGGTAAGTAAAACAGTTGCACAGTTGCAAAGATTTTGTTATTAGCCAAAAATGAATGAAACAGTTTCTAGATATGTAAGAGGGTGTACCATGCATGCTACAAGCAAGCCCAACAATAGAAAACTAGGCTTGTACACTCCACTACCAGTTCCTTCTCATCCTTGGGAATGTGTTTCCATGGACTTTGTTAGGGGACTTCCTAAATCTAGAAAAGGTCATGCCTATTTATATGTTATTGTGGACAGGTTCAGCAAAATGTGTATTTTAATACCTTGTAACAAATAGATTACAACTGAACAAACAATTTTTTTTTTCTTTCAGCACGTATGGGTTCATTTTTGATTACCCACTTCCATTGTATCTGATTGAGATTCTCGATTTGTTGGGAAATTTTGGTCAAGTCTGTGGGAATTGATGGACACCAGACTAAAGAAGAGCACAACGTTTTATCCACAAACATATGGGCAAACAAAGGTGGTCAATAGGATAGTGATCCAGTTGCTCAGAGGCTATTTTAGCACGCATCCCAAAGCTTTGGGATGAACATATGTGTTATGTGCAACACGCTTATAGTTGGGCTAAAAATTCTTCTACACAGAGATCTCCTTTTGAGACCTATTTTGGTTTCACGCCAAGGTCTCCCTTGGATTTTCTCCTTGGTAAAGACATAGCGGTTGATGGACACAGTGATGTGGGCAAGGCAAGAATGTTCATTGAACAAATCTAAGAAATTCACCAGGCAGTACAGGAACAACTGAAAAAGAGCCAAGCCAAGTACAAGGCAAGGCATGATAAGCATCAAATTGAGCATAGTTTCCAAGTTGGTGATCAAGTTTGGTTGTATATCAGCGAAGATAGAATGCAAGGTGAAGGTAAGAAGCTAAAGCCAATAAGGTGTGGAACTTTCAAGATACTTGAGAAAATCGGTGAGAATGCTTTTCTCCTTGACTTGCTAGCTTACATGCACATCTATTAAGTAGTTAATGCAGAAAGCTTGAGACTATTTGAACCTTCATTAATTGAAGATCTTGAATAGAAGAGTCAATTGCCTTCTATTGATGATCTGTTGCCTGAACATCTCAATGAATTGCAGGAAGATAAAGTTCTGGACAAGAAGGTGAGAACTACGTGCAGAGGGGATGTTGAATACCTCAATATTGGACTCAAAGGTTCAAAACCAAGTAGTGAAAAATGGATAGAAATTGGGCAAGCGAGGAAACTATATCCTCACTTGATTGATGCTTAAAAACCAACTTTTGGTGTTCCAAAAGCTTTTTCAGTGGGAAGGCCGTGATCCAAATTGGATCCTAGAACACTCTCTAATTTTTCATAAAATCTTTAAAAATCATGCCAAAGATTAAAAGTTTTATAAAGGTCAAGCTTATCAGAGATATCCTCATAACAGTTGCAATTTTTGATCAGCATGGAGCAATGAGGACCGTCGGTCAAGTGTGCAGACTGTCAGCCCATGGTAACACACGCTATCACAAATTAGAAAATCTAGAGGCCATTTCGAGAAATGGGGGTAGTTTCTGACATATCTCAGGGAAAACCCCTCAAAGAAGGAAAGGCCACAAGCACGGGACCTGAAAAATCATAAAATGGAATGTATATCACTCCGATTCCATCAGAATCGGGATTCCACAAAAACCAATAGAATATCAGAAAGGCTTCGAGCGATAAGCAGTTTCAACCAAGTCCCACCCAATGCCATTCAATGGTTGCCACACGTCCAGTGGAAGAGAGAGAAAACTGCTCACATCGGATGGGTAAACATCATGTTACTTATCCACCCGATATGGACGATGACCGTAGGATTTGGAGGCTCCATATTAACGGTGGAGACATGTTCAAATGGATGACCATATTTGATGAGATTAACAGGCAAAGTTGTGTAGGATTTGAAGTTCGATGTGGACGATGCATTGGCAAAAGGTCGTGTTTCATGGTAATTCTTGGAGTTAACGGAATAAATGGCCATGTCCAAGAGAACTGAAACTCATCTTTTATGAAATAGGTGGCCACCTACCTAAGAAGCATTGTATATTGATTGATTACGCAGGACTGAGGGATTCAAATGGACAGAGGTAGGGGAATCGGAAAGCCGGGAAGTGGAAATGAACAGCTAGAAAATAGATTGGCTTGAAAGCCACTAACTAGCAGAGAGAAGAAAGCAAGTTAGGAGCAGAAAGCAAAGAGCAGAGAATAGAGAGGAGAAGTCAAACTGACCTGCAAAACCAAAGGCAGCATCGAGCCAGAGTTAAGACAAAGACAAAGAGAGTCAGAGAGTCTATGAACTCCATAGAAGGCTTGAGAGGTTCAAGCGCACTCCTTTGTAATGCCTGTCATGTATGAGTCTTAGATTGGGCTCATACTATTGTGACCAATAGAGGTTCAAAGTCAATAAAGAGAGTCTGTGTACTCCAGAGACTTGGGGGTCCAAGTACAGTCTTTCTGATTTATATATGTTATATGAGACTCAAATTAAGCTCATTATTGTAAAAACTCTGCTTTGAAAACATAATAGAGAGGCCACCACTGAAGGTTGGACCAAGAGACATAGCCCAGGAGCATTGGATGAACTCCTTATTAAACTTGTTGTGTTTATATGTTTGCCCATTATGTTTTCTTCAACTGCTTCATTGCCTGTGTATTTCACAATCTTATTGATCTGTTGCACAAAATAACATAGGCACATCCATGCACATGAGTCTGTAATACCTTATTTAATTGTCTTAGATCAATTCCAGATCAAGTAGTAAGATTAAGGTGTGAGGAATAATAATGTTGGTGAGTGTTACAAGAAAATTCCATCCATTGATATGAATCCCACTTACTCAATAGTAAAGCCAGTTATAAATTGTTTCATATGTTGACACAAGGAAGAGGCTAAACACATCAGAGGGAGAGGCAAGGGACTTGATGGAAATATTTATGAGGACCACCCAACTTTCATATTGTCCTCCATCAAGTACTAGGATGGTTGAAATAGTTGGAAAGCGATTTTTGTGTGCAAGGGGTATAAAAAAGAGTTTGTTGACTTTTGGAACAACAAAATAAAAAATGAAAGCAACAAGTTTCTCACTCCCTGGATTTGTAAAAATGATCTAAACTAGTTCCAATAGAAAATTGAGGTGTAAAAAAATTATGTAGTTGATGGTTCATGAAAACGTAACAAAATTAATAATTAAAACAACTTTTGAGAATAGAAAATATACCATTTAATATTAGTGAAATTTGGAAAAATAAATTATTGGTGTTTAGAATAGCTTGAAAACGTGCCCAACATTGATTGGAATTGCTTGAAAAGTGGGTTGATTAAGTTTAAAAGAGGGTTGTCTACACAATTTTGGGTGTAAAAACTTAATTCCAACCCTTTAATAGGATACTACCATTATGGAAAAATGTGTAATTGATTTCTAAATAATGTTTGATAATATGTTGTTGCCACCCATGAAAGGTTTGAGTACCTGTTGTGGTATTAAACAACCCCCATTTATTAATGATAGTAGTTAATATTACGTTAATAAATGGGGACCCTTAAAAAAGAAATCTATCCAAAAAACAAAACTCAACATTTAGGCATTCTTTTATTTTTTGGAATAAAGCAAAGATAACAATCAAAACCATTTTTTAGAAAAAATACTAGAAACTTACCTTCACACATATAGCATGATTTAAACCCACCAAAAGACCTTTGTAAACCCTCCAAAATCAACAAATTTGATTAAGTAAGGACTCTATGCTCAAAAGTACCATAAGATCCAACATAAATTAAGTCCTTAAGCTTTTTAGGCTTAAGTCTCGCATCGCATATCACCTTTCATAAAGGGCCCGCTTTAAAAAGGTCATTGTTAAAGATGCTAGATGTGAAACTGTGATGGCATTGTAACTCTTATCACATTGCATTTTAGGCGTTTAAACAAATACCAGGTACTTCCCACCAGCCGATATTGTAAAATGCCATTAGGACCTGGACCCACTCCTTAAATATCATAAGCAAAATTTTTAGGTTTACCACTGAGTAAAAAGGGTCCTTTACATAGGATAGACCTGGCAATTAGCTACGTTTTGGAACAACTAATAAGCAGCTTGCATCTCACATTTTTCAGAAACAGTAGGACATAAGAAAGGTGGAAAGGAAAATAGCGATATTGTGATTTGCGATATTGCTTCGCAAATCGCACAATTGCTATCATCGCAGTTCAAAGGCTCATCACCTTAGAAGCTTTCTTCCCATTTTACGATGCAAACATTTAGGAGCATTAAAGACAAGGGGTAATGAATCATTAGTGGGCATTTAGTAAGATATAACTACATTTATGTGTGAAAAGCCATTTAGCGTGATATGATATCTTCTTACGTGAGTTCAAATGAAACTCCTTTTATCACCTTTACACGCTATCTACATTATTTCATTTTACATTCATCTTTGTGTATCCAATAGCTGTTGTTCTTCACTTTCAGGAAAAGTCCGCAGAGAAAAGCGTTGAGAACAATGGTGAAGAAGGCAAGGCAGTTTCCTCTGAGAAGTCGGAAATGACTACTCTGTTTATGGATACTACATGCAACAAAGAGGGAGGAACCTCTACATGGGAGGCTATGTATAATATACTGGAGGAGGAGAAATCGACCATTATGGAAACAAAAATTACAGTTGACGGACATGATTCTTTAAAAACTTCCATGCTATAGACGACATGCTCATTTTTTCACTACATAGCCACACGACCAAAGGTAATCCCTTATACCGACATGATTAAATGGGTTATTGATGAAGCCAACATCTCAGACAAGGAATTCAAGATAATAAGCCGATGGGTTATGGGATCTTTTAGCCCAGACAACCTATGGCTTATGTGCCACCTTCCAAAGCCACAAGTCATCTACAATAGACAGTTCATGGAGAAGTTTTCCAAAGAGAATGATGACCCAACAGACTACACCTAGACCTGGTTGAGTAATGAATAAAAAAATCAAGAAAGACAAAATGGATATGTACAACACTTCATCTATTTATCCCCCTCATAGTTTTGTAGTGGCTATGTTATATATATTATTTGGCAGACCCGATAGTACTAAGTTCTTCCAAGAATGGTTGCCATTAATAGAAGCAGTTGTTAATGCAACTGTAATGAATTAGGCATGAAGTTTGTCTAGAAATTTAGCAAAAACAATTATCATGTATAAAAGGAAAAGAAGTGTTGCTTCTAGGGTTTACCCTCCATTTTTTATGAGCGCCTATGTCATGGACGCAATTTGTTTTAGTTCGACATTCCCTATCATGGGATGGAAATGGATTGTTCGAAATCCACTTCCTATTCACATATACAAAAAGGACATGTGGGAATCCAGTTTTCAACCACATTTTTTCAAAATTTGTCTTCGAGTTATGCTCCCTATTCACAAGTGGCTTTATAATTGAGATTCCCCCACATTTTCCCAAGAAGTTGAAGTAGACATTCTCTTGGTGGCCAGATGGTTTGGGGAGGAAACATTTACATATATCAGGGATTTTGGTAGCATCACCTCCCCCTATGTCCCCCAATACTATGTTCCAGATAGATTGATGGGTAGAGAGATAACCTATCAAACTGCTAGTGAGGGAGGAATGAGCAATACATTGAAAGATTCAAAGAAGGCCATCTGAAATACATTCCCTGTGTAGTGTGGAGCATTTGCATTACACGACCTAGGGCATGCATTCAAAGAAGAAGAGAACGTGATATCTCTACGATTACCTAAATTCCTTGGAAGGCAATATGACCCATTCGACACTGTCAAAAATTTCACCACTTTGAAAATAAAAGTATTCAGCAATGAGGTGGATGTCTTTGATGATATCTTTTTACAGAAAAACAACTTCATAGAAGTGAAGCATATGGCGCAACTACTTTTTGACTGTGAAGATCTAGAAAATTTTATAGTTACAGAGAAAGGAGGTTAGCAAAGGTCCCATTGGTCAAATTATTGATTGAACCAATAAGGGAGCCTACTCCTAGTGTGACTATATAAGGTGACTCCAAAGAAAATTCCAAGACCAATTATGGAGTATAATCTCAAGATAAATCTACCAGGGAATCACAACAGTCATCACAAAATGGGAAAAGCAGAAGCATGGATTTAGTAAAGGATACAACCCAATCTACATAGAAGATAGCTGAAGAAACTTCAGCTAGAAGTAAGCTAAAATCCATACTACCTCCACACAGCCAATAAAACCCCCGGTAATCAATTTAGAGGAAGCGTGGGATAATTTTAATAAAAGTATCAACATAGAGGAAAAGACGCCAAAGTTGCAAACTCCACAACGGAAAACAACTCTGGAAATTATATTGCAAGAGACTACAAATACACAAGAGATAGAGAACATCCCTACTACCCCCACTTCCGAAATAATGTTTTAGAATTGAATAAATTCCACCTCTATATGTGTTCTATAGCCCACATCATAAGGTCGTGGTGAAAAGAGAAAGAAAAAAAAGGAAATTGGACTCTATAGCTGCTAATACCCCTGAAAATGAACCAATGGATGTTATATGGAAAGACTCACTCGTTGACCCATCCGCCAACCTTACTAGACTCTCACAGTTTTCACGTGCTTACACTATAGCGACCATGGAAAAAGAAACAGAAATACAAATATTTCTTAGAGAAACGGAAGATAAAATAACGTTGCTTGCGCAATAATTACAGCAAGTAAAATTCGGCCAGCAGGCAGAGATACAGTTTTCCAAGCTTAAACAGGTATTTGAATAGATGCAAATAGAACATCGAACCAGCTTAGTTGAGAAGGAAGCACAGATGCAGGAAATAACTGATCTACACAAAGACGATCCAAAAATTGATCAGTTTGTTATTGAAGCACTTGGTCTTAACTCCCAGCTAATGCACCAGAAAGAACTATTCTACCAAAGATTTCCTAGTCGAAATCTTATTGTGAAACAAGCGATAAAATGACAAGTCAAGTCATGGAAATGAGACTTGAATATAATGAAATCTTTAGAAAGTCTCTGATTTTATCGCCTGGCAAAATATAGAAGATGGGAGAAAGGCTGACCTGCCCAAACTAGAAGAATCACATAAGGAAATCCTATTTGCGAGTTTGGATTATCGGCTTAAAGAAGTAGAAAAGGAAACAACAAATGCGGTGACAGCAGCAAACAGTGTCATAGAAAACATTAATGAGAATTTACATAGTTCCAACCTTGTGGCAGAGTCCATTCTAGGTTTCCTTCCTATCGCGAAACAGCTTGAACAACAATGGAAATAGGCAGTGGTAGAAAAAGCAGAACTGATAAGGAAAATGACCAGGTTAAATTGGGAGGCATATTGGCAACATTCGGTAAAGCATCATAGCCAATGGATGACCCTACGATGCCTAACCACTTCTACAGAGAAAATGGCATCAACACTGATCGATGTCATATTCACTGGATAGTTGAAAGTTGAAGTCAACCAACCAACACACCTCAAGCCCATGATGGATATTTGTGATCTGAAGGATCAAATGCAGGATAGTTAGTCACCTCGTTTATTTCCATTTTGATTTTATTTTTACACAAATTGAGGTAGGTCGTTTAAACCTCCTCAACTATTTTTGTAATAATCTATTTTTTATTTTATAGTTTTAGTATTTAAACCCCTCTCATGCATTTAGAGAGGGGTCCATAATTTTATCAGAAATAGTCTTCAAAACATGCACTTTTGTCCCTTTGAGGAAGTTCTAGTGAAATTAATGGAACATGATTTATTTTCTATCTGATTTAGCATCTTCTACTGAAATTGAACTTCTGTACTCTTAGATGTTGTTGAATGGACTAAAGATAGTTCAATATTGCTGAAACACATGAGTAGGATGTATTATAAATGGTAATTTTATCTCGTAATGCTCTTTACTTATGTATTAAGCAATGATTTCTTCTTGAATTGTTTATGTATGAAAGCCTGAATATTGATTACCATTATTGCACTTCTATATGATGATGATCTATATTTTATGTTGAATATATGAATAATTCCTTATGTGATATATCTTTCACAATCGTTTTGGCTAACCTTTTATATGAAACAATTATTTTTAAAACAAATTCACTTCTAATCGCAATTGAATGATATTCATTACGAACTGCTTTCAGATATTATTATAGATGTCATAGACCAATTTAAATCCTGGGTATATTATAATTAGATAGTGCTTAAATTAGGATAAAATGCATGTGATTGTTAGTTAAGATTAGATTAATTTTAGCTTAGACATTACTTTAAAACCTCACATATCACTCTATTAGCACAAGCATTAAATAGATTGGTAAAATGGTCCCATTATCCCCAGTTGGAGCATCTATTCCAAACGGAAAAGGAGCTGCCAACCAAGGTCCAGATCGGGTGGCTTTCGCCCATGTTGAAGCAAAAATTTTAGGGTCTTCAACATTTTTGTGCTAGAAGAAGGTCCTGACTATGAATGGAAAGTAAATATAAATTAACAGTCCATTCTAAGAGTAAAAATCCATCACCCTCATCTCCAACTTCTCGAAAGTCTTCCAAATCACTTGATCCTAAGCAAGAAGTTGCACAAAATATTATACAACCTGTTGCTGAAATCCCAAACAAGCTAGATCATTCTTCTTTTACCAAATCCCTTGAAGTTCAATCTTTGATTCACAAATTACAAGGGATTTCGCTATCTCAAGAAGAATCTGAGTTATCCCAAGATAGTGTTACCTCTCAGTTCACTCCATCTCAATGGTTGACTAGAGCACAAGGTGAAAAGTTTAGAATTCATTTGTTCAAATTTCCTCTGCCAAGCTGAAAGAGACCTAACAAAACACCATCCAAATCTCACAGTGAGGTTCTATCATCATATTCATTATTCCATCTATACCCTCACAAGATTAATCATCCACCTCACCACTCCAGATCGTGATTCACATAGGTACAGAAGCTACATCTTCTTCTACCCAATCACCTTCGAACATTGCTGCTACACCTTCCCCTACGCACTACCAACAATGGCACAAAATCCTCCAAGGCCATGGACAAATCCAGGGGCTGTTAGGATGGCTGGACCTTTACATCAATTACCAGCACACCCAGAGAAATGGTTGCCCAAATTCAATTGTGATAATGTCGTATTAGCTCAGGAACATATAAATAATTTTATGTTGTCCATTAACTTGAATGAAGTACAGGAAGAAGACGTAGTTGTAAGATTATTCCCATATACTTTACATGGAGCAACAAGATCATGGTAGTTTCATTACCATTAGGTTCTATTAATAGTTGGGATGCTTTTCAAAAGCAACTTTTAACTAAATTTGGAGATGATAGATCTACAACTACCCTGATCAATTCTCTCTCCAATTTGAAAGCTGAACTGAAGGAACCCATTAAGGACTTCAACTATGCTTCAATAAATTATTGAATAAAATACCAACGACATCCAATCCTAGCAATGAGGTCCAAAATGAGTGGTACATATCTACTCTACCATCAAACACAACTATCTTTGTTGATAGAGTGGCCAAACCAACTTTGGTAGAAAATAAGAAAGATGAAATAACTGTCAAAAAACGCATTCTAGTTATGGAAAAAAAACGCATCAGAAGAATGGAAATCTAAGAAAGTAACCTTCAGAGATGACTCTGAGAAGAAATCACCAAAAGATCTTTTTGACCTTGAAGGGTTACACAAAGTACTCAAGACCATTTCTAACAAAATGGTTGATATTAAAAAAAAGGTAGCACAGACTTCCTCTAAAAATCCTTTTAGACCATTTGAAAGAAATTCCCCCACTAATACTAAACCCCCAATTGCCATATCAAATGCTGAATCAGATTGAGAGGAGGATGAAGTCTTAACAAACAAATAACAAATGAACGATGAGGAAGTAGTAGAGTTACAAGGGATGTGGGATTTTATACTTCCCAATGAAGAAAGTCAATAAGCATTACCTGTCGCTACCCGAAGTAAAAAGCCTATTGAATTGTCACAAACAAATCCAAAATAGAAGGCTTCAATGCCACCCCCTATGGACAAAGAAACAGGTAAGAAATATGTACCAAAATCCACTCAAACTACACCTACTCAATCGGATCCTTCCGCCTCATCTAAAACTTAGATATTTTCTGATGAAATGGAATATAATATTATAGATGATATGAAGAAGACTAGGGAAAACATCACATTTCATGAGCTTAGTAAATTTAAATATCAGCAGAAGTTACTTCTCAAAGAACTTAAAGTAGTACCTACTGTGCCGCTTCCTGATGTCGTAATCTCACAAGCTGCCCAAGAAATGAGAAGACCCCCTAGTTCTTCTTTAAACACGATTGATCCAATTGATATAGATTTAATTGGGGGAATATCAAAATCCCACACTCCCCCATTTATCCTTACTTTTGAAGTCTTTAACAAAAACATAGGAAATTGTTTAGTTGATTCTGGAGCCTCATCTAACATCTTACCCAGAACGGTTTGTGCAAATTTGAATGTTCAGCCTAAGAAATATGTTGTATGAATATTTTATTTAGATTGCTCTTAAGTCGAATTTGTTGGGGAAATTAACCAAGTAACCATCAGACTTTCATCAAACCCTAACTTTTTCCAAGTCATTGACATACTTGTAGTTGACATTCCTTAGTTATGGCTTAATCCTTAGTAGGGATTGGTCAAAAAAACTTCATGGTTATTTCACAACTGACTGGTCTCACACATGGCTTCCCTATAATGGAAAACCAAATCAAATAAGGGTTGATCACAAGAAGCATCAAAATTTCATAGTGACAAAATTAGAAGGAGAAAATGAACTTGTTGCGTATAGAAACAATATCATCGAAAATTATTCTGTAGAATCATTTCTAGGGAATTTCAATTCTCATACTTCACCTTTCTTAGAAAACTTTGTTGTCTCTCAAGTTGAAATTTTTTCTCAAACAAACACTTCTAAATGTGTAAATTTTGTAGATAAACCTATAGTTAGATCTTTATTTTGGAAATTATTTTTTGATGGATCTAAATCCAATGAGGGAGTAGGAGCAAGTTGCATCTTAGTCAGCCCAAAGGTGGAAAAACTATGTTAGCATACAGACTTGAATTTTATTGCACAAACAACACCACTGAATATGAAGCACTAGTTCAAGGTTTGCATAAGGAAATTGGCCTTAACGTTAAATACCTCCAAGTATTTGGAGATTCAGAGATTGTCATAAAAAAAGTGAGAAATTCTATACACTGTTTGTCAAGAAATTTGAAACATTATTAATCATTAGTCCAAGACTTCACTCTCCACTTTACAGTGTTTAATATTTCCCCTATTTCAAGACTCCAGAATGATAGTGCCAATCTTCTAGCTTATGTTGCTTCTAAGCTTATGCCACCAGAAGATTACAACCCAGATCGATTTTCCATTGAATTGATTTTTAGGCCTTCTATTCCTGACAATATCACCAATTGGAGAGTCTTTAATAACGATCTAGATAGCATAAGCTTCCTAACCTCAAAAGTTTCTTATGATGACCAGATAGTTGATGACGACTGGCATGATAACCAGCTTAAACAAGAAATTGTCATTAATGTTATACCAAAATCTGTAGTTAAGTTCTAAGATTTAGATGACCTTAAAGACAGATTTAAATGATCCCCCAATTTAAAACTTCATATTTCAACTCTAAGGTTTGAATTGATCAACTGTGGGACTGATTTAAAACCTCAAAATGTTAACTTAGGTCTTCGTCTTTCATCAGACAAAAAAGCAACTTTTATAGGCTTGTTGAAAATATACAAGAATGTCTTTGCATGGAGCTATGGATATCTCAAGACATACGACACCTATAATATTCAACATATTACTCCCCTGATATCTGACAAAAGACCTATTCAACAGAAATTGAGGAAGATCCATCCTAATTTAGAAAGTGAAATTAAATATGAGTTGAATAAAGTGCTGAAAGCCAAAATTATTTTTCCTGTTAGACACTCCCTATGGGTTTCCAATCTTGTCCCGGTCAGAAAAAAGAATGAAGATATTTAGATATTTATAGATTTCTGCAACCTTAATAAATATTTCCAAAAGGGCAACTTCCCATTACCCCTTATGGAATAGATTTTGAAATCAGTAGCAGGCTCAGAATTAATGTCTTTCTTGGATGGATTCTCAGGTTATAATCAAATCTTAATACACCGAGATGACCAACTGAAAACTACATTCAGGAAAAAGTGGGGCACTTATGCTTATCAAAAGATGCCATTTGGACTGATCAACGCTGGTGCCATTTTCTAGAGAGCTATGGATATAGCCTTCAAGGGTTTATTAAACAAATCAATAGTGATCTACTTGGATGATATAACACTATACTCAAAAAACACAGTAATCATCTAAGAGACTTAAAACAAATCTTTGAATGTTTCCAAAGGTATGGAATCTATCTGAACCCCAAGAAGTCTTTTTTCACATTAAGTGAAGGAAAGCTCCTTAGTTTCATTGTGTCCAAAGCAGGAATTCATATTGACCCTGACGGAATTAGAGAAATTTTTGAAATACCATTACCCCATAACAAAAAATCAATGCAATCTTTCTTGGGTAAAATAAATTTTGTTAAAAGATTTGTTCCCGAATTCTCGAGAATTGTTTTACCTCTTTAATCTACGATAAAGAAAAATTCTCTGTTTAAATGGGGAAATTCGGAACATGAAGATTTTAGCTTGATAAAACAAGAAATTATAAATGCCCCATCTTTAGCAACCCGAAATTTTTCCAATCATTTCATTCTATATACTTTTTGTTCCGAGAAATCATACGTGGCTATATTGACACAAGTGAATCAAGATAAAGCTGAAGCCCAATCTCTTTCTTTTGCTCCAATTTGTAAGAAGATGAATTAAATTACTTAGATGTTGAAAAACAAGCTTTTGGTATTTTTAAATCTATAAAACACTTTAAACCTTTTCTCCTCAAAACTCACACTAAAGTCATAATACTATTCTCAGCAGTGAGAAATATTTTTATACAAAGGGACGTAGGAGAAAAGAGAGAGAATTGGGTGACAACCCTGCAAGAATATGACATAGAAATTAAACCAACTAAAATTGTTAAAGGTCAAAGTTTTTACAGGATGTTGGGAGGAGCATCGAATCTATAGGAATCACAACATTTAGTTGATGATACAAATCTATGAGGTAAGACTCAACGACACAGAATCAAGGTATGATGATATCATATTTTACTTGAGAAATAGATATGCACTAACCTAATTAAATTATACAAAGAAAAGAGCCTTGAGATTAAAAGCTAGGCAATATCAAATTGTCGAGGATGTGTTGTTTAGAAAGAACTATGAATCCTTTTTACTTAGATGTCTTGAAAAATATGAGGCAGAGAAGGTGTTGCAGGAACTTCATGATGGACCAGTTGGTGGTAACTTTGGAGGTGACACTACAACACATAAAATCTGACATGTCGACTATTATTGACCAACACTGTTCAAAGAAGCACACAATTATGTAAGGAGATGTAAAATTTGTCGAAAAACTACTGGAAGGCAGAAAAAACCTGCACTACCATTATAGCCAGTCAACATTGACCAACCATTTGAATAATGGGGGTTGGATGTAATAGGTGAGATTGTTCCTAATTCTTGTAAGTAGCATAGATCCATCCTTACAACCACTTATTATTTCACCAAATGGGTAGAAGAAATTCCACTCAAGGTAGCCAATTCAGAAAATATTATTGAATTTATAAATCAATTTATCATCACTAGGTTTGGCTTACCATCTGCTTTGATGTTTAATAATGCATCTTATTTTTTAGGTAATGCTATGACAAAATTTTCTCTTAAAAGATGTTTTAAGCTTAGTATTTAGCCAATTACTATCCACAAGTAAATGGATTAGCCGAATCCACAAATAAAAATATCATTAGGATTATTAAATGAACTGTTGACGAAGGCCAAAAGCACTGACATAAGTCTTTAGTGTTTTCTTTGTGGGCAGATCGAATAATTCAGAAAGTCTCCATTGACACTTCTCCTTTTAATTTGGTCTATCAGAAAGAAGCACTCTTACCAAAAAATGTAGCTATTCCCTCCCTAGCCTTAGTTCAATTCGTTGAAGAAACTCCTTCCTCATATATGCAGGTTAGACAATTACAAATTCTTAAGCTTGAAGAGGAAAGGGAAAAAGCCAGGACCACGCATGCACATCATCAACAGTTAGTCAAAGCCTCCTTTGATTCAAATTTTGTAACTTCAAAGTATTTTCAACTCTGAGACCTAGTACTAAAACGGGACAAAGCCCAAGAAGGGAAAGGTAAGTATACCAAGTTCCAACAAATGTGGCTTGGCCCATTTAAGATTGTGGAACAATTAGGCCCATCAACTTTTCTGCTACAAGATTTATCGGGTAAGAGAAAATCTATACTTGTTAATGGACAAGTTCTAAAGAAATACTTTCCATAGAAGACGATCTCTTCTGTTCACTGTATATTATTGCCTTTAGTTATAATTTTCTTTTAGAAAGAATAATACTAGTTGAAGAGCATTTACTTTTGGTTTTACAAAGAATAGTCTCTTTTTAATTTTGACTTTTCGATTGTATAATTAAATATTTCTATAAAAGTAATCTTCACATACAAAATATACAGTTAAGTTCTGTTGCTCTTAAAGTCCCTGTTTCTTGCCTCAATTATTGAGTTTTTGATGAAACTTAGCTTTAAGAAAGAAACTTCTCCTTTACATCAGTCCAGAAAAGTATCTATAACAAAGCAAAGTCCCTCTTCGGAAAGGCATCTTTAAAACTCTACAATTGTCATCCAGAAATTCTTAAAGAACCAATGATTCTCCCCACTTAATCAACTTTCATTTTTAGAGTGTAATTATAAAATATACTTAAACTTAAAGGATAAGAGGTCGCATCAAGAGTCGGCTTACCATGACCATAAGATTATAACTATCTGACATTACTAACACTGCATATCAAAACAGGGTAATGGCTTAAGATTTTATTAATCAAAAGACAAGGGGTCTCATCACAAGCCAACTTGTTCAGTCAAGTTACAAATCAAGTGAATGGCATTGTCAATATTGGTCACCAAACCAAGACATTGTCCTTTAAGAAACAAAAGATGAAGAGCTAAAGAAACAATGAATTACTTTAGAATAAAGAAAGTAATAAGTACACTTATGAGCATATCTTTAAAATTTCATTCTGATTTAAGTGGGATACTGCATCATTTGTGGTTAAAAGGTAGCCATGTTGAGGCTATGAATGCCTGCTAGCAAAAGAGGCTCTACCTACGACAACTGAGTATAATAAAAACTGATCTGAGGAGATACTTCTTTCTTTTATTTTGAAAAAACCAAGTAAAGACTGATGTAGACAAACTAACTTTTTATGAGAAAAGAATAATAAAAAGAATGGTAGTTCAGTAGATGTTTCTTTATTAATAAAAAGTAGTATTCCTTACCTTATATTCCATGTAACTATTTTATTTTCAAAACTATCTTTATTTTGGAATTTTTAGAAATTTCAAAAAAATCTCAGGGATAACTGGTTCTTCCAAGTGAATCGCCAACTGTTGTGGTATTAACAAATCCCCCATTTATTGATGATAGTAGTTAATATTACGTTAATAAATCGAGACCCTTAAAAAAATCTATCCAGAAAACAAAAATTGGCATTTAGGCATTTCTTTTATTTTTTGGAATAAAGCAAAAATAACAATCAAAACCCTCTTTTAGAAAAACTACAAGAAACTTGCCTTCACACATATAGCATGATTTAAACCCGCCAAAATACCTTTTTAAACCCTCCAAAAACAATAAAATTAATTAAGTAAGGACTCTATGCTCGAAACTATCATAAGATCTGACATAAATTAAGTCCTTAAGATTTTTAAGCTTAAGTCTCGCATCGCATATCACCATTCAAAAAGGGCTCACTTTAAAAAGGTCGTTGTGAAGCATGTGAGATGTGAAACTGCGATGGCATTGTAACTCTTATCACATGGAATTTCAGGTGTGTAAACGAACACCTTGTACTTACTACCAGCCAATATTGCGAAATGTGATTAAGACCTGGACCCACTCCTTAAATGTCATAAGAAAATGTTTCAGGTCTACCACTCAGTAAAAAGGGTCTTTTACATAGGACAAACTTGACAATTAGATACGTTTTGGAACAACTAATAAGTGGCTCGCATCTCGCATCTTGCAAAAACAACAAAAGGTAAAAAAGGTGGAAAGGCATATTGTGATATTATGATCTACGATATTGCTTCAGAAATCGCACAATCATTATCATCACAGTTCAAAGCCTCATCACCCTAGAAGCTTTCTTCCTGTTTTACGATGCAAACATTTATGAGCATTAAAGCTAAGGAATAACGAATCATTAGTGGGAGGAACCTCTATATGGGAGGTTATGTATAATATACTGTAGGAGGAGAAAACAAAGATTATGGAAACAAAAATTACAGTTGACGGATGTGATTCCTCGGATGCTTCAATGTTAGAGACGACATGCTCATTTTTTCCCCACATAGCCATGCGGCCGGAGATAATCCCTTATACTGACATGGTTAAATGGGTTATTGATGAAGCTGAGATCTCAAATAGAGAATTCAAGACAAGAAGCCAAGGGGTTATGAGATCTTTTACCCCAGACAACCTATGGCTTATATACCACCTTGCAGAGCCACAAGTCATCTACAACAAGAAGTTCGTGGAGAAATTTTCCAAAGAGAACGATGACCCAGCAAACTACACCTGGACCTGGTCGAATAATGAGGAAAAAATCAATAAAGACAAAAATAGTATGTACACTACTTCGTTTGTTTGTCCCCCTCATAGTTTTGTAGTATGTTAAGGGAAAAGTTTCCCCAGGGTCTTGGGTTGATACCCTAGCAGACTGAAAGTTGTTTATAGAGAGAAACACACATTTCATAAAACCATAATGCTAATATAAGAAAAATCTATGATAAGGGGTGTACCTGAGGTCCTACGTTTGAGAAGGCCCTTCCAGGGTCCAAACCCTTCTTAGAGTTCCTTTTTCTCCTTTGACCTGCAAAACAATCAATTCAAGAAAGTACAACAGTATATGGACTAAACATTATAAGGAAACCATCTTCATATTATAAAGAAAGGTACTTAGTTATGCAATTAAACAACCATTCACACATGAATTCTAACATGAATATCATAAACATGAAGAATATTTATATCATGAACAAAGACAAGTGCTTCTTTTATTATAGACAAATAAAGTACAGAAAGGAACAATTTCACTTGAGTCGTCCTTTTGCAGGCTCCAAGCGGAACCATCCTCTGGATTCGTCCAGTCTCAAGCCTTTAACAAACTCCTTCCATGACTTACTCCATGATATCACAAGTAGTAAATGGACATCATCACATAAGGAAACAATGGTTTCCTGTAAAGATGGGGGAAGTGCAGGAGGCACAAGGATCTTTAGACCTAGTTAGGGAAGTCTCAACATAATAATCTTTCTCTCTCTTCTCTCCTCCCTTAGGCCTTCCCATTGAAGCCTTTTTATACTTCTCCCAAAGTAGTTTTTTAGTTGGGAATTCGTTGGGAACAGTTGGGCCACAGGCACTAACAGGTGATCAGCAGGTAAAACCCATGATCTCTACCCGAAATTAAGGAGTTTTAATTTTTTTTAAGTGTTTTAAGGCATATACGCAGGTTGGGTATACGCAGACCCACGTATACACATGTTTATCTCAGGCCAATGTCGCGTATAGGGAATAAAACATTATTTTTTAAATTTTGGACCAGGTCTGGAAGGAGGGGTTGCCCTAGGCCATGAGTGCAGCATCACAAACCATAAGAGTGAGATTTGGATCTATAACAGATGCCCCCTAATATATGAGGTCAAAAGGGGTACATGATGGCCGAAATTTAGTAAGCAAGTACATGGAAAGGAAATCTGTAAAAAACCGAGAAGGACTTCACTAGAGTTCAACCTGCCAAGCCACAAAAGGAGATCAGAAAGAAAGATTGTCTGAGGCGGGCATACCCATGCTTAGAAAAAGTAAAGCATGTCCGCAATATTAAGTACAAGCGGATCCACTAAGTATACAAGTAGAAATAACATAATGGATCATATAATCATGATCGAACAAGTACATGCCTGAATATCACATATAAAAATGTCAATGATGCTAAAGGATGAGCCAGATCACTGATATCAAAAACGGATCACAAAAGGTACCAACTGAACATGATGGAATAGGATGGTACTACACTGCAAACTCAGGTGCCAACATATAGAATGTCACCATGACTGACTGCAACATATAAGGTGAAATGGTATCAACTAGTAGTAACATGAGCAACTGTCAAGTGAACTAATGAATGCTGATACAACCTGAGGTCTTCACCGAACACCGTGGTACATTTATACACCATGGGAATAAATGATTTCAAGTCGACCATATGAGAAATCGTTTGATTTCTGGTCATTGATGTATATCATTAACAAACGCGAGACTACTCACCAATAATGATAATGAGCATCAAGGTACCCAGTACAATCTAATAAGCGTGAATAGATGAGCTTTACTTGAACACTTGTAAGAATCTATCGATCAGGAGACAATGATGGTTTCCCACTGTCAATAGTGAGGGATCTATCACTAATGACTGCAAACCCCAAGGTACTACCAAATGGACTCTAGATCTTTGCCCCAGAGCAATGAGTCAGATTTGATAGGGAAAGATCCACTAGGGGGAAGGCATTAAGGCATCCTTCATCAATCTAGCACAAGTGTAACCCGTAGGCCAATAATGTGGAAAGAATCAGACGAAAGAGATGTAGCAACCCAACCGAAGTATGTTTCTAGCGTACAAAAGATGTGGCTAGCGCACGACAGAAACCCTCTGAACCAACCAATAATGGAATCTAACATAGAGGCGAGGTGATAATGTAAGTTGATGTCGAACACAAGGGAAACCACTCAGTGAAAGACCCATGATACTGATCGACACTGAGCATAAGGTGACCTATCAATAATGAAAATACGGCCAGGGTGTAGCTCTAGGCTTGTCCTCAGAGCAAGGTTTCGTTGTCGATAAGGACAAGACCCGCCAGCAAGAAGTCAATGGAGACCTTCTCAAACCGACACAAGTAAAGGACCAATATAACTGATGTGATGATAGACATGATACTAAAAACTAGGGATGGCCGACTGAAAAATGAGTTAAGAGACACCGTAGAAAGGTTGACTCAGGCTAACTTCCCTTGAACAAAAGCGCGACTCAATGTGACTATATGATAGCATATGATGACTCTGTATAAGTTTGTCATGCAGGAGGCACGAACAAACCCTCCATCTGATTGGAAGAGATAACCAATCAGGGGAGAATTGACTCAATAACAAGGTTAAGTCAAACTAAATCTGACCCAAATGGAGGAGACTTTGTTTTGAATGCTTTGTTCAAGGGCGACATGGCTGACTCTAGCTGCCAATAATAAATGGAAATATTGTCCCATTCCTGCTCTTTTTTGGAATATATAATTTTTTTTGTCTCTTTCTGTTAAGCTGGAAAAAGAATAAAAGAATGCTATGGTACAGTGGAAAGAACAAGTGTCGGTGAAACAGATGATTTAGTTCCTGGGAATGGAACATTCATATGCTCAATGTAGAGAGGTGAAAACTGGTCAATGACACTCAAAGGTGTGTTCCTTCCACGGGTCAAGGTGTGTCAAACTGCAGAAGTCAAAGGTATGCGAGGTTGATTTTGCAGTCGTCATGGTCAAAAGTTGGCTTAAACATGAGTCCAAGTGAAGCCAGCTCTACACCAAAGGGTGCAAGTAGTCAACATGCAATGCAGTAGTACAACCCAACACAAAGGAGCCTCTAGGGTATAAGGCCAGAACGAAGCGAAGAAGCAAAGAGGAATGAGTCTTCATCGCATAAGTCATGGCGGGACTACAGAGGACTCCCGAGCCTACTCAAATCGGAGTAGCATGGGCAACAAATGTCAGTGAGGTGCTAACTATGATGCCCATGTAAAGGATGGATTCTATCGTCATGTCATGATTTAAAGAATCAGCGAGTGAAGATGGCGTATGAACCATAACATGATGGGATCGACCCTATGGAAGATGTAGTGACAAATGGAGGCTAGTATGCATAATGTAACGGAAAAATGGCTTCCCTAACCTATATGCCAGTGAGAAAACGATACTTGCCATGATAGGTCAGGAGTCATGGAACTATCTTGAAACTATTGAAAAAACATCCAAAATGTCCTGAAAATCAAACCATTCTCAACATTCCAAGCTCCCAAGTTAAAAGTCACATGAGGCCAAACAAAATAAAATTTTGAAAAAATTTTGCATTTTCAAAACGTATAAAAGAGCTTTTGGACTCACCATTTTCACCATTTGAGTTTGAGAGCAAAGAAGTGGAGCAAAAGGAGCAAACTTGACCAAAAATTGTTGATATCAAAAAATTTCGATGAGATATGTACAAATATACATAATGTACAAAGAAGTCATTGCCTAGCTACTAAGAAAATTACTTCTTAAGGTACAGCCCATTAGGGGGCTCTGCCCACTTGCTCCTAGGGATGTTTATTGGCACTATTATCGAACCAATTGATATACCTCCTTCAGCGAACGACTGTGTTGGAGCCAAAGTAACCGTACAAACATTGCTAGTCAGACTAGAGGACCTAGATTCGACTTTATGCAAAGGGGAACGAAAACATGACCGACGATGTAAATCTTCTAAAGGTCAACCTACAGTTGTCATTGCTTCAAACATCACTTCTTCAAATGGAAAATCAATATCCGAGCAATCCGATGCAGAGGTGGAATCAAGGGTCCGAAAATGAGCCACATCACCATCTATCTCTTTCTTAGAGGAAGGAGTAGAATGGTTATCTGCAGAGTTATCGATAGATTCACATCTAGGTTCTACTGCAGACATAAGAGATGCTATTCCATCGTCCTTGTCGTCATTTGATGTGGTCACAGATGAAGATAAGGTTCCAGGATATGAAAAATAATGAGTTGGAACAAACTCTTTCCGTAAAGGGGCCCTGGAGGATGAAACTGTATCTATTCTAGCCATAGGAGGGGGAAGATCAAACGTACCCATTAATGAAGAGTACATCCCGACTCCTAGATTCTCAGTAGGCGGACGAGGGTTATCCACTGAGGGAACAGTAGAGTTCAAAGTTGCTCGAGGATCGACCGGACAGTAATCCAATTGATCAACCTTAACAATTTTTCCTTCATGAGGAAAGAAAATGAGATGAAACAGAGTCAAAACAATGGCGTCCATTTCGTATACCTAGTTCCTTCCTAAGAGGAGATTATAGTCTAGGTTAGCATCAATGACTTCTACTTCAATATTAACGACCTTCCTCCCCAACACATAAAGGAAAGGCCGGGATAATCTGGTATGGCCTATGAGAATGACCATCAAACACTGTCAAGAGGGTAGGTGAAGGAACAACCGAAGGCGATCTAATGGCCTTCCAACATGACGTAGACATGACACATGTGGAAGCTCCCTCATCTATAACCGTCCGAAAAATATTAGTTTTCTGGTAGGTAGACTTTATCTGGAAAGCCATGTGATGAGGAAGTCTCTTTTTGACATTATGCATATCAAAAGTGAGAGCTAAGGAATTATTTGGATCCACTGCCCCCATTGCTGATAGCAAGGCACTTCTTTGAGCAAGACACGACTGGAGAACCTTTCGTACCCGTGGTATAGTCTCGATAGAAGGTCACTCACTATGAAGTGGGTTGGTAGTTTCACGAACTGATTTACCCTTGGAAGTTTCACCTTCACCATAATCGCATGACCGTGTGGCCACATTAGCGTGAGAACCCATCATGAAAACACTTTACGATTTATCCCCTTCCTGGTTGCCCCCAACGGAGGTACTAGGGTTTGAACTCGTGCCAGCAAGAAGTTGTTGCCCTTGTGGAAAAGGATTGGTTAACACAGCTTGAGAACTAGAAGTCCCTTGCTGCCCTAACAAGCACTAAGCATCTTCAATCTTGGGGTAGAGGTGAGTTAAATGGTCTCTACGGCATAACTTGCATGGAAACTTGACTTTCTTTTAGACTCATTTCTACCACCACCAACATTATCGCCAAGATTATTTGCATCAGTCTTCCCATCTTGACTCTTTTTCCTACCTCGTCCTTTCTTCTTCCCATTGGAATTTTTATTTCCTTTGGGGTTGGATGGATGCCATTAATTGAAGAGGGTTGGGAAGATGGGGGGTTATACGATGTGACTTGGTTGTTAAGAGTAGTTTGCAAAGACAACTGCTGTAATTGGCTCAATAAGTTCATCACATTTGTGTCTACCGGTCCAACGATACCATCAGCATGAGGACCTGGCTTCGACTTGGCCATATCAACCTTAGACCCAAGAGCATCTGGCAAGCATTTTTGTAGGATCCTAGACTAAGAGTAGATCAATTCTAATTGCTGAGCATGGAGAAATCCTTAGAGATATCAGGTTGTAAAGATTTCAAAAACCATTCGATATAGTACTCCAGAGGGATTTCGGGTTTAATGAGCCTCTTTCTCCATCTCCATTCCTGAATATGGTCATAAATGTGAGTTGCCTTATCCTGACGAAAAGTGGCCTGAAGTTCAATTATGGCATCATAATGGACTAGAAACTGGAAATGATTTAAGAAAATATTAGCTAAGTCAGCGAAAGATATAAATCTACCCCTTGGAAACTCTATATACCATTTGGCCTCATTACCAGTCAAGGTGCATTGAAAAGGTCTCAACCTAACTGAGTCATCGATAAGGGAGTTAAATGAGCACCACAAATGGAATGTGGTTACATGGTCACCTGGGTCTTCACTGCTCTTCTATTCAAATTTTGGAATGTCTGAAGGGATTTTGGTTGGGACCGGAGGTCAGGCCAGATTATCTTTGATTGGATCATTTGTTAATTTCGTGAGATCTGGCAAGTTCAAAGTTACCAAAAACGGAAGCCTAGGAGGACCTTGGAGATTCCACCCAGACTGGGCGGAGCTCCCAAACTTCTGAAAAGATTGGCTTAGATTTTGGAAGGCACCAGGCTACTCGAAGTAACCAGCTGAGCCAGCTGAACCAAAAGGCTAGCCTTGTGATCCAGCAAAATTCGGAGTTTGACCAACTCCGACCAAAAAACCTCCATAACCAGCAAGGCTTCCTCCTAAAGGATTATAAGGAGGTTATAACCCCTAATACAGATTCCAAGCAGAAGCTAAGGGAGGAATACTTTGAAACGAACTAACTGTGGAGTACGGCCTATTCCCTTGTTGGCTGAAAAACAGATTCCCAGTTCCCATGCCACTAACCGTAGGGTTAGTCCAACCTTGGAAAAGGTTGTTGCTTTGTCCTAAAGAAGAGAAATGCATATATCCAATTGTTGGGTTGGAATGTGGTATATGACCACTTCCAAAAGGAAAACCCTGGAATGAAGCTGATCCACCCATCATGGATGTGGCGGCACTAAACGGAACTCACGGAATACCTTGTGAATGGGTGCCAAATGGGAAGAATCCATAACTAAAATCATTGGTTTGGGAATTTCCACTCGTGGAAGGAATGGAGGTAAACCCAACTAAAGGTGTGCTAGCAAAAGACCCAAATAAAGATGCAGAGGGGATGGAAATCGTTCCTCCCCCTTGTACTGATGTTGGAGTCTGCATAGTTGTAGCACTTGTAGTAGAATCCATGCTTCAAGTAGTGGTCATCGACGGTAAGTGCGTAATGTGACCTCGACTTGACGGTCTATGCGTCGGAGTCCCAACGTATTGTAATACTTTCGAATGGATAGATGGTAGGGGATAATTCAGAGCCGCTAACGACTCTAAGAGTTCTTCTACCTCTATGTTAATCTCTGTTCGAAAGAGAACTCAAGAAAGAACTGGAGTGTTCCTCTCTTGTTCTGCGGAAGTGCCAGGCCTTACTTGAACACTAATGCCCCCGAGAGGAGGATCAATCCCTGATGCGTCAGCTGCCATGGGACGAAACCCACCAACAGTATTACCTTTGTGCCTTCTAGGAGAAGGCTCTAAACTTGGTGGTGAAAGACCACGAAGTCTTCGAGACCATCTAGGTGATCGGTCAGCCACTTTGAATTTTTTATTAAGATCTAACTAAAGACTCAAAAAATTGAAAGCTAGGCCAACTAAGAGCACAAAGCACACACTATAAAGTCCTTCAAAAGATATCAGCCAGTCAAACAACTTCCAAGTATTTCTTCTCTAGGTGATTAGGACCGGACACCAAA